>OV816030.1:7153696-8353696 GCA_929113105.1 Agrypnus murinus | reverse complement strand
GATATTTTGACATTTAAATATTCTGAAGCCATTTTATGGCATGTTTTCACCTGAAAATTATTAAAGACATAATTGAGAAAGTATACACAAGTATTTATTACTTTATTTACAATTTTTATTATTGAATTTCAAAAAAATGTTCTATTTCTTTGACGATTCATAATTTTCCATAGTAAATGGATATTTTTCAATGTTATTTGAATTTCTAAGTAAAATATTTTACTGCAATATTGTTAACCAAGTTCTAGGGTGCATTTGACACTAGAATGTTAAACTGGGGAACTTTTTATAGAGAAGGTTTAGGCCTTTGAAATCCCAAAATTGTAACGTTTCAGCATGGTCTGCTAGAATGTTAAAATTTAGTTTCTATTTATAATTTCGATGTCAAAATTTATATAATTTTTGTTTGATAGGATCTTAGGATTAATTTTATGTTAAGAAAAGGATGTAGCAAGTTGTTAAAATGTTTTTATTTGAATTTTTGTAAAGTAACGATTGAGAGAAAATTTCAAGATGGTAATGAACAATCAAAGCGAACTAAAAGTGAAATAAAACAAAAGTGAAGTGTTGATTTGGTGTACAGACTGATCTCATAAATTGAAGGAACTTTTTAGAATTTTATTTTGAATGGAACAAATTAAAGGAAGGTAATGGAATCTTGTTGCAAATAACCGAATTATTTTATGTACTCACGTCATGGAACATACATGTTGCACCCTTAATAATTATAACTATCCTCATAAATTACAAATAAAATCAATTTGAAATGTTTTCTGGAATGTGCTCATCTTGTCAACAAATAAGCAGGTAATTTTACCAACTGTAACAGGAATCTGCTAATCTTCAAGTTAAGGTGATTAATTTTTTTTGTGTGACGCCAAATAATTTTAAAATTTAAAATAATTTTAAATTTTTTCTAATAGTAATTTAAGATTGTTGGATTGATCAAATAAGAATTAAAAAGGACAAAGAGAATTAGAATGCCTCTTAATTCTTATTTTGTTAAATCTATTTGACACCAAGATTTAATTGATTTTGTTTCATGTTTGTTTAATTTATTTAAATTTAAGTTGTTAATGATTGTTTTCGTTTCTCTTCAATGAATTTTAAATTTTTATTTCTTTTGTGTGTTCATAAATAAAATTTATCCATCTCAATGTTTAAAAAAAAATTTATTTGTGTCTGGTCTATTAACAATATGTTACAGCTTTAAGTTAAATAGCTTCCTAATTAACTAGCGACCCGCCTGATTTCATCTCATGCATTTATGGAACTTGTTTTCCAGTTTATAAATTATAGCCGGAGAATTTTTTTTGATGATAAAGATAAGTGATATTTAGTTGTGTATATTTCCAGACTGTTTTATCATGATTTTGTGTTTGTGAACTTTAACAATAATAATTTTTTTTTTGAATTTATAACCTTTCATCTTATATCAAACGTTATAGGATTTATTATTGCCAACAATAAATATTAATCGGGCCGGCAGTGGACGAGTGGTGTCAGTGCATCACTCGTGTTCCAAAGGTCGTGGGTTCGAGTCCCACTTGGGGTGACGGGATTTTTCTAATTGGAGAATTCCGCCACCTCAACTATGGGTGTGTGTATTCGTGTTGCATGTTAGATGGGGGACATATGACTTTAGCTGTTGGTTCCCCCGTAGTGTAGACGTGAAATAAAAAAAATTAATATTAATCAAGCACCATCATCTCAATATATCAGATCATATGGCATCCATCTATATCATAACAATATACTGCATGGCAGATAAATAGTACTGTATATTCATGTTGTTAATCAAACAAGAACGAAAGACTCGCAAAACAGAAGCAAATACTGAAAAATTCGATTAATATTAACGGAAGAAGTTTAGCAGCCTTTCGACTCTTTGCACATCATTTGCTTCCTTCATGTAAATAGTTATTAATTATTAATTAAAAACGCTACATTTGTCATTTGCTTTTCAAAAAGTAGTTTCTAAAAACAGTAAATATCTGAATATTTCTATATATATTTTATAAAACGACCTCAGCAAAGGGATTTTATTATTCCTCTCTTTAAAATTTCCTTTTTGTCTTTGGGAACTACATTCTCTTTATTTTAAGTTAAGTATTCGTTTGTTTAATCAGTATTTAGCAAGAAGATTTTGCTTTTACTAAATTCTAGGTCTTAAATATCTTTAAGATACAGTGAAGAGCATTAAACAACGACACATAATTTTTCAATTTTTTAAATTTGTGCTGACCAACATATTATAAAATTCTCGTCGTACGGTGCATATACACTTACAGGTGACAAGCTGGAAAGCAAATATTAAAACCACAAAATAAATAAATAGTAATAAATAAAACACAAATATGTAGTGAAATGTAAACTTTCTAAGTAGGACTTTATTGTAAACGGTAAAAGTTCTTAATTATACTGATTAAGGATTTTAATAAGTTTAGTAAAATCGACAGAATGGTGATTTGTATCACAGCTGGTTATAAATCTTAAAAACTACCCTATGATAATTTAACTACTCGAGATCTCGTATGAATTAGTACTTAAACACTAACATGCATGAGTAAATAAATTGTATAAACGTTTCAAAAGTACATGGACACATACATAAAATGACACAATATATATATAAATACATACAGTTTCAAACAAACATCCCAACATCCGATGACCCACGGATGATACGGTTTAAAAGCCTTGCTTAGGGTTTTTTGTTTCACCTCTTCCGGTATAATCGTGTTACATACAACGTATGTACGTATGTATGTATGCAGGATCTGACCCCAAAAGGGAAGACTTTCAAGTTAAACCAAACCCAAGGTCAAGAAGAGAAAAAAGGACGAGCAAGAACGAAAACCAAAAGAAAAGACCTAAAAATAAAATACTCTGTATATGGTATTAATTTTAAGTATTTGAAAAGAATTTTACCTTTCGATCAACTGAAAGGTCTTTTATTAAATCATTTCTTCTAGGTAAATGATATAGAATTGTTACCTAAAATAGAATACGATTTTAATGAGATTTTAACACATGGTGGAAAATAAAAAAAAAGGTTTACCTAAGTGGTTAACACCAGAGTCTATTCTGTCTAGTCGACGATCGATCAAATATAACCATTCAAGTGATCGATTTGATGGACGCGAGATTTTCTCCGCTAAAGCGAACTATACCAAACCAAATCCTCTAATGAAATCCCATCATTTTGTTATGCCTAACACACCATTGTCCATGCGCTTGAGTGCGTTAGCGCAAATTAACGATAAAGAGAAAAAAACCAACGACAACCAAAACTAACGGAGAAGCTTGGTTTTAAACAGTGACCGTAAAGCCATCAAAGGGTTGTGTATTTCAACGTTATACTAGATTCTTATAAAATATAAAAACTGCATATTGTATACAGGGTGTAACTAATATAACTAGAAACCTCGTAATGGGGGAATTCGCATTTTAAATTTTAAGTACGCCCATTGCACTTACATTACATTAAACATACTAAACAAGCAAAAGAAACTTTTAAGTTTTTAGAATTTAAAGATTTTAAAAACAATTTTTTTTTAATTTTTGCTTGTTTCGTATTTTGTACGTAATGTGAGTACAATGGGCATACCTAAAATTTAAAATGCGATTTTCTTGAAAAGTAGCAGGAAGCGACCACTGTTGATAAGGAAAATATGTTCTAAATCATTACAGCTACCCCCATTACAAGGTTTCTAGTTATATTAGTTACACCCTGTATTTATATAAAATGCCCTTTACTCACGTTTACTGTATTGTCTGGAATTTAATGAATGAAAAAAGTAACAAAAACTGTTACAGTTTCTGGGTACATTTAACTACAGTGTAGGACAGCCTTAAGGTGTGCTAAATAACCGCATCTTTACAAAATTATTGGTTTAAACAGGAACATATTTAAAATATAAAATTCCTTTCTAACTAACTTTTTTGTTTAAAACCTAATCTTTTTTAAATTTTTATTGACGTAGATAAAATTCAAATTTAAATGAGTAGTAGGTCGATTATGCGACATATGCCCGAATCGAGATATAATCATATATTTATTAAATAAACAAACTCTCTTATGACTATGAGGTTCGGGAATTACAGTATTTATCTTCAACCTGGTGGTTCTTTTCCCTGGCCTTTCGCTGACATTGCCCTTCTTCCACATGCAACCTAGAGCAATGAACTTTTGACTGAATTACGAACTGTCCGATCTGTTTGCGTGCATAATAAGATTGGTACTTTAAAAAGGTGGAAACATCCTTGTATTAGTTGAAAAAGAGGGTAATACACGAATATATTTTTTGTCTCTGCCCTAAATATCTGTTATTTAGATGACATTTATTCAGTAATAAGATTAACTTTAATGTAAGGTAGCTCTAATAATCCCTTATTATTTACTAAATTGATTTACGTATATACAATATCTACGTCATCAAACTGTTGAAATCAATTTCTTCTAGTTATTACTGTAATAACAAATTTAGAATTTCCTTTTTATATATTTGTACGTGTAACACATTCCATTGAACTACTTCTATTCATGCATATTTATTCTTCTTCTTCTTTTCTTCTAACTACATTATAAATATAAGTACCGTTAGCTTGTAAAATAATTTTTATATATAGTTAAATTTACTATTTCTAATTTAACTAGGATACAATTAACTTGACATTTGGTGTGTGATCTTGTTAAAATGTAGAAAGTCTCTCTCTTGACTTACTTCCATAAGTAACACTCCACAGTAATTGTACGTACATTTATCATATTAGATATTATTATTATCACTCTATTCACGGTATTATTAACGACGCCTTTATTAAATTTAAAAATAATGGTACATAAAGATTTATTCATATTTAAATATATATTGAAACCCCCACTTAATTCTTTAAATTGTCATCGAGGGGGTAATAACTCGAAACAGTATTTTAGAAAATAACTACGATTACTATCAAATAAAATCGACAGTTTCAAATTGAAGAAAAATCATTAATACATGGTCTAAACATATGGAAGCGCGAACACGTCCTAATCAAATCGAAGACCTACATAAAGAATTGTTTTTGTATAGTGCTTCAGCTTGAACAGCGTGCACCGGAACGGAGCATTTCTTCTTCAGCATCCACTGCAAAACAAGTCCGTTATATTTGCATTGATGTGACCTTAACATTCGTAATTAATTTTTTTAAAATTGATGGTGTTTGGTGTTTAAATTAATTGTTTAAAATATTTGGAGCAATTTGATAGCATGGAAGGAAAAACTGTTATAGTAACAGGAGCCAATAATGGAATTGGCAAGGAAACTGCCAGGGAATTGGCTAAAATGGGTGCTAGGGTTATTATGGCCTGTAGAAATATGGGAACCGGAATAAAAGCAAGGGGTGAGTTATGGATTCTTAATTACCTCTCACCCACCAATGTAAACTAAGTGCGACAAGCATAATAAATAGTTACAAAATAATTTCGGTAAGACAAACAATTTTTGTTTAGAAAATTATTTCTTCAGAAATTAGGAATATATATGGGTAGAATTTACCTAAGAGAGTTTGAAAAAAGCTGTGAGGAAAATTACACATTAAATTTGTTTACCTTGTGCTAACCTTTTCTTAAGGTCCAAGTGTACCCAAAAAACGTGTGTTGTTTGTTTAATAAATAATACAATAATGTGATAACTTTGGTTTTAAGTTAATAGTCGAGGAATGTTAAAAACTTACTTACCTAACTTGTTTTGGAAAAAAAAGCTTTTTAATTAAATTATTAATACGTTAAAAATTAATTTTGGAGAAACTGTACATTCAAAATTAATCAAAATAATACCACTTAAGTTTCATAGTATTTGAACTATTTTCCCAAAATTCTAAGAAAATCGTATGTCTAGGGACTAAACTATTACCTCCTTTTTGTCAAAAAAAGCAGTTTTTTTGGCAAAAAGCAGGTTTTTTGGCAATAATTTAGTCGCTAGACATACGATTTTCTTAAAATTCTGGGAAAATAGATCAAATACTATGAAATATAAGTGGTATTATTTTGGTTAATTTTGAATGTGCAGTTTTTCTAAAATTAATTTTTCACGTATATCATGTGAAATAATTTAAATAAAAATTTTTTTTTCCAAAATATGTTAGGTAAGCAAGTTTTTAACATTCCTAGACTATTAACTTAAAACCAAAGTTATCACATTATTATATTATTTATGAAACAAATAACACACGTTTTTGGGTACACTTGGACCTTAATATGTTTTGTTTAATGATCCGCGCGAATTCCGGTTGTAGATACTTGAATTCATTGTCAATGCCAACAGGAAAAATAACAGAATTACAACGCGCAATATGAATCAGCAAGTTCGGCAAAGATGTAATTCTAATAATTTGATTTTAATTACTATTAAAATAAAAAACCCCTGTTTAAAGCTATAGTGTATTCGAACAGTTCTTTAAAATAATAAATTAATACATAGATTATTATTATAGTATTTATAAGAAAAACCAATGATGTGTAAAACCATCAAGGTTTATTAGTTTATTTCAAAACACTAACATTGTCAAAATTGCCATCTTACAAGAGTTACAAGTTACCTACTAACAGTATTGGTACGCATACTTGCCAAGCTTTACAATATAGTAACTTTTTTTTGTAGGGTTGATGTTATAGCTAAGAATTTTTGAATATAATTGACGTTTGTCTTTTTGACACAATGGCCTAAATTGTATTTAAAACTTTTTTAAGCCAACAATACTTTTATGTTTAGTAACTGAAGATAAACAAATGATAGTTCCGCTGCACTCACATAAGAATAGTGCCAATTTATAATTTGTATTTTTTCATTAAATTAAACTTTCCGTTATGTCAAAATGATAAACTATTTTTCAATTATTCTTGAATTTTTGACCTAGCACCAACTTTACAAAAAAGTTACTATAATTTAAGACTTGGCAGGCATGCCATAACATCTGCCTTTCTCAGATTGCTATTGCTATTCACTATTTCTCCTTTGTTTATCATGAAGGTTCAAGTCCAAAGCAAAGCTTTACGAAAGTACAAAGTAGCTTATTCTGTCTGTGTGTCTGCGTGCGTACTCTTTCATTAGTAATTGGTCAATTAACTTCAGTTCGGTGCCAAAATATTTCTTATTATCCGGGACGTCCCCTATCTAACTCAGATTTTCAATATTAATCAAGTGGGGGGGGGGGGGGGTACAATAATCGGTGTTCTCCGGTTTTGTCGATTTTTTATCTACCTTGGGATGGTATCGAAAAGATAGACGAGGTCTGTAACACTAAAAGTCACTCTAGGATTTTTAAAAACAATAGCTCCGCGATGAACCGTCAATATGTAACCATCAAAATTTATAAACAATAGTACTTACGTTATACTTAAGTAGGCCTCGGCTTAGGCTGAACAAAAAGCACGACTCGTTTTCTTTTTAATTGGAGGTAGGTCGTAGGTGAATTGGGCGCCAGCATGTTAATTTAAAGTTCAAGTGTACCCAAAAAGCGTATATTGTTTGTTTCATAAATAATATAATAATGTGCTAACTTTGGTTTTAAATTAATACCCTAGGAATGTTAAAAACTTGCTTACCTAACTTGTTTTGGAAAAAAATTTTTTTACACATGTTTTACGTGAAAAATTAATTTTAGAGGAACTGTACATTCAAAGTTAACCAAAATAATACCACTTAGGTTTCATAGTACTTGGACTATTTTCCCAAAATTTTAAGAAAATCATATGTAGAGCGACTAAATTAGAGCCAAAAAACCTGCTTTTTGCCAAAAACTGCTTTTTTGGCAAAAATCAGATAATAATTTAGTAATAGTTCAAATACTATAAAACTTAAGTGGTATTATTTTGGTTAAGTTTAAATGTACAGTTTCGGGCCGGCGGTGGACGAGTGGTGTTAGTGCATCACTCGTGTTGCACTATCCCACTTGGGGCGACGGGATTTTTCTAATTGGAAGATTCCGCCACCTCAACTATGGATGTGTGTATTCGTGTTGCATGTTAGATGGGGGACAGATGACCTTAGATGTTGGTTCCCCCGTAATGTAGGCGTGAAAAAAAAAAGAAAAAAAATGTACAGTTTCTCTAAAATTAATTTTTCACGTAAAACATGTGAAATAATATAATAAATAAACATCGTTTTCCAAAACAAGTTAGGTAAGCAAGTTTTTAACATTCCTAGAGTCTATAGATCTCAAAGTTAATCCGTTCTAACCATGCAAGAACCGAAGAATTTCTTCACTTCATTATAACACATTCTTTTATTTATGAACCAACTAAATTTACTTTGAAATTTTAATACAACTAGCTAAATGATCTTTCCACATGAGAATAAAAATATAGAGAACCCACCTGGTTATTTCAATAAAGTAAATTTGGTCTACCGACGTCGTTTCCGGTAACTCGTTCTAGATGATCACCAGGTTGTTCCTAACAACCTTTTAGAGAAGGCTTGCAGTTGCCACGAGTGTGTACTCAAAATATTGCGGGTGAAAAGCATTGTTAATGCCTTACATCTAATTGCAGCTTTAGAAATTTCAGATCTATACAATTACGATCTTTCGTTATAATTAACAGCCACCAGGGTATATTCACCATTAATTCCAAACGAACGCAGATAAGACTTGCAGTTTTAAGTTTGAAGATCAGGCATCAAAATACGAAACTGGATTAAAAGACGAACTAAATTTTACTCCAAACGGCATTTAAATCAGGATTGATTTCTCTATAAAGAATCATTATCTTTTAGAACAAATGCTTATTGATCACATCAATAAAACAAGAATAAATTTTAATTAAATAAAAATATTACCTTCCAAATTCCAAGGGGCATTCGTTATTCCATAACTTCCAAACAATGATTTAATACTTTCAGTATTTCACAAAACCATTTTGTGCACTAATTACACAATAATCATGTCATCAAAATGGAATTTTAACAATTAAATCATCAAAGCTTAAACAGGACCCAATCCAACATCTTGCTTTGTCAAGAAATTTTCAAGAAGAAAGGGTGTTTTGGAAGAGGCTCGCTTGCCAAAAAACGTGAGTCACGTGGAAAGTTGTTTAGCGCTAGGTGTTACGTATAGCATTTTAATAGCTTGATAGCGAATGAGAACGCTAGAAAATCTTTATGTTCATATATGGATTAGTGAAAAATCGACAATTTGTAGTTGAAATGCCAAACATACATGGCGCCAAAAAAATTATTATTAAAATTGAATTTCACAAGAGAGAAACTATTATACGGGGTGATACTAAATTCGAAGACATAATTATTATTGCACCTATATACGAGGTGGTATTAAAGCAAAGGTACTCAGAGAAATCCGTCTGTTACAGGTCAAAATTTATAAAAAAAAGATCTAATGACCTAGGTGACTTAGGGTCAACGGTTTGATGGAAACCCGGTTTTATTTTTTTGAGTGGGTAAATCGGGAGACCAGTTGACTGGTTAATTCGGGAAGGGAAGGTTAAGTCAGATGGAGGTGAGTGGCTGAGTAGGTAAGAATGAAAGGGGTAAATCAGAGATGGGATAAATCGAGGAAGGAGTGGATGGATGGGTAACTCGGAGGATAGTAAATTTGGTGAGTAGGGGTAAGATGGGGGAGGTCAAGTCAGTGGAAGGTTAAGTCGGGGGAGTGGGTAAGTCTGAGGGTCGCTTGGTACGTCGGAATACCGACTTCCAAGAATTAATTGCATGAATTCCGATAGAAATTGTGGTCGTCACTTGCTTTCGAGCAGTGTGACCATGTGAAAGGCAATCATTCCTCGCTTGTGAGGCATACAAAATCATTAGTTAACAGCTTTAACCTATGAATATTCAATAATCAAGATTATATAGCACAAGATTATTGAGAATTAACTTTACAGTTCAATTACTGAACCTGTCAGCTATTTTATGGCAACATTATTTGTAATATGCCAAGTACTTACCTTAATTATGGCTCTTATTAATTAGTGGTTGCGCTACGCTCACTGCAATTTTGAGGTGATGCCATATTATAGCGCAGGGCGCTCTTTTGTAATTTTGCCGCTTTTCGGTATTCTTGGATAGCGTCGATCGGCGTGTTCAATATATGATGGCCGCCAACTATTTTGAATAAAAATAAAAGGACCTTAACAGCGAGTAAATACGAAAAAAGTTTGAGAGAATTATATATTTTCTTTTCTTTGTGAATCCTATAAGAATTACTTAAGAGAAAGATAACTTCGACAGTGTGTGTGTGTGTGCGTCAAGAGTTAATCCTATAAAACCGCCCGACCCCTTCAATTTTACCATTTGATTATTTGGTTTACGGAACCATTGATGACCTACAAGAATTATATAAGCAAACTTCACAAGTGGATGAACTACAGACGTGAGCAGAAGTAGGAGTAATTACTGGTGAGTCCCTTGTGCTTTGGCTTCTCAATATTAGCATAGAGTTGTAGTGTCAATCTTCCTCCCACATTTTTTGTTCTTTAAATTTTTTAATTCTTAATTTTTCTGGTGAGGCTATTTACACGCCCCATCAATTAGGAAGGTAATTTTATTTTGAGATAAGTTTGTTCTCTAGAACATAAATTTAAGTCTTTATTATTATACCAATGTTCTAATTAAATATGTACCTTTTTATCCTTAAGGTGGCCATTTAATTTTATTATTTAATATGGCCGATTATATGTAGCCGTTGGATACTTTGTTAGTCGCTACTCTTAATATGATTTTTATGTGGAAAAGACAAAGGTGTTTTATTTTAATGTAGTTAGAGACCTTTATTGTTTAGTTATCTACATAAGATAAAAGCGTCGTATTCCCCGCCTATGATATGACGTTTGTTTGGTTGGAATCTTCGCTAAACTCCAATATACGCTTTGTAAAACAAGGTTTTGGCTACCGGTGTTTTGTACGTTGTAAATTAACACTGTTGTTGCGAACTTGTAACCGTATTTCAAAAAACATTGTTGAATTCTTCCAATATGGGAAATTTTAACCGCTTTGCGGCTTTTGGGATTCCAGCAAAGGTCTTTACTAGTAACGATATTTAGAGCATACAGCTGATTGCATTTGATTTGGTGTAGCATTTGGTATGACAAAGATACATTGTAGATACAAAGATACAGATACGAGACCAAGTTTCGTTTGAGCATTTTACCTTCAATCTGTTAAAGCTAAACGATTGAAGATAATTTGGGATTTCAAGTAATTAGATTATTGAAAATAAACGTTAAATTTTAAGTAGACTTTAAAAGAACAATTGCGTATGAATTCATAAAAGTCTATCTTAATTATGGCTTTTAATTAATAGAGTTTAATGAATTTACTATTCTCTATCTGTATCTTTTTGTGAGTATTGAACGTTCACAGTAGTATGCAATTTTGTATTCAAACAGAATAAGCGGACGTACTGGGTATATACTTAACTGTGTCTGGTCCCAGAGGCGTGAGGTCGTTATGTGAACGCTTCAATTTAGCGATTAGATCAGTGGCGCCTTATCCTGGGTTATATCCAAGAATATCCAATTCTTTGCAAATTGAAAATAAAAAATCTTTCAGCTTTAATTAATCAGGGAGTGCACAGGCACATTCTACATACCGTTTCAACTTCGATGATATACTGATAACATCATTATCGTCTATAAACTAACAAGACCAATAAGTGGGTTTTTAGGATAAGAAAACTATTTTGTAATTCTGTTATTGTTAGGATTTTAGTTTTTAAAGTTCATTCACTTTTGAAAAAATTAAAAAACAATTTAAATTGATATAATATAGGGCACGTGAACAATTGAACATACAAACTAAATTAATCCTATCTTTTTTTCATTTTAAAAATTTAATTAATTTATTGACATTAATATTATATTTGTTAATAATTATATTTTGTTTAGTTTCCTCTTATTTTTATTCAAATTGAAATGCTATAAAGGGTCCATAGAAATTTAAAAGTTACCTTTTTTTTAATTACACTATTGTCCAACCATACAAATTTCTGACCTTAAATAAATATTAGTAATTATATAAGAAGATACTTTTATTTAAGTATTTCCAAAACACTTTCAGTGTTTATTTTAGTATAACTGTTAGTTAATCTAAAGTATTTGTCATTCTACTTTGTATGTAAATACGGATTAGACAATCACACTTTTATACGCTGAGTGATTTTGTGTAATATGTCTGCAAATATTGCAAAATTGGACACCATATAGATTTCTCAAAATAGTCAAATATTATTTCTAAAAAATAATCTTTGCTTAAACTAGTCTGTTTAGTATATTTAGAGAAAAAAGGGGTCAAGTCGGCCATGAAGTGCTCGGTTACGCCCGTTTTCAGATACATTATTCATAGATTGTAACAATCTGAAGAGAACACAAGAAAATGCATATTAAGTATAGTTACATTAAAATTGAGGATAGCTTAGAGGTTAAATTATAAGTTAGGTTTGAGATTAGGCTGAAGATTAGAGATTAAGTAAAGGTTAGGTTAGAACAGGAATGCGCAAACTAGGGGCGCGCGCTTTTTTCAATTTAAGTAATTAGAAATTAATTATTATGATCTCCTTTGATTTCATACATTTTTTAAGCCATACATCGGTATATTGCGTGTAAGTCGATTTCAGTTAATCTTTTACATCAAAAACAAAATTACAATTATATTAGTTATTACTTTTATTTTATGTATTAACAAACTTAACGGATCGGAGATATATCTATCAGAATTAATGGCTGTTGATTATTTATTCCTAAAAATGTACACTGCCTTTGTTATTATAATAATCTCTATAGAAGCCTCTGATCCTCCCGGCGAGTGAGTCTACTAGCTCCCGCATGTGTTGCCACCTTCAGGGAGTTAAAGAAGGGACCAGTTAAAGAATATTTCCAATTCGCGAAAATCATCAAAGTGGCTGACCTCTGGTGGCGAATTTTGGCAACGTCGTTAAAGGGAAAATAATGCCATTTTATGTTTATCTCAACGTGTGATTTTAATCATAAAGCGTGTAATCTATTTGATTAAACCTATTTTATAAAAGTAGTTATCATTAATTTAAAGTTGTTATAACCAAAATTAATTAAAGATCAGTGCATAATGCAAGCGAGCAAAAGATTTTGCTCTGTTCCTCAGTGCACTACATATGGTGGCACGGGTTGTTCTCTCCACTTTTTTCCAATAAAAGACAAAAATTTGTGTTTGAAATGGAAAATTGCTTTAAAGATTGGAAAACCCATAACAAAATATATGATGGTATGCAGCAAGCATTTTTTAGAAAGTGATTATTATCCCAGTAAGTTAAGAACATATCACAAGCAAGTTAGTTCATTATAAAAGTGCTTTTTAGTTACACCAGAAACGCGACGAAGATGTTTGAAAAAAATAGTAGTTCCGTCTCAAAATCTGCCCGTTGGAAGCCACGATGTAAAAAAAATCAAGAAGCGTAAATCTGAACGGTTTCATAGAGAACAGTAAGTTAAAAACAAAACACATTTTTAAATGAAATATTTAGAGGTTATGTTGTTGCAGACTTCTTTCTAGAGACGGTGAAACTTGTAAAATCGGTACAGCTAATTAATTCCAGATCTTCATTCCTAAATTTGTGTCTATTAAATTTGTATTTTGCAAAAAAACATTGCCTTACCGGTTTACATATATTAATGTCCCCACGATATGCTTGCAATATCCGGAGTTTCCAGCTTTACAGCTGCACAAGCAAATCCACTTTTCACTGCTAAGATCGATCAAAATTTCATGCGGGGGTGACGTTAAAGCGGAAGTTTGCAAGCACAAACTTTTAACTTGACCTTCGTGGTTAACCCCACACAGAACAATATGACCGGCATTAAATAAAGCTTCACCTTCTTTTATGGCCCTAGAACGGTCTCCCACATAGGTAAAGATGTCGAAAAATGATATGTGTACTTTCGGCATCTACAAAAAACACAATCAACACCTAACTCAAGCATAAACAAAACTCACAATGTCTAGTAGCACAATTTTCAAGACACAAAATCTAATAGTTAACAGGAGTGACACTCAACTAAACAGTTATAAATTAGAAGTGAAAAGTCTAAATCGCGTTCACACACAAACAAAACTATAAATCAGCAAACACAAGGCACACAAATTGGTAAAAAAAATCACCAAAACTGCACGTTAAGCAAATGACAGCTGCTTCGTTTTCCCTTGATCATCCGACATTTTGGTTTTAGCAGCGCCCTCTCTTGGTTGCTGATTTTCGCGAATTAACAGAACTGGGTGTCACGGTGGATCGATCTTTTCTTACGTAACAAGTTGTGTAAGTGACAACAAGCAATAACTACATATTTTTTACTAATGTCCCTAAACTCATGCCTAATGTTGTTTATAAAACCTGGAAACAGGTAGAGGAGATTTTGAACGCATTCTACTACCAGTCTGGCACGGCAGATATGCTAGTTGAAAATCTTATCGTAGGTCTCGTAGGAAAGGCCCTTTTGCTAGGATAAAATTTCATGAAATTCTTCTTTAAATAGAAGGCCAGTAATCATACATCTCTGTAGTTTGCAAAGCTAGTTGGCGTAGATGTTATTAATTCTTCTGCTCCAACAAGTCACTAAAGTCTGTGTCCTGAAAAATACCTCCATCTAAAACTATGTCGTTGATTTTACAGTGAACGTAGATGAACTCATAATTAGCACTGACAGCTGCGAATGGCATTAAAACACTAAAAGATTCTTTATATTTAAAAAAGTAGAAATCACTTGCAGGTTTAGTTGGGAATTGGAACTAGAAGAAAATAATGAGACTAGGCCCCAATGTAGGCCGCTACCTAAAAAGTACATTCTCGTCTATTTGTAGGTAAAATGTAACAAATAATAGTAAGAGGTGATGGGTGAGTCTACTAAGACCACAATTGAGACTCCTGAGTACTCAAAACGAACTTTTAGTTCCTTAAGTTTTTAATAACTTCAGACCCAACTGAAACACAGTATGTTCGTTGCAGGCAAAGAAATATTGATGTGATTGAAGAGAAAACATAATGTTTCCTGGATATGGCAACAAGTGTATTGCTCAACAATCTATGAGTAAGGCATTTAAAAATAATGCTATTTTCTAGCTAGGTGCTAGAGAATATGGACTGGTGACATAGAATTATAGCAGAGAAGCTCATCTCTGAACTCCTCTTTCAAGAAAGATTAGACAATTTACTGAAAACTTCTTCAGTCCCGCGTCTGTAAGGAATCTGAATCTTTTGCTTAATGCAGTTTATGATATTTTAATTGTGCTATTATTATGTGAAGCTAATCATTTCTAATATATCTGAATAAGCTATATCATTTTTGAGACGTCACTGTAATATAAAATAAGAGTAAAAATGCCTGAAAATATTCATGTTGCCAACGTGACAATAATTTAACGTGGCAGTAAATTCAAATCGTCCTCAATCATTCTAGATCACGCTGTATTACATCACATAAAATAGAAAAACAGCTATTACACCTAACCTCAAATTTTTTTGATATACGCGCATTTTTTCAAAAGATGTATTAAGAATGCATTTAATTTTGGGTGGTATTTTTTTATTTCACCAGAACACTAATAATTAACAGCATTTTCGATGTATACGCACTAATATTGCCCTGGCACCGAGCAAGTTCTGAAACATTTAGTGCAAATTAGCACGAACACCGAGCATATAAAAACGAACTATAAATCAAGCAAAACAACCTAACCTCAACTCGATGAATCAGCACGTGCTCTGAGTTGCTTTTATTGTACAATAAATATTTTACACATTGTATTGCTTTATTTACTTGAAATTTAGTTCTTCTTAATCCATTTATTTTAAATACGCATGAAACGACACCAGTAACTTCTAAACAAACGAACATAACCTAAAATCAGCTGATGCACTAGTCACAGCACGAGCTCCTCGACTTCGTGCTAAAAGACTTGCACGAGTACATCGAACGTTTGCACGACGGCAGTTTTAGTCAGTGCAGTATCAATATCGAAAACGCTATAAAACAGATTAGGCAGTGCATAAGTTTTGTACCAGTAAGAATTAAATAACACTTAATTTATTAATGCAACGAGAGAACTACTAGAAGAGGAGATGAAAAATTGGGAATTACTTTATGAGTTTACCTACTAATTGATTAATTAAGCAATTTTAGCTTCTTATGCGATTAAGCAATCACACGACATCAACACACTGCTCAAAACTGCGGGTTTTCTCGCGTAACCCACCCCATAGCTGCCCATACACACGGACTACAATATCTTTGTTTTACGGACACGGACTACAATATCTTTTATTTTACGGATACGGAGAACAATATCTTTGTTTTACGAACACGGACAAATATCACACCCTTACTATCGGGCAAGATCGAATATATATTCGTCAAACTATTCAACGGACACGGACCGAAAGGGCAGTTCTAAAATTAATGCCTAAACACTTCTAATGTCCACAATATTGAAAATTAACTTTTATACTACCTGTAAACCGGGATATCTTGGGGTCCCGACTTGTATACATCGAAAAACAACCATGATAGCGGTTTAAAATAAATTGTTCCGACTAAATCGGACGTCTGCTAATCTCAAAAATGCAGATTATCATATAAGTCAGTGACAGTTTCTGTCTTCCCTTTCAAAGCTTAACAGTTTTAAAGCTTCAGTTTTCACAATTGAATTGCTCATTTTAATAATTCGTGATCTTAATTAAATCTATCTTAAAAAGCCGAAAACTACTAATTATCAACTTTTTCTGTTTTCATTTCAGACGAAATAATAGAAACCTCAAAAAATGAAAATATCATTCTGAAACACATCGATCTGTCATCTTTTCAATCGGTTCGAGCTTTCGCCGAGGATATCAACAGAACTGAAGTAAGGCTTGACGTGTTGATCCACAACGCAGGAGTGTGGCTGTCTGAGAATGTAACAAGCAAAGATAGCTTGGAATTGACAATGGCTACTAATCATTATGGACCGTTCCTGCTGACACATTTACTTATTGGTAATCATTTTCTACACTAACATTTCTAAAACGGATTCTTTATTTTTCTCAAGTTTACCTGCTGTCCAGCTGTCTGGCGTCATGCAATGAACACGGTCGAGTTGACAAATGCCCATTTCTTCATCCAATGCATCGGTACTGTTGGCCTTTTTGTTTTTACATTAGAAAATTATTTCTATTGCTTCTTATTAACAATTACAAACACATTTAATAATGTAACGGCTGATATTAATTTTTGTTTTAATATTAATACCGTACCTATATTTATTGTATAGGTAAAGCGTAAATGAATATCAGAACACATTTTCATTAAGAATAGGTAAATATAACATAAATAATTTCGTTCTGTCCAAATAATGCTAAACATAACAAGCATGCGAGAAGTTAACAGATCGATGTATTAGATGGGTGTATGGACATTTCACTTAAACTCGACCGCATTCATTGGATGACGCTAGATAATTGGATCTGTCTGTCAAATACAATAATTCTTTAATTTTTTACTATAGACTATTTGATTTATTTTTTATTTTAGATGTCCTAAAGAGGTCTGCACCGAGCCGAATAGTAGTGGTATCATCCGTAAGCCACTTATTCGGAACAGTAAATGTGAACAAACTAGAATACACAGGTGCATACTTTCCAGTCTGGAACTATTTCAATTCCAAATTTGCCAATGTGTGCTTCACACGAGAATTATCAGAACGCTTGAAAGATGCCAATATAACCGTTAATAGTTTACATCCTGGATTAATAGATACAGGCATTTGGAGCCAACTTCCGAGGCCTTTCAGTTGGGTTGTCAATTTAATCAACAAGTCCATCTTCAAGACTACACAGGAAGGTTGTGAAACCATTGTGTATTTGGCTTCTTCCAAAGAAGTTGCAAATGTTAGTGGTAAATACTTCGTCAATTGCAAAAAGGCATTCATGTCTCCAAGGGCACGTAATCCAGCTAATAATAAGAAATTGTGGGAGATGTCTGAAAAGGTTGTTAAACTAACCACTGCTGATCCTAAGATATAGATTCTATTTGTCGCATCAACATAATATTTGTTAGATTTTAGAATCTAACGTAAATAAATTTTTAAAGCATTTTAGAGATACCTTTACGTATGAGGTGTACAGAGTGTCTCGAAACAAGAAACCCAAAACTATCTAGATATCTATCAATTAACAATCAGCTGCATTAATTCTAAAGACTATGTTATGTTGTTACCCAGCAATTGTACAACTTTTAAAAACGATTTAACTACCAGTCATCAATTCCATTAGTTTAGTGTTAGAACCTTGTGTTTGGACACCCTGTATAAATACATGTTACAGTCTTTTTAAGAAATGGACATCAATGTGTTGCCCTTTAATTTAATTATGTTATGATATTGGCAATTCTATTGAACAGCTGTAATCAGAATTTCACACCGCATACCTTGGATATGTACTCGTATATGTTATATGTACTCAAACTCCGACTTCGTTCAATGACTGAATTTATTACCCACGACGCGATGTGGACGTGTCAAAATACCCACAACGCGACGTGGGTATTTCTATTTGATTATGGTCCGAAACGAAATACCCACAACGGGTTGTGGGTAAACGCAATTGCTCAATCGCCGATTTAGAGTCTTACTTCGGTCTTTGCACAAAGTGATTTTACCCATAACGCGTTGTGGACAAACGTCTTGACCAAAACGCTTTGTGGTTATTTTGTATTGCTCAAAAACCGAAATGTTTCGAAGTGAATGAAAGAAAAGAAGCAGTGATGGCTTCTGGATCAAGACAAAGAATTGTAAAGTGTGGTTGCAAGAAAAGCTGTGAACGCAAATAATGCTACTGTTGTAAAATCAATTTAAAATGCAATTCAAAAAGCCATAGTAACACCACTTGAGCCAATAAGTGGTCAGTCCAATAAAGATATGTAAAACTATAAATAAATTACATACTATTGCTATTTTTATACGTTAGACCACAAAATGGGTTTTTTAATTTAAAGAGAGCTACAACTTTTCCTTAAAAAAAATAAGAAAATTTCTTTTCTGTCCTTGAGCAAATACAAAATACCCACAACGTGTTGGCAACAAGCGCGTTGTGGGTATTTTATATTTGATATTTTGTGGGTAATACTAAACTGAACTACAATGTAACTAAAATTAGTGGCCGTATTAAGAAGCAAGATTTGTATGGAAGGCAAAGTTTGAAACCACAAGTTCGAAAGAAATTCAAAAAGTGATAAAAATAAAATCGAAAAAATCTAAAGAAATCACACCTGGGGGAGCAGCACTGTTCTTAAAAAATAGTGAATAAAATAATAGTAAAACATTCCCTTTTAAAGAAGCTACTAAATATATCGTACATAAATGTGTTGTTTGATTTCTAACTGAAAAATTAGAAGATTCTTAAACTTTTAATAACAAAACTGTCTGTTTCAGTTCTTATTAATCAGTTTTAAGCTAGTTATGATGTACACTTGCTTTCAAAACTTTCGCGTACACCTATTTTTCGCTGTATTAAATCAGGGTTGTAATTAATCAACTTTGACGTTTAAATTTTTGAAAAGTCAAAATCATGTTTTGTATATATAAAATATTGTATATATAAAATATTTGTATTTATTGTTATATTCGTTTTAAATAAATTTGTTATCTTCAAACACTAATTACTGCCGAATTAGGTATTTGTTTTGTAAAAGTTACTTTGTGTCATTTTTAACCTAATTTTAAAATTACCCATTCACACAGCTACAATTTTGCAATATTATTGTTACTTGATTTTGAGTGTGTACGCGAAAGTTTTGAAAGCAAGTGTACATATTGCTGTGTTATCTGTAGTTAGAGATATTAAATAGGTAATTTGGGTTGCCTATCTTTCAGGCGTTCATAAACGAATCTCTATTAAAAGATTTATTTTATAATTTCAAAAGTATGGTTGAAGCCAGCTAAATACAAGAGTTAAGATAAATACATCCTATTTGCGATAATTTCGTGTTAAAGTTACATTTCATGCAAGATTATTTAACGTTCCGATCTATTCATTACATAACCTCAATTTTTGAAAATAATTTTTCAAAATGGGTTTCTTTAGTGGAATAATTTATTCATATTATGTTGACATGCATAAAAAGTTTTATATTTCAACAAAAGGATACTATTTAAGTGTGTATATAATTTAATACTTGTAATTTTTAATACAACGATTGGTACGTTAAATTGTTTTCTTGATCTTCCGTCAATAGCTCAAATTTGGTAAATTGCACCTAGAATATAATAAAACAGGCTATTATAAGTAGATTTGCATATATAAAAGTAACTTACCTTGCTTAATTTTCAAATGGGTGATTTTTCCTTTTACGATTCATAGTATTGGCTTATCGAGCCACCGTTCTAATTTAATTAATTTAGGTTCATGATATTATTGTGGAATTTCGTTGGATAACATCTTGGCTGTGTAAGTTGTATAAAGTTTTTGTAGGTCTATGTGTGTTTTCTCAGCCAATTCAATTTAAAAATGTCCATACACCTGTGCCGATATTAAACTATTATTTCGAGTTAATTTTGTATCGTAAGTGTTTGTTATTGATATCAAACTTTTGGGAAAAGTTATATAATCATATTGTGTAAAGATTAAATGGTAAAATTGGTATGTGGACAGATTTAAATGGAAATTATTACAATTTTTGTCGAGTGTGAAAATTTGCTTGTTCGACTCAAATTGTGGGTTATTGTTGGGTTTTAGAGATAAAAATGTTATATTGTTAGTTTAAGGAAGTGTTGGGGATTCTTTTTATGTGATTAAATCTAAAATTTAAAGAAATTTATATTTTATTAAGATATCAAGAAGATAATATCAAGAAGATAATAAATTTTTGAATTGATTTGGATAACTTCACAACAATTAAAATTTTTTATGTTGGAAAGAAATTTAAGAAGAATTAGTTTTCTGCAAACTTGCATATTTATATTGTTACGAAGAGTTAATTTAAAAAATGAAAAGATTAATTTGGAAATCAAAATTAAGATAATTGCATAATGCAAATAATTATTAATATCAAAGCACATCAATTTTATTAAGGTTGCCAAGGGTAATAAACTTCTTTTCTCTGTAAGCAATTTTTATATGATGGGATGGACAAATCAATTTTAGTTTTTCAAGTAAGTTAGTTCCTGGCAAGTCTTTGGAGAGGTCATATTGTATGTATGTAAGTAGATCTTAAGTTATTTTGTAAATTAGTTTAAGTCAAATATAGTATACCATTTAATCGATGCTGTGTTAATTATGTACTACCATCTGAGTAACCCCCAGTTACAAAAATATAATGTAACAATATCTTTGCCACCAGTCAAGAGGTTGGTTGTGGATATTATAGCAGTATTTTTTTCCCAGGATCGGTTTAAAGGAAGTATCAAGTGTGCGGCAAAATAGTAAGTGACATTAATTTTTCATTATACTGGCCAGTAAAATAAATAATTTCGGACTTATATTTTATTAAAAAGAAATCTAAATATTTTACATTGGGACAATTAAGTATATAAATTTAAAAATTTAATATTTGAGATAACTTAACCTAATTTTATATATAAAAAGAAAATAGAAAATTTGCTAAATTGATATTATTAGAATACAAAAGTTTGATTTTTATTTAATTTTCTTTGATTAATAGTTTAGAAATAATATATAAAAAATTACGTAGAAATCCCCAACAATAATAAAAGGCTGATTTGTAGTTTTTGTTTTCTGTTTATTTTTTATTTATGTGTTATTTATTTGTGCTGAAATAAAAATTGTGTTTCTATTTATATGTTTGAATTTCGTTTCTTGTTCATGTTTCTTCCTTGTGTGGAAATAATTTTGATTTGCAGCTTGTTACAATTTTCCCAGCCATGGTGTTATCATTATAGGTGGATCCATTGATATCAAAATTTGGTAAGGTAAGGTTGATTTATTACAGATTAAAGAGATATTTGTCGATTGCTTTACTGAGACTAAAGTTTGAGCTAGTGACGGGGCAAAATTTGTTATTTCAAAAACATTGTAGTGATATACAGTTGTACTATTGATTTGTTTTATTATATGTGTATATCACCGCAATATGTAGTTGTGTGAGGTCTGCAAACTTGTTATAATATTGTGTACCTACTTACTAGTATGTTAATTAAAGCAAAAGTGTACTAAAAGATTGTTTTCTTTGCTCTGCGTGAACAATGACGATGATTTTAAACTTACAGATTATTACAACTTCATAGATTCATAGACTCTATAGATTCAGCTTCAGGTTGTTACGCTATATTTTGTCGCTCGTTATAAATAGTTCAAGAATCTTCGTACTTTTAAAAATATTTTCATACCTCAAGGTATTTTGTGATTTTTCAATTTTATTTTACCTCCAAGTAAATGATAGGGATTTGTTTATAATCAACTTTAAGGGCGCGTTATCGCCGCCAGTGTTAATAATAGAAAGCTTCAGAAACTATAAACACCTAAAGATGGCGTAAGGTCCGCAAAATAGAATTAATTTCTTTAAAACTAAAATTTGAAAATGTAAATAGAAACATTATTTGATCGCATCGCAGTTCTCTGCTCACAGCGTTGCCAGACATGCGCGAACTTTCAAAATATTTTAAGTTTAACTGAAATTTTTAATTTTTTAATGCCAGGGAATAATTTAAGGTAGTTGAAATCAAAAAGGGGAATATAAAACTACTAAATATCTTTAAAAATATTAGTTGTTCTTGCTGGTTTTAAGAAAAAGAAAAGTATTACTATATTAAAATATTGAAAATATATATTCGTTTTTAAGAAATTAACCAGAACTAATTAAGAGTGAAATAGTTTATTCAAAAATTAACCGCCACATGCTCTTAAGTAAAGAAAAACAACATTTACTTCGGTAATTGATTAAATAATAGTTAAAAGATTAGGAGAGTTAAATTACTGTTAAATGTTCCGCGAATATTACCACCCAACGCTTCCTGGTGCAGAAAGCGTTCAACTAAACATGACTGATTTTCGTGCTGCCAAATTTAAATTTCCGCGCCGTGTACATCTATTTTATTTCAATCAATAATAAATAAGTAAGCAAAAACATTTATCCATTGTCATAGATTTTGCTATTAAACAGTGTTATAATGACTGTATTATGTTTAGTTTGGTTATTTTTTAGAAAACGTTAATTCTACAAAATTGGCGATGTTCGACTACGATTATAAAATTTATTTTAGATATCTACTCCTTACAAACTATGATCCACACTACCTTAACAGTTTAACAATCGACATCAAACGTTATCTTGCTAAAAAAACGATTATTGAAAGAAAAGTGAATGAAAAACGTAAGCTATATTTTGACGCTAATATTTTGCGCCAATGACGCCCTCTTAAGGGAGTTGTGGTGGGATAGTCTGAGCCAAAAGTTATGAAGCTTTGTTATTTTGACAAATAGAAATAATTACTTAGTTTTGCTTCAAATAATAGCTCAAACGATACTAGTTTTATTAGAATGCATGTAAAAGCAGTTTAGTTATTATTTATATACACTTCACCAAGAAATTAACGCACCACCAAAAAATAACCAAAAGTTTGAAGTTAATTTGTGACTAGACCATGTGTCCGATTTCAATTTCTTTTTTTGTATGATACGTTTTTTATTCGAAAATATGAATGTACTATTGTTTTGTCAACGAAATTATTTTTTATGAATACAGTGTGTACCAATTGCGACATGTTTTTTTTATAAAATTTGTAACACCCTGTAACGTTTAACAGTTACACCAGCAAGTTAAAATTCATATCGTACTCTAGCCTTATCGTTTCTTATCATTCTCGTTTTTGATTCACTTTATTATCTCTATTAGTACCGGAAAAACACAAGTTTATAGCATGCTATGAAAAACAGGTAAATGTGAAAAGCCAGTTGACAGGAGTGTGTTTATTGTGTTTTTCCAATATTTTTGTCAATATGCAACGTTAAACACGAAATCTTACTCGTGAAGAATGTGCCCAAGCATTTCGTTTGTTGTTCTGATTAAAACAAATTAATGCACTAAATGACGTTGACTCAAGTTTTGAGGTTATCTTTGCAAATATATGTATATAAAACGATGAATGGAATACTATTCAGATTCATTTAAAACGTAGTAGTAAAAAATTCCAGAATTATGTATCTTTTTATTTATTATAACTGGTTTTGTTTTCGAAATGTAAATTACGACCGGCCAGTGGTGCTGCATGTAGCTATATAAAGCATTTAAGTATCCCGCTCGTTTGTCGCAATGCGACGTTTTTACATTGCGAGCTATATCAATCGTTCAATTGACAAATTCTTCGTATTAATTTTTTTGCCAAAAGTATCTCTCTAACAAATTTGAAACTTTAGCGGCACAATCTTACAATGTTTTTACGTGAAATGTTTTAGTGCCAATTTTTCTTTATCATTCTTTATGAAGTTATTTTAATAAATGTATCAACAACTTACCATTTTGCATAAGATCGCGTGTTATTTTGAAGTGCAACTTCTGCATAAACAACCCTCTAAACATTAAAGATTTTTCAGAAAATAATTTTCTGCATTAAAATCTATCAACTGTGCTAATTTTTTTGCATTTTCATCATTTTGCTCTACCACCACAACTTCCTAAAGTTTTCTGTATTAGTCAGCTTATACAGGGTGATTCAGAAATAAAGGTAATCCTTTAAATGGTAGGTAGAGGGGAGGCAGTAGAACTAATTTACCTTGTACTGTACCGTTCTGTACGTGTAAAACATGCAGGGATACTGGTGGAAAATATCAAAGTTTCACCGAATCTATTCCTCTCAGAAAGAATGTGTGGTGGAGAGCCAAGTTCGAAAGGTTCTCCTAGCGTTGTTCCCTGTACCGCTGCCCCCCAGCTGATGGTTGGGGACTGTTTGAATATAACCTTAAATAGTCTAGCTGGTTTGTGCCATCCTTTTTTTCATTGCAGCAATAAAGATTTCATGTTATGCTTCCATATTCCGCCTCCTGCCTTCCTTTCTTTGACTGGCCACAAATTTATGAATCTGTGTAACATTTCTGATTCACTCAGTCATCATGTCGAAGAAGTGATTGGAATAACCTTGGCTCTTGCAGCATATGACCATGCGCTGTTTCCATAATTTTCCTCCCAATGAATAATGTGGCAGACATCTTCCAATAAGCATTTATGATTTTAGCTACCTTCATTTCCTTGAGGAAATGATATTTTTACTTCAGTTCTTTTGGGTCAAATGCCCTAGTTCGAAGTAATTTTGAAAAACTTCTACCAAGAAAAAATTCTCCTTCCTGGAATTGTTCCACTGGCCCATCTGCTCCAATGTTGACAATAACGTTGTTTCCCGAAGCACAGAAAGTGCAAGCCGTATCACCCGTATCAAAAAGTTCATAGGCTTTCTTTGACGAGGTTGGTCAGATAATCACTACGGTAATGATGGCCAATACATCTCCAGTAGATGTAGTTGCTGCAGTCGCTTTCATCTATTGGGTTACAGGAGCAGATGGGTTGACAACAGCTTCATGTCTTTCCTTTTCCAGAGATGCTACCATCTTCAATTTGTTGAATTTCGTAGTTTGATGTAGCAGTGGTTGACAGGTGCTTCATACTTGTATTGAACACGTATAATGAATCTGAAGCAAACATGCTTATCTTTCACCAATTCCCAGAAGCGCTTGGCGGTCATCCTGTGGCTGTTTTAAAAACTCTTCATCTGCACCATAACGCAATTTTTAATTGTTCTACAAAAATTTAAATTGAAGTGCATTTGTTGGAGCACTTTTCGACACTTGTAACATCAACAGAGTACTTAGTTTGTTAAATTTTTATTCAAGTAGGAAAATATTATTGTGTTACATAAATTTATAACAGCATACATAACAGTATGTACCTACATACATAAATTAATGTTCAATGCAATCACGGATCATGGAACCACTGGAGGATAAATGTAACATCGGTTACAGATACATACACTTATTTTATAAAATGTTAAATATTTAATTGCAATTTTAACAATATGTGAAAATACAGATCACTAAGAACTTGTCTATAAATTATAAAGAATCACGTACTTTTTGCTTTCTTTATACATATAGTAATTAAGTTGTCAGATTTTACAGTCTATTTTGTATTTAAAAATCAACATGCGCTCCCCAGTTATTTTTTGTTGGTATTTTACACTGCTATAGAATCTTAATCATTTTCAAACCTCTTTCCTTCAGATTAAATTTGGACACAATTCTTCAAAACAGAACATCTAATAATCGTAAGTAAATTTTTCTACTAACTTTAAAAATTACATACATTATTATGTCCTAGGGATTTCATCACGGTTCATACGTTTCACCATATGTCTTTGCAGAACTCTTTTTTGTTTGCATGCATAATCACATAAATCACATTTAAGTGGTTTCTCATCACTATGTGTAACTATGTGTTGTATTAGATGGGCTTTTAGTGAAAACTTATGATCACATATTTTACATGCTAAACATTTTTCCTTACTATGAGTGATCATGTGTTTCTGTAGGGTGGCTTTCTGCGCACATTTATAATTACATACATTACAAGCATGAGGCCTTTCACCAGAATGTGTTGTTCTAAGTGAGACTTCTGTGTACCTCTATATTCACATAAACTACATCAAAACGGTTTCTCACCACTATGATTACACATATGCCTTGAAAGCTCACTCTTTAATTTACATCTATAATCACAAAATTGACATTGGATCGGTTTTTCACCAGTATGCGTTAATAAATGTCTCTGGAGGTGATTGTGGTGAGAACCTCTATAGTTGCACAATTTGCAGCCGAATAGTTTTTTAACATTATGTGTGAGCATATGTCGTTTTAAAGAAGCTTTATTTGAACTTCTATAATTACATATATCACATTCAAGTAGTTTTCTACCAGCAATATGACTTTGCATGTGTGTTTCCAAATCAGTTTTTCGTTTACATTTGTAATCACATATGCTGCACTTGAAAGGCTTTTCATCAGTATGTACAAGCATGTGTTTTTCCAGATAACATTTCTCTCTACACTTATAATCACATATGTCACACTGAAATTTCTTGTAATCATTGTGAGTAAACATATGTCGTCGGAGACAATTCTTTGAAGAACTTCTAAAGTCGCATATATTACATACAAAAGGTTTTTCACCACTATGCGTAAATATATGCTGTTGCAACTGATCTCTCCGTGCAGTCTTATATTCACATAAAACACATGCAAAAGGTTTCTCACTAGTATGACTGAACATGTGTCGTTTGAAATCACTTTTTGCTGAACATTTATAATTACACATTTTACATGCGAATGGTTTAACAGCAGCATGAGTAAACATATGTTGCTGTAATGTACTTTTCTGTACACATTTGTAATCACATAAGTTACAGTTGAACGGTTTTTCATCACTGTGAGTCAAGATGTGTCGTTGAAGATGACTCTTAAGTGGTGTTCTATAATAACATATGTCACATATAAACGGTTTATCATCACTATGAATGGCCATATGCTTTTGAAGATCACCCTTTCTTGTACTTTTGTAATCACACGTTTCACATTGAAATGGTTTTTCTCCGCTATGAATGAGCATGTGCCGCCGTAGAGTTTTCTTTGATGATAATTGACTTTGACATACCTCACACTGGAATGGTTTATTTCCTTTAAGTGGCTGTAAATCATCAAGTATACTAGACTCAAATGATTTGTGAATATTATGAGTTTGTAGCTGTGTGTCTACAAAAACGTCCTCATTACACATATCATAGCTTAGATGACTGGTGTCAATTTGTTGATTGTTTTCCAATTTCATTTGATATAAACATGCATCTTCATCTTTTATTCTAATATTTATGAGAGTGTTATCGTTAAATGTATACATTTCATTTTTGATATTAATCTCTGTTACTTCTGGTTCTGCTTTTATATGTACTTCATCTTCACTTGATATTTTATTTTGCAGGATTTTGAGTGCAGTGGGAACACCTTCAACATCTACAGAAAAAAAAATATATATATTTATTACATATTACAGCTAAAGTAAATATTTTACGAATACTATTTGACGATGTTAGTTGATCCATGTTTACAAAAGGGTAACTGTTGTTTATTTATCTTAAAAGGGATGCTATGAAAGTATAAAATCACGATCCCTGTCTAATGAAATCATTCAATAATAATAACAAAATCTCCAGTCCAAATCGGAGAACCGCTAGTTTTTTCATTCGACTTTAGCATATATCGTTACCCTAGAAGTACAGGGTTCCATCTGCAATTTTAACGAAATTGAGTTTTTAATGCTACACTACAAGGTACTATTTGACGTGAATTTAACAGAAATAAACCCTAGAGTGACGTCTTGTGCTCAGTAGCCGAAATAGAAATGGAACACAGTTCTATCTACACGCAGAGATCAGGTCATTTTTGTATACAAGGTCCTATGTGTGCAAATAGAACCTTCTTGTTAAAAAATGACTTCACATGTAGCAGTTAGAACCCTGTTGTACAGCATCTGCAAAATGGTTAGTTTAGTCGGTTTGGTTATTTAATAAAATTAGAATAATAATTATTAATAACTATTACCTACTGCTAGTTTAAACCGGTAAAAGTGCAACGCTTGTTGGTTATTGTTTTAAAATGAGTGCCGAAAATACTACTGCAAATATTTCAGAAGAACCTACAATTTTTAAGGAATTACAAAATGTGAGGTTAGTAAAACTTGACTCATAATTATTATTTATTATTATTGAAAAAAGTTGTTATTAAATAACTAACGATTCGAATATGTAGGTAATTGAAACTTTTTACAGTTTGGAAGATAATTTGGGCGTTACAATGAGGAATTTTTAGATATTGAAAATATTCCTGTTGTGATTGTTGAAGAAAATTATTTATGTGCAACAACATCAGACCAGCATTACTTAGAATTTGAAATAAATGACACACCAGAGAATCTGAATCCTGATAATATCACAGAAGGTACAACTGAAACATCGAGCAGTCAAGTGAAAAAACAAAGAAAACGCACGTCAAGAATTCTCACAAGGGAACCATATAAATGGAAGCGTGAAGAGAGAAAAAGAAAGTATCAAGCTGGTGAAGAACATGTTAACAGCAGGAAAAAGTTAATTAGCGCCAAGAAGGTAGAGACAGTAAAAAACTGCAGAGCCTCGTGCAAGTTTAAATGTGGGATAAAATTTAATGATAATGACAGACAGCATTTACTCAAAAAATATTATGGTCTAGATCAAAATGGGAAGTACCATTATATAAGCAGGACTACAGAAAGAGAACTCACAAAGAGGAAAACCACAGAAACAGAATCACAGAGAAAGTACAGTTTTAGATATTACTTTTTTTTAGAAAATCAAAAATACAGGGTTTGCAAATCTTTTTATTTAACTACTTTAAATATTTCTCAAAAACCTGTATACAATGTACATCGCAAAAAAGATGCTCGAACTGGTATCATACAGGCAGATATGCGGGGAAAACTTAAAAATAAGCCTAAAATCTCAGCAGAAATGAGAGAATATGTAATGGATCATATTAGATCTTTCCCCGTGGTAGAATCGCACTACTGTCGCGCACGCACTTCTAAACAGTATCTAGAAGGAAATCTGAGTATTACTAAAATGTACAAGTTGTACTTAGATAAATGTCGTGATAACGATAAAAAACCTGTTAAAGAAAGTCTATATCGTCATATATTCTGCACACAATTTAATTACAGTTTTCACAAACCAAAAAGCGATCGATGCCCGGTTTGTGAAAAACAAAGGGTTTCAGCGAAAGAAAACATAGAGATTGCAGAAGAGGAAAGAGAACATTATGAAAACCATATAAAGGAAAAAAATAAAATGAGAGAGATAAGAGACGAGGACAGAAAGTGCAATATACCAGTTCTGACTTTTGACCTCCAGAATGTGATAACATGCCCCAGAGCAGAAATTTCTCCCTTATTTTATTTTAAAAAACTGAACCTTTATAACCTAACTGCTCATTTTTCTGTCACCAAAAAGATATACTGCGCCTTATGGACGGAATACACCTCTGGACGATCAGGAAACGATCTTGCATCTGCCTTTATAAAGATATTGGAAGAAGTCGTGGCAGATAATGACTTTAAGGATCTCATAACATACAGCGATTCTTGTGTTCCTCAAAACCGCAACAGTCATATGTCCATTGCTATTCTGACTTTTCTGAAAGAACACCCAAGTCTGAATAGCATTACCTGCAAATATTGTATTCCTGGTCATTCCGCTCTTCAGGAGGTGGATTCCACACATAGCGTGATTGAAAGAGCTTTAGGGAAAAACGAATTTTTCTCACCATTAGGTGTAATTAGAATTCTCAAGCAAATAAATCCAAAAAATCCGTATCGCATCATACAGATGAAGAGCTTAGATTTTAAACTTTTTTCTGAAGCTGCTAAACTAATGAATTTCAAATTAGTCCCTTTTGCATCTGTAACGGAATTGATATTTAAACAAAATAATTACTATGAAGTCGAATATAAAACTAGCTACTGCACTGAAGAATATACTAAACGTTGTATTAAATCCCGACAAAGCACTACGTTTCCTAATGTGGGCTTACAACCAAGCCATGCTGGAAAAAATGTAGATAAGCGAGATCATATAATCAAGATGCTGTGTTTTATGGGTTTACAAGATCGAGAATACTACAAAGTTATTTTCAAGATAACTGGTAAAATAATAATAATTTGTTTTCTTTATTTATGTTTTTTAAATTCTGCCTATTTTAGATGAAGAAATAGCACAAGAGACTTCATTGAAAAAAAAAGATGCAAGTAATCAGAGTACTACCCAGAGGGGAGAACAAGGAAAAACCACTACAAGAAAAACACGAGACAGCAAGAAAAATTCTGGAAGTAAAGCTAAGAAGGGAAAATAAGATATTTAAGAATTTAATTATTTCAGTTTCTTATCAATTAATTCTGAGAAAATAGTTGTGTTAAGTTAAAATTAAATTTATTTCGTTCCCATGGCAATCATTATTTTGACAGTTAGAACCATGTAGAGCGTATTGTCATCCCAATCCCCAAATACCGATTTTGTTACAAGGTTCTATCTACATTTCTTTTACATAAATCTCTTATAAATTGTAACTGTATGGTTGTCAACTCATATCTGAGACTTAATTCTTACCTAAACTTACAAAAAAATATTTTTAATAAGTAATTACACTTCAAATACATAATTCCCAAATTCAAATTTCAAACCTTTGTTTCTCCAAACATTGGTTATGTCAGATGGCACCCTGTAGTTCTAGGGTAGCGATATGTCAAAGGGGTTGCCTATGGTTATGGATAAATGTTTTCGTTTGGAAGATGCAAATAAACGTAGTAATCGTAATACCAACATAAATTACATTTCTTAAGCGTGCAAGTATTGGAATAGTTGCTAATTTACGTTGGTAACAGTTTATGACGTAATACCTCTGCTTGACGAATGGTCTATATGTTTATATTTATTGCAAATTATTAATAATTAAATAAAGCATAATTTATTGTAAATTACTATATTTATAAAAATCTAATATTTATTTTAAAATGTCTAATTTAAAGCGTACATATTAAATAAAAAAATGTATTTTGTAATATGCTCGAATATGAAAGCGCACAGATAGGCAACCCTTTCTACAGCTTGTGTTTGTTACTTCTGTCTGTCTAAAAACTGAAGGCAATGATTTTTTTTTAGAAGATACATGAAATGCATCATTGCAAATTGTCAATTTCATGTATAGACTATTAAGTATAGACTTGGGAAACTCATATAAACAGTTTCATAATTCCTCTCCTTTTTGGGGTGTTTATAAGTACTGCAGCCAACATTTTATAGTTAATGGCACAGAACAGAACATAGGTTCATAGAAAGAGAGCAACGTTAAAAATTTTGCAAACGGAAAAGTTTGGCAAACCAGTCGTGGCGCCACCCATACCGCATCTCAACGAACTAAATGTTAGCGAAACAGCAGGTTACCATGTTTCTTACATAACTATTTAAATTTTTTATTACGGGAAACACCAATATGCTTTTGTTTCTACATTATAAACAATTACAAAAGTACAAATTCTACTTGGAAACTTTTATTTTACATATTTAAATTCAGTAGATTATTATTAATAATAATTTAGGTCCATGAGAAAATCAATACCATAATAGTATATTAAAGAACGAGTTTCATAAGGCAAGATTTATTGCACTTGTCCAAATTTTCTAAAGGACGAGTGCAATAATAACTTATGAATCGAGTTTTTTTATGCTATTTCTTCTATTTTACGCCTTTTATTCCCTTTTTAAATAACAAAAAATCGCAATTTCACACTTTAGTGAATTTTGTGGTGGTTGACAACAGTGATTTCACATTTGAAAGTTCAGATTTTTAGAGTGAAGTTTTTGTCAATTTTCTCAATCCTTTTTTTTCGTTTTTTTTCAATCCTACAAACTTCGAAAAAGTTGGGTATTAAAGCACTCAATTGAGCTATTAACGCACTGCTTTGGGTGCTTTAACAGCTTTATTATAGACGCAAAATAGAAAATTAGTATATTAAATAACGAGTTTCACAAGGCAAAATTTATTTACTTATTTATCATCACTATGTGTTTAGCTGACCTTTATTTATTCTTTGATTGAAAATGTGTGCCAATAAAGTAAAGTAAATGCTTTTACTTCTATTAGTAAATGGGAAAAGATATGATTTTTAATTAGCAAGAATGAGATCAACTTCTTGTCAGGTTGTTGTTATGTTTAAGTTTAATGACAAAATACTATTTAAAATGAGAGAAGACGAAAATGAGAGTTTTTAATCATTTTAATTTTTTAGATCAGTTTTTTTTATGTTTATAAATAATAGTATACATGGACGTTTTTATTCTTACAGAAAGAAGAATTATGAGTCCCAAGACAACCTTCCTATTGAATGATTATCGAGTATTTATATATTTTACTGAGTGAATAAATTGGTTTTGCTATAATACATCTTTTATTCCAGTCCTATTCCATGAGGTGGGAATTATATCCTTAATATACCAGCGAATAAACTGCTATTAAATTTAATATCTCAGTTATAATATAATTATTGAAGTCTTCAGGATGGATGAGTAGTTATTTTTTTATTGGATTGTAGTGAATTAAAATGAGCTGTAAAAATTTTTGTCAGGTGTATAATCCTTTTCTGATACTACCTACAATTACAATTGGAGAAGTAAAACGTTAAAATGCGTTCACCAACATTGGCACTGTTTGGCATTTTCTAATGGTTGATTTTGTGTCAAAATTTATAAGCGACTCCTTTATTTTTCTAGGCCACTAAAACAGGAAATAATATTTTAAATGTGCAATTTATCTAGCAGATATTCTCTATAGGGTATGCAAAAGAACCCCTTATTGGCACTAACTTTTTAAATGTTCGTTCTATCAAACAATGTATTGAGAAAGTTTGTATAGCAAATTATGCTCTATAGCAATATCAATTTTCCCTTCAGCACTCATTTTCTTGTTGACGGCCATTTTACCATTTCAAAAGAATATACATATTTAAATTCAAACCCAAGTGTTTTATTACTAAGTGTAACTCTTATGCTAAATAAACTTCAAACGCAATTTTTGTCAAAAATTTTCTTATGTAGCACTTGTTAGAGAATATGGTTTCATAAAGAGAGCAAAATTCTCTTTTCACTAGAAGAACAAAATGTATAGGGTTTTATTTGAAAAGTTTAAAATGTCCATCAACAAGAAAATGAGTGGTGAAAAGAAAATTGAAATTCATGTTGCTATAGAGCATAATTCGCTGTACAAAAATATTCTTAAAAACATTCTAATAAATAATATTCCAAAAATATAAAAATAATATTCTAGGAATATTATTGGAATCAGAAATATAACATACACGTAAGATGTCCTAACTAGAATGTTAAATAAATAATATTGAGGATATATTTTAAATAATATATTAGCTAAATATTTAGGCGGATGTTGAAACAGATATATTTTAAATATTTGAAAAAAATATTTATATAATATATGTGTGCTACTAGGGATTCCTTCACACATTCTTCCCACACTTTCCTTGGTCTGCCTCTTCTGTTTTTGCCACCCCACTTTGCATTATACACTTTCTTTACCATATCCCCATCTTCCATTCTGATAATGTGACCCAGCCACCTTAACCTGCACTGTTTTACAATTACACTTAACTTTTTGTCTTTGTAGCATTCTTCTAGTTCTTGATTCGTTTTTCGTCTCCATACCTCTCCTACTTTGACCTCCCCATAGATTTTTCTCAACACTTTTCTTTCCCACACATCCAGTTTTTCATTACTTTCTTGATCTGTTACCCATGTTTCTGCTGCAAAGGTTACCATCGGTCTGATTATAGTTTTATAAATGCACTCTTTTATTCTCCTTGATATCTTTTTATCCCTTATAATTTTTTATATATGCCCCTATACATCTTGACCCTGCTGCTAACCTTCTTGCAATTTCCCTTCTGGAATCTCCTTCTTCCGAAATCTGTACACCTAAATACGAGGGTGGTCCCAGAAGTACCCGACCCAACAAAGAAAACAAAAATTTTGGAAAAAGATTTATTTATTTTTCAATGTAATCTCCTTTCAGCTCTATACACTTTTCCCAGCGGTGTTCAAAAAGTTCGATACCCTTTTTATAATAAGAACTGTCTTGCTCCTCAAAATAGCCATTAACTGCTGACATCACTTCTTCATCGTTGGAAAATCTTTGACCACTGAGCCATTTTTTGGTTTGGGAACAGAAAATAATCCGAGGGTGCTAAATCTGGCGAATATGGTGCATGAGGTAGCAATTCAAACTTTAATTGATTAATTTTGGCCATTGCAATAACGGATTTGTGAGCTGGCGCGTTGTCGTGATGAAACAACACTTTCTTTTTAGCCAAATGCAGCCGTTTTTGCTTGATTTCTTCGTTCAAACGTTGCAATAAGTTTGCATAATACTGGCCATTGATAGTTTTTCTTTTTCGAGATAGTCAATAAAAATTATTCCACGCGCATCCCAAAAAACCGACGCCATAACCTTGCCTGCAGATGAAACGGTCTTCGCCTTCTTTGGAGCCGGTTCTCCCTTTTGAGTCCATTGTTTCGATTGTTCTTTTGTCTCGGGTGTGAAATGATGGACCCATGTTTCATCCATTGTTACGAAACGGCGCAAAAATTCTGCTTTGTTGCTGTGAAACTTCGCTAAACACTCAATTGAAACATTTTCACGACACTGTTTTTGCTCGAGTGTGAGCAAACGCGGCACACAGCTTTCTCATGTCCAAATTTTCAGATATGCGATGTACCGCACTTTCTGAAATGCCCGTAATGTCTGCTAGCTCGCGCACTTTCAGTCGACTATCATCAAGTACCGCTTTGTGGATTTTCTTCACCATTTCTGGAGTCGTCACCTCATTTGGTCGACCACTGCGATGCTCGTCTTGGCAGCTCGTATAGCCTCGTTTAAACTCAGCTACCCAAAATTTAACTGTTGTAAACGAAGGAGCAGACTCACCCAGAGTAGAATCCAGTTCAGCTTTTATATTGGTTGGTCTGAGGCCTTTCAAATAAAAGTATTGTATCACATAACGATGACCAATTTTCTCCATTTTCACAAATTCACTGACAACGTTCACTATTGATGGCTGCCAAACAAATACTGAACAACGTGGCGCTTTCAAACTTGAAACATATGCTTTATAGACTGCGTACTTTCCAATACAGTGATATTTTCAAACAACTACCGCCACCTCTTGGTCAGGTCGGGTACTTCTGGGACCACCCTCGTATATTACTTGTTCTTCTTTTTTAAAACATTGTACCTGATTTTCTAATTTTATTTTTAGTGTTTCGTTTCCTGTTTTGTTTTTGTTATTTAGAATCATGTATGTTGTCTTACTCTCATTTATCTTTAGACCGACATTTATTGCATTTTTTTGGAATCTTGCTGTTATTTCCTTTAATTCTTCTTTGGTTCTGCTTAAGAATACCACATCGTCAGCATAGGCTAGACACTGATAAGAGTTTCTCGCTAAATGGTTGTCCGTTTTTATTTTGCTTTTTCTAAGTACTGATTCTAATACTATATTAAACAATGTGGTGGATAAAGGGTCTCCTTGTTTAAATCCTATACTACTGTTAAATGTCTTGGAGTCATGGCCTTGAAATCTAACTTTGTTTGTTGTGTTCTCTAAAGACATTTGTATTAACTGTATTATTGTTGGGGAGAATTTCAGGTCTTTTAATGCCTTCTGGAAATCTACAAATAATGCATAGATTCTTGTATTCTTTTTGTTGAACATTTCTTGAATTTGTCCTATTACCCAGATATGGTCGATGACTGATTTCCTTTTTTAAAACCGCACTGATAACTGCTTATTTTTTTATCTGCTTCTTCTTGTAACCTTTTATTGATTATACTTGTGAAAATTTTATATGTAACAGTTAACAGCGATATCGGTCTGTAGTTTTCAGTTCTTTGTGGGTCTCCTTTCTTGTACATTGGACTTATAACTGCGATATTCCATTCTGCTGGCATTCTTCTCTGTTTCCATACTTCTGTAATTAGTTCAAAAATTCTTTCTTTTATTGATTCATCTGTGTACTTTATCAGTTCTAGTGGTATTTCGTCTATCCCTGGGCTTTTATTATTTTTCATCTTCTTTATAACTTGCTCGAACTCTTCTTTTGAAGGTACCGTCTCGTCACTTCCATTTGTTTTATCTCCTCCCTCCTCTCTTTCCCATATTTCTTGTGCTACCAGAGTACTTTTAAAATATTCTTCCCAAATTTCCATAACTTTTCCTTCATCCATACATAATTGTCCTTGGGAATCTTGTATTCCAATGCTTTTGCCTTTATAACGTTCTCCCTGTTGATTCTTTAGGCTCTTATAAAACATTCTTGTATTTTTATAGTTGTAGTTTTCCTGTAATTCTTGCATCTTCTTATCTACCATTTTTGGTTTCTTTTCTCGGCAGATTTCGTTGACTGTATTTCTATCTTTCTTGTATTGGTTTTTTGTTTCTTGTGTGTTATTCGCCAACATTTTTTACCATGATTTATTTTTCTTCTTAATTGCCTGTTCACACTCCTCATCAAACCAATCATTTTTATATATTTTTTTCTTTTTCCTAAAACTTCTGCACTTTCCGTCACCAATTCCTTTATTTTATTCCATTCTTCTTCAATGTTATTTCCTTTTGATGTTTTTTCTGCTAACTTTCTTGATTTTTCTTTGAATTTTTTCAATATGGTTTCCTCTTTTAGTGCACTCAGCTGCCACTTCCTTTTCCTTGTTATCTTTTTCCTGATTTTTGGCTTTTCTTGTTTTAATATCGCTTTTACTAAATAATGGTCTGATCCTATGTTTGCTCCCCTGTATGTTCTAACCTTTTGAATGCAGTCCTTGTTTATCTTTGTTATTAGCATGTGGTCGATTTGGTTATTTGTTTGGTTATCTGGGTGCCTCCAAGTTGCCTTGTGTATATCCTTTCTTTTATTCCAAATAGAAATATTAATCATATTATTTCTCGCCGCAAAATTTATGAGCAACTGGCCATTTTCATTTGTTTGTTCATGTAAGCTTTCCCTTCCCACTATCTTTTCATATTCCTTCTCTCTCCCTATCTTCGCATTTAAGTCCCCTGCTATTATTTTAATGTCAAATTTTGAAATATTTTCTAATATCTGTTCTAACTCATCATAAAATTGTTCCTTTTCTTCCACTTCTTTATTATTAGTTACAAATGACTATTAGAGCATTAATATATCATAGCGCCTAGACTATTTCCTTAGGAGGCTTCATACTAGATATAATGAAACAACACAAGTAGTGTTGTCCCTTCACCTTCAGAAACATTTATCAAAATTAGTTTATGAAATTAAACAAAAACCTTATAGTTTATTACGTAAAACTTATTAACAGTATTAATAAAAGAATTTTTACAGAAGGCAACAATTTTAAACTAGTACTAATTTTATTCTATTACTAAATTTACAGTTCTGCATAACATTGATGCATTATATTCCTTTATAAAAATCCAATAATACAGGGTGTCCTAAAAGTTATTGCGCAGAAAAGTACTACTTAGACGTACCATGATGCAGTACTTCTAAATGTGTGAAAGTTTCATATCTGTACACACTAAACGAAGAAAGGAGTCCAAACAAGTCTTCAGGCCCATGGAGTACATTTATATAATTATATATAATAATTGCTACAACCCATAACCTGGAAACCAGGCCCCAGAAGCTATAAGCTTGTGCAGGAGGGAGGGGGCGATTATTATTATTACGTGGGCCCTACGTGCGGCTGCAGGCGACTTACAGATGGAACAGTGCAAATCCCACATTTGTGTCACAGTTAAGGAAAACTGCAGAAAACCTTAACCAGATCTGCCGGCACCAGAAGTCGATCTCGGGCCGCTTGGGTGAAAATCCAGCACGCTAGACATTACACTACCAAGGCTTTGCAGTAATTAACTACAACAAGGACCATGATACTTACTTTTCTGCACCGTAATTTTTAAGACACTGTGTAATATTAAAAGATGCGAAAGTTGCGGTAATTCTAAATTACCAATTGAGATTATTAGCAGCTTTCGACCAGTTATAGATTCCACCACGTTTTTTAAACATAACTTCATCAAATCCAGAAAACAGCAATGCATTAGCCACTCCAACATCTAATACTGATTTGGATGGCACTTTTGATCCTTCGCGACAATCCAAGAATCGCATCTGGAAAAATATAAAAGGGAGAATATAAAAATTAACACTAGTCTGTGGTATTAGAAGTATAAGGTTCTAAGTGTCAATTTTAATGAATTGCAACATACTGGATTAAAACAGTGGTTTTAATATAGACAGAATGTAAGATAACATAAAGAGGAGGGCATAAATATTCTACAGTTTATTGTTTCATTCTGAGTTTACAATATAGGTACCTATGGGTAGCAAGAGTTGCCAAACTCTCTTGGTTTTTTTTACTAAAACAAAGATAGATATCATTTTAAAAATAATGAACATTGATATTTTTAGACACATGATTACATAATTTACTACCCCAATTGTTTAGATTGTAAAATGCAGCTATCTACAGCCAATTCAAGAACCAAGAGTGAGATAACTTATAGTAAAAAGAACAAAAGAATCAGTTGACCCTTAGAACCTTATGATTTGTCTGATGTCGCATTATATCTTACATATTCATCCAAAATTAAGTAACTGTTTTGCATTTTTATGTTTGATTCTGGTACCAAACACTTGACAGTCTTGTGTCTTTCTAGGAATTCTTCAAAGACTTCATTGTTTATGTAAAATCGCTCGGCATTCCTTAAGGCATCCGGACCAATGTTTTCCCCTTCCAAAAGTAAACATTGAAATACTTTCCACCTGTTCAAAAAAATCTTTTAAATAAGATATACCACATACAATAGTATATTACAGTATTAGTTTCATAAGACACGTTTTTCGCGCACGCGTCCGAGTTTAGAAAACGACCCGTATAGCGGGGAGTTTTCTAAAGGACAAGTGCGCTAAAACGTCTTTTGAAACGAATACATACTATTTTTTCTATTTGCCTTGTTTTTAATCATTTTAAAAAATAAATAATTTAATTTTAAATAAAATTTGTTAGGGGAACTTTGTTAACTTTTTTAACAGTTGGCAACACTGACAATTTAGATTCCATATTTGTTTTTCTTTACAGCATAAACTATGCTGTTAATGCTATGCTTGACATTTTAAAAACAGCTGCTCAATATTGATATTAACTTTAAAAAATAAAATGTTACTGTTTTCCGTATTCTAATAATCTCTTTAGGACACGCAAAATGTCACGCAAATATAAATAGATATTTAAAATGCAAGTATAAAAAGTCATTCTTTATTGCTCGAATGGTTTAAGACACGAGCGAGTTATTTAAAAGACGTCAGTGCAATAAAAAGGCTTTTTATAGGTGTATCTTACAACGTTTTATCTACGATCATAACGTTTTACTTAAAAGATAAAAGAGTATTCATTTTAATTAAATTATTTTAAATTTCTGACTTATGTCATGTATATCAGCCTGCTTTGATTTTTACGTGCTAAGTTGTTCAGCAACCAGTTTGTAAAATATTCATAAATCATTAATTTATCATACACCTTTTGTTTACATTAGCGTGCAATAAAAATTTTATAACACTAGCTCAATAAACGTTAACTTCTTATACGAAAATCAGTGTAAAAAGTAGTCACTTTTTGTATGATTGTAGATAAAAAAATATTTTTAAGTGTTGACAATAATTTTTACAATATGTTGATTAGCAAACTTAAGATCTAAATATTTGTCACCTTTATGACTCAATTTTAAAAGTGAATATTTTACTTAAATGGAATTATTCTACAATCTTTTATTTTTAGGTTTCTATTTTTACATGATTTTTTCTGATCGTGTTTCCAACAGTCTAAACTCATTATTATTATTACCTATTATAACTAAAACAGAGGCTGCACTGTTACGGAAATTTTGATCCCCGATTTTTGGTCTAATCAACTTTTGGTTCAATGACGTTTTTCAACAAGGCTTTTTATCTAACAGACTTTTTGGTCCAACTGATTTTATGCCCAATGAAACTTTTGCTCCACAGCCAGTTTTTTTAAATAAATAGCAAGTTTAATTTTTTTTTGTTAAATTCAATGTTGCCAGAGCAAATTTGCCACAAATACGTTGAGATTTCACTATTAGCCACTACCCCCACTATGCTACAGAATGGCTACGAAAACACAACATTTTTCTTGTTCAATAAGTGAGTAAGATTTTGGTAATTTTACACTTAATGGTATTTTTTTCTTTTCTTCATTTTTTCTAGGTTAGGTTAGGTTAAGTTTGGTTTGGTTAGGTAAGGTTAACTGATAACCAGTTAACAATAATAGGGAATATCTGGTAAGTTACCACTACGGTCTTCCTTTCAGTAGGGTCATCAAGTTGATCCAGTAACGAAGTTTTAGTTACACCAAATACTTTAATATTATTAATACCGGAAACTTATTTCGAAAAATGGAAGACAAAATTTAATAGCGCCCCTTGCGGTGTGATGTGCAAATAAACCTGACATTTCTCAAATATTGGGAAAGTAATTAAAAAATCGTCATTGTAATGAAAGATTGAATAGCTTAGATAAATTGTAAAATTTTATATATTTTAGCATAACAGTAATAAACCATCGTTTAACATAAATAGTGCAACTTTTTAATTAGATGCAGGATTCTCACCGAAAAACCATTTGTTAGTTGCACACCCATCTGCGAGGATGGCGCCACAAAAATGTCGCCGTTTTCATATGGTAAAGTATATGGAGTTTCCGGTATTAATAATATTAAAGTATTTGGTTACACTAATAAAAGTATTGAATGAAAAGTCCCATGACCCAAATGACCAATAGACTAAAGGTAAGTACTCACAGCAGCGGATCCGCAGGCGGATGTCATACGATTGGTCAGTTGGAGTCAAATCGACTCAAACCGACCTATCGTATGACATACGCCTGCGGATCCGCTGCTGTGAGTACTTACCTTAAAAGTTCCATTGGAAGAAAAGTGTCTTTGAACCAAACATTCCTTAAACTAAAAGTCCCATTGCACAAAATATCATTGGATCAAAATTCCATTGGACTGAAAGTCTTGAAAAGTTTCAAATCCTAATAATATATGTATAAAAATGGGTAAATGTGAATGGTTGTATAACTTAACCAGCATACGTTATATTTAATTTTTTATTTTTTGTTAATATATCTCTTACCTGATAGGAGAAAGTTGTTGTATTTCTTCTACCATGTCTTCATGGCAGTTGTATGTATTTACAACAGTGTTTAGTTTGAAAAGTATATTATATCTTGTACACCAGTCACGAATTCTTAGTAGTTGTTGGATGTGATTCTTGCCTTTTTGGTTCCTACCAATTGCCTAAAAGATTCTTAATTATTTTAATTATATAGAGAATCATTATATGGAAAAACAAAACAAAAAATATAGTAAAATTAGTTTGATATTAAATAATTAAATTAATAATAAATAATAATAACCTTGTTCGTATCTTCATTAAATGAATCGCACGATACTGCCATAATATCAAGATATTGTCCATATTTAACAAACCATCTTTCGCGTACCATAGATCCATTGGTTACAATCGTTACTGAAGGCAACTTCAATTTTGTTTTGCAATACTTTACCATTTCCCCTAAATGTTTGCCACATTCCGGTAAAAAAGGTTCACCACCACTGAAATTGATCTTTTCCATACCTACAATCAAAACAGATTGATTAAAATAATTCTTTGCATTGCAGACGCTGAGAAAATCTCTTTCTCATTTTCTATTTCAAAATTTTATCTTCTTCTTTTATCACAGTTGTGCAAAATTCCTAAGTTAAAGCAGATTACACTGAATATATCATAAATTTATAGAACCATAAAGATACAAGTCACCAGAGTACTAGCTTTAGCAGAAAATGGCGTGTAAAAAGCAGAAACCGTATTGAGTAAAGGTTATGACAAATAAAATATTACTTGGAGATGGATCAGTTTAAGGCAGTTAAGAGTCAAAAACGGAAGGCCCCTCAGCTGAGCAGTCTTACAGTCAATCCCTCTTGGCCGTTAAAATGGCAGTAACTCTGCAAACCTACCCTGAGGGCAGATTATAGCCCAGAACAGGCAAAGCAGATACAACAAGCGTTAATGAAGGAGATCTTCAAATGCCAACTAGCAACTGAACCACAGTTATACGAATTTTACGAGAATTTTAAAAATCATTATAATCTCAGCGAATTACTTATTACTGTCGTCGTTGGCTGGTGCGGCTGAAGGGAGCGTAGTGAGAGCTCCAGCTGGTCAGGGAAGCAATTTACACATTATCTATCATGGCAATAAAGCATTTTATATTTTATTTGGTGACTTATTATTTATGTGTATTATCTGTGGTTAGGTTTCCTGCAAAAAAACGTTCTGCTTTTTAGGTACATTTTATTGGGAAGAGTCTGTCACATTGGAAAAAGTCACAGATGTGTAGTTCTTTACTGATATCGTTATGAATTATAGATGATAGACTGTAGGCATAGATTATAGATGATAGGCAATCAACTATAGAACATATATTTTATAATCTGTAGACTGTAGATCCTTAAAGTATCAACCTAGAGCCAATCGACCAAATTTCTATCTTGTTCATCCATGTTTATCACATATCTATGAGTTTGGTATAGGCAGAATGACTTTAATGTATATTAAACATTATAGATCAAATGCAGTAAACTGTAGAAGTATAGACTATTTGACTCGACAAAAGCTACATAAATCACTAGAAATTGTGCTTATAGAACATAGACAGATCGTAGACCGCATACCATAGATCGGTGGTTTTGAGCCTTTTTTAAGATCATACCCTCTAACCACAATTCAAAATGTTTGCCTACCACCTGCAATTATGGACTTTATATCTTTAAATCAAAATAGAAAAAACTATCTGAACATTATTTTAAGATTCATATTACTTTTCTCATTTTGCATAATTTTGTTACGTTGTTTTTAATATTTTGTAGAGGTTATTAGGTTATAGAAAAAATGTATTATACACAAGGAAATATTCCGATTTTTTTCAATACTTTAGTGTATGTGCATTTGAACACACGCAATAGTTTTCGATTACCTAAATGTTAGTTTCTTACATTTACAGCATAGGTGCCACGATCTTTTTTAATACCCTAACGGCCTAACCCCTTAAGAATGCGCCGCTGCTAAAATTGAGAAAATGGTTCAATTTTGTTCAATTACAATCTGTATGTGTATTTCAATACAAGTAACAATTTTCGATTGAATTTTAGTTTATTATTTTTATAATATACGTGTCACGGATTTTTTTAATACGTTGCCCCCTAAAGATACTCCTCCTCAATTTTGCTCAGTCGATATTTAACGAGAACAGAACACAGCTCAGGAAAACAGAATTGGAATGGTATTTCTCAACGTGTAAGAATCAGTGGAGCACCCATGGGGGGGATTTGGGGGGTCGACACCCCCCGGAATTTTTGTATTTATCATAGAGATTTTCCTTATTCTCTTAATAACAAACTTAAATAAATAAGATAGTATATATTACGCAAATTTAATCAAATAACCCCCCCCCCCGAAAAAATGTTCTGGGTGCGCTACTGGTAAGAATATAGAAGTTGCGTTCCCAATAATGCGCAGTAGACCGAATTTTCTAAACCAATCAGATTTGGTCAAAAGTGCAAACAGACACACGTGCTACATGAAGTTGACGTTTGTGTGAAAAGTTTTAACCTCAAAACGGTTGCGTATATTCGTAATGTTATTTTTGTTAAAAAAGATTTCTGTATTTAATTGACATATTTCATTTATTAATTATCTGTTATTTATTTAATTTATAAATTAAATATACATTTTGTTGCTTTATATGACATTAATTATTTCCTTTTGAATAATTTCAAATTAGCGCGAGTTCGCATCCTTCACTTTCTACCAATTTTCATTGGTTCACGAATTCTGTGCCTCTCTATAAACCTCTCTAGATGCGCAACACGTCACCTGTACACTTACACCATGGTATTTCTTAAAAAAATGATGTTAAATATTTCTAACGCCATCTAGTATTCATATCAAAAATGATTATGAAAGTTCGTTAACATGAGCAGTTCTTATCAATGATAATATTAATAGTCTTTAGCCATCCAAAGGTCGCAGGTTCGATCCCCGGCCGAGCTGGTAATTTTTCATACGGAGAAAAATTAAAAACATGCCTTCTTCCCGGATAGGAAGTATAACTGTAGATCCCGTGTCAATGCGAAGTTTGGCACGATAAAAATCCCTACTGGGGGTGGAATTCTCCCAGATTCGGCTAAATTCTAGTAGGGTCGGCCAAATGAACATAGTAATCGGTGTCATGAGGTACGAAGGATGCTTCGCCCAAAAATAAATAAATAAATAATAGTCTTTGATAAAATGATAATAGTTAGTCACTTGGTCGCTATTATTTCCAACGCTATGTGATCGAGAAAAAAAAGGAAAAACTATCGAGGTTGGTAACATGTCTTTCGCCTACCGTGATTAAAATCAAGACACTCAAGTGCCCAGAGAAACAAACGAACTGTCAAGATTACAATTGACATTGACAGCAAATTAAAAAAAACTATGAGAAGTAGCGATACTATCCTTCAAACTCGATCACGGTCTGCTCTAATTCCTTTTTTATTCGATCGTATGTCGTATGGTATTAATTACGAACCCGAATTTACCTTCTACCTTGTAACATGCTAAAATTTCAAGTTCCATTTTAATACATTTGAAAATATATTTATTAAAAATAATCTTAGTACGGTCCTGTATATATGAATATATTTTTGTCAGTTTAAAATTGCTGAATTTATTCCAATCATAATAATGTCTTTCGTTGACATAGAAGCAGCTGTAAAAAGGCTTTTAAGGCGTTCTCACACAGATAATGTTTTTAGCAACGAAAATATGAAGATAAAATTATTTTATAGATAAAATGACACGTACAAAATGCATTGAAGTCAAATTTATGTTTCCGCTACGTGCTTATTTCATGTCTGTTAAAATAGATTCTTCAAAAATCTACAGACAAAAAAAACAATCGCACTATTTTTTTGATATCAGACCACCCGTGAGAAAATATTTCTTCGCCTTAATAAAATAAAATTAGGAATATTCTATACGTATTTTCCTATTGGTTCAATGTATGTCGCTTTGGCACTTGATAGGGTGTTTATATATTTCCCTTTCTTAATTTAAAAAAGTGGAGATAGTTTTGCAGCCTCAAGACAGTCAGTCTTACAGCGGCTCTCAGAGCCCAAGTTAGGGTCTTTCGCCCCCAAAGCTTTTGTTTTCCATCGCAATACTGATATTGTGGGAGTGTCGAATTTTGTGCCGAGTCACAATATTACCGAGTTAAAATAATGTAACCTTTTGGTAATTAAAATTGTGTTAACATAAAAATTTGTAAATAATGACGTTTCTCCACGACCACTATGGAATTTGTAAATTCTGAAATTAATTTTGATAATAAAAACTTAATATTCTAACTCTTGTTGTAAAATAAATATTCTAAAATACTACCCTACTTATTATCCGTCCAACTAAAGATGAACGCTGGTCATCGATGCTCTGTGTGCGGTATAAGAATAAAAAATTTCTAGTCAAATCAGCATGCATAGTTTGACAATTATTGATTTTTACCGTGTTTACGAAAATGTCATAGCAGGTGATTTTTTGAGGTTAGGGATAAGGAATTTTGGACGTTTGTAACCTTCTTTTAGATTTTAACATTGATACGTCTCGGTTCTCTAGTTTTACAGAACTACCAAGTACTAAAAAACAAGAAATCATTTTTACTTATATTTATAGTTATTTATGGTACAAGTGAGTTAAGTAAGATATTATCAGGCCCGAGAGGGTTAATTTTTCTGAGTGGATAATATCCTTAACTCACTCATGCCATACAAAATTTTATCCAACACCTGTTTATTTAAGTTTAAACATCGAATTTGAAATGTATAGTTAGTCTATAGTCTTGACAGTAATAAATTTTATCCAACACCTCTATATAAATACCATGTTTACTATGGTCATTTTAAATAAGGAAAGTGATTGTTTACTCTTATGTTACATTATAACCTACGTTGCCCCTAGCAACGTGGGTTGCTAGGGGCTAAAAAACTCACTCCTTCAAAGATAACAACCAATCACCAGCTTACATTGCATAATATTATTAAAATCCAGTCATCGTGCTAGAGTATTAAATTTATTACTGTCAAAACTTCAGACTAACTATAAATTGCAAATTCGATGTTTAAGCTTAAATTAAGAGGCGTTGGATAAAATTTTGTATGGCACGCGTGAGTTAAGGATATTATCCACTCAGAAAAATTAACCCTCTCGGGCCTGCTGGCCTTCGAGGGTAAATTTTTCGTTCGTGGATAATATCTTACTTAACTCACTTGTACCATAAATAACTATAATACTCTAGCACGATGACTGAATTTTAATAATATTAAGTAACGTAAGCTGGTGATTGGTTGTTATCTTTGAAGGAGTGAGTTTTTTAAAAATAACCCACGTTGCTAGGGGCAACGTAGGTTATAATGTAACATAAGAGTAAACAATCACTTTCCTTATTTAAAATAACCATAGTAAACATGGTATTTATATAGAGGTGTTGGATAATATATATATATGATGTAATTAGGAGATCAAGCGATACTTTAAATCCAAGAAGATGCCGAGGCGTTATAACATCTTCCACTAGCATCGAATTTCTTCTAACGTCGTTACAGAATATACTATTCTATTGGAATTTTATGAGTTAAAATTTTTATTATTGAAAGGCAATTGCCAAGTTATGCAAGACATAATTCCAGCAAATATTAGTTCTTAAAAGTTCAGTTACCATCATCATCATCTTTATCAGGATTCATAGTTCGTCCTTCAGCTACATGTATAAGGCACTTGGTGCCTGTAGTTGAAAGTGAATAAAAAGGCAATATAGTGTTGCGAAATTGGCGTCTTAATAGATTATACAATCTATTAAGGATTAGTTGATAAACAATATTTTTTAAGTAAGTCGTCTTAGTTATTAAAATTTGTACGTACTTAGTTGTAAGATATGTACCTCTTACCATATTAATAAAATATGGTTCTATAGTTTTTACAAAAACTATTTTTTTTGAACTACGAATAAATGAAAATCAAAACTAGACATGGTTGTGATAATGTTGGACCATTCATTTGGTGAAGTTATCCATTTACATTAACCTGTTTTAACGTTAGCCTGTCTAACTACGACTAGTCTATTGAATTAAATCAATCTAATCGGAATCTATTCTCACTTGCGGATTCCGATAATGTATGACTTCAAGTGAGTGGCGCCCATATTGTTTTTTTTTCTTATTATAATTTATGAGCTTGAGAAACCAGTATCACTAACTTGGGCTATAATTCGTCAAAAAGAGATCTTAGTCGAAGCATAAGTACAGTAAGTATCGTTTGGAGTTGAGCAAAGTTATGGCATCAATTTAAATAAAGTAAGTACGGACCTGTTCTTTGTTTTCGGTAAGTATTCTGTTAGAGTAAAAAGCGTATGTTACAATTACTTTTATTTCCAGTAAATTTAGTATGTTACAACATTTGCGCGTTTGCTAAACGCAGCGCTACCTAGCACTCTTAACGAAAACCCAAACAAATGAATTATTACAACGCAAGGTTACTTTTATTACAGATAACTAAAAATTATTTAGGGTTGCCAGGTTAGGGGATTTTCCGCAAAAATTAGGGGATTTCTTTTCTTTTAGGTATTTTTGGTGAATTGTTCTGTGGAAGAATATTTACTTGGAGAATAACAGGAGATATTTAGGTCTGACACTCCACTCAAATCTCGCCTGGTAATACTCAAAATCAGATAAAAAATACAAAAATCCGATTACGATTACCTATAATATCCCCTTTATTTTCAAATAGTAGCGACAACGATTGATCTCGCCGCTGAAGCAAAAGTACCAGAACAATGTTGGCGACATTGAATGTTACCAGTTTGGACATTCTGTTGACATTTTGGACACAATAAATCTTAGGTTTAAAAATAATCATGCACAAAAATATTCGCAATTTCACATTTTAATAATGAACATTCATGTTCTGTAAAATCGACCATATTAATATGATATACAACCTCCGTAATTGTAATTTTCTAACAACTTTTTATAGAATTCCCGGAACACCATGCATGTAGTAATTTTTTGTTTATTAAAGTTTGTGCCAGGTTTACTCCACGATGTCGCTACTATTTGAAATAAGATTACCATAAAGATTAGTAAAATACAAAAACTTTTATTTTTAATGTCTTTTTATATTTTATTTGCACTAAATATTTTCTAACTCTTGGGAATTTATTTGTAACGCGTAGCTTATTTCAACGTATTTTATATATAGGTGCAAAATATTGCAGTCACGAAAATTATTAAGATCCAAGAATAACAAATAATAATTTATGAAAACAAATGTATTTTTTAGGGGATTTTTTCGAAATATCCTAAATTTGTGGGATTTTTAAATTTCTACTGGAGAAATTAAGCCGAACGATCTGACAACCTTGAAATTATTGTCAATATGCAATATTAGTATATAAAATAGGAATGCAGTGCAACATGGCAACAAGATGAGTACAGAGTTAAATGAAACACTTAGAGAACCCCATAATTCTTAGAGGAGGGCCCCCCATACTCGACGCCTGTGGTTAAGATGTGCTAAAAATTCTGCCTGTAAGTAGAATCACTTATAGATTCTGCCGCCAATACACCAATTTCGACAGTTATATTATTGAAATTAATACATTTTCAGATTTATGATAAAATACTATTAATAGTACGTACGTACCTGCATTTTTTAACGTACGAAGCCCTCGTTTAGCATCTTCTAAATTTAGCATGAACGATGTCTTGGCTGTATGAAAACAAAATCCACATTCATAATTACATTTTCGAGTAAAATGATAATTAACACTCTTTGGTATTGGTTGACCCTCGTCTAATTTGATCATTTCAATGTCTGATATTCTTTGTGAATTTATCTTTTTATCTTTTTTTAATTCATCATTTACGCCCAGTAAAGAATATTTAAAGATAATATTAAAAATTATTTCAAAAAAGTTCAACACAAAACTTTTAATCCACCACATATTTTTATGAATATTATTGAAGCACTTGTAATAATAAAGTAAAATAACGCACGCTTATTAGCAAAACAAACCTGCAACAATGAAACTGCAAACGCGGAGTTTATTAAAATAGAACGTGTTTCTTGACTAGAGATAGGGGAATCACACATTTTTGTAGTTAAATTATTATAAAATACAGCCAGTGTTGCCAGATCTACCGCTAAAACGGTATTTCTACCGCTTTCACTTGCCATCTACCGTTCTCCCGTTTTAGCATGCCGATCTACCGTTTTTTGTATTTATAGCAAAAAAAATGTTTTTCTTTGCTGAAAAATTTGGTCAAGAAATTTACCAGTAAAAAGATGTTATGAGAAACGATGTACAATGTTATCGGTTTTGCCGCAAACGGTCCCTCAAACATGATGGGGCGTCATAATTCTGTGGCATCTAGATTTTCAGATGCCAGTTCAAATATATTTATTTTAAAACATATTTGTCATAGTTTTGCTCTGTGAGCTTCTAATGCATGCAATAAGCTTCCCAATTTTGTAGAAACTCTTACTAAAAATGTATATAATTATTTTAGTAATAGTCCTAAGAGAATTTTAGAATTTAAAGCATTTCAAGACTTTTGCAATACCAAAGCTCATAAAATACTACATCCTTGCCAAACTCGATGGTAGTACGTTACGTCGTCTAATGACTAAAGATATTTATAAGGAATGATTATTTTAAACTTATTAATTAATATAGTTGTAGTGTTTTTTGTTTGCCTTTCTTTTAGTAAAAAAAACTTTATTCTTATTTATTTTGGTATAATTTTATACTTAGTATATCCCGGGCGTAAATTACGCCTATTTAATTTTAACTGCCTTTTATACGCTCGTTTTTTCAATCTACCGCTTTCTACCGCTATTTTACGTCCTCTTCTTCTGCTATCATAAAAAATCGTCTGGCAACGCTGAATACAGCTAGTACTCGAGTTACTTTGATAAATGACGTGTTCATAAAATAATCTGAAATGTATCATTATCACGATAAAATGTAGTAGTTTGCAATTTCATTATATTGTTTTATTAATATAATGTACTATTATTAGAGTTTATAAGTTTTCGATAATAAATCAGTATAAAAAAGTTAAAAAATTAGTTTTATTGTCTCAAGTAGATGCATGTTTATATCTTATCATTAGTCTATAAAATATTTTTTCTTCACGACCACTATGAAATTGCCTAATTCTGAAATGAATTTTTATAGTAAAAACTTAATATTCTAATTCTTGTTGTTGAATAAATATTCTAGAACACTATAGCCTACTTATGTATTTTGTATTGTAACCTTTTTTTACTTGCAGAAAAGGTTACGCATTGGCGTTCGGCAGCTTTTCATCATCAGCTTTTCAAGTTATCACTAGAAATCGATATCAGAAAAATTTCATGTATAAAATTATTATTACCCTATAGATTCGTAAACCTTAATATAAATTATTATCTTTAACTATAATTAGATAAATGTAAGATTTATGAAATTATTAACTTGATTCGAAGAATCAATTAGGCAAATTTTAATAATATAAAAAAATATCAACAAAGGAAAATGTCCACTGCTATTGATGGTTAGTCTGATGTAATCCTACGGTAGTTGATGCCGACTGCGGATACAGTACAGCCTCGAAAATTGGCTACTGGACCTATTCAACGTACAATAACGTCTCAGCGATGAAGGTGTGATTCGGCTCGTGCACCAGAAAGATTGGATTCCCTTTTTTTTAACAAAACGGCTGCACAAATTGGTGCATATGGGTAGGCGTAATGTTACAGGGTAGCCTAGGTTCCCTAAAATCGTAGTTGAATAATAGAAAAAATTCAAACAAGATTTGGAAAAAGATTGAATAGACTGCAAAAAGACGTACCTTTATAAGGGAAATCTTCAACTAAATTCCTCAGCGACAATCAAAGGCCAAACAAAATAGTTATGGATGTTCTACACCGAGAAATTTATTTCCGTTCAGATGCTCATTAAAAGAGTTTCTAATGAAGACGCTTGGTCAAAAACGTGACCAAAAACCAATCCTCCGAAGAGAGGTCTTTCCAGCACGCACAACAGAGAGCGAATCCTCCTCTCGAAAAAAGGTAAGTTCATACGAGGACCATTTCAATAATGCACAAATTAAGGAAAAATAAATGTTACAGTATGTATTTCATTCCATCACTAAATATGTAATTTTATGTTCCAACAACACTTTTAACGCCAATTTGTGCAGGACTCGAACGTTCGTTTATCATAGTGAGGAGAATAGAGAATATATACTTTTTGAACTCCAACAGAGATGATGGTGCAAAGCTGTAAAGAGACAAAACTATGAATTGAATGCCTTTGGTTATTGATTGCGTTTCATCTTAACCATTGAAAGTAAAAAAATAAAACTTGTGTGAAAAAAACAGCTATGCCTTAGAAACATTAACAATCAGAAATCACCACCACATTGTTGCAGAAATTGAACGAAGGTCGATGAGAGGTGCTAAATTGGATTTCGAACTCTGGATTTATTATAAAACTATGAATATGGATTAATTAGGTCAGTTAAAATGTACAGGCCTTCTAGGAAAATTTTTACTTTCTTTATTTGGGCAAGTTATTGGATTGAACTAATTTATTTTTGATGATCGTTTAACTTTATTATTGACTGGCAAGAAATGAAAGTCATCTTGTTGTATATCAAATAGAACAAAATTTTAGAAAGATTTCCTACTGAAGGACTGGTAAGATTATCTACCAACGCTCTAAAGCTTAAAGTAATGGCAAATTGGTATTTCCAACACTTTTTGACCCTCATCGATAAAAAGAAACCTACTAGGGGGTTATGAATGCAAATCTCTTGGTACCCTAACCTCTTTCCATTGATGTGATCTTAATCACAATTTCCTGCAAAATGTGCTATGGGATAGATTTGCGCTTTTACAAATCTTTTCGTACCCTAACCTCTTTACATTTATGTAATCCTAATAACGACTTTCAGCAAAATGTGCTATCAGATACATTTGAGCTGCTACAAATCTCTTTGTACCCTAACCTCTTCCATTCATGTGATTTTAATAACGATTTTCTGAAAAATGTGCTAAGGGATAAATTTGTGCTTTACTAATTTCTTCGTACCCTAACCACTTTCCATTGATGTGATTCTAATCACAATTTTCTGCAAAATGTGCTATGGGATAGATTTGCGCTCTTACAAATCTCTTTGTACCCTAACCTCTTCCATTGATGTGATCCTAATCACAATTTTCTGCAAAATGTGCTATGGGATAGATTTGCGCTTTTACAAATCTCTTTGTACCCTAACCTCTTTCCATTTATGTGATCCTAATCACAATTTTCTGCAAAATGTGCTATGGGATAGATTTGCACCTTTACAAATTCCTTCGTACCCTAACCTCTTTCCATTTATATGATCCTAATCACAATTTTCTGCAAAATGTGCTATGGGATAGATTTGCGCTTATACAAATCACTTTGTACCCTAACCTCTTTCCATTTATATGATCCTAATCACAATTTCTGCAAAATGTGCTATGGGATAGATTTGCGCTTATACAAATCACTTTGTATAAGCTAAGTATAAGGGGTCTTTCCACTGATGTGATCCTAATCACAATTTTCTGCAAAATGTGTTATGGGAGTGATTTGCGCTTATACAGATCTCTTTGTACCCTAACCTCTTTCCATTTATGTGATCCTAAACAAAATTTTCTGCAAAATGTGCTATGGAATAGATTTACGCTTATACAAATCTCCCCGTACCCTAACCTCTTTCCATTGATGTGATCCTAATCACAATCTTCTGCAAAATGTGCTATGGAGAGCCTTTGGAGAGATTTGCGCTTATACAAATCTCTTCGTACCCTAACCTATTTCCATTTATTGGATCCTAATCACAATCTTCTGCAAAATGGCCTATGGAGAGCCTATGGAGAGATTTGCGCTTATACAAATCTCTTCGTACCCTAACCTATTTCCATTTATTGGATCCTAATCACAATTTTCTGCAAAATGTGTTATGGGATAGATTTGCGCTTATACTAACCTCTTTGTACACTAACCTCTTTGCATTGATGTGATCCTAATCACAATTTTCTGCAAAATGTGCTATGGGAGTGTTTTGCGCTTATACAAATCTCTTTGTACTCTAACCTCTTTCCATTGATGTGATCCTAATCACAAACTTCTGCAAAATGTGCTATGGGAGAGATTTGCGCATATACAAATCTCTTTGTATCCTAACCTCTTGCCATTTATGTAATCCTAATCACAATTTTCTGCAAAATGTGCTATGGGATAGATTTGCGCTTTTACAAATCTCTTTGTACCCTAACCTCTTTCCATTGATGTTATCCTATACACAATTTTCTGCAAAATGTGCTATGGGATAGATTTGCGATTATACAAATCTCTTTGTACCCTAACCTCTTTCCAATGATGTGATCCTAATCACAATCTTCTGCAAAATGTGCTATGGGAGAGATTTGCGCTTATACAAATCTCTTCGTACCCTAACCTATTTCCATTTATTGGATCCTAACCGCAATTTTCTGCAAAATGTGTTATGGGATAGATTTGCGCCTATATTATCTCTTTGTACACTAACCTCTTTGCATTGATGTGATCCTAATCACAATTTTCTGTAAAATGTGCTATGGGAGTGATTTGCGCTTATACAAATCTCTTTGTACCCTAACCTCTTCCATTGATGTGATCCTAATCACAATTTTCTGCAAAATGTGTTATGGGATAGATTTGCGCTTATACTAATCTCTTTGTACACTAACCTCTTTGCATTGATGTGATCCTAATCACAATTTTCTGTAAAATGTGCTATGGGAGTGATTTGCGCTTATACTAATCTCTTTGTACCCTAACCTCCTCCATTGATGTGATCCTAATTACAATTTTCTGCAAAATGTGCTATGAGAGTGATTTGCGCTTATACAAATCTTTTGTACCCTAACCTCTTTCCATTGATGTGATCCTAATCACAATTTTCTGCAAAATGTGCCATGGAAAAGATTTGCGCTTATACAAATCGCTATGTACCCTAACCTCTTTGCATTGATGTCATCCTAATCACAATTTTCTGCAAAATATGCTATGGGATAGATTTTCGCTTTTACAAATCTCTTCGTACCCTATTCTCTTTCCATTTATGTAATCCTAATCACAATCTTCTGCAAAATGTGCTATGGGAGAGACTTGCGCTTATACAAATCTCTTCGTACCCCAACCTTTTTCCATTGATGTGATCCTAATCACAATATTCTGCAAATTTGCTATGGGAGAGATTTGCGCGGGAGAGATTACCCTAACCTCTTTCCATTTATGTGATTCTAATCACCGTTTTCTGCAAAATGTGCTATGGGATAGATTTGCACTTTTACAAATTCCTTCGTACCCTAACCTCTTTCCATTTATATCATCCTAATCACAATTTCCTGCAAAATGTGCTATGGGATAGATTTGCGCTTTAACAAATCTCTTTGTACCCTAACCTCTTTCCATTGATTTGATCCTAATTACAATTTTCTGCAAAATGTGCTATGGGAGTGATTTCCGATTATACAAATGTCTTTGTACCCTAACCTCTTTCCATTTATGTGATCCTAAACACAATTTTCTGCAAAATGTGCTATGAGATACATTTGCGCTTATACAAATATCTTTGTACCCTAACCTCTTTCCATTGATGTGATCTTAATCACAATTTTCTGCAAAATGTGCTATGGGAGTGATTTACGTTTATACAAATCTCTCTGTACCCTAACCTCTTTGCATTGATGTGATCCTAATCACAATTTTCTGCAAAATGTGCTATGGAATAGATTTGCGATTATACAAATCTCTTTGTACACTAACCTCTTTCCATTGATGTGATCTTAATCACAATTTTCTGCAAAATGTGCTATGGAATAGATTTACGTTTATACAAATCTCTTCGTACCCTAACCTCTTTCCATTGATGTGATCCTAATCACAATCTTCTGCAAAATGTGCTATGGGAGAGATTCGCGCTTATACAAATCTCTTCGTACCATAACTTATTTCCATTTATTGGATCCTAATCGCAATTTTCTGCAAAATGTGCTATGGGATAGATTTGCGATTATACAAATCTCTTTGTACCCTAACCTCTTTCCATTGATGTGATCTTAATCACAATTTTCTGCTAAATGTGCTATGGAATAGATTTGCGTTTATACAAATCTCTTCGTACCCTAACCTCTTTCCATTGATGTGATCCTAATCACAATCTTCTGCAAAATGTGCTATGGGAGAGATTTGCGCTTATACAAATCTCTTCGTACCCTAACCTATTTCCATTTATTGGATCCTAATCGCAATTTTCTGCAAAATGTGCTATGGGATAGATTTGCACTTTTACAAATTCCTTCGTACCCTAACCTCTTTCCATTTATATGATCCTAATAACAATTTTCTGCAAAATGTGCTATGAGATAGATTTGCGCTTATACAAATCCCTTTGTACCCTAACCTCTTTCCATTGATTTGATCCTAATTACAATTTTTTGCAAAATGCGCTATGGGAGTGATTTCCGAATATGACAATCTCTTTGTACCCTAACCTCTTTCCATTTATGTGACCCTAATCAAAATTTTCTGCAAATTGTGCTATGGGATACATTTGCGCTTATACAAATATCTTTGTACCCTAACCTCTTTCCATTGATGTGATCTTAATCACAATTTTCTGCAAAATGTGCTATGGGAGTGATTTACGCTTATACAAATCTCTCTGTACCCTAACCTCTTTCCATTGATGTGATCCTAATCACAATCTTCTGCAAAATGTGCTATGGGAGAGATTTGCGCTTATACAAATCTCTTCGTACCCTAACCTATTTCCATTTATTGGATCCTAATCACAATTTCCTGCTAAATGTGTTATGGGATAGATTTGCGCTTATACAAATCTCTTTGTACCCTAACCTCTTTCCATTGATGTGATCCTAATCACAATCTTCTGCAAAATGTGCTATGGGAGAGATTTGAGCTTATACAAATCTCTTCGTACCCTAACCTATTTCCATTTATTGGATCCTAATCGCAATTTTCTGCAAAATGTGCTATGGGATAGATTTGCACTTTTACAAATTCCTTCGTACCCTAACCTCTTTCCATTTATATGATCCTAATAACAATTTTCTGCAAAATGTGCTATGAGATAGATTTGCGCTTATACAAATCCCTTTGTACCCTAACCTCTTTCCATTGATTTGATCCTAATTACAATTTTTTGCAAAATGCGCTATGGGAGTGATTTCCGAATATGCCAATCTCTTTGTACCCTAACCTCTTTCCATTTATGTGACCCTAATCAAAATTTTCTGCAAATTGTGCTATGGGATACATTTGCGCTTATACAAATATCTTTGTACCCTAACCTCTTTCCATTGATGTGATCTTAATCACAATTTTCTGCAAAATGTGCTATGGGAGAGATTTGCGCTTATACAAATCTCTTCGTACCCTAACCTATTTCCATTTATTGGATCCTAATCACAATTTCCTGCTAAATGTGTTATGGGATAGATTTGCGCTTATACAAATCTCTTTGTACCCTAACCTCTTTGCATTGATGTGATCCTAATGACAATCTTCTGCAAAATGTGCTATGGGAGAGATTTGCGCTTATACAAATCTATTCGTAACCTAAATTATTTCCATTTATGTGATCCTAATCACAATTTTCTGCAAAATGTGCTATGAGATACCCTAACCTCTTTCCATTTATATGATCCTAATAACAATTTTCTGCAAAATGTGCCACGGAAAAGATTTGCGCTTATACAAATCGCTTTGTACCCTAACCTCGTTGCATTGATGTCATCCTAATCACAATTTTCTGCAAAATATGCTATGGGATAGATTTTCGCTTTTACAAATCTCTTCGTACCATAACCTCTTTCCATGTATGTGATCCTAATTACAATCTTCTGCAAAATGTGCTATGGGAGAGATCTGCGCTTATACAATTCTCTTCGTACCCCAACCTTTTTCCATTGATGTGATCCTAATCACAATCTTCTGCAAATGTGCAATGGGAGAGATTTGCGCTTATACAAATCTCTTTGTACCCTAACCTCTTTCCATTTATGTGATCCTAATCACAATTTTCTGCAAAATGTGCTATGGGATAGATTTGCGTTTTTACAAATCTCTTTGTACCCAAAACTCTTTCCATTTATGTGATACTTATCACAATTTTCTGCAAAATGTGCTATGGGATAGATTTGCACTTTTACAAATTCCTTCGTACCCTAACCTCTTTCCATTTATATGATCCTAATCACAATGTACTGCAAAATGTGCTATGGGTTAGATTTGCGCTTATACAAATCTCTTTGTAGCCTAACCTCTTCCATTGATTTGATCCTAATCACATTTTTCTGCAAAATGTGCTATGGGAGTCATTTCCGATTATACAAATCTCTTTGTACCCTAACCTCTTTCCATTTATGTGATCCTAAACACAATTTTCTGCAAAATGTGCTATGGGAGAGATTTGCGCTTATACAATTCTCTTCGTACCCCAACCTTTTTCCATTGATGTGATCCTAATCACAATCTTCTACAAATGTGCTATGGGAGAGATTTGCGCTTATACAAATCTCTTTGTACCCTAACCTCTTTCCATTTATGTGATCCTAATCACAATTTTCTGCAAAATGTGCTATGGGTTAGATATTAGTTTTTACAAATCTCTTTGTACCCAAACCTCTTTCCATTTATGTGATACTTATCACAATTTTCTGCAAAATGTGCTATGGGATAGATTTGCGCTTATACAAATCTCTTTGTAGCCTAACCTCTTCCATTGATTTGATCCTAATCACAATTTTCTGCAAAATGTGCTACGGGAGTCATTTCCGATTATACAAATCTCTTTGTACCCTAACCTCTTTCCATTTATGTGATCCTAATCACAATTTTCTGCAAAATGTGCTATGGGATAGATTTGCGCTTTTACAAATCTCTTTGTACCCTAACCTCTTTCCATTTATGTGATACTTATCACAATTTTCTGCAAAATGTGCTATGGGATAGATTTGCACTTTTACAAATTCCTTCGTACACTAACCTCTTTACATTTATATGATCCTAATCACAATTTTCTGCAAAATGTACTATGGGATAGATTTGCGCTTATACAAATCTCTTTGTTCCCTAACCTCTTTTCATTGATTTGATCCTAATCACAATTTTCTGCAAAATGTGCTATGGGAGTGATTTCCGATTATACAAATCTCTTTGTACCCTAACCTCTTTCCATTGATGTGATCTTAATCACAGTTTTTGCAAAATGTGCTATCGGAGTGATTTACACTTATACAAATCTCTTTGTACCCTAACCTCTTTCCATTTATGTGATCCTTATTACAATTTTCTGCAAAATGTGCTATGGGATAGATTTGCACTTTTACAAATTCCTTCGTACCCTAACCGCTTTCCATTTATATGATCCTATTCACAATTTTCTGCAAAATGTTCTATGGGATAGATATGCGCTTACACAAATCCCTGTGTACCCTAACCTCTTTCCATTTATGTGATCCTAATCACAATTTTCTGCAAAATGTGCTATGGGATAGATTTGCGCTTTTACAAATCTCTTTGTACCCTAACCTCTTTCCATGTATGTGATCCTTATCATAATTTTCTGCAAAATGTGCTATGGGATAGTTTTGCACTTTTACAAATTCCTTCGTACCCTAACCTCTTTCCATTTATATGATCCTAATCACAATTTTTTGCAAAATGTGCTATGGGATAGATTTGCGCTTATACAAATCTCTTTGTACCCTAACCTCTTTCCATTGATGTGATTTTAATCACAATTTTCTGCAAAATGTGCTATGGGAGTGATTTACGCTTATACAAATCTCTGTGTACCCTAACCTCTTTCCATTGATGTGATCCTAATAACAATTTTCTGCAAAATGTGCTATAGGATAGATTTGCGATTATACAAATCTCTTTGTACCCTAACCTCTTTCCATTTATGTGATCCTAATCACAATTTTCTGCAAAATGTGCTATGGGATAGATTTGCGCTTTTACAAATCTCTTTGTACCCTAACCTCTTTCCATTGATGTGATCTTAATCACAATTTTCTGCAAAATGTGCTATGGGAGTGATTTGAGCTTATACAAATCTCTTTGTACCCTAACCTCTTTCCATTGATGTGATCCTAATCACAATTTTCTGGAAAATGTGCTATGGGATAGATTTGCTATTACACAAATCTCTTTGTACCCTAACCTCTTTCCATTGATGTGATCCTAATCATAATCTTCTGCAAAATGTGCTATGGGTGAGATTTGCGCTTATACAAATCTCTTCGTAACCTAACCTATTTCCATTTATGTGATCCTAATCACAATTTTCTGCGAAATGTGCTATGAGATACCCTAACCTCTTTCCATTTATATGATCCTAATAACAATTTTCTGCAAAATGTGCCATGGAAAAGATGTGCGCTTATACAAGTAGCTTTGTACCCTAACCTCTTTGCATTGATGTCATCCTAATCACAATTTTCTGCAAAATATGCTGTGGGATAGATTTTCGCTTTTACAAATCTCTTCGTACCCTAACCTCTTTCCATTTATGTGATCCTAATCACAATCTTCTGCAAAATGTGCTATGGGAGAGATTTGCGCTTATACAAATCTCTTCGTACCCCAACCTTTTTCCATTGATGTGATCCTAATCACAATCTTCTGCAAATGTGCTATGGGAGAGATTTGCGCTTATACAAATCTCTTTGTACCCTAACCTCTTTCCATTTATGTGATCCCAATCACAATTTTCTGCAAAACGTGCTATGGGATAGATTTGCGCTTTTACAAATCTCTTTGTACCCGAACCTCTTTCCATTTATGTCCTAATCACAATTTTCTGCAAAATGGGCTATGGGATAGATTTTCGCTTTTACAAATCTCTTTGTACTCTAACCTCTTTCCATTTATGTGATCCTAATCACAATTTTCTGCAAAATGTGCTATGGGATAGATTTGCGCTTTAGCAAATCTCTTTGTACCCTAACCTCTTTCCATTGATGTGATCCTAATCACAATTTTCTGCAAAATGTGCAATGGGATAGATTTGCGCTTATACAAATCTCATTGTACCCTAACCTCTTTCCATTGATGTGATCCTAATCACAATTTTCTGCAAAATGAGCTATGGGATAGATTTGCGCTTTTACAAATCTCTCTGTACCCTAACCTCTTTCCATTGGTGTGATTCTAATCACAATTTTCTGCAAAATGTGTTATGGGATAGATTTGCGCTTATACAAATCTCTTTGTACCCTAACCTCTTTCCATTGATGTGATCCTAATCACAATTTTCTGCAAAATGAGCTATGGGATAGATTTGCGCTTTTACAAATCTCTCTGTACCCTAACCTCTTTCCATTGATGTGATCCTAATCACAATTTTCTGCAAAATGAGCTGTGGGATAGATTTGCGCTTTTACAATTCTCTGTGTACCCTGACCTCTTTCCATTTATGTGATCCTAATCACTATTTTCTGCAAAATGTGCTATGTGATAGATTTGGGCTTTTACAAATCTCTTTGTAACCTAACCTCTTTCCATTTATGTGATCCTAATAACAATTTTCTGCAAAATGTGCTATGGGATAGATTTGCGCTTTTACGAACCTATTTGTACCCTAACCTCTTCCATTGATGTGATTCTAATCACAATCTTCTGCAAAATGTGCTATGGGAGAGATGTGAGCTTATACAAATCTCTTCGTACCCTAACCTATTTCCATTTATGTGATCCTAATCACAATTTTTTGCAAAATGTGCTATGGGATAGATTTGCGCTGATACAACTCTCTTTGTACCCTAACCTCTTTCCATTGATGTGATCCTAATCACAATCTTCTGCAAAATGTGCTATGGGAGTGATTTGCGCTTTTACAAATTTCTTTGTACCCTAACCTCTTTCCATTTATGTGATCCTAATCACAATTTTCTGCAAAATGTGCAATGGGATGTATTTGCGCTTATACAAATCTCTTTGTACCCTAACCTCTTTCCATTGATGTGATCCTAATCACAATTTTCTGCAAAATGTGCTATGGGAGTGATTTGCGCTTATACAAATAATAATAATAATAATAATAATAATGTTTATTTACGGATCAACCATTTCAAATACAATAGAATATGCAATAAAATATAGAACAATAGATAACAATAAAAATACAATTAATAACATGAAAATGACATACTGTAAATAAAACTAGTAAAATGTAGATGTTAATAATAAATATAAAAACACAATTCACTATTCAAATAAAGAAATATGTAAATATCTAGTTTATTTAACTATTACATAGATAATGCAGTTCTGGCTTTATTCTTAAACATATTAAGCGATACCCCAAAAAAGTCGATTTGATGGTTATAGTTATTAGCTAAATTTGCTATTCGGGCATGTGAAGAACACAGTCCATAAACGGTTCTATGATATGGAATTTCAAAAAGTGGCGAAGATCTCATAACTGCGCCTCTGATACGAAAAGAAGAACTGTTTAAAATTTCAGGGCTATTAATTATGGCATTTAATACTTTAAATAAAAAACATAAATCAAAGAAAGTGCGTCTTGTCTGTAGAGAAGGTAGTCCCATATATAATAGAATATTGTTGTAATTATCACTTTCATACAATATGTTTTGTCTGAAACATAAATATTTAACAAATTTCTTTTGTACCGATTCAATTCGTAAAATATAGGAAAAAGTGTAAGGACACCAAATCTGTGAGCAATATTCTAATAATGGGCGTACTTGAGATACATACAGAATGTGTAGTGTTCTAAAATTTTCAAAATCTTTACATTGGCGAATGATAAAACCCGCGAATTTGTTCGCTTTATTAATTAATTGATTAATATGAAGGCCAAAGTGAAGTTGCTGATCAATGATTACGCCCAAGTCTTTAATGTATGTTACGTTACATTTTCTAAAACTATATTACACAGTATGTAAGAACAGTTGCCTGGTTGAAGTTTACGAGAAAACCTAACGCATTTGCATTTTCCTATATTTAATTCTAAGTCGTTGTGAAGGCACCATGAAGATAAGGAATCTAGGTCCTCTTGAAGCTGCGGGTCATTATCCGATAAGGTATTATATTTAAAGACTTTTAAGTCGTCGGCATAAAGAAGGAATAAACTGTTTTTAATGGCATTCTTTATATCATTTATATAAAGCAAAAAAAGTATAGGCCCCAAATGAGATCCCTGAGGCACCCCAGAAGTTACATTTATCCAGTTAGAGTATGTATTATTTAATACAACTCTTTGCTTTCTAGAGGATAAGTAAGATTCGATCCATGAGACAATGGGGTCACCAATGCCCATTTTTTCAATTTGTTAATAAGTCTTTTTATATTGACGGTGTCAAAGGCCTTACTAATATCTGTATAAATACAATCTACATTAAAACCTCTCTCAATATAGTTGACAATATAATTTGTAAACAAAAAGAGATTAGTAGAGGTAGATCTTCCTTTGAAAAAACCATGTTGTTCATTGATCAAAATGTTTTTAACACATGAAAATAGTTTATCTGCTACTATAGCCTCAAAAAGTTTCGGAATAGCCGATAAGATGCTGATACCTCTATAATTACTAACATTTGATCTATCTCCACTTTTATGTATTGGAATAATGTTCGATTTTCTCCAACAGTCTGGAAAGTAAGATTGATTAAGAGATTCATTAAATAGAACGTGAAGTGGTTCGATTAGGGAATATACGCAATTTTTTAGAAAAACTGCAGGAATATCATCAGGACTACTTGTATATTTAACTTTTAAGCTACTCATTTTATTGAGAATATCATCCTTGGATATACTAATAAAATTAAGATCAATTACATTCTGTATGTTGTCACACAAATGTTTAAGATTAGTATTATGACATTTGTAAACTGACTGGAAATGCTTTGCAAAGAGATCAACAATATCTAGAGGTGTTAAGCTTTTACTATCTTTATATGTTACAACATTAGGTATGTAATTATTTTCTTTTTGAGAATTAATGTAGTTCCAGAATTGTTTGGGATCATTTGTGATAGATTCCTCAACATTCTTAATATAGGAATACCGACTCCTCTCAATGGAAAGTTTACATTGGTTTCGAAGATTACTAAACACTTCATAATCATGTACTGAGTTTGTAGATTTAAACCGTTTATGAGCTGCTTTCTTTTGTTTGATCAACAATTGAGTTTCATTATCACACCATTTGGGAAATGATAATTTACGCTTTTTCTTTTTTACAAAAATTGAAATAGCAGAGTTAATTACATTGTTAAGTAAGTTAACACTATCATCAAGTGAAGAAGTGTTTTTTAAGATATTCCAATCGACTTTAGATAAATAATCATTAATTAAATTATATGGGGCGTGAACAAAATCAAAATAAAAATTATCACTATTAGTATTACATTCGGTAAGGCGTTCAATTTTAAAGTTAATTAAAATAGCTGGATGATGCGCATCTGCTTTCACTAAAGGAGAACATCTTTTTAGACTGATGCTATCAACATTACAAAAAATCAAATCTAGAATAACATTATTAGCATTTCGAATACAATTATGTTGATTAAACCCTAAATAAGAATAGTTGTCACAGATAATATGATCAGTCACAGAAGTTATATTACATGGTAATAAATTAACACATATATTTACATCATACCTCCAATAGATGTTTGGCAAGTTAAAATCACCCAAAACAAATATTATACTACCAGGATGCTTTTCCACAATTTCACTGACTACATTTACATGGGCTTTATATAATTCGTTGTCAGATCTTGGTGGAAAATATACCGTTCCCAACACAATACACTTATCACCTATTTTAACACTCACCCAAATTTCTTCTCGTAGACCGACGGTTACCTTAATTCGATGTGAAGAATATCGCTTGCTCACTGCTATGAGAACACCACCACCCCTGCTTTTGGTGCTCAAATTATTGTCTCTGTCGTTTCTATATACCACGTATCTTGAATATGAATTTATGACTTCAGAATCAAATATCTCTTCAGTTAACCAGGTCTCGGTGAGTGAAATTATCGAATAATCTTCATTACAGATATTAACATAAATATCTCTAAGCTTGGTTTTTAAGCCTCGCACATTTTGATAAAGAATTGTTAGGGAACTGGTGTCTTTTTGTGAATCCCTTGAAAATTTTCCTGACTATTAGATCTATTCTTGTAAAATCTTCTTATGGCAACTCCACTTGGCCAAAATGACGGTTCCAGCAATTTAGTTACATATATTGAGTTAATTGAAATCTTGAAAGAGCTGTAACTATTGGGAAATTTTGATTTTAATTGTTCAATATTCAATTCGGGTTCAATGCTATCGATTGGGTCGGAACTAAGCTTATTAGATGTATATGAAACAATTTTACCTGTTTCCACCATTGGGTTGACTCGGGTAAGATGCAAAAATGAATATTTTTTTTATTAACAGCAGTAAAATCATTTAATTCAGCAGCATTTGTATTTGTATTAGTATCATTAGACGCAGTGCCAATAATCAAACCATTTCTCTTTTGGTATTTAGATAAATTTTGTTTACCTTTTTTCACATTTAATTTATTTTCACTTTCGATATTTGCATAAGATTTTTGATTATTTGATAGGGCACCTGGTACCACTGAATCTAAAGATGATACCTGCTCTTTAGGTTCACCTACTACAGATTTTACATTTACATTTTCATTCGATAGATTAATATCCATCGTTAGCAATTTAATTAAATCTTTATTGCTTTCTCGTAAATTATTGATTTCAAGTGACAAATTATTAACTTCATTTCTTAAATACTTTGTTTCATTTGCTATTTTAGATTTAATCATATCGGCAAATACCTGACGTTTAAGGAAAGATACTACTTCATTGTTATCATTTACATTTTGTATAAATGGAAATGATTTAGTTTGCACAGGAACATCAATATTCAAATTTTTATCACCAATATTACAACAAATAACATGTTCATTATCAATAATCTTTAAATTAAGACGTTCCACAAATTTAGGGTGAAAAACAGTCTTACAATTATTGCACTTAGGCCCATTAACAGCCTTTTGTTTGCAGTACAGACAAACTCGACACTTCTCACTCGGCGCCATTTTTCATTAACCTCTTTCCATTTATGTGATCCTTATCACAATTTTCTGCAAAATGTGGTATGGGATAGATTTGCGCTTTTACAAATTCCTTCGTACCCTAACCTCTTTCCATTTATATGATCCTAATCACAATTTTCTGCAAAATGTGCTATGCGATAGAATTACGCTTATACAAATCTCTTTGTACACTAACCTCTTTCTATTGATGTGAATCTAATCACAATTTTCTGCAAAATGTGCTATGGGATAGATTTGCGCTTTTACAAATCTCTTCGTACCCTAACCTCTTTCCATTGATGTGATCCTAATCACAATCTTCTGCAAAATGTGCTATGGGAGAGATGTGCGCTTATACAAATCTCTTCGTACCCTAACCGATTTCCATTTATGTGATCCTAATAACAATTTTCAGCAAAATGTGCTATGGGAGAGATGTGCGCTTATAAAAATCTCTTCGTACCCTAACCGATTTCCATTTATGTGATCCTAATCACAATTTTCTGTAAAATGTGCTATAGGATAGATTTGCGCTGATACAACTCTCTTTGTACCCTAACCTCTTTCCATTGAAGTGATCCTAATCACAATCTTCTGCAAAATGTGCTATGGGATAGATTTGCGCTTTTACAAATCTCTTTGTACCCTAACCTCTTTCCATTCATGTGATCCTAATCACAATTTTTTGCAAAATGTGCTATGGGATAGATTTTCGCTTTTACAAATCTCTCTGTACCCTAACCTCTTTCCATTGATGTGATCATAATCACAATTTTCTGCAAAATGTGCTATGGGATAGATTTGCGCTTTTACAAATCTCTTTGTACCCTAACCTCTTTCCATTGATGTGATCCTAATCACACTCTTCTGCAAAATGTGCTATGGGATAGATTTGCGCTTTTACAAATCTCTTTGTACCCTAACCTCTTTCCATTGATGTGATCCTAATCACAATTTTCTGCAAAATGTGCTATGGGATAGATTTGCGCATTAAGAAATTCCTACGTACCCTAACCTCTTTCCATTGATGTGAGCCTAATCACAATTTTCTGTAAAATGTGCAATGGGATAGGTTTGTGCTTTTACAACTCTCTTTGTACCCCAACCTCTTTGCATTGATGTGATCCTAATCACACTTTTCTGCAAAATGTGCTATGGGATAGATTTGCGCTTTTACAAATCTCTCTTTAACCTAACCTCTTTCCATTGATGTGATCCTAATCACAATTTTCTGCAAAATGTGCTATGGGATAGATTTGCGCATTAAGAAATTCCTACGTACCCTAACCTCTTTCCATTGATGTGAGCCTAATCACAATTTTCTGCAAAATGTGCAATGGGATAGGTTTGCGCTTTTACAACTCTCTTTGTACCCCAACCTCTTTGCATTGATGTGATCCTAATCACAATTTTCTGCAAAATGTGCTATGGGATAGATTTGCGCTTTTACTAATTTCTTCGTATCCTAACCTCTTTCCATTTATGCAATCCTAATCACAATTTTCTGCAAAATGTGCTATGGGATAGATTTGCGCTTTAACAAAATCCTTCGTACCCTAACCTCTTTCCATTTATATGATCCTAATCACAATTTTCTGTAAAATGTGCTACGGAATCATCAATGGAAAGAGGCTAGGGTACAAAGAGAGTTGTATCAGCGCAAATCTATCCCATAGCACATTTTGCAGAAAATTGTGATTAGGATCACATAAATGGAAATAGGTTAGGGTACGAAGAAATTTGTATAAGCGCACATCTCTCCCATAGCACATTTTGCAGAAAATTGTGATTAGGATCACATCAATGGAAAGAGGCTATGGTACAAAGAGAGTTGTATCAGCGCAAATTTATCCCATAGCACATTTTGCAGAAAATTGTGATTAGGATCACATAAATGGAAATAGGTTAGGGTACGAAGCAATTTGTATAAGCGCACATCTCTCCCATAGCACATTTTGCAGAAAATTGTGATTAGGATCACATCAATGGAAAGAGGTTAGGGTACAAAGAGTGTTGTATCAGTGCAAATCTATTACATAGCACATTTTGCAGAAAATTGTGATTAGGATCACATCAATGGAAAGAGGTTAGGGTACGAAGTGATTTGTAAAAGCGCAAATCTATCCCATAGCACATTTTGTAGAAAATTGTGATTAGGATCACATCAATGGGAAGAGGTTAGGGTACAAAGAGATTTGTATAAGCGCAAATCTATCCTATTGCACATTTTGCAGAAAATTGTGATTAGGATGACATCAATGGGAAGAGGTTAGGGTACAAAGAGATTTGTATAAGCGCAAATCTACCCTATTGCACATTTTGCAGAAAATTGTGATTAGGATCACATCAATGGAAAGAGGTTCTGGTACAAAGAGATTTGTAAATGCGCAAATCTATCCCATAGCACATTTTGCAGAAAATTGTGATTAGGATCACATCAATGGAAAGAGGTTCTGGTACAAAGAGATTTGTAAATGCGCAAATCTATCCCGTAGCACATTTTAAAGAAAATTGTGATTAGGATCATATAAATGGAAAGAGGTTAGGGTACGAAGGAACTTGTTAAAGCGCAAATCTATCCCATAGCACATTTTGCAGAAAATTGTGATTAGGATCACATCAATGGAAAGAGGTTAGGATACGAAAAAATTAGTAAAAGCGCAAATCTATCCCATAGCACATTTTGTAGAAAATTGTTATTAGGATCACATAAAAGGAAAGATGTTATGGTACGAAGAGATTTGTATAAACGCAAATCTCTCCCATAGCACATTTTGCAGAAGATTGTGATTAGGATCACATCAATGGAAAGAGGTTAGGTTACGAAGAGATTTGTAAAAGCGCAAATCTATCCTATAGCACATTTTGCAGGAAATTGTGATTAGGATCACATAAATGGAAATAGGTTAGGTTATGAAGAGATTTGTATAAGCGCAAATCTCTCCCATAGCACATTTTGCAGAAGATTGTGATTAGGATCACATCAATAGAAAGAGGTTCTGGTACAAAGAGATTTGTAAATGCGCAAATCTATCCCATAGCACATTTTGCAGAAAATTGTGATTAGGATCACATCAATGGAAAGAGGTTCTGGTACAAAGAGATTTGTAAATGCGCAAATCTATCCCATAGCACATTTTGCAGAAAATTGTGATTAGGATCACATCAATGGAAAGAGGTTCTGGTACAAAGAGATTTGTAAATGCGCAAATCTATCCCGTAGCACATTTAAAAGAAAATTGTGATTAGGATCACATAAATGGAAAGAGGTTAGGATACGAAGAAATTAGTAAAAGCGCAAATCTATCCCATAGCACATTTTGTAGAAAATTGTTATTAGGATCACATAAAAGGAAAGATGTTATGGTACGAAGAGATTTGTATAAACGCAAATCTCTCCCATAGCACATTTTGCAGAAGATTGTGATTAGGATCAAATCAATGGAAAGAGGTTAGGTTACGAAGAGATTTGTAAAAGCGCAAATCTATCCTATAGCACATTTTGCAGGAAATTGTGATTAGGATCACATAAATGGAAATAGGTTAGGTTATGAAGAGATTTGTATAAGCGCAAATCTCTCCCATAGCACATTTTGCAGAAGATTGTGATTAGGATCACATCAATGGAAAGAGGTTAGTGTACAAAGAGAGTTGTATAAGCGCAAATCTATCCCATAGCACATTTTGCAGGAAATTATGATTAGGATTTAATAAATGGAAATAGGTTAGGGTACGAAGAGATTTGTATAAGCGCAAATCTCTCCCATAGCACATTTTGCAGAAAATTGTGATTAGGATCACATTAATGGAAAGAGGTTAGGGTACAAATAGATTTGTATAAGCGCAATCACTCCCATAGCACATTTTGCAGAAAATTGTGATTAGGATCACATCAATGGAAAGAGGTTAGGGTACGAAGGAATTTGTAAAAGCGCAAATCTATCCCATACCACATTTTGCAGAAAATTGTGATAATGATCACATAAATGGAAAGAGGTAAGGGTACAAACAGATTTGTATAAGCGCAAATCACTCCCATAGCACATTTTGCAGAAAATTGTGATTAGGATCACATCAATGGAAAGAGGTTAGGGTACAAGTTGATTAGTATAAGCGCAATTCTATCCCATAGCCCAATTTGCAAAAAATTGTGATTAGGATCATATAAATGGAAAGAGGTTAGGGTACGAATGAATTTGTAAAAGCGCAAATCTATCCCATAGCACATTTTGCAGAAAATCGTGATTAGGATCACGTAAATGGAAATAGGTTAGGGTATGAAGAGATTTGTATAAGCGGAAATCTCTCCCTTAGCACATTTTGCAAAAGATTATGATTAGGATCACATCAATGGAAAGAGGTTAGGGCCCGAAGAGATTTGTATAAGCGCAAATCTCTCCCATAGCACATTTTGCAGAATATAGTGATTAGGATCACATAAATGGAAATAGGTTAGGGTACGAAGAGATTTGTATAAACGCACATCTCTCCCATAGCACATTTTGCAGAAAATTGTGATTAGGATCACATCAATGGAAAGAGGTTAGGGTACGAAGAGTGTTGTATCAGCGCAAATCTATCCCATAGCACATTTTGTAGAAAATTGTGATTAGGATCACATCAATGGAAAGAGGTTAGGGTACGAAGTGATTTGTAAAAGCGCAAATCCATCCCATAGCACATTTTGCAGAAAATTGTGATTAGGATCACATCAATGGACAGAGGTTAGGGTACAAAGAGATTTGTAAAAGCGCAAATCTATCCCATTGCACATTTTGCAGAAAATTGTGATTAGGCTCACATCAATGGAAAGAGGTTAGGGTACGTAGGAATTTCTTAATGCGCAAATCTATCCCATAGCACATTTTGCAGAAAATTGTGATTAGGATCACATCAATTTAAAGAGGTTAGGGTACAGAAAGATTTGTAAAAGAGCAAATCTATCCCATAGCACATTTTGCTGAAAGGTGTGATTAGGATCACATCAATGGAAAGAGGTTAGGGTACAAAGAGATTTGTAAAAGCGCAAATCTATCCCATAGCACATTTTGCAGAAAATTGTGATTAGGATCACATCAATGGAAAGAGGTTAGGGTACAGAGAGATTTGTAAAAGCGAAAATCTATCCTATAGCACATTTTGCAGAAAATTGTGATTAGGATCACTTGAATGGAAAGAGGTTAGGGTACAAAGAGATTTGTAAAAGCGCAAATCTATCCCATAGCACATTTTGCAGAAAAATGTGATTAGGATCACATCAATGGCAAGAGGTTAGGGTACAGAGAGATTTGTAAAAGCGAAAATCTATCCCATAGCACATTTTGCAGAAAATTGTGATTAGGATCACATGAATGGAAAGAGGTTAGGGTACAAAGAGATTTGTAAAAGCGCAAATCTATCCCATAGCACATTTTGCAGAAAATTGTGTTTAGGATCACAACAATGGAAAGAGGTTAGGGTACAAAGAGATTTGTAAAAGCGAAAATCTATCCCATAGCACATTTTGCAGAAAATTTTGATTAGGATCACATGAATGGAAAGAGGTTAGGGTACAAAGAGATTTGCAAAAGCGCAAATCTATCCCATAGCACATTTTGCAGAAAATTGTGTTTAGGATCACAACAATGGAAAGAGGTTAGGGTACAGAGAGATTTGTAAAAGCGAAAATCTATCCCATAGCACATTTTGCAGAAAATTGTGATTAGGATCACATGAATGGAAAGAGGTTAGGGTACAAAGAGATTTGTAAAAGCGCAAATCTATCCCATAGCACATTTTGCAGAAAATTATGTTTAGGATAACAACAATGGAAAGAGGTTAGGGTACAAAGAGATTTGTAAAAGCGCAAATCTATCCCATTGCACATTTCGCAGAAAATTGTGATTAGGCTCACATCAATGGACAGAGGTTAGGGTACAAAGAGATTTTTAAAAGCGCAAATCTATCCCATTGAACATTTTGCAGAAAATTGTGATTAGGCTCACATCAATGGAAAGAGGTTAGGGTACGAAGTGATTCGTAAAAGCGCAAATCTATCCCATAGCACATTTTGCAGAAAATTGTGATTAGGATCACATCAATGGACAGAGGTTAGGGTACAAAGAGATTTGTAAAAGCGCAAATCTATCCCATTGCACATTTTGCAGAAAATTGTGATTAGGCTCCCATCAATGGAAAGAGGTTAGGGTACGTAGGAATTTCTTAATGCGCAAATCTATCCCATAGCACATTTTGCAGAAAATTGTGATTAGGATCACATCAATGGAAAGAGGTTAGGGTACAGAGAGGTTTGTAAAAGCGCAAATCTATCCCATAGCACATTTTGCAGAAAAGTGTGATTAGGATCACATCAATGGAAAGAGGTTAGGGTACAAAGAGATTTGTAAAAGCGCAAATCTATCCCATAGCACATTTTGCAGAAAATTGTGATTAGGATCACATCAATGGAAAGAGGTTAGGGTACAGAGAGATTTGTAAAAGCGAAAATCTATCCCATAGCACATTTTGCAGAAAATTGTGATTAGGATCACATGAATGGAAAGAGGTTAGGGTACAAAGAGATTTGTAAAAGCGCAAATCTATCCCATATCACATTTTGCAGAAAATCGTGATTAGGATCACATCAATGGAAAGAGGTTAGGGTACAGAGAGATTTGTAAAAGCGAAAATCTATCCCATAGCACATTTTGCAGAAAATTGTGATTCGGATCACATCAATGGAAAGAGGTTAGGGTACAGAGAGATTTGTAAAAGCGAAAATCTATCCCATAGCACATTTTGCAGAAAATTGTGATTAGGATCACATGAATGGAAAGAGATTAGGGTACAAAGAGATTTGTAAAAGCGCAAATCTATCCCATAGCACATTTTGCAGAAAATTGTGTTTAGGATCACAACAATGGAAAGAGGTTAGGGTACAAAGAGTTTTGTAAAAGCGAAAATCTATCCCATAGCACATTTTGCAGAAAATTGTGAATAGGATCACATGAATGGAAAGAGGTTAGGGTACAAAGAGATTTGTAAAAGCGCAAATCTATCCAATAGCACATTTTGCAGAAAATTGTGATTAGGATCACATCAATGGAAAGAGGTTAGGGTACAGAGAGATTTGTAAAAGCGAAAATCTATCCCATAGCACATTTTGCAGAAAATTGTGATTAGGATCACATGAATGGAAAGAGGTTAGGGTACAAAGAGATTTGTAAAAGCGCAAATCTATCCCATAGCACATTTTGCAGAAAATTGTGTTTAGGATCACAACAATGGAAAGAGGTTAGGGTACAAAGAGATTTAGATAAGCGCAAATCTATCCTGTAGCACATTTTACAGAAAATTGTGATAAGGATCATATAAATGGAAAGAGGTTAGGGAACGAAGGAATTTGTTAAAGCGCAAATGTATCCCATATTACATTTTGCAGAAAATTGTGATTAGGATCACATCAATGGAAAGAGGTTAGGGTACAGAGAGATTTGTAAAAGCGCAAATCTATCCCATAGCTCGTTTTGCAGAAAATTGTGATTAGGATCGCATCAATGGGAAGAGGTTAGGGTACAAAGAGATTTGTATAAGCGCAAATCTATCCTATTGCACATTTTGCAGAAAATTGTGATTAGGATCACATCAATGGAAAGAGGTTCTGGTACAAAGAGATTTGTAAATGCGCAAATCTATCCCATAGCACATTTTGCAGAAAATTGTGATTAGGATCACATCAATGGAAAGATTTTAGTGTACAAAGAGATTTGTATAAGCGCAAATCTATTCCGTAGCACATTTTACAGAAAATTGTGATTAGGATCATATAAATGGAAAGAGTTTAGGGTACGAAGGAATTTGTTAAAGCGCAAATCTATCCCATAGCACATTTTGCAGAAAATTGTGATTAGGATTGCATAAATGGAAAGAGGTTAGGATACGAAGAAATTAGTAAAAGCGCAAATCTATCCCATAGCACATTTTGCAGAAAATTGTGATTAGGATTGCATAAATGGAAAGAGGTTAGGATACGTAGAAATTAGTAAAAGCGCAAATCTATCCCATAGCACATTTTACATAAAATTGTGATTAGGATCATATAAATGGAAAGAGGTTAGGGTACGAAGGATTTTGTTAAAGCGCAAATCTATCCCATAGCACATTTTGCAGAAAATTGTGATTAGGATTGCATAAATGGAAAGAGGTTAGGATACGAAGAAATTAGTAAAAGAGCAAATCTATCCCATAGCACATTTTGTAGAAAATTGTGATTAGGATCACATCAACGGGAAGAGGTTAGGGTACAAAGAGATTTGTATAAGCGCAAATCTATCCCATTGCACATTTTGCAGAAAATTGTGATTAGGCTCACATCAATGGAAATAGGTTAGGTTATGAAGAGATTTGTATAAGCGCAAATCTCTCCCATAGCACATTTTGCAGAAGATTGTGATTAGGATCACATCAATGGAAAGAGGTTAGTGTACGAAGTGATTTGTAAAAGCGCAAATCTATACCATAACACATTTTGCAGAAAATTGTGATTAGGATCACATCAATGGAAAGATGTTAGGGTACGAAGGAATTTGTAAAAGCGCAAATCTATCCCATAGCTCATTTTGCAGAAAATTGATATTAGGGTCACATAAAAGGAAAGAGGTTAGGGTACGAAGAGATTTGTAAAAGCGCAAATCTATCCCATAGCACATTTTGCAGAAAATCGTGATTAGTATCACATAAATGGAAATAGGTTAGGGTATGAAGAGATTTGTATAAGCGCAAATCTCTCCCATAGTACATTTTGCAAAAGATTGTGATTAGGATCACATCAATGGAAAGAGGTTAGGGTACGAAGATATTTGTATAAGCGCAAATCTCTCCCATAGCACATTTTGCAGAAAATTGTGATTCGGATCACATCAATGGAAAGAGGTTAGGGTACAGAGAGATTTGTAAAAGCGAAAATCTATCCCATAGCACATTTTGCAGAAAATTGTGATTAGGATCACATGAATGGAAAGAGTTTAGGGTACAAAGAGATTTGTAAAAGCGCAAATCTATCCCATAGCACATTTTGCAGAAAATTGTGTTTAGGATCACAACAATGGAAAGAGGTTAGGGTACAAAGAGTTTTGTAAAAGCGAAAATCTATCCCATAGCACATTTTGCAGAAAATTGTGAATAGGATCACATGAATGGAAAGAGGTTAGGGTACAAAGAGATTTGTAAAAGCGCAAATCTATCCCATAGCACATTTTGCAGAAAATCGTGATTAGTATCACATAAATGGAAATAGGTTAGGGTATGAAGAGATTTGTATAAGCGCAAATCTCTCCCATAGTACATTTTGCAAAAGATTGTGATTAGGATCACATCAATGGAAAGAGGTTAGGGTACGAAGATATTTGTATAAGCGCAAATCTCTCCCATAGCACATTTTGCAGAAAATTGTGATTCGGATCACATCAATGGAAAGAGGTTAGGGTACAGAGAGATTTGTAAAAGCGAAAATCTATCCCATAGCACATTTTGCAGAAAATTGTGATTAGGATCACATGAATGGAAAGAGATTAGGGTACAAAGAGATTTGTAAAAGCGCAAATCTGTCCCATAGCACATTTTGCAGAAAATTCTGTTTAGGATCACAACAATGGAAAGAGGTTAGGGTACAAAGAGTTTTGTAAAAGCGAAAATCTATCCCATAGCACATTTTGCAGAAAATTGTGAATAGGATCACATGAATGGAAAGAGGTTAGGGTACAAAGAGATTTGTAAAAGCGCAAATCTATCCCATAGCACATTTTGCAGAAAATTGTGATTAGGATCACATCAATGGAAAGAGGTTAGGGTACAGAGAGATTTGTAAAAGCGAAAATCTATCCCATAGCACATTTTGCAGAAAATTGTGATTAGGATCACATGAATGGAAATAGGTTAGGGTACAAAGAGATTTGTAAAAGCGCAAATCTATCCCATAGCACATTTTGCAGAAAATTGTGTTTAGGATCACAACAATGGAAAGAGGTTAGGGTACAAAGAGATTTGGATAAGCGCAAATCTATCCTGTAGCACATTTTACAGAAAATTGTGATAAGGATCATATAAATGGAAAGAGGTTAGGGAACGAAGGAATTTGTTAAAGCGCAAATGTATCCCATAGTACATTTTGCAGAAAATTGTGATTAGGATCACATCAATGGAAAGAGGTTAGGGTACAGAGAGATTTGTAAAAGCGCAAATCTATCCCATAGCTCGTTTTGCAGAAAATTGTGATTAGGATCGCATCAATGGGAAGAGGTTAGGGTACAAAGAGATTTGTATAAGCGCAAATCTATCCCATTGCAGATTTTGCAGAAAATTGTGATTAGGCTCACATCAATGGAAATAGGTTAGGTTATGAAGAGATTTGTATAAGCGCAAATCTCTCCCATAGCACATTTTGTAGAAAATTGTGATTAGGATCACATCAATGGGAAGAGGTTAGGGTACAAAGAGATTTGTATAAGCGCAAATCTATCCCATTGCACATTTTGCAGAAAATTGTGATTAGGCTCACATCAATGGAAATAGGTTAGGTTATGAAGAGATTTGTATAAGCGCAAATCTCTCCCATAGCACATTTTGCAGAAGATTGTGATTAGGATCACATCAATGGAAAGAGGTTAGGGTACGAAGTGATTTGTAAAAGCGCAAATCTAAACCATAACACATTTTGCAGAAAATTGTGATTAGGATCACATCAATGGAAAGAGGTTAGGGTACGAAGGAATTTGTAAAAGCGCAAATCTATCCCATAGCTCATTTTGCAGAAAATTGATATTAGGGTCACATAAAAGGAAAGAGGTTAGGGTACGAAGAGATTTGTAAAAGCGCAAATCTATTCCATAGCACATTTTGCAGAAAATCGTGATTAGTATCACATAAATGGAAATAGGTTAGGGTATGAAGAGATTTGTATAAGCGCAAATCTCTCCCATAGTACATTTTGCAAAAGATTGTGATTAGGATCACATCAATGGAAAGAGGTTAGGGTACGAAGATATTTGTATAAGCGCAAATCTCTCCCATAGCACATTTTGCAGAAAATTGTGATTAGGATCACATCAATAGAAATAGGTTAGGGTACGAAGAGATTTGTAAAAGCGCAAATCTATACCATAACACATTTTGTAGAAAATTGTGATTAGGATCACATCAATGGAAAGAGGTTAGGGTACGAAGGAATTTGTAAAAGCGCAAATCTATCCCATAGCACATTTTGCAGAAAATTGTATTTATGATTACATAAATGGAAATAGGTTAGGGTACGAAGAGATTTGTAAAAGCGTAAATCTATCCCATAGCACATTTTGCAGAAAATTGTGAATAGGATCACATAAATGGAAATAGGTTAGGGTACGAAGAAATTTGTATAAGCGCACATCTCTCCCATAGCACATTTTGCAGAGAATTGTGATTAGGATCACATCAATGAAAAGAGGATAGGGTACAAAGAGTGTTGTATCAGGGCAAATCTATTACATAGCACATTTTGATGAAAATTGTGATTAGGATCACATCAATGGAAAGAGGTTAGGGTACGAAGTGATTTGTAAAAGCGTAAATCTATCCCATAGCACATTTTGTAGAAAATTGTGATTAGGATCACATCAATGGGAAGAGGTTAGGGTACAAAGAGATTTGTATAAGCGCAAATCTATCCTATTGCACATTTTGCAAAAAATTGTGATTAGGATCACATCAATGGAAAGAGGTTCTGGTACAAAGAGATTTGTAAATGCGCAAATCTATCCCATAGCACATTTTGCAGAAAATTGTGATTAGGATCACATCAATGGAAAGAGGTTAGTGTACAAAGAGATTTGTATAAGCGCAAATCTATCCCGTAGCACATTTTAAAGAAAATTGTGATTAGGATCATATAAATGGAAAGAGGTTAGGGTACGAAGGAATTTGTTAAAGCGCAAATCTATCCCATAGCACATTTTGCAGAAAATTGTGATAATGATCACATAAATGGAAAGAGGTAAGGGTACAAACAGATTTGTATAAGCGCAAATCACTCCCATAGCACATTTTGCAGAAAATTGTGATTAGGATCACATCAATGGAAAGAGGTTAGGGTACAAAGAGTGTTGTATCAGCGCAAATCTATCCCATAGCACATTTTGTAGAAAATTGTGATTAGGATCACATCAATGGAAACAGGTTAGGGTACGAAGTGATTTGTAAAAGCGCAATTCTATCGCATAGCACATTTTGCAGAAAATTGTGATTAGGATCATATAAATGGAAAGAGGTTAGGGTACGAAGTGATTTGTAAAAGCGCAAATCTATCCCAATGCACATTTTGCAGAAAATTGTGATTAGGCTCACATCAATGGAAAGAGGTTAGGGTACGTAGGAATTTCTTAATGCGCAAATCTATCCCATAGCACATTTTGCAGAAAATTGTGATTAGGATCACATCAATTTAAAGAGGTTAGGGTACAGAGAGATTTGTAAAAGAACAAATCTATCCCATAGCACATTTTGCTGAAAGGTGTGATTAGGATCACATCAATGGAAAGAGGTTAGGGTACAAAGAGATTTGTAAAAGCGCAAATCTATCCCATAGCACATTTAGCAGAAAATTTAGATTAGGATCACATCAATGGAAAGAGGTTAGGGTACAGAGAGATTTGTAAAAGCGAAAATCTATCCCATAGCACATTTTGCAGAAAATTGTGATTAGGATCACTTGAATGGAAAGAGGTTAGGGTACAAAGAGATTTGTAAAAGCGCAAATCTATCCCATAGCACATTTTTCAGAAAAATGTGATTAGGATCACATCAATGGCAAGAGGTTAGGGTACAGAGAGATTTGTAAAAGCGAAACTCTATCCCATAGCACATTTTGCAGAAAATTGTGATTAGGATCACATGAATGGAAAGAGGTTAGGGTACAAAGAGATTTGTAAAAGCGCAAATCTATCCCATAGCACATTTTGCAGAAAATTGTGTTTAGGATCACAACAATGGAAAGAGGTTAGGGTACAAAGAGATTTGTAAAAGCGAAAATCTATCCCATAGCACATTTTGCAGAAAATTGTGATTAGGATCACATGAATGGAAAGAGGTTAGGGTACAAAGAGATTTGTAAAAGCGCAAATCTATCCCATAGCACATTTTGCAGAAAATTGTGATTAGGTTCAAATCAATGGACAGAGGTTAGGGTACAAAGAGATTTGTAAAAGCGCAAATCTATCCCATTGCACATTTCGCAGAAAATTGTGATTAGGCTCGCATCAATGGACAGAGGTTAGGGTACAAAGATATTTGTAAAAGCGCAAATCTATCCCATTGAACATTTTGCAGAAAATTGTGATTAGGCTCACATCAATGGAAAGAGGTTAGGGTACGAAGTGATTCGTAAAAGCGCAAATCTATCCCATAGCACATTTTGCAGAAAATTGTGATTAGGATCACATCAATGGACAAAGGTTAGGGTACAAAGAGATTTGTAAAAGCGCAAATCTATCCCATTGCACATTTTGCAGAAAATTGTGATTAGGCTCACATCAATGGAAAGAGGTTAGGGTACGTAGGAATTTCTTAATGCGCAAATCTATCCCATAGCACATTTTGCAGAAAATTGTGATTAGGATCACATCAATGGAAAGAGGTTAGGGTACAGAGAGATTTGTAAAAGCGCAAATCTATCCCATAGCACATTTTGCAGAAAAGTGTGATTAGGATCACATCAATGGAAAGAGGTTAGGGTACAAAGAGATTTGTAAAAGCGCAAATCTATCCCATAGCACATTTTGCAGAAAATTGTGATTAGGATCACATCAATGGAAAGAGGTTAGGGTACAGAGAGATTTGTAAAAGCGAAAATCTATCCCATAGCACATTTTGCAGAAAATTGTGATTAGGATCACATGAATGGAAAGAGGTTAGGGTACAAAGAGATTTGTAAAAGCGCAAATCTATCCCATAGCACATTTTGCAGAAAATCGTGATTAGGATCACATCAATGGAAAGAGGTTAGGGTACAGAGAGATTTGTAAAAGCGAAAATCTATCCCATAGCACATTTTGCAGAAAATTGTGATTCGGATCACATCAATGGAAAGAGGTTAGGGTACAGAGAGATTTGTAAAAGCGAAAATCTATCCCATAGCACATTTTGCAGAAAATTGTGATTAGGATCACATGAATGGAAAGAGATTAGGGTACAAAGAGATTTTTAAAAGCGCATATCTATCCCATAGCACATTTTGCAGAAAATTGTGTTTAGGATCACAACAATGGAAAGAGGTTAGGGTACAAAGAGATTTGTAAAAGCGAAAATCTATCCCATAGCACATTTTGCAGAAAATTGTGAATAGGATCACATGAATGGAAAGAGGTTAGGGTACAAAGAGATTTGTAAAAGCGCAAATCTATCCCATAGCACATTTTGCAGAAAATTGTGTTTAGGATCACAACAATGGAAAGAGGTTAGGGTACAAAGAGATTTGTAAAAGCGAAAATCTATCCCATAGCACATTTTGCAGAAAATTGTTAATAGGATCACATGAATGGAAAGAGGTTAGGGTACAAAGAGATTTGTAAAAGCGCAAATCTATCCCATAGCACATTTTGCAGAAAATTGTGTTTAGGATCACAACAATGGAAAGAGGTTAGGGTACAAAGAGATTTGGATAAGCGCAAATCTATCCTGTAGCACATTTTACAGAAAATTGTGATTAGGATCATATAAATGGAAAGAGGTTAGGGAACGAAGGAATTTGTTAAAGCGCAAATGTATCCCATAGCACATTTTGCAGAAAATTGTAATTAGGATCACATCAATGGAAAGAGGTTAGGGTACAAAGAGATTTGTAAAAGCGCAAATCTATCCCATAGCACATATTGCAGAAAATTGTGTTTAGGATCACAACAATGGAAAGAGGTTAGGGTACAAAGAGATTTGTAAAAGCGAAAATCTATCCCATAGCACATTTTGCAGAAAATTGTTAATAGGATCACATGAATGGAAAGAGGTTAGGGTACAAAGAGATTTGTAAAAGCGCAAATCTATCCCATAGCACATTTTGCAGAAAATTGTGATTAGGATCACATCAATGGAAAGAGGTTAGGGTACAGAGAGATTTGTAAGAGCGAAAATCTATCCCATAGCACATTTTGCAGAAAATTGTGATTAGGATCACATGAATGGAAAGAGGTTAGGGTACAAAGAGATTTGTAAAAGCGCAAATCTATCCCATAGCACATTTTGCAGAAAATTGTGTTTAGGATCACAACAATGGAAAGAGGTTAGGGTACAAAGAGATTTGGATAAGCGCAAATCTATCCTGTAGCACATTTTACAGAAAATTGTGATAAGGATTATATAAATGGAAAGAGGTTAGGGAACGAAGGAATTTGTTAAAGCGCAAATGTATCCCATAGCACATTTTGCAGAAAATTGTTATTAGGATCACATCAATGGAAAGAGGTTAGGGTACAGAGAGATTTGTAAAAGCGCAAATCTATCCCATAGCTCGTTTTGCAGAAAATTGTGATTAGGATCGCATCAATGGGAAGAGGTTAGGGTACAAAGAGATTTGTATAGGCGCAAATCTATCCTATTGCACATTTTGCAGAAAATTGTGATTAGGATCACATCAATGGAAAGAGGTTCTGGTACAAAGAGATTTGTAAATGCGCAAATCTATCCCATAGCACATTTTGCAGAAAATTGTGATTAGGATCACATCAATGGAAAGATTTTAGTGTACAAAGAGATTTGTATAAGCGCAAATCTATTCCGTAGCACATTTTGCAGAAAATTGTGATTAGGATTGCATAAATGGAAAGAGGTTAGGATACGAAGAAATTAGTAAAAGCTCAAATCTATCCCATAGCACATTTTGCAGAAAATTGTGATTAGGATTGCATAAATGGAAAGAGGTTAGGATACGAAGAAATTAGTAAAAGCTCAAATCTATCCCATAGCACATTTTGCAGAAAATTGTGATTAGGATTGCATAAATGGAAAGAGGTTAGGATACGAAGAAATTAGTAAAAGCGCAAATCTATCCCATAGCACATTTTGCAGAAAATTGTGATTAGGATTGCATAAATGGAAAGAGGTTAGGATACGAAGAAATTAGTAAAAGCTCAAATCTATCCCATAGCACATTTTGCAGAAAATTGCGATTAGGATTGCATAAATGGAAAGAGGTTAGGATACGAAGAAATTAGTAAAAGCGCAAATCTATCCCATAGCACATTTTACAGAAAATTGTAATTAGGATCATATAAATGGAAAGAGGTTAGGGTACGAAGGAATTTGTTAAAGCGCAAATCTATCCCATAGCACATTTTGCAGAAAATTGTGATTAGGATTGCATAAATGGAAAGAGGTTAGGATACGAAGAAATTAGTAAAAAAGCAAATCTATCCCATAGCACATTTTGTAGAAAATTGTGATTAGGATCACATCAATGGGAAGAGGTTAGGGTACAAAGAGATTTGTATAAGCGCAAATCTATCCCATTGCACATTTTGCAGAAAATTGTGATTAGGCTCACATCAATGGAAATAGGTTAGGTTATGAAGAGATTTGTATAAGCGCAAATCTCTCCCATAGCACATTTTGCAGAAGATTGTGATTAGGATCACATCAATGGAAAGAGGTTAGGGTACGAAGTGATTTGTAAAAGCGCAAATCTATACCATAACACATTTTGCAGAAAATTGTGATTAGGATCACATCAATGGAAAGAGGTTAGGGTACGAAGGAATTTGTAAAAGCGCAAATCTATCCCATAGCTCATTTTGCAGAAAATTGTGATTAGGGTCACATAAAAGGAAAGAGGTTAGGGTACGAAGAGATTTGTAAAAGCGCAAATCTATCCCATAGCACATTTTGCAAAAAATCGTGATTAGTATCACATAAATGGAAAGAGGTTAGGGTACGAAGAGATTTGTAAAAGAGCAAATCTATCCCATAACACATTTTGCAGAAAATTGTGTTTAGGATCACAACAATGGAAAGAGGTTAGGGTACAAAGAGATTTGGATAAGCGCAAATCTATCCTGTAGCACATTTTACAGAAAATTGTGATAAGGATCATATAAATGGAAAGAGGTTAGGGAACGAAGGAATTTGTTAAAGCGCAAATGTATCCAATATTACATTTTGCAGAAAATTGTGATTAGGATCACATCAATGGAAAGAGGTTAGGGTACAGAGAGATTTGTAAAAGCGCAAATCTATCCCATAGCTCGTTTTGCAGAAAATTGTGATTAGGATCGCATCAATGGGAAGAGGTTAGGGTACAAAGAGATTTGTATAAGCGCAAATCTATCCTATTGCACATTTTGCAGAAAATTGTGATTAGGATCACATCAATGGAAAGAGGTTCTGGTACAAAGAGATTTGTAAATGCGCAAATCTATCCCATAGCACATTTTGCAGAAAATTGTGATTAGGATCACATCAATGGAAAGATTTTAGTGTAAAAGAGATTTGTATAAGCGCAAATCTATTCCGTAGCACATTTTACAGAAAATTGTGATTAGGATCATATAAATGGAAAGAGGTTAGGGTACGAAGGAATTTGTTAAAGCGCAAATCTATCCCATAGCACATTTTGCAGAAAATTGTGATTAGGATTGCATAAATGGAAAGAGGTTAGGATACGAAGAAATTAGTAAAAGCGCAAATCTATCCCATAGCACATTTTGCAGAAAATTGTGATTAGGATTGCATAAATGGAAAGAGGTTAGGATACGAAGAAATTAGTAAAAGCGCAAATCTATCCCATAGCACATTTTACATAAAATTGTGATTAGGATCATATAATTGGAAAGAGGTTAGGGTACGAAGGAATTTGTTAAAGCGCAAATCTATCCCATAGCACATTTTGCAGAAAATTGTGATTAGGATTGCATAAATGGAAAGAGGTTAGGATACGAAGAAATTAGTAAAAGAGCAAATCTATCCCATAGCACATTTTGTAGAAAATTGTGATTAGGATCACATCAACGGGAAGAGGTTAGGGTACAAAGAGATTTGTATAAGCGCAAATCTATCCCATTGCACATTTTGCAGAAAATTGTGATTAGGCTCACATCAATAAAAATAGGTTAGGTTATGAAGAGATTTGTATAAGCGCAAATCTCTCCCATAGCACATTTTGCAGAAGATTGTGATTAGGATCACATCAATGGAAAGAGGTTAGGGTACGAAGTGATTTGTAAAAGCGCAAATCTATACCATAACACATTTTGCAGAAAATTGTGATTAGGATCACATCAATGGAAAGAGGTTAGGGTACGAAGGAATTTGTAAAAGCGCAAATCTATCCCATAGCTCATTTTGCAGAAAATTGATATTAGGGTCACATAAAAGGAAAGAGGTTAGGGTACGAAGAGATTTGTAAAAGCGCAAATCTATCCCATAGCACATTTTGCAGAAAATCGTGATTAGTATCACATAAATGGAAATAGGTTAGGGTATGAAGAGATTTGTATAAGCGCAAATCTCTCCCATAGTACATTTTGCAAAAGATTGTGATTAGGATCACATCAATGGAAAGAGGTTAGGGTACGAAGATATTTGTATAAGCGCAAATCTCTCCCATAGCACATTTTGCAGAAAATTGTGATTCGGATCACATCAATGGAAAGAGGTTAGGGTACAGAGAGATTTGTAAAAGCGAAAATCTATCCCATAGCACATTTTGCAGAAAATTGTGATTAGGATCACATGAATGGAAAGAGATTAGGGTACAAAGAGATTTGTAAAAGCGCAAATCTATCCCATAGCACATTTTGCAGAAAATTGTGTTTAGGATCACAACAATGGAAAGAGGTTAGGGTACAAAGAGTTTTGTATAAGCGAAAATCTATCCCATAGCACATTTTGCAGAAAATTGTGAATAGGATCACATGAATGGAAAGAGGTTAGGGTACAAAGAGATTTGTAAAAGCGCAAATCTATCCCATAGCACATTTTGCAGAAAATTGTGATTAGGATCACATCAATGGAAAGAGGTTAGGGTACAGAGAGATTTGTAAAAGCGAAAATCTATCCCATAGCACATTTTGCAGAAAATTGTGATTAGGATCACATGAATGGAAAGAGGTTAGGGTACAAAGAGATTTGTAAAAGCGCAAATCTATCCCATAGCACATTTTGCAGAAAATTGTGTTTAGGATCACAACAATGGAAAGAGGTTAGGGTACAAAGAGATTTGGATAAGCGCAAATCTATCCTGTAGCACATTTTACAGAAAATTGTGATAAGGATCATATAAATGGAAAGAGGTTAGGGAACGAAGGAATTTGTTAAAGCGCAAATGTATCCCATATTATATTTTGCAGAAAATTGTGATTACATCAATGGAAAGAGGTTAGGGTACAGAGAGATTTGTAAAAGCGCAAATCTATCCCATAGCTCGTTTTGCAGAAAATTGTGATTAGGATCGCATCAATGGGAAGAGGTTAGGGTACAAAGAGATTTGTATAAGCGCAAATCTATCCTATTGCACATTTTGCAGAAAATTGTGATTAGGATCACATCAATGGAAAGAGGTTCTGGTACAAAGAGATTTGTAAATGCGCAAATCTATCCCATAGCACATCTTGCAGAAAATTGTGATTAGGATCACATCAATGGAAAGATTTTAGTGTACAAAGAGATTTGTATAAGCGCAAATCTATTCCGTAGCACATTTTACAGAAAATTGTGATTAGGATCATATAAATGGAAAGAGGTTAGGGTACGAAGGAATTTGTTAAAGCGCAAATCTATCCCATAGCACATTTTGCAGAAAATTGTGATTAGGATTGCATAAATGGAAAGAGGTTAGGATACGAAGAAATTAGTAAAAGCGCAAATCTATCCCATAGCACATTTTGCAGAAAATTGTGATTAGGATTGCATAAATGGAAAGAGGTTAGGATACGAAGAAATTAGTAAAAGCGCAAATCTATCCCATAGCACATTTTACATAAAATTGTGATTAGGATCATATAAATGGAAAGAGGTTAGGGTACGAAGGAATTTGTTAAAGCGCAAATCTATCCCATAGCACATTTTGCAGAAAATTGTGATTAGGATTGCATAAATGGAAAGAGGTTAGGATACGAAGAAATTAGTAAAAGAGCAAATCTATCCCATAGCACATTTTGTGGAATATTGTGATTAGGATCACATCAATGGGAAGAGGTTAGGGTACAAAGAGATTTGTATAAGCGCAAATCTATCCCATTGCACATTTTGCAGAAAATTGTGATTAGGCTCACATCAATGGAAATAGGTTAGGTTATAAAGAGATTTGTAAAAGCGCAAATCTATTCCATAGCACATTTTGCAGAAAATCGTGATTAGTATCACATAAATGGAAATAGGTTAGGGTATGAAGAGATTTGTATAAGCGCAAATCTCTCCCATAGTACATTTTGCAAAAGATTGTGATTAGGATCACATCAATGGAAAGAGGTTAGGGTACGAAGATATTTGTATAAGCGCAAATATCTCCCATAGCACATTTTGCAGAAAATTGTGATTAGGATCACATCAATGGAAATAGGTTAGGGTACGAAGAGATTTGTAAAAGCGCAAATCTATACCATAACACATTTTGTAGAAAATTGTGATTAGGATCACATCAATGGAAAGAGGTTAGGGTACGAAGGAATTTGTAAAAGCGCAAATCTATCCCATAGCACATTTTGCAGAAAATTGTATTTATGATTACATAAATGGAAATAGGTTAGGGTACGAAGAGATTTGTAAAAGCGTAAATCTATCCCATAGCACATTTTGCAGAAAATTGTGATTAGGATCACATAAATGGAAATAGGTTAGGGTACGAAGAAATTTGTATAAGCGCACATCTCTCCCATAGCACATTTTGCAGAGAATTGTGATTAGGATCACATCAATGGAAAGAGGATAGGGTACAAAGAGTGTTGTATCAGGGCAAATCTATTACATAGCACATTTTGCAGAAAATTGTGATTAGGATCACATCAATGGAAAGAGGTTAGGGTACGAAGTGATTTGTAAAAGCGTAAATCTATCCCATAGCACATTTTGTAGAAAATTGTGATTAGGATCACATCAATGGGAAGAGGTTAGGGTACAAAGAGATTTGTATAAGCGCAAATCTATCCCATAGCACATTTTGCAGAAAATTGTGATTAGGATCACATCAATGGAAAGAGGTTAGTGTACAAAGAGATTTGTATAAGCGCAAATCTATCCCGTAGCACATTTTAAAGAAAATTGTGATTAGGATCATATAAATGGAAAGAGGTTAGGGTACGAAGTGATTTGTAAAAGCGCAATTCTATCGCATAGCACATTTTGCAGAAAATTGTGATTAGGATCACATCAATGGAAACAGGTTAGGGTACGAAGTGATTTGTAAAAGCGCAATTCTAACGCATAGCACATTTTGCAGAAAATTGTGATTAGGATCATATAAATGGAAAGAGGTTAGGGTACGAAGTGATTTGTAAAAGCGCAAATCTATCCCATTGCACATTTTGCAGAAAATTGTGATTAGGCTCACATCAATGGAAAGAGGTTAGGGTACGTAGGAATTTCTTAATGCGCAAATCTATCCCATAGCACATTTTGCAGAAAATTGTGATTAGGATCACATCAATTTAAAGAGGTTAGGGTACAGAGAGATTTGTAAAAGAACAAATCTATCCCATAGCACATTTTGCTGAAAGGTGTGATTAGGATCACATCAATGGAAAGAGGTTAGGGTACAAAGAGATTTGTAAAAGCGCAAATCTATCCCATAGCACATTTAGCAGAAAATTTAGATTAGGATCACATCAATGGAAAGAGGTTAGGGTACAGAGAGATTTGTAAAAGCGAAAATCTATCCCATAGCACATTTTGCAGAAAATTGTGATTAGGATCACTTGAATGGAAAGAGGTTAGGGTACAAAGAGATTTGTAAAAGCGCAAATCTATCCCATAGCACATTTTGCAGAAAAATGTGATTAGGATCACATCAATGGCAAGAGGTTAGGGTACAGAGAGATTTGTAAAAGCGAAACTCTATCCCATAGCACATTTTGCAGAAAATTGTGATTAGGATCACATGAATGGAAAGAGGTTAGGGTACAAAGAGATTTGTAAAAGCGCAAATCTATCCCATAGCACATTTTGCAGAAAATTGTGTTTAGGATCACAACAATGGAAAGAGGTTAGGGTACAAAGAGATTTGTAAAAGCGAAAATCTATCCCATAGCACATTTTGCAGAAAATTGTGATTAGGATCACATGAATGGAAAGAGGTTAGGGTACAAAGAGATTTGTAAAAGCGCAAATCTATCCCATAGCACATTTTGCAGAAAATTGTGATTAGGTTCAAATCAATGGACAGAGGTTAGGGTACAAAGAGATTTGTAAAAGCGCAAATCTATCCCATTGCACATTTCGCAGAAAATTGTGATTAGGCTCACATCAATGGACAGAGGTTAGGGTACAAAGATATTTGTAAAAGCGCAAATCTATCCCATTGAACATGTTGCAGAAAATTGTGATTAGGCTCACATCAATTGAAAGAGGTTAGGGTACTAAGTGATTCGTAAAAGCGCAAATCTATCCCATAGCACATTTTGCAGAAAATTGTGATTAGGATCACATCAATGGACAGAGGTTAGGGTACAAAGAGATTTGTAAAAGCGCAAATCTATCCCATTGCACATTTTGCAGAAAATTGTGATTAGGCTCACATCAATGGAAAGAGGTTAGGGTACGTAGGAATTTCTTAATGCGCAAATCTATCCCATAGCACATTTTGCAGAAAATTGTGATTAGGATCACATCAATGGAAAAAGGTTAGGGTACAGAGAGATTTGTAGAAGCGCAAATCTATCCCATATCACATTTTGCAGAAAAGTGTGATTAGGATCACATCAATGGAAAGAGGTTAGGGTACAAAGAGATTTGTAAAAGCGCAAATCTATCCCATAGCACATTTTGCAGAAAATTGTGATTAGGATCACATCAATGGAAAGAGGTTAGGGTACAGAGAGATTTGTAAAAGCGAAAATCTATCCCATAGCACATTTTGCAGAAAATTGTTATTAGGATCACATGAATGGAAAGAGGTTAGGGTACAAAGAGATTTGTAAAAGCGCAAATCTATCCCATAGCACATTTTGCAGGAAATCGTGATTAGGATCACATCAATGGAAAGAGGTTAGGGTACAGAGAGATTTGTAAAAGCGAAAATCTATCCCATAGCACATTTTGCAGAAAATTGTGATTCGGATCACATCAATGGAAAGAGGTTAGGGTACAGAGAGATTTGTAAAAGCGAAAATCTATCCCATAGCACATTTTGCAGAAAATTGTGATTAGGATCACATGAATGGAAAGAGATTAGGGTACAAAGAGATTTTTAAAAGCGCATATCTATCCCATAGCACATTTTGCAGAAAATTGTGTTTAGGATCACAACAATGGACAGAGGTTAGGGTACAAAGAGATTTGTAAAAGCGAAAATCTATCCCATAGCACATTTTGCAGAAAATTGTGAATAGGATCACATGAATGGAAAGAGGTTAGGGTACAAAGAGATTTGTAAAAGCGCAAATCTATCCCATAGCACATTTTGCAGAAAATTGTGTTTAGGATCACAACAATGGAAAGAGGTTAGGGTACAAAGAGAATTGTAAAAGCGAAAATCTATCCCATAGCACATTTTGCAGAAAATTGTGAATAGGATCACATGAATGGAAAGAGGTTAGGGTACAAAGAGATTTGTAAAAGCGCAAATCTATCCCATAGCACATTTTGCAGAAAATTGTGATTAGGATCACATCAATGGAAAGAGGTTAGGGTACAGAGAGATTTGTAAGAGCGAAAATCTATCCCATAGCACATTTTGCAGAAAATTGTGATTAGGATCACATGAATGGAAAGAGGTTAGGGTACAAAGAGATTTGTAAAAGCGCAAATCTATCCCATAGCACATTTTGCAGAAAATTGTGTTTAGGATCACAACAATGGAAAGAGGTTAGGGTACAAAGAGATTTGGATAAGCGCAAATCTATCCTGTAGCACATTTTACAGAAAATTGTGATTAGGATCATATAAATGGAAAGAGGTTAGGGAACGAAGGAATTTGTTAAAGCGCAAATGTATCCCATAGCACATTTTGCAGAAAATTGTGATTAGGATCACATCAATGGAAAGAGGTTAGGGTACAAAGAGATTTGTAAAAGCGCAAATCTATCCCATAGCACATTTTGCAGAAAATTGTGTTTAGGATCACAACAATGGAAAGAGGTTAGGGTACAAAGAGATTTGTATAAGCGCAAATCTATCCTATTGCACATTTTGCAAAAAATTGTGATTAGGATCACATCAATGGAAAGAGGTTCTGGTACAAAGAGATTTGTAAATGCGCAAATCTATCCCATAGCACATTTTGCAGAAAATTGTGATTAGGATCACATCAATGGAAAGAGGTTAGTGTACAAAGAGATTTGTATAAGCGCAAATCTATCCCGTAGCACATTTTAAAGAAAATTGTGATTAGGATCATATAAATGGAAAGAGGTTAGGGTACGAAGGAATTTGTTAAAGCGCAAATCTATCCCATAGCACATTTTGCAGAAAATTGTGATAATGATCACATAAATGGAAAGAGGTAAGGGTACAAACAGATTTGTATAAGCGCAAATCACTCCCATAGCACATTTTGCAGAAAATTGTGATTAGGATCACATCAATGGAAAGAGGTTAGGGGACAAAGAGTGTTGTATCAGCGCAAATCTATCCCATAGCACATTTTGTAGAAAATTGTGATTAGGATCACATCAATGGAAACAGGTTAGGGTACGAAGTGATTTGTAAAAGCGCAATTCTATCGCATAGCACATTTTGCAGAAAATTGTGATTAGGATCATATAAATGGAAAGAGGTTAGGGTACGAAGTGATTTGTAAAAGCGCAAATCTATCCCATTGCACATTTTGCAGAAAATTGTGATTAGGCTCACATCAATTGAAAGAGGTTAGGGTACGTAGGAATTTCTTAATGCGCAAATCTATCCCATAGCACATTTTGCAGAAAATTGTGATTAGGATCACATCAATTTAAAGAGGTTAGGGTACAGAGAGATTTGTAAAAGAACAAATCTATCCCATAGCACATTTTGCTGAAAGGTGTGATTAGGATCACATCAATGGAAAGAGGTTAGGGTACAAAGAGATTTGTAAAAGCGCAAATCTATCCCATAGCACATTTAGCAGAAAATTTAGATTAGGATCACATCAATGGAAAGAGGTTAGGGTACAGAGAGATTTGTAAAAGCGAAAATCTATCCCATAGCACATTTTGCAGGAAATTGTGATTAGGATCACTTGAATGGAAAGAGGTTAGGGTACAAAGAGATTTGTAAAAGCGCAAATCTATCCCATAGCACATTTTGCAGAAAAATGTGATTAGGATCACATCAATGGCAAGAGGTTAGGGTACAGAGAGATTTGTAAAAGCGAAACTCTATCCCATAGCACATTTTGCAAAAAATTGTGATTAGGATCACATGAATGGAAAGAGGTTAGGGTACAAAGAGATTTGTAAAAGCGCAAATCTATCCCATAGCACATTTTGCAGAAAATTGTGTTTAGGATCACAACAATGGAAAGAGGTTAGGGTACAAAGAGATTTGTAAAAGCGAAAATCTATCCCATAGCACATTTTGCAGAAAATTGTGATTACGATCACATCAATGGCAAGAGGTTAGGGTACAGAGAGATTTGTAAAAGCGAAACTCTATCCCATAGCACATTTTGCAAAAAATTGTGTTTAGGATCACAACAATGGAAAGAGGTTAGGGTACAAAGAGATTTGTAAAAGCGCAAATCTATCCCATAGCACATTTTGCAGAAAATTGTGTTTAGGATCACAACAATGGAAAGAGGTTAGGGTACAAAGAGATTTGTAAAAGCGCAAATCTATCCCATAGCAAATTTTGCAGAAAAATGTGATTAGGATCACATCAATGGCAAGAGGTTAGGGTACAGAGAGATTTGTAAAAGCGAAACTCTATCCCATAGCACATTTTGCAAAAAATTGTGTTTAGGATCACAACAATGGAAAGAGGTTAGGGTACAAAGAGATTTGTAAAAGCGCAAATCTATCCCATAGCACATTTTGCAGAAAATTGTGATTAGGATCACAACAATGGAAAGAGGTTAGGGTACAAAGAGATTTGTAAAAGCGCAAATCTATCCCATAGCACATTTTGCAGAAAAATGTGATTAGGATCACATCAATGGCAAGAGGTTAGGGTACAGAGAGATTTGTAAAAGCGAAACTCTATCCCATAGCACATTTTGCAAAAAATTGTGTTTAGGATCACAACAATGGAAAGAGGTTAGGGTACAAAGAGATTTGTAAAAGCGCAAATCTATCCCATAGCACATTTTGCAGAAAATTGTGTTTAGGATCACAACAATGGAAAGAGGTTAGGGTACAAAGAGATTTGTAAAAGCGCAAATCTATCCCATAGCACATTTTGCAGAAAAATGTGATTAGGATCACATCAATGGCAAGAGGTTAGGGTACAGAGAGATTTGTAAAAGCGAAACTCTATCCCATAGCACATTTTGCAAAAAATTGTGATTAGGATCACATGAATGGAAAGAGGTTAGGGTACAAAGAGATTTGTAAAAGCGCAAATCTATCCCATAGCACATTTTTCAGAAAATTGTGTTTAGGATCACAACAATGGAAAGAGGTTAGGGTACAAAGAGATTTGTAAAAGCGCAAATCTATCCCATAGCACATTTTGCAGAAAAATGTGATTAGGATCACATCAATGGCAAGAGGTTAGGGTACAGAGAGATTTGTAAAAGCGAAACTCTATCCCATAGCACATTTTGCAAAAAATTGTGATTAGGATCACATGAATGGAAAGAGGTTAGGGTACAGAGAGATTTGTAAAAGCGAAACTCTATCCCATAGCACATTTTGCAAAAAATTGTGATTAGGATCACATGAATGGAAAGAGGTTAGGGTACAAAGAGATTTGTAAAAGCGCAAATCTATCCCATAGCACATTTTGCAGAAAATTGTGTTTAGGATCACAACAATGGAAAGAGGTTAGGGTACAAAGAGATTTGTAAAAGCGCAAATCTATCCCATAGCACATTTTGCAGAAAAATGTGATTAGGATCACATCAATGGCAAGAGGTTAGGGTACAGAGAGATCTGTAAAAGCGAAACTCTATCCCATAGCACATTTTGCAAAAAATTGTGTTTAGGATCACAACAATGGAAAGAGGTTAGGGTACAAAGAGATTTGTAAAAGCGCAAATCTATCCCATAGCACATTTTGCAGAAAATTGTGTTTAGGATCACAACAATGGAAAGAGGTTAGGGTACAAAGAGATTTGTAAAAGCGCAAATCTATCCCATAGCACATTTTGCAGAAAAATGTGATTAGGATCACATCAATGGCAAGAGGTTAGGGTACAGAGAGATTTGTAAAAGCGAAACTCTATCCCATAGCACATTTTGCAAAAAATTGTGATTAGGATCACATGAATGGAAAGAGGTTAGGGTACAAAGAGATTTGTAAAAGCGCATATCTATCCCATAGCACATTTTGCAGAAAATTGTGTTTAGGATCACAACAATGGACAGAGGTTAGGGTACAAAGAGATTTGTAAAAGCGAAAATCTATCCCATAGCACATTTTGCAGAAAATTGTGAATAGGATCACATGAATGGATAGAGGTTAGGGAACAAAGAGATTTGTAAAAGCGCAAATCTATCCCATAGCACATTTTGCAGAAAATTGTGTTTAGGATCACAACAATGGAAAGAGGTTAGGGTACAAAGAGAATTGTAAAAGCGAAAATCTATCCCATCGCACATTTTGCAGAAAATTGTGAATAGGATCACATGAATGGAAAGAGGTTAGGGTACAAAGAGATTTGTAAAAGCGCAAATCTATCCCATAGCACATTTTGCAGAAAATTGTGATTAGGATCACATCAATGGAAAGAGGTTAGGGTACAGAGAGATTTGTAAGAGCGAAAATCTATCCCATAGCACATTTTGCAGAAAATTGTGATTAGGATCACATGAATGGAAAGAGGTTAGGGTACAAAGAGATTTGTAAAAGCGCAAATCTATCCCATAGCACATTTTGCAGAAAATTGTGTTTAGGATCACAACAATGGAAAGAGGTTAGGGTACAAAGAGATTTGGATAAGCGCAAATCTATCCTGTAGCACATTTTACAGAAAATTGTGATTAGGATCATATAAATGGAAAGAGGTTAGGGAACGAAGGAATTTGTTAAAGCGCAAATGTATCCCATAGCACATTTTGCAGAAAATTGTGATTAGGATCACATCAATGGAAAGAGGTTAGAGTACAAAGAGATTTGTAAAAGCGCAAATCTATCCCATAGCACATTTTGCAGAAAATTGTGTTTAGGATCACAACAATGGAAAGAGGTTAGGGTACAAAGAGATTTGGATAAGCGCAAATCTATCCTGTAGCACATTTTACAGAAAATTGTGATAAGGATTATATAAATGGAAAGAGGTTAGGGAACGAAGGAATTTGTTAAAGCGCAAATGTATCCCATAGCACATTTTGCAGAAAATTGTTATTAGGATCACATCAATGGAAAGAGGTTAGGGTACAGAGAGATTTGTAAAAGCGCAAATCTATCCAATAGCTCGTTTTGCAGAAAATTGTGATTAGGATCGCATCAATGGGAAGAGGTTAGGGTGCAAAGAGATTTGTATAGGCGCAAATCTATCCTATTGCACATTTTGCAGAAAATTGTGATTAGGATCACATCAATGGAAAGAGGTTCTGGTACAAAGAGATTTGTAAATGCGCAAATCTATCCCATAGCACATTTTGCAGAAAATTGTGATTAGGATCACATCAATGGAAAGATTTTAGTGTACAAAGAGATTTGTATAAGCGCAAATCTATTCCGTAGCACATTTTGCAGAAAATTGTGATTAGGATTGCATAAATGGAAAGAGGTTAGGATACGAAGAAATTAGTAAAAGCTCAAATCTATCCCATAGCACATTTTGCAGAAAATTGTGATTAGGATTGCATAAATGGAAAGAGGTTAGGATACGAAGAAATTAGTAAAAGCTCAAATCTATCCCATAGCACATTTTGCAGAAAATTGTGATTAGGATTGCATAAATGGAAAGAGGTTAGGATACGAAGAAATTAGTAAAAGCGCAAATCTATCCCATAGCACATTTTGCAGAAAATTGTGTTTAGGATTGCATAAATAGAAAGAGGTTAGGATACGAAGAAATTAGTAAAAGCTCAAATCTATCCCATAGCACATTTTGCAGAAAATTGCGATTAGGATTGCATAAATGGAAAGAGGTTAGGATACGAAGAAATTAGTAAAAGCGCAAATCTATCCCATAGCACATTTTACAGAAAATTGTAATTAGGATCATATAAATGGAAAGAGGTTAGGGTACGAAGGAATTTGTTAAAGCGCAAATCTATCCCATAGCACATTTTGCAGAAAATTGTGATTAGGATTGCATAAATGGAAAGAGGTTAGGATACGAAGAAATTAGTAAAAAAGCAAATCTATCCCATAGCACATTTTGTAGAAAATTGTGATTAGGATCACATCAATGGGAAGAGGTTAGGGTACAAAGAGATTTGTATAAGCGCAAATCTATCCCATTGCACATTTTGCAGAAAATTGTGATTAGGCTCACATCAATGGAAATAGGTTAGGTTATGAAGAGATTTGTATAAGCGCAAATCTCTCCCATAGCACATTTTGCAGAAGATTGCGATTAGGATCACATCAATGGAAAGAGGTTAGGGTACGAAGTGATTTGTAAAAGCGCAAATCTATACCATAACACATTTTGCAGAAAATTGTGATTAGGATCACATCAATGGAAAGAGGTTAGGGTACGAAGGAATTTGTAAAAGCGCAAATCTATCCCATAGCTCATTTTGCAGAAAATTGTGATTAGGGTCACATAAAAGGAAAGAGGTTAGGGTACGAAGAGATTTGTAAAAGCGCAAATCTATCCCATAGCACATTTTGCAGAAAATCGTGATTAGGATCACATCAATGGAAAGAGCTTAGGGTACGAAGATATTTGTATATGCTCAAATCTCTCCCATAGCACATTTTGCAGAAAATTGTGATTAGGATCACATCAATGGAAATAGGTTAGGGTACGAAGAGATTTGTAAAAGCGCAAATCTATACCATAACACATTTTGTAGAAAATTGTGATTAGGATCACATCAATGGAAAGAGGTTAGGGTACGAAGGAATTTGTAAAAGCGCAAATCTATCCCATAGCACATTTTGCAGAAAATTTTATTTATGATTACATAAATGGAAATAGGTTAGGGTACGAAGAGATTTGTAAAAGCGCAAATCTATCCCATAGCACATTTTGCAGAAAATTGTGATTAGGATCACATAAATGGAAATAGGTTAGGATACGAAGAAATTTTTATAAGCGCACATCTCTCCCATAGCACATTTTGCAGAAAATTGTGATTAGGATCACATCAATGGAAAGAGGTTAGGGTACAAAGAGTGTTGTATCAGGGCAAATCTATTACATAGCACATTTTGCAGAAAATTGTGATTAGGATCACATCAATGGAAAGAGGTTAGGGTACCAAGTGATTTGTAAAAGCGTAAATCTATCCCATAGCACATTTTGTAGAAAATTGTGATTAGGATCACATCAATGGGAAGAGGTTAGGGTACAAAGAGATTTGTATAAGCGCAAATCTACCCTATTGCACATTTTGCAAAAAATTGTGATTAGGATCACATCAATGGAAAGAGGTTCTGGTACAAAGAGATTTGTAAATGCGCAAATCTATCCCATAGCACATTTTGCAGAAAATTGTGATTAGGATCACATCAATGGAAAGAGGTTAGTGTACAAAGAGATTTGTATAAGCGCAAATCTATCCCGTAGCACATTTTAAAGAAAATTGTGATTAGGATCATATAAATGGAAAGAGGTTAGGGTACGAAGGAATTTGTTAAAGCGCAAATCTATCCCATAGCACATTTTGCAGAAAATTGTGATTAGGATCACATAAATGGAAAGAGGTTAGGATACGAAGAAATTAGTAAAAGCGCAAATCTATCCCATAGCACATTTTGTAGAAAATTGTTATTAGGATCACATAAAAGGAAAGATGTTATGGTACGAAGATATTTGTATAAACGCAAATCTCTCCCATAGCACATTTTGCAGAAGATTGTGATTAGGATCACATCAATGGAAAGAGGTTAGGGTACGAAGAGATTTGTAAAAGCGCAAATCTATCCTATAGCACATTTTGCAGGAAATTGTGATTAGGATCACATAAATGGAAATAGGTTAGGTTATGAAGAGATTTGTATAAGCGCAAATCTCTCCCATAGCACATTTTGCAGAAGATTGTGATTAGGATCACATCAATGGAAAGAGGTTAGTGTACAAAGAGAGTTGTATAAGCGCAAATCTATCCCATAGCACATTTTGCAGGAAATTGTGATTAGGATTTAATAAATGGAAATAGGTTAGGGTACGAAGAGATTTGTATAAGCGCAAATCTCTCCCATAGCACATTTTGCAGAAAATTGTGATTAGGATCACATCAATGGAAAGAGGTTAGGTTACGAAGTGATTTGTAAAAGCGCAAATCTATGCCATAGCACATTTTGCAGAAAATTGTGATTAGGATCACATCAATGGACAGAGGTTAGGGTACAAAGAGATTTGTAAAAGCGCAAATCTATCCCATTGCACATTTTGCAGAAAATTGTGATTAGGCTCACATCAATGGAAAGAGGTTAGAGTACGTAGGAATTTCTTAATGCGCAAATCTATCCCATAGCACATTTTTCAGAAAATAGTGATTAGGATCACATCAATTTAAAGAGGTTAGGGTACAGAGAGATTTGTAAAAAGCAAATCTATCCCATAGCACATTTTGCAGAAAGGTGTGATTAGGATCACATCAATGGAAAGAGGTTAGGGTACAGAGAGATTTGTAAAAGCGAAAATCTATCCCATAGCACATTTTGCAGAAAATTGTGATTAGGATCACTTGAATGGAAAGAGGTTAGGGTACAAAGAAATTTGTAAAAGCGCAAATCTATCCCATAGCACATTTTGCAGAAAATCGTTATTAGGATCACATCAATGGAAAGAGGTTAGGGTACAGAGAGATTTGTAAAAGCGAAAATCTATCCCATAGCACATTTTGTAAGAAAAATGTGATTAGGATCACATCAATGGCAAGAGGTTAGGGTACAGAGAGATTTGTAAAAGCGAAAATCTATCCCATAGCACATTTTGCAGAAAATTGTGATTAGGATCACATGAATGGAAAGAGCTTAGGGTACAAAGAGATTTGTAAAAGCGCAAATCTATCCCATAGCACATTTTGCAGAAAATTGTGTTTAGGATCACAACAATGGAAAGAGGTTAGGGTACAAAGAGAATTGTAAAAGCGAAAATCTATCCCATAGCACATTTTGCAGAAAATTGTGATTAGGATCACATGAATGGAAAGAGGTTAGGGTACAAAGAGATTTGTAAAAGCGCAAATCTATCCCATAGCACATTTTGCAGATAATTGTGATTAGGTTCAAATCAATGGACAGAGGTTAGTGTACAAAGAGATTTGTAAAAGCGCAAATCTATCCCATTGCACATTTCGCAGAAAATTGTGATTAGGCTCACATCAATGGACAGAGGTTAGGGTACAAAGAGATTTGTAAAAGCGCAAATCTATCCCATTGCACATTTTTCAGAAAATTGTGATTAGGCTCACATCAATGGAAAGAGGTTAGGGTACGAAGTGATTCGTAAAAGCGCAAATCTATCCCATAGCACATTTTGCAGAAAATTGTTATTAGGATCACATCAATGGACAGAGGTTAGGGTACAAAGAGATTTGTAAAAGCGCAAATCTATCCCTTTGCACATTTTGCAGAAAATTGTGATTAGGCTCACATCAATGGAAAGAGGTTAGGGTACGTAGGAATTTCTTAATGCGCAAATCTATCCCATAGCATATTTTACAGAAAATTGTGATTAGGATCACATCAATGGAAAGAGGTTAGGGTACAAAGAGATTTGTAAAAGCGCAAATCTATCCTATAGCACATTTTGCAGAAAATTGTGATTAGGATCACATCAATGGAAAGAGGTTAGGGTACAGAGAGATTTGTAAAAGCGAAAATCTATCCCATAGCACATTTTGTAAGAAAAATGTGATTAGGATCACATCAATGGCAAGAGGTTAGGGTACAGAGAGATTTGTAAAAGCGAAAATCTATCCCATAGCACATTTTGCAGAAAATTGTGATTAGGATCACATGAATGGAAAGAGCTTAGGGTACAAAGAGATTTGTAAAAGCGCAAATCTATCCCATAGCACATTTTGCAGAAAATTGTGTTTAGGATCACAACAATGGAAAGAGGTTAGGGTACAAAGAGATTTGTAAAAGCGAAAATCTATCCCATAGCACATTTTGCAGAAAATTGTGATTAGGATCACATGAATGGAAAGAGGTTAGGGTACAAAGAGATTTGTAAAAGCTCAAATCTATCCCATAGCACATTTTGCAGAAAATTGTGATTAGGTTCAAATCAATGGACAGAGGTTAGTGTACAAAGAGATTTGTAAAAGCGCAAATCTATCCCATTGCACATTTCGCAGAAAATTGTGATTAGGCTCACATCAATGGACAGAGGTTAGGGTACAAAGAGATTTGTAAAAGCGCAAATCTATCCCATTGCACATTTTGCAGAAAATTGTGATTAGGCTCACATCAATGGAAAGAGGTTAGGGTACGAAGTGATTCGTAAAAGCGCAAATCTATCCCATAGCACATTTTGCAGAAAATTGTTATTAGGATCACATCAATGGACAGAGGTTAGGGTACAAAGAGATTTGTAAAAGCGCAAATCTATCCCTTTGCACATTTTGCAGAAAATTGTGATTAGGCTCACATCAATGGAAAGAGGTTAGGGTACGTAGGAATTTCTTAATGCGCAAATCTATCCCATAGCATATTTTACAGAAAATTGTGATTAGGATCACATCAATGGAAAGAGGTTAGGGTACAGAGAGATTTGTAAAAGCGCAAATCTGTTCCATAGCACATTTTGCAGAAAAGTGTGATTAGGATCACATCAATGGAAAGAGGTTAGGGTACAAAGAGATTTGTAAAAGCGCAAATCTATCCTATAGCACATTTTGCAGAAAATTGTGATTAGGATCACATCAATGGAAAGAGGTTAGGGTACAGAGAGATTTGTAAAAGCGAAAAACTATCGCATAGCACATTTTGCAGAAAATTGTGATTAGGATCACATGAATGGAAAGAGGTTAGGGTACAAAGAGATTTGTAAAAGCGCAAATCTATCCCATAGCACATTTTGCAGAAAATCGTGATTAGGATCACATCAATGGAAAGAGGTTAGGGTACAGAGAGATTTGTAAAAGCGAAAATCTATCCCATAGCAAATTTTGCAGAAAATTGTGATTCGGATCACATAAATGGAAAGAGGTTAGGGTACAGAGAGATTTGTAAAAGCGAAAATCTATCCCATAGCACATTTTGCAGAAAATTGTGAATAGGATCACATGAATGGAAAGAGCTTAGGGTACAAAGAGATTTGTAAAAGCGCAAATCTATCCCTTAGCACATTTTGCAGAAAATTGTGTTTAGGATCACAACAATGGACAGAGGTTAGGGTACAAAGAGATTTGTAAAAGCGAAAATCTATCCCATAGCACATTTTGCAGAAAATTGTGAATAGGATCACATGAATGGAAATAGGTTAGGGTACAAAGAGATTTGTAAAAGCGCAAATCTATCCCATAGCACATTTTGCAGAAAATTGTGTTTAGGATCACAACAATGGAAAGAGGTTAGGGTACAAAGAGATTTGTAAAAGCGAAAATCTATCCCATAGCACATTTTGCAGAAAATTGTGAATAGGATCACATGAATGGAAAGAGGTTAGGGTACAAAGAGATTTGTAAAAGCGCAAATCTATCCCATAGCACATTTTGCAGAAAATTGTGATTAGGATCACATCAATGGAAAGAGGTTAGGGTACAGAGAGATTTGTAAAAGCGAAAATCTATCCCATAGCACATTTTGCAGAAAATTGTGATTAGGATCACATGAATGGAAAGAGGTTAGGGTACAAAGAGATTTGTAAAAGCGCAAATCTATCCCATAGCACATTTTGCAGAAAATTGTGATTAGGATCACATGAATGGAAAGAGGTTAGGGTACAAAGAGATTTGTAAAAGCGCAAATCTATCCCATAGCACATTTTGCAGAAAATTGTGTTTAGGATCACAACAATGGAAAGAGGTTAAGGTACAAAGAGATTTGTAAAAGCGAAAATCTATCCCATAGCACATTTTGCAGAAAATTGTGAATAGGATCACATGAATGGAAAGAGGTTAGGGTACAACGAGATTTGTAAAAGCGCAAATCTATCCCATAGCACATTTTGCAGAAAATTTTGATTAGGATCACATCAATGGAAAGAGGTTAGGGTACAGAGAGATTTGTAAAAGAGAAAATCTATCCCATAGCACATTTTGCAGAAAATTGTGATTAGGATCACATGAATGGAAAGAGGTTAGGGTACAAAGAGATTTGTAAAAGCGCAAATCTTTCCCATAGCACATTTTGCAGAAAATTGTGTTTAGGATCACAACAATGGAAAGAGGTTAGGGTACAAAGAGATTTGGATAAGCGCAAATCTATCCTGTAGCACATTTTACAGAAAATTGTGATTAGGATCATATAAATGGAAAGAGGTTAGGGAACGAAGGAATTTGTTAAAGCGCAAATGTATCCCATAGCACATTTTGCAGAAAATTATGAATAGGATCACATCAATGGAAAGAGGTTAGGGTACAGAGAGATTTGTAAAAGTGCAAATCTATCCCATAGCTCGTTTTGCAGAAAATTGTGATTAGGATCACATCAATGGGAAGAGGGTAGGGTACAAAGAGATTTGTATAAGCGCAAATCTATCCTATTGCACATTTTGCATAAAATTGTGATTAGGATCACATCAATGGAAAGAGGTTAGGGTACAAAGAGATTTGTAAAAGCGCAAATCTATCCCATAGCACATTTTGCAGAAAATTGTGTTTAGGATCACAACAATGGAAAGAGGTTAGGGTACAAAGAGATTTGTAAAAGAGAAAATCTATCCCATAGCACATTTTGCAGAAAATTGTGAATAGGATCACATGAATGGAAAGAGGTTAGGGTACAAAGAGATTTGTAAAAGCGCAAATCTATCCCATAGCACATTTTGCAGAAAATTGTGATTAGGATCACATCAATGGAAAGAGGTTAGGGTACAGAGAGATTTGTAAAAGCGAATATCTATCCCATAGCACATTTTGCAGAAAATTGTGACTAGGATCACATGAATGGAAAGAGGTTAGGGTACAAAGAGATTTGTAAAAGCGCAAATCTATCCCATAGCACATTTTGCAGAAAATTGTGTTTAGGATCACAACAATGGAAAGAGGTTAGGGTACAAAGAGATATGGATAAGCGCAAATCTATCCTGTAGCACATTTTACAGAAAATTGTGATTAGGATCATATAAATGGAAAGAGGTTAGGGAACGAAGGAATTTGTTAAAGCGCAAATGTATCCCATAGCACATTTTGCAGAATATTGTGATTAGGATCACATCAATGGAAAGAGGTTAGGGTACAGAGAGATTTGTAAAAGCGCAAATCTATCCCATAGCTCGTTTTGCAGAAAATTGTGATTAGGATCGCATCAATGGGAAGAGGTTAGGGTACAAAGAGATTTGTATAAGCGCAATTCTATCCTATTGCACATTTTGCAGAAAATTGTGATTAGGATCACATCAATGGAAAGAGGTTCTGGTACAAAGAGATTTGTAAATGCGCAAATCTATCCCATAGCACATTTTGCAGAAAATTGTGATTAGGATCACATCAATGGAAAGATTTTAGTGTACAAAGAGATTTGTATAAGCGCAAATCTATTCCGTAGCACATTTTACAGAAAATTGTGATTAGGATCATATAAATGGAAAGAGGTTAGGGTACGAAGGAATTTGTTAAATCGCAAATCTATCCCATAGCACATTTTGCAGAAAATTGTGATTAGGATTGCATAAATGGAAAGAGGTTAGGATACGAAGAAATTAGTAAAAGCGCAAATCTATCCCATAGCACATTTTGTAGAAAATTGTTATTAGGATCACATAAAAGGAAAGATGTTATGGTACGAAGATATTTGTATAAACGCAAATCTCTCCCATAGCACATTTTGCAGAAGATTGTGATTAGGATCACATCAATGGAAAGAGGTTAGGGTACGAAGAGATTTGTTAAAGCGCAAATCTATCCTATAGCACATTTTGCAGGAAATTGTGATTAGGATCACATAAATGGAAATAGGTTAGGTTATGAAGAGATTTGTATAAGCGCAAATCTCTTTCCATTGATGTGATCCTAATCACAATTTTCTGCAAAATGTGCTATGGGAGTGATTTGCGCTTATACAAATCTCTTTGTACCCTTACCACTTTCCATTTATGTGATCATTATGACAATTTTCTGTAAAATGTGGTATGAGATAGATTTGCGCTTTTACAAATTCCTTCGTACCCTAACCTCTTTCCATTGATGTGATCCTAATCACAATTTTCTGCAAAATGTGCTATGGGCGAGATTTGCGCTTATACAGATCTATTCGTACCCTAACCTATTTCCATTTCTTAAATCCTAATCACAATTTCCTGCAAAATGTGCTATGGGATAGATTTGCGGTTATACAGATCTCTTTGTACCCTAACCTCTTCCCATTGATGTGATCCTAATCACAATCTTTTGCAAAATGTGCTATGGGAGAGATTTGCTCTTATACAAATCTCTTCATAACCTAACCTATTTCTATTTATGTGATCCTAATCACAATTTTCTGCAAAATGTGCTATAGGATAGATTTGCGCTTTTACAAATCTCGTCGTACCCTAACCTCTTTCCATTGATGTGATCCTAAACACAATCTTCTGCAAAATGTGCTATGGGAGAGATTTGCGCTTATACAAATCACTTCGTACCATAACCTATTTCCTTTTGTGTGATCCTAATAACAATTTTCTGCAAAATGAGATATGGGATAGATTTGCGCTTTTATAAATCTCTCTGTACCCTAACCTCTTTCCATTGATGTGATCCTAATAACAATTTTCTGCAAAATGTGCAATGGGATAGATTTGCGCTTATACAAATCTCTTTGTACTCTAACCTCTTTCCATTTATGTGATCCTAATATCAATTTTCTGCAAAACGAGCTATGGGATAGATTTGCGATTTTACAAATCTCTCTGTACCCTAACCTCTTTCCATTGATGTGATCCTAATCACAATTTTCTGCAAAATGTGCTATGGGATAGATTTGCGCTTATACAAATCTCTTTGTACTCTAACGTCTTTCCATTTATGTAATCCTAGTCACAATTTTCTGCAAAATGAGCTATGGGATAGATTTGCGCTTTTACAAATCTCTCTGTACCCTAAACTCTTTCCATTGATGTGATCCTAATCACAATTTTCTGCAAAATGTGCTATGGGATAGAGTTGCGCTTTAACAAATTCCTTCGTTCCATAACCTCTTTCCATTTATATGATCCTAATCACAATTTTCTGTAAAATGTGCTACGGGATAGAGTTGCGCTTATACAAATCTCTTTGTACCCTAACCTCTTTCCATTGTTGTGATCCTAATCACAATTTTCCGCAAAATGTGTTATGGGACAGATTTGAGCTTTAACAAATTCCTTCGTACACTAACCTCTTTCCATTTATATGATCCTAATCACAATTTTCTGCAAAATGTGCTATGGGATTGATTTGCGCTTATACTAATCTCTTTGTACCCTAACCTCTTTCCATTGATGTGATCCTAATCACAATTTTCTGCAATATGTGCCATGTGAGTAATTTGCGCATTTACAAATCTCTTTGTACCATAACCTCTTTCCAATGATTTGATCCTAATCACAATTTTCTGCAAAATGTGCCATAGGATAGATTTGCGCTGATACAAATCTCTTTGTACCCTAACCTCTTCCCATTGATGCGATCCTAATCACAATTTTCTGCAAAATGAGCTATGGGATAGATTTGAGATTTAACAAATCTCTCTGTACACTAACCTCTTTCCATTGATGTGATCCTAAATACAATTTTCTGCAAAATGTGCTATGGAATAGATTTGTGCTTATACAAATCTCTGTGTACTCTAACCTCTTTCCATTTATGTAATCCTAATCACAATTTTCTGCAAAATGAGCTATGGGATAGATTTGCGCCTTTACAAATCTCTCTGTACCCTAACCTCTTTCCATTGATGTGATCCTAATTACAATCTTCTGCAAAATGTGCTATGGGATAGATTTGCGTTTATACAAATCTCTTTGTACTCTAACCTCTTTCCATTTATGTGATCCTAATCACAATTTTCTGCAAAATGTTCTATTGGAGAGATTTGCGTTTTAACAAATTTCTTTGTAACCTTACCTCTTCCCATTTGTGTGATCCTAATCACAATTTTATGCAAAATGTTCTATGGGAGAGATTTGCGCTTTAACAAATTTCTTTGTAACCTAACCTCTTTCCATTTATGTGATCCTAATCACAATTTTCTGCAAAATGTGCTATGGTCTAGATTTGCGCTTTAAGAAATTCCTTCGTACGCTAACCTCTTTCCATTTATATGATCCTAATCACAATTTTCTGCAAAATGTGCTATGGGATAGAATTGCGCTTATACTAATCTCTTTGTACCCTAACCTCTTTCCATTGACGTGATCCTAATCACAATTTTCTGCAAAATGTGCCATGGGAGTGATTTGAGCATTTACAAATCTCTTTGTACCCTAACCTCTATCAATTTATGTGATCCTAATCTCAATTTTCTGCAAAATATGCTATGGGAGTAATTTGCGCTTTTACAAATTCCTTCGTACCCTAACCTCTTTCATTTATATGATCCTAATCACAATTTTCTACAAAATGTGCAATGGGATAGATTTGCGCTTATACAAATCTCTTTGTACAATAACCTCTTTCCATTGATGTGTTCCTAATCACAATTTTCTGCAAAATGTGCTGTGGAATAGATTTGCGCTTATACAAATCTCTTTGTACCCTAACCTCTTTCCATTTATGTGATCCTAATCACAATTTTCTGCATAATGTGCTATGGGATAGATTTGCGCTTATACAAATCTCTTTGTACACTAAAATCTTTCCATTGATGTGATCCTAATCACAATTTTCTGCAAAATGAGCTATGGGATAGATTTGCGCTTTTAGAAATCTCTCTGTACCCTAACCTCTTTCCATTGATGTGATCCTAATCACAATTTTCTGCAAAATGTGCTATGGGATAGATTCGGGCTTTTACAAATCTTTTTGTAACCTAACCTCTTTCCATTTATGTGATGCTAATCACAGTTTTCTGCAAAATGTGCTATGGCATAGATTTGCGCTTTTACGAACCTCTTTGTACCCTAACCTCTTCCATTGATGTGATTCTAATCACAATCTTCTGCAAAATGAGCTATGGGATAGATTTGCGCTGATACAACTCTCTTTGTACGCTAACCTTTTTCCATTGATGTGATCCTAATCACAATCTTCAGCAAAATGTGCTATGGGAGTGATTTGCGCTTTTACAAATTCCTTCGTACTCTAACCTCTTTCCATTTATATAATCCTAATCATAATTTTCTACAAAATGTGAAATGGGATAGATTTGCGCTTATACAAATCTCTTTGTACAATAACCTCTTTCCATTGATGTGATCCTAATCACAATTTCCTGCAAAATGAGCTATGGGAAATATTTGCGCTTTTACAAATCTCTCTGTACCCTAACCTCTTCCCATCGATGTGATCCTAATCACAATTTTCTGCGAAATGTGCAATGGGATAGATTTGCGCTTATACAAATCTCTTTGTACCCTAACCCCTTTCCATTGATGTGATCATAATCGCAATTTTCTGCAAAATGAGCTATGGGATAGATTTGCGCTTTTACAAATCTCTCTGTACCCTAACCTATTTCCATTGATGTGATCCTAATTACAATTTTCTGCAAAATGTGCTATGGGATAGATTTGCGCTTATACAAACCTCTTTGTACTCTGACCTCTTTCCATTTATGTTATCCTAATCAAAATTTTCTGCAAAATGTGCTATGGGATAGATTTGAGCTTTTACAAACATCTTTGTAACCTAACCTCTTTCCATTTATGTGATCCTAATCACAATTTTCTGCAAAATGTGCTATGGGATAGATTTGCGCATTTAGGAACCTCTTTGTACCCTAACCTCTTCCATTGATGTGATTCTAATCACAATCTGCTGCAAAATAAGCTATGGGATAGATTTGCGCTTTTACAAATCTCTCTGTACCCTAACCTCTTTCCATTGATGTGGTCCAAATCACAATCTTCTGCAAAATGTGCTATGGGAGTGATTTGCACTTTTACAAATTTCTTTGTACCCTAACCTCTTCCCATTTATGTGATCCTAATCACAATTTGCTGCAAAATGTGCAATTGGATAGATTTTCGCTTACACAAATCTCTTTGTACCCTTACCTCTTTTCATTGATGTGATCCTAATCACAATTTTCTGAAAAATGTGCTATGGGAGTGATTTGCGTTTATACAAATCTCTTTGTTCCCTAACCTCTTTCCTTTTATGTGATCATTGTCACAATTTTCTGCAAAGGTGGTATGAGATGGATTTGCGATTTTACAAATTCCTTCGTACCCAAACCTCTTTCCATTTATATGATCCTAATCACAATTTTCTGGAAAATGTGCTATGGGATAGAATTGCGCTTATACAAATCTCTTTGTACACTAACCTCTTTCAATTGATGTTATTATAATCACAATTTTCTGCAAAATGTGCTATGGGATAGATTTGCGCTTTTACAAATCTCTTCGTACCCTAACCGATTTCCATTTATGTGATCCTAATCACAATCTTCTGCTAAATGTGCTATGGGAGAGATGTGCGCCTATAAAAATCTCTTCGTACCCTAACAGATTTCCATTTATGTGATCCTAATCACATTTTTCTGCAAAATGGGCTATGGGATAGATTTGCGCTGATACAACTCTCTTTGTACCCTAACCTCTTTCCATTGATGTGATCCTAATCACAATCTTCTGCAAAATGTGCTATGGGATAGATTTGGGCTTTTACAAATCTCTTTGTACCCTAACCTCTTTCCATTGATGTAATCCTAATCACAATTTTCTGCAAAATGTGCTATGCGATAGATTTGCGCTTTTACAAATCTCTTTTTACCCTAACCTCTTTCCATTGATGTGATCCTAATCACACTTTTCTGCAAAATGTGCTATGGGATAGATTTGCGTTTTTGCAAATCTCTCTGTACCCTAACCTCTTTCCATTGATGTGATCCTAATCACAATTTTCTGCAAAATGTGCTATGGTATAGATTTGAGCTTTTACAAATCTCTCTGTACCCTAACCTCTTTCCATTGATGTGATCCTAATAACACTTTTCTGCAAAATGTGCTATGGGATAAATTTGCGCTTTTACAAATCTCTCTGTACCCTAACCTCTTTCCATTGATGTGATCCTAATCACAATTTTCTGCAAAATGTGCTATGGGATAGATTTGCGCATTAAGAAATTCCTACGTACCCTAACCTCTTTCCATTGATGTGATCCTAATCACATTTTTCTGCAAAATGTGCTATGGGATAGATTTGCGCTTTTACAAATCTCTCTGTACCCTAACCTCTTTCCATTGATGTGATCCTAATCACAAATTTCTGCAAAATGTGCTATGGTATAGATTTGCGCTTCTACAAATCTCTTTGTACCCTAACCTCTTTCCATTGATGTGATCCTAATCACAATTTTCTGCAAAATGTGCTAGTGGATAGATTTGCTCTTTTACAAATCACTTCGTACCCTAACCTCTTTCCATTGATGTGATCCTAATCACAATTTTCTGCAAAATGTGCTATGGGATAGATTTGCGGTGATACAACTCTCTTTGTACCCTAACCTCTTTCCATTGATGTGATCCTAATCATAATTATTGCAAAATGTGCTATGGGATAGATTTGCGCTGATACAATTCTCTTCGTACCCTAACCTCTTTCCTTTGATGTGATCCTAATCACAATTTTCTGCAAAATGTGCTATGGGAGAGATGTGCGCTTATACAAATCTCTTCGTACCCTAACCTATTTCCATTTATGTGATCCTAATCACAATTTTCTGCAAAATGTGCTATGGGATAGATTTGCGCTGATACAACTCTCTTCGTACCCTAACCGCTTTCCATTGATGTAATCCTAACCACAATCTCCTTCAAAATGTGCTATGGAAGAGATTTGCGCTTTTACAAATCTCTCTGTACCCTAACCTCTTTCCATTGATGTGATCCTAATCACAATTTTCTGCAAAATGTGCTATGGGATAGATTTGCGCTTTAACAAATTCCTTCGTTCCCTAACCTCTTTCCATTTATATAATCCTAAACACAAATTTCTGTAAAATGTGCTACGGGAAAGATTTGCGCTTATACAAATCTCTTTGTACCCTAACCTCTTTCCATTGATGTGATCCTATTCACAATTTTCTGCAAAATGTGTTATGGGACAGATTTGCGCTTTAACAAATTCCTTCGTACACTAACCTCTTTCCATTTACATGATCCTAATCACAATTTTCTGCAAAATGTGCTATAGGATAGATTTGCGCTTAAACTAATCTCTTTGTACCCTAACCTCTTTCCATTGATGTGATCCTAATCACAATTTTCTGCAATATGAGCCATGTGAGTAATTTGCGCATTTACAAATCTCTTTGTACCATAACCTCTTTCCATTGATTTGATCCTAATCACAATTTTCTGCAAAATGAGCTACGGGATAGATTTGAGATTTAACAAATCTCTCTGTACACTAACCTCTTTCCATTGATGTGATCCTAATCACAATTTTCTGCAAAATGTGCTATGGATTAGATTTGTGCTTATACAAATCTCTGTGTACTCTAACCTCTTTCCATTTATGTAATCCTAATCACAATTTTCTGCAAAATGAGCTATGGGATACATTTGCGCCTTTACAAATCTCTCTGTACCCTAACCTCTTTCCATTGATGTGATCCTAATTACAATCTTCTGCAAAATGTGCTATGGGATAGATTTGCGTTTATACAAATCTCTTTGTACTCTAACCACTTTCCATTTATGTGATCCTAATCACAATTTTCTGCAAAATGTGCTATGGGATAGATTTGCGCTTTTACAAATCTATTTGTACCCTAACCTCTTCCATTGATGTGATCCTAATCACAATTTTCTGCCAAATGTTCTATGGGAGAGTATTGCGCTTTAACAAATTTCTTTGTACCCTAACCTCTTTCCATTTATGTGATCCTAATCACAATGTTCTGCAAAATGTGCTAATGGATAGATTTCCGCTTATGCAAATCTCTTTATAACCTAACCTCTTTCCATTGTTGTGATCCTAATCACAATATCCTGCAAAATGTGCTATGGGATAGATTTGCGCTTTTACAAATCTCTTTGTACCATAACCTCTTCCATTGATGTGATCCTAATCACAATTTTCTGCAAAATGTTCTATGGGAGAGATTTGCGCTTTAACAAATTTCTTTGTAACCTAACCTCTTTCCATTTATGTGATCCTAATCACAATTTTCTGCAAAATGAGCTATGGGATAGATTTGCGCTTTTACTAAACTCTCTGTACCCTAACCTCTTTCCATTGATGTGATCCTAATCACAATTTTCTGCAAAATGTGCTATGGGATAGATTTGCGCATTAAGAAATTCCTACGTACCCTAACCTCTTTCCATTGATGTGATCCTAATCACATTTTTCTGCAAAATGTGCTATGGGATAGATTTGCGCTTTTACAAATCTCTCTGTACCCTAACCTCTTTCCATTGATGTGATACTAATCACAATTTTCTGCAAAATGTGCTATGGTATAGATTTGCGCTTCTACAAATCTCTTTGTACCCTAACCTCTTTCCATTGATGTGATCCTAATCACAATTTTCTGTAAAATGTGCTATGGGATAGATTTGCACTTTTACAAATCACTTCGTACCCTAACCTCTTTCCATTGATGTGATCCTAATCACAATTTTCTGCAAAATGTGCTATGGGATTGATTTGCGGTGATACAACTCTCTTTGTACCCTAACCTCTTTCCATTGATGTGATCCTAATCATAATTATTGCAAAATGTGCTATGGGATAGATTTGCGCTGATACAATTCTCTTCGTACCCTAACCTCTTTCCTTTGATGTGATCCTAATCACAATTTTCTGCAAAATGTGCTATGGGATAGATTTGCGCTTTAACAAATTCCTTCGTTCCCTAACCTCTTTCCATTTATATAATCCTAAACACAATTTTCTGTAAAATGTGCTACGGGATAGATTTGCGCTTATACAAATCTCTTTGTACCCTAACCTCTTTCCATTGATGTGATCCTATTCACAATTTTCTGCAAAATGTGTTATGGGACAGATTTGCGCTTTAACAAATTCCTTCGTACACTAACCTCTTTCCATTTACATGATCCTAATCACAATTTTCTGCAAAATGTGCTATAGGATAGATTTGCGCTTAAACTAATCTTTTTGTACCCTAACCTCTTTCCATTGATGTGATCCTAATCACAATTTTCTGCAATATGTGCCATGTGAGTAATTTGCGCATTTACAAATCTCTTTGTACCATAACCTCTTTCCATTGATTTGATCCTAATCACAATTTTCTGCAAAATGAGCTACGGGATAGATTTGAGATTTAACAAATCTCTCTGTACACTAACCTCTTTCCATTGATGTGATCCTAATCACAATTTTCTGCAAAATGTGCTATGGATTAGATTTGTGCTTATACAAATCTCTGTGTACTCTAACCTCTTTCCATTTATGTAATCCTAATCACAATTTTCTGCAAAATGAGCTATGGGATACATTTGCGCCTTTACAAATCTCTCTGTACCCTAACCTCTTTCCATTGATGTGATCCTAATTACAATCTTCTGCAAAATGTGCTGTGGGATAGATTTGCGTTTATACAAATCTCTTTGTACTCTAACCACTTTCCATTTATGTGATCCTAATCACAATTTTCTGCAAAATGTGGTATGTGATAGATTTGCGCTTTTACAAATCTATTTGTAACCTAACCTCTTCCATTGATGTGATCCTAATCACAATTTTCTGCCAAATGTTCTATGGGAGAGTATTGCGCTTTAACAAATTTCTTTGTACCCTAACCTCTTTCCATTTATGTGATCCTAATCACAATGTTCTGCAAAATGTGCTAATGGATAGATTTCCGCTTATGCAAATCTCTTTATAACCTAACCTCTTTCCATTGTTGTGATCCTAATCACAATATCCTGCAAAATGTGCTATGGGATAGATTTGCGCTTTTACAAATCTCTTTGTACCATAACCTCTTCCATTGATGTGATCCTAATCACAATTTTCTGCAAAATGTTCTATGGGAGAGATTTGCGCTTTAACAAATTTCTTTGTAACCTAACCTCTTTCCATTTATGTGATCCTAATCACAATTTTCTGCAAAATGAGCTATGGGATAGATTTGCGCTTTTACTAAACTCTTTGTACCCAAACCTCTTTCCATTTATGTGATCCTAATCACAATTTTCTGCAAAATGTTCTATTGGAGAGATTTGCGTTTTAACAAATTTCTTTGTAACCTAACCTCTTTCCATTTATGTGATCCTAATCACAATTTTCTGCAAAATGTTCTATGGGAGAGATTTGCGCTTTAACAAATTTCTTTGTAACCTAACCTCTTTCCATTTATGTGATCCTAATCACAATTTTCTGCAAAATGTGCTATGGTATAGATTTGCGCTTTAAGAAATTCCTTCGTACCCTAACTTCTTTCCATTTATATGATCCTAATCACAATATTCTGCAAAAAGTGCTATGGGATAGAATTGCGCTTATACTAATCTTTTTGTACCCTAACCTCTTTCCATTGACGTGATCCTAATCACAATTTTCTGCAAAATGTGCCATGGGAGTGATTTGCGCTTTTACAAATTCATTCGTACCCTAACCTCTTTCCATTTATATGATCCTAATCACAATTTTCTACAAAATGTGCAATAGGATAGACTTGCGCTTATACAAATCTTTTTGTACAATAACCTCTTTCCATTGATGTGATCCTAATCACCATTTTCTGCTAAATGTGCTATGGAATAGATTTGCGCTTATACAAATCTCTTTGTACCCTAACCTCTTTTCATTGATGTGATCCTAATCACAATTTTCTGCAAAATGAGCTATGGGATAGATTTGCGCTTTTACAAATCTCTCTGTACCCTAACCTCTTTCCATTTATGTGATCCTAATCACAATTTTCTGCATAATGTGCTATGGGATAGATTTGCGCTTTAGCAAATCTCTTTGTACCCTAACCTCTTTCCATTGATGTGATCCTAATCACAATTTTCTGCAAAATGTGCAATGGGATAGATTTGCGCTTATACAAATCTCTTTGTACCCTAACCTCTTTCCATTGATGTGATCCTAATCACAATTTTCTGCAAAATGAGCTATGGGATAGATTTGCGCTTTTACAAATCTCTCTGTACCCTAACCTCTTTCCATTTATGTGATCCTAATCACAATTTTCTGCATAATGTGCTATGGGATAGATTTGCGCTTTAGCAAATCTCTTTGTACCCTAACCTCTTTCCATTGATGTGATCCTAATCACAATTTTCTGCAAAATGTGCAATGGGATAGATTTGCGCTTATACAAATCTCTCTGTACCCTAACCTCTTTCCATTGATGTGATCCTAATCACAATTTTCTGCAAAATGTGCTATGGGATAGATTTGCGCTTTAACAAATTCCTTCGTTCCCTAACCTCTTTCCATTTATATAATCCTAAACACAATTTTCTGTAAAATGTGCTACGGGATAGATTTGCGCTTATACAAATCTCTTTGTACCCTAACCTCTTTCCATTGATGTGATCCTATTCACAATTTTCTGCAAAATGTGTTATGGGACAGATTTGCGCTTTAACAAATTCCTTCGTACACTAACCTCTTTCCATTTACATGATCCTAATCACAATTTTCTGCAAAATGTGCTATAGGATAGATTTGCGCTTAAACTAATCTCTTTGTACCCTAACCTCTTTCCATTGATGTGATCCTAATCACAATTTTCTGCAATATGTGCCATGTGAGTAATTTGCGCATTTACAAATCTCTTTGTACCATAACCTCTTTCCATTGATTTGATCCTAATCACAATTTTCTGCAAAATGAGCTACGGGATAGATTTGAGATTTAACAAATCTCTCTGTACACTAACCTCTTTCCATTGATGTGATCCTAATCACAATTTTCTGCAAAATGTGCTATGGATTAGATTTGTGCTTATACAAATCTCTGTGTACTCTAACCTCTTTCCATTTATGTAATCCTAATCACAATTTTCTGCAAAATGAGCTATGGGATACATTTGCGCCTTTACAAATCTCTCTGTACCCTAACCTCTTTCCATTGATGTGATCCTAATTACAATCTTCTGCAAAATGTGCTATGGGATAGATTTGCGTTTATACAAATCTCTTTGTACTCTAACCACTTTCCATTTATGTGATCCTAATCACAATTTTCTGCAAAATGTGCTATGTGATAGATTTGCGCTATTACAAATCTATTTGTAACCTAACCTCTTCCATTGATGTGATCCTAATCACAATTTTCTGCCAAATGTTCTATGGGAGAGTATTGCGCTTTAACAAATTTCTTTGTACCCTAACCTCTTTCCATTTATGTGATCCTAATCACAATGTTCTGCAAAATGTGCTAATGGATAGATTTCCGCTTATGCAAATCTCTTTATAACCTAACCTCTTTCCATTGTTGTGATCCTAATCACAATATCCTGCAAAATGTGCTATGGGATAGATTTGCGCTTTTACAAATCTCTTTGTACCATAACCTCTTCCATTGATGTGATCCTAATCACAATTTTCTGCAAAATGTTCTATGGGAGAGATTTGCGCTTTAACAAATTTCTTTGTAACCTAACCTCTTTCCATTTATGTGATCCTAATCACAATTTTCTGCAAAATGAGCTATGGGATAGATTTGCGCTTTTACTAAACTCTTTGTACCCAAACCTCTTTCCATTTATGTGATCCTAATCACAATTTTCTGCAAAATGTTCTATTGGAGAGATTTGCGTTTTAACAAATTTCTTTGTAACCTAACCTCTTTCCATTTATGTGATCCTAATCACAATTTTCTGCAAAATGTTCTATGGGAGAGATTTGCGCTTTAACAAATTTCTTTGTAACCTAACCTCTTTCCATTTATGTGATCCTAATCACAATTTTCTGCAAAATGTGCTATGGTATAGATTTGCGCTTTAAGAAATTCCTTCGTACCCTAACTTCTTTCCATTTATATGATCCTAATCACAATATTCTGCAAAAAGTGCTATGGGATAGAATTGCGCTTATACTAATCTTTTTGTACCCTAACCTCTTTCCATTGACGTGATCCTAATCACAATTTTCTGCAAAATGTGCCATGGGAGTGATTTGCGCTTTTACAAATTCATTCGTACCCTAACCTCTTTCCATTTATATGATCCTAATCACAATTTTCTACAAAATGTGCAATAGGATAGATTTGCGCTTATACAAATCTCTTTGTACAATAACCTCTTTCCATTGATGTGATCCTAATCACCATTTTCTGCTAAATGTGCTATGGAATAGATTTGCGCTTATACAAATCTCTTTGTACCCTAACCTCTTTTCATTGATGTGATCCTAATCACAATTTTCTGCAAAATGAGCTTTGGGATAGATTTGCGCTTTTACAAATCTCTCTGTACCCTAACCTCTTTCCATTTATGTGATCCTAATCACAATTTTCTGCATAATGTGCTATGGGATAGATTTGCGCTTTAGCAAATCTCTTTGTACCCTAACCTCTTTCCATTGATGTGATCCTAATCACAATTTTCTGCAAAATGTGCAATGGGATAGATTTGCGCTTATACAAATCTCTTTGTACCCTAACCTCTTTCCATTGATGTGATCCTAATCACAATTTTCTGCAAAATGAGCTATGGGATAGATTTGCGCTTTTACAAATCTCTCTGTACCCTAACCTCTTTCCATTAATGTGATACTAATCACAATTTTCTGCAAAATGTGCTATGGGATAGATTCGGGCTTTTACAAATCTCTTTGTAACCTAACCTCTTTCCATTTATGTGATCCTAATCACAATTTTCTGCAAAATGAGCTATGGGATAGATTTGCGCTTTTACAAATCTCTCTGTACCCTAACCTCTTTCCATTGATGTGATTCTAATCACAATTTTCTGCAAAATGTGCTATGGGATAGATTTGCGCTTTTACAAATCTCTTTGTACCCTAACCTCTTTCCATTGATGTGATCCTAATCACAATTTTCTGCAAAATGTGCTATGGGATAGATTTGCGCTTTTACAAATCTCTTTGTACCCTAACCTCTTTCCATCGATGTGATCCTAATCACAATTTTTTGCAAAATGTGCTATGGGATAGATTTGCGCTTTTACAAATCTCTCTGTACCCTAACCTCTTTCCATTGATGTGATCCTAATCACAATTTTCTGCAAAATGTGCTATAGGATAGATTTGCGCTTTAAGAAATTCCTTCGTACCCTAACCTCTTTCCATTTATATGATCCTAATCACAATTTTCTGCAAAATGTGCTATGGGATAGAATTGCGCTTTTACAAATCTCTCTGTACCCTAACCTCTTTCCATTGATGTGATCCTAATCACAATTTTCTGCAAAATGTGCTATGGGATAGATTCGGGCTTTTACAAATCTCTTTGTAACCTAACCTCTTTCCATTGATGTGATCCTAATCACAATTTTCTGCAAAATGAGCTATGGGATAGATTTGCGCTTTTACAAATCTCTCTCTACCCTAACCTCTTTCCATTGATGTGATCCTAATCACAATTTTATGCAAAATGTGCTATGGGATAGATTTGCGCTGTTACAACACTCTTTGTACCCTAACCTCTTTCCATTGATGTGATCCTAATCACAATCTTCTGCAAAATGTGCTATGGGAGTGATTAGCGCTTTTACAAATTTCGTTGTACCCTAACCTCTTTCCATTTATGTGATCCTAATCACAATTTTCTGCAAAATGTGCAATGGGATAGATTTTCGCTTATACAAATCTCTTTGTACCCTAACCTCTTTCCATTAATGTGATCCTAATCACAATTTTCTGCAAAATGTGCTATGGGAGTGATTTGCGCTTATACAAATCTCTTTGTACCCTAACCTCTTTCCATTGATGTAATCCTTATCACAATTTTCTGCAAAATGTGGTATGGGATGGATTTGCGCTTTTACAAATTCCTTCGTACCCTAACCTCTTTCCATTTATATGATCCTAATCACAATTTTCTGCAAAATGTGCTATGGGATAGAATTACGCTTATACAAATCTCTTTGTACCCTAACCTCTTTCCATTGACGTGATCCTAATCACAATTTTCTGCAAAATCTGCCATAGGAGTGATTTGAGCATTTACAAATCTCTTTGTACCCTAACCTCTTTCCATTTATGTGATCCTAATCACAATTTTCTGCAAAATGTGCTATGGGAGTGATTTGCGCTTTTACAAATTCCTTCGTACCCTAACCTCTTTCCATTTATATGATCCTAATCACAATTTTCTACAAAATGTGCAATGGGATAGATTTGCGCTTATACAAATCTCTTTGTACAATAACCTCTTTCCATTGATGTGATCCTAATCACAATTTTCTGCAAAATCTGCTATGGAACAGATTTGCGCTTATACAAATCTCTTTGTACCCTAACCTCTTTCCATTGATGAGATCCTAATCACAATTTTCTGCAAAATGAGCTATGGGATAGATTTGCGCTTTTACAAATCTCTCTGTACCCTAACCTCTTTCCATCGATGTGATCCTAATCACAATTTTCTGCAAAATGTGCAATGGGATAGATTTGCGCTGATACAAATCTCTTTGTACCCTAACCTCTTTCCATTGATGTGATCCTAATCACAATTTTCTGCAAAATGAGCTATGGGATAGATTTGCGCTTTTACAAATCTCTCTGTACCCTAACCTCTTTCCATTGATGTGATCTTAATCACAATTTTCTGCATAATGTGCAATGGGATAGATTTGCGCTTTTACAAATCTCTCTGTACCCTAACCTCTTTCCATTGATGTGTTCCTAATCACAATTTTCTGCAAAATGTGCAATGGGATAGATTTGCGCTTTTACAAATTCCTTCGTACCCTAACCTCTTTCCATTTATATGATCCTAATCACAATTTTCTACAAAATGTGCAATGGGATAGATTTGCGCTTATACAAATCTCTTTGTACCCTAACCTCTTTCCATTGATGTGATCCTAATCACAATTTTCTGCAAAATGAGCTATGGGATAGATTTGCGCTTTTACAAATCTCTCTGTACCCTAACCTCTTTCCATTGATGAGATCCTAATCACAATTTTCTGCAAAATGTACTATGGGATAGATTTGCGCTTATACAAATCTCTTTGTACTCTGACCTCTTTCCATTTATGTGATCATAATCACAATTTTCTGCAAAATGTGCTATGGGATAGATTTGGGCTTTTACAAATCTCTTTGTACCTTAACCTCTTTCCATTGATGTGATCCTAATCACAATTTTCTGCAAATTGTGCTATGGGAGTGATTTGCGCTTATACAAATTCCTTCGTACCCTAACCTCTTTTCATTTATATGATCCTAATCACAATTTTCTGCAAAATGTGCTATGGGATAGAATTGTGCTTATACAAATCTCTTTGTACACTAACCTCTTTCCATTGATGTGATTCTAATCACAATTTTCTGCAAAATGTGCTATGGGATAGATTTGCGCTTTTACAAATCTCTTTGTACCCTAACCTCTTTCCATTGATGTGATCCTAATCACAATATTCAGCAAAATGTGCTATGGGATAGATTTGCGCTTTTACAAATCTCTTTGTACCCTAACCTCTTTCCATTGATGTGATCCTAACCACAATTTTTTGCAAAATGTGCTATGGGATAGATTTGCGCTTTTACAAATCTCTCTGTACCCTAACCTCTTTCCATTGATGTGATCCTAATCACAATTTTCTGCAAAATGTGCTATGGGATAGATTCGGGCTTTTACAAATCTCTTTGTAACCTAACCTCTTTCCATTTATGTGATGCTAATCACAATTTTCTGCAAAATGAGCTATGGGATAGATTTGCGCTTTTACAAATCTCTCTGTACCCTAACCTCTTTCCATTGATGTGATCCTAATCACAATTTTATGCAAAATGTGCTATGGGATAGATTTGCGCTGTTACAACACTCTTTGTACCCTAACCTCTTTCCATTGATGTGATCCTAATCACAATCTTCTGCAAAATGTGCTATGGGAGTGATTAGCGCTTTTACAAATTTCGTTGTACCCTAACCTCTTTCCATTGATGAGATCCTAATCACAATTTTCTGCAAAATGTACTATGGGATAGATTTGCGCTTATACAAATCTCTTTGTACTCTGACCTCTTTCCATTTATGTGATCATTTACACAATTTTCTGCAAAATGTGCTATGGGATAGATTTGGGCTTTTACAAATCTCTTTGTACCCTAACCTCTTTCCATTGATGTGATGCTAATCACAGTTTTCTGCAAAATGTGCTATGGCATAGATTTGCGCTTTTACGAACCTCTTTGTACCCTAACCTCTTCCATTGATGTGATTCTAATCACAATCTTCTGCAAAATGAGCTATGGGATAGATTTGCGCTGATACAACTCTCTTTGTACGCTAACCTTTTTCCATTGATGTGATCCTAATCACAATCTTCAGCAAAATGTGCTATGGGAGTGATTTGCGCTTTTACAAATTCCTTCGTACTCTAACCTCTTTCCATTTATATAATCCTAATCATAATTTTCTACAAAATGTGAAATGGGATAGATTTGCGCTTATACAAATCTCTTTGTACAATAACCTCTTTCCATTGATGTGATCCTAATCACAATTTCCTGCAAAATGAGCTATGGGAAATATTTGCGCTTTTACAAATCTCTCTGTACCCTAACCTCTTCCCATCGATGTGATCCTAATCACAATTTTCTGCGAAATGTGCAATGGGATAGATTTGCGCTTATACAAATCTCTTTGTACCCTAACCCCTTTCCATTGATGTGATCATAATCGCAATTTTCTGCAAAATGAGCTATGGGATAGATTTGCGCTTTTACAAATCTCTCTGTACCCTAACCTATTTCCATTGATGTGATCCTAATTACAATTTTCTGCAAAATGTGCTATGGGATAGATTTGCGCTTATACAAACCTCTTTGTACTCTGACCTCTTTCCATTTATGTTATCCTAATCAAAATTTTCTGCAAAATGTGCTATGGGATAGATTTGAGCTTTTACAAACATCTTTGTAACCTAACCTCTTTCCATTTATGTGATCCTAATCACAATTTTCTGCAAAATGTGCTATGGGATAGATTTGCGCATTTAGGAACCTCTTTGTACCCTAACCTCTTCCATTGATGTGATTCTAATCACAATCTGCTGCAAAATAAGCTATGGGATAGATTTGCGCTTTTACAAATCTCTCTGTACCCTAACCTCTTTCCATTGATGTGATTCTAATCACAATTTTCTGCAAAATGTGCTATGGGATAGATTTGCGCTTTAGCAAATCTCTTTGTACCCTAACCTCTTTCCATTGATGTGATCCTAATCACAATTTTCTGCAAAATGTGCAATGGGATAGATTTGCGCTTATACAAATCTCTTTGTACCCTAACCTCTTTCCATTGATGTGATCCTAATCACAATTTTCTGCAAAATGAGCTATGGGATAGATTTGCGCTTTTACAAATCTCTCTGTACCCTAACCTCTTTCCATTTATGTGATCCTAATCACAATTTTCTGCATAATGTGCTATGGGATAGATTTGCGCTTTAGCAAATCTCTTTGTACCCTAACCTCTTTCCATTGATGTGATCCTAATCACAATTTTCTGCAAAATGTGCAATGGGATAGATTTGCGCTTATACAAATCTCTCTGTACCCTAACCTCTTTCCATTGATGTGATCCTAATCACAATTTTCTGCAAAATGTGCTATGGGATAGATTTGCGCTTTAACAAATTCCTTCGTTCCCTAACCTCTTTCCATTTATATAATCCTAAACACAATTTTCTGTAAAATGTGCTACGGGATAGATTTGCGCTTATACAAATCTCTTTGTACCCTAACCTCTTTCCATTGATGTGATCCTATTCACAATTTTCTGCAAAATGTGTTATGGGACAGATTTGCGCTTTAACAAATTCCTTCGTACACTAACCTCTTTCCATTTACATGATCCTAATCACAATTTTCTGCAAAATGTGCTATAGGATAGATTTGCGCTTAAACTAATCTCTTTGTACCCTAACCTCTTTCCATTGATGTGATCCTAATCACAATTTTCTGCAATATGTGCCATGTGAGTAATTTGCGCATTTACAAATCTCTTTGTACCATAACCTCTTTCCATTGATTTGATCCTAATCACAATTTTCTGCAAAATGAGCTACGGGATAGATTTGAGATTTAACAAATCTCTCTGTACACTAACCTCTTTCCATTGATGTGATCCTAATCACAATTTTCTGCAAAATGTGCTATGGATTAGATTTGTGCTTATACAAATCTCTGTGTACTCTAACCTCTTTCCATTTATGTAATCCTAATCACAATTTTCTGCAAAATGAGCTATGGGATACATTTGCGCCTTTACAAATCTCTCTGTACCCTAACCTCTTTCCATTGATGTGATCCTAATTACAATCTTCTGCAAAATGTGCTATGGGATAGATTTGCGTTTATACAAATCTCTTTGTACTCTAACCACTTTCCATTTATGTGATCCTAATCACAATTTTCTGCAAAATGTGCTATGTGATAGATTTGCGCTATTACAAATCTATTTGTAACCTAACCTCTTCCATTGATGTGATCCTAATCACAATTTTCTGCCAAATGTTCTATGGGAGAGTATTGCGCTTTAACAAATTTCTTTGTACCCTAACCTCTTTCCATTTATGTGATCCTAATCACAATGTTCTGCAAAATGTGCTAATGGATAGATTTCCGCTTATGCAAATCTCTTTATAACCTAACCTCTTTCCATTGTTGTGATCCTAATCACAATATCCTGCAAAATGTGCTATGGGATAGATTTGCGCTTTTACAAATCTCTTTGTACCATAACCTCTTCCATTGATGTGATCCTAATCACAATTTTCTGCAAAATGTTCTATGGGAGAGATTTGCGCTTTAACAAATTTCTTTGTAACCTAACCTCTTTCCATTTATGTGATCCTAATCACAATTTTCTGCAAAATGAGCTATGGGATAGATTTGCGCTTTTACTAAACTCTTTGTACCCAAACCTCTTTCCATTTATGTGATCCTAATCACAATTTTCTGCAAAATGTTCTATTGGAGAGATTTGCGTTTTAACAAATTTCTTTGTAACCTAACCTCTTTCCATTTATGTGATCCTAATCACAATTTTCTGCAAAATGTTCTATGGGAGAGATTTGCGCTTTAACAAATTTCTTTGTAACCTAACCTCTTTCCATTTATGTGATCCTAATCACAATTTTCTGCAAAATGTGCTATGGTATAGATTTGCGCTTTAAGAAATTCCTTCGTACCCTAACTTCTTTCCATTTATATGATCCTAATCACAATATTCTGCAAAAAGTGCTATGGGATAGAATTGCGCTTATACTAATCTTTTTGTACCCTAACCTCTTTCCATTGACGTGATCCTAATCACAATTTTCTGCAAAATGTGCCATGGGAGTGATTTGCGCTTTTACAAATTCATTCGTACCCTAACCTCTTTCCATTTATATGATCCTAATCACAATTTTCTACAAAATGTGCAATAGGATAGATTTGCGCTTATACAAATCTCTTTGTACAATAACCTCTTTCCATTGATGTGATCCTAATCACCATTTTCTGCTAAATGTGCTATGGAATAGATTTGCGCTTATACAAATCTCTTTGTACCCTAACCTCTTTTCATTGATGTGATCCTAATCACAATTTTCTGCAAAATGAGCTTTGGGATAGATTTGCGCTTTTACAAATCTCTCTGTACCCTAACCTCTTTCCATTTATGTGATCCTAATCACAATTTTCTGCATAATGTGCTATGGGATAGATTTGCGCTTTAGCAAATCTCTTTGTACCCTAACCTCTTTCCATTGATGTGATCCTAATCACAATTTTCTGCAAAATGTGCAATGGGATAGATTTGCGCTTATACAAATCTCTTTGTACCCTAACCTCTTTCCATTGATGTGATCCTAATCACAATTTTCTGCAAAATGAGCTATGGGATAGATTTGCGCTTTTACAAATCTCTCTGTACCCTAACCTCTTTCCATTAATGTGATACTAATCACAATTTTCTGCAAAATGTGCTATGGGATAGATTCGGGCTTTTACAAATCTCTTTGTAACCTAACCTCTTTCCATTTATGTGATGCTAATCACAATTTTCTGCAAAATGAGCTATGGGATAGATTTGCGCTTTTACAAATCTCTCTGTACCCTAACCTCTTTCCATTGATGTGATTCTAATCACAATTTTCTGCAAAATGTGCTATGGGATAGATTTGCGCTTTTACAAATCTCTTTGTACCCTAACCTCTTTCCATTGATGTGATCCTAATCACAATTTTCTGCAAAATGTGCTATGGGATAGATTTGCGCTTTTACAAATCTCTTTGTACCCTAACCTCTTTCCATCGATGTGATCCTAATCACAATTTTTTGCAAAATGTGCTACAGGATAGATTTGCGCTTTTACAAATCTCTCTGTACCCTAACCTCTTTCCATTGATGTGATCCTAATCACAATTTTCTGCAAAATGTGCTATAGGATAGATTTGCGCTTTAAGAAATTCCTTCGTACCCTAACCTCTTTCCATTTATATGATCCTAATCACAATTTTCTGCAAAATGTGCTATGGGATAGAATTGCGCTTTTACAAATCTCTCTGTACCCTAACCTCTTTCCATTGATGTGATCCTAATCACAATTTTCTGCAAAATGTGCTATGGGATAGATTCGGGCTTTTACAAATCTCTTTGTAACCTAACCTCTTTCCATTGATGTGATCCTAATCACAATTTTCTGCAAAATGAGCTATGGGATAGATTTGCGCTTTTACAAATCTCTCTCTACCCTAACCTCTTTCCATTGATGTGATCCTAATCACAATTTTATGCAAAATGTGCTATGGGATAGATTTGCGCTGTTACAACACTCTTTGTACCCTAACCTCTTTCCATTGATGTGATCCTAATCACAATCTTCTGCAAAATGTGCTATGGGAGTGATTAGCGCTTTTACAAATTTCGTTGTACCCTAACCTCTTTCCATTTATGTGATCCTAATCACAATTTTCTGCAAAATGTGCAATGGGATAGATTTTCGCTTATACAAATCTCTTTGTACCCTAACCTCTTTCCATTAATGTGATCCTAATCACAATTTTCTGCAAAATGTGCTATGGGAGTGATTTGCGCTTATACAAATCTCTTTGTACCCTAACCTCTTTCCATTGATGTAATCCTTATCACAATTTTCTGCAAAATGTGGTATGGGATGGATTTGCGCTTTTACAAATTCCTTCGTACCCTAACCTCTTTCCATTTATATGATCCTAATCACAATTTTCTGCAAAATGTGCTATGGGATAGAATTACGCTTATACAAATCTCTTTGTACCCTAACCTCTTTCCATTGACGTGATCCTAATCACAATTTTCTGCAAAATCTGCCATAGGAGTGATTTGAGCATTTACAAATCTCTTTGTACCCTAACCTCTTTCCATTTATGTGATCCTAATCACAATTTTCTGCAAAATGTGCTATGGGAGTGATTTGCGCTTTTACAAATTCCTTCGTACCCTAACCTCTTTCCATTTATATGATCCTAATCACAATTTTCTACAAAATGTGCAATGGGATAGATTTGCGCTTATACAAATCTCTTTGTACAATAACCTCTTTCCATTGATGTGATCCTAATCACAATTTTCTGCAAAATCTGCTATGGAACAGATTTGCGCTTATACAAATCTCTTTGTACCCTAACCTCTTTCCATTGATGAGATCCTAATCACAATTTTCTGCAAAATGAGCTATGGGATAGATTTGCGCTTTTACAAATCTCTCTGTACCCTAACCTCTTTCCATCGATGTGATCCTAATCACAATTTTCTGCAAAATGTGCAATGGGATAGATTTGCGCTGATACAAATCTCTTTGTACCCTAACCTCTTTCCATTGATGTGATCCTAATCACAATTTTCTGCAAAATGAGCTATGGGATAGATTTGCGCTTTTACAAATCTCTCTGTACCCTAACCTCTTTCCATTGATGTGATCTTAATCACAATTTTCTGCATAATGTGCAATGGGATAGATTTGCGCTTTTACAAATCTCTCTGTACCCTAACCTCTTTCCATTGATGTGTTCCTAATCACAATTTTCTGCAAAATGTGCAATGGGATAGATTTGCGCTTTTACAAATTCCTTCGTACCCTAACCTCTTTCCATTTATATGATCCTAATCACAATTTTCTACAAAATGTGCAATGGGATAGATTTGCGCTTATACAAATCTCTTTGTACCCTAACCTCTTTCCATTGATGTGATCCTAATCACAATTTTCTGCAAAATGAGCTATGGGATAGATTTGCGCTTTTACAAATCTCTCTGTACCCTAACCTCTTTCCATTGATGAGATCCTAATCACAATTTTCTGCAAAATGTACTATGGGATAGATTTGCGCTTATACAAATCTCTTTGTACTCTGACCTCTTTCCATTTATGTGATCATAATCACAATTTTCTGCAAAATGTGCTATGGGATAGATTTGGGCTTTTACAAATCTCTTTGTACCTTAACCTCTTTCCATTGATGTGATCCTAATCACAATTTTCTGCAAATTGTGCTATGGGAGTGATTTGCGCTTATACAAATTCCTTCGTACCCTAACCTCTTTTCATTTATATGATCCTAATCACAATTTTCTGCAAAATGTGCTATGGGATAGAATTGTGCTTATACAAATCTCTTTGTACACTAACCTCTTTCCATTGATGTGATTCTAATCACAATTTTCTGCAAAATGTGCTATGGGATAGATTTGCGCTTATACAAATCTCTTTGTACCCTAACCTCTTTCCATTGATGTGATCCTAATCACAATTTTCAGCAAAATGTGCTATGGGATAGATTTGCGCTTTTACAAATCTCTTTGTACCCTAACCTCTTTCCATTGATGTGATCCTAACCACAATTTTTTGCAAAATGTGCTATGGGATAGATTTGCGCTTTTACAAATCTCTCTGTACCCTAACCTCTTTCCATTGATGTGATCCTAATCACAATTTTCTGCAAAATGTGCTATGGGATAGATTCGGGCTTTTACAAATCTCTTTGTAACCTAACCTCTTTCCATTTATGTGATGCTAATCACAATTTTCTGCAAAATGAGCTATGGGATAGATTTGCGCTTTTACAAATCTCTCTGTACCCTAACCTCTTTCCATTGATGTGATCCTAATCACAATTTTATGCAAAATGTGCTATGGGATAGATTTGCGCTGTTACAACACTCTTTGTACCCTAACCTCTTTCCATTGATGTGATCCTAATCACAATCTTCTGCAAAATGTGCTATGGGAGTGATTAGCGCTTTTACAAATTTCGTTGTACCCTAACCTCTTTCCATTGATGAGATCCTAATCACAATTTTCTGCAAAATGTACTATGGGATAGATTTGCGCTTATACAAATCTCTTTGTACTCTGACCTCTTTCCATTTATGTGATCATTTACACAATTTTCTGCAAAATGTGCTATGGGATAGATTTGGGCTTTTACAAATCTCTTTGTACCCTAACCTCTTTCCATTGATGTGATGCTAATCACAGTTTTCTGCAAAATGTGCTATGGCATAGATTTGCGCTTTTACGAACCTCTTTGTACCCTAACCTCTTCCATTGATGTGATTCTAATCACAATCTTCTGCAAAATGAGCTATGGGATAGATTTGCGCTGATACAACTCTCTTTGTACGCTAACCTTTTTCCATTGATGTGATCCTAATCACAATCTTCAGCAAAATGTGCTATGGGAGTGATTTGCGCTTTTACAAATTCCTTCGTACTCTAACCTCTTTCCATTTATATAATCCTAATCATAATTTTCTACAAAATGTGAAATGGGATAGATTTGCGCTTATACAAATCTCTTTGTACAATAACCTCTTTCCATTGATGTGATCCTAATCACAATTTCCTGCAAAATGAGCTATGGGAAATATTTGCGCTTTTACAAATCTCTCTGTACCCTAACCTCTTCCCATCGATGTGATCCTAATCACAATTTTCTGCGAAATGTGCAATGGGATAGATTTGCGCTTATACAAATCTCTTTGTACCCTAACCCCTTTCCATTGATGTGATCATAATCGCAATTTTCTGCAAAATGAGCTATGGGATAGATTTGCGCTTTTACAAATCTCTCTGTACCCTAACCTATTTCCATTGATGTGATCCTAATTACAATTTTCTGCAAAATGTGCTATGGGATAGATTTGCGCTTATACAAACCTCTTTGTACTCTGACCTCTTTCCATTTATGTTATCCTAATCAAAATTTTCTGCAAAATGTGCTATGGGATAGATTTGAGCTTTTACAAACATCTTTGTAACCTAACCTCTTTCCATTTATGTGATCCTAATCACAATTTTCTGCAAAATGTGCTATGGGATAGATTTGCGCATTTAGGAACCTCTTTGTACCCTAACCTCTTCCATTGATGTGATTCTAATCACAATCTGCTGCAAAATAAGCTATGGGATAGATTTGCGCTTTTACAAATCTCTCTGTACCCTAACCTCTTTCCATTGATGTGGTCCAAATCACAATCTTCTGCAAAATGTGCTATGGGAGTGATTTGCACTTTTACAAATTTCTTTGTACCCTAACCTCTTCCCATTTATGTGATCCTAATCACAATTTGCTGCAAAATGTGCAATTGGATAGATTTTCGCTTACACAAATCTCTTTGTACCCTTACCTCTTTTCATTGATGTGATCCTAATCACAATTTTCTGAAAAATGTGCTATGGGAGTGATTTGCGTTTATACAAATCTCTTTGTTCCCTAACCTCTTTCCTTTTATGTGATCATTGTCACAATTTTCTGCAAAGGTGGTATGAGATGGATTTGCGATTTTACAAATTCCTTCGTACCCAAACCTCTTTCCATTTATATGATCCTAATCACAATTTTCTGGAAAATGTGCTATGGGATAGAATTGCGCTTATACAAATCTCTTTGTACACTAACCTCTTTCAATTGATGTTATTATAATCACAATTTTCTGCAAAATGTGCTATGGGATAGATTTGCGCTTTTACAAATCTCTTCGTACCCTAACCGATTTCCATTTATGTGATCCTAATCACAATCTTCTGCTAAATGTGCTATGGGAGAGATGTGCGCCTATAAAAATCTCTTCGTACCCTAACAGATTTCCATTTATGTGATCCTAATCACATTTTTCTGCAAAATGGGCTATGGGATAGATTTGCGCTGATACAACTCTCTTTGTACCCTAACCTCTTTCCATTGATGTGATCCTAATCACAATCTTCTGCAAAATGTGCTATGGGATAGATTTGGGCTTTTACAAATCTCTTTGTACCCTAACCTCTTTCCATTGATGTAATCCTAATCACAATTTTCTGCAAAATGTGCTATGCGATAGATTTGCGCTTTTACAAATCTCTTTTTACCCTAACCTCTTTCCATTGATGTGATCCTAATCACACTTTTCTGCAAAATGTGCTATGGGATAGATTTGCGTTTTTGCAAATCTCTCTGTACCCTAACCTCTTTCCATTGATGTGATCCTAATCACAATTTTCTGCAAAATGTGCTATGGTATAGATTTGAGCTTTTACAAATCTCTCTGTACCCTAACCTCTTTCCATTGATGTGATCCTAATAACACTTTTCTGCAAAATGTGCTATGGGATAAATTTGCGCTTTTACAAATCTCTCTGTACCCTAACCTCTTTCCATTGATGTGATCCTAATCACAATTTTCTGCAAAATGTGCTATGGGATAGATTTGCGCATTAAGAAATTCCTACGTACCCTAACCTCTTTCCATTGATGTGATCCTAATCACATTTTTCTGCAAAATGTGCTATGGGATAGATTTGCGCTTTTACAAATCTCTCTGTACCCTAACCTCTTTCCATTGATGTGATCCTAATCACAAATTTCTGCAAAATGTGCTATGGGATAGATTTGCGCTTCTACAAATCTCTTTGTACCCTAACCTCTTTCCATTGATGTGATCCTAATCACAATTTTCTGCAAAATGTGCTAGTGGATAGATTTGCTCTTTTACAAATCACTTCGTACCCTAACCTCTTTCCATTGATGTGATCCTAATCACAATTTTCTGCAAAATGTGCTATGGGATAGATTTGCGGTGATACAACTCTCTTTGTACCCTAACCTCTTTCCATTGATGTGATCCTAATCATAATTATTGCAAAATGTGCTATGGGATAGATTTGCGCTGATACAATTCTCTTCGTACCCTAACCTCTTTCCTTTGATGTGATCCTAATCACAATTTTCTGCAAAATGTGCTATGGGAGAGATGTGCGCTTATACAAATCTCTTCGTACCCTAACCTATTTCCATTTATGTGATCCTAATCACAATTTTCTGCAAAATGTGCTATGGGATAGATTTGCGCTGATACAACTCTCTTCGTACCCTAACCGCTTTCCATTGATGTAATCCTAACCACAATCTCCTTCAAAATGTGCTATGGAAGAGATTTGCGCTTTTACAAATCTCTCTGTACCCTAACCTCTTTCCATTGATGTGATCCTAATCACAATTTTCTGCAAAATGTGCTATGGGATAGATTTGCGCTTTAACAAATTCCTTCGTTCCCTAACCTCTTTCCATTTATATAATCCTAAACACAAATTTCTGTAAAATGTGCTACGGGAAAGATTTGCGCTTATACAAATCTCTTTGTACCCTAACCTCTTTCCATTGATGTGATCCTATTCACAATTTTCTGCAAAATGTGTTATGGGACAGATTTGCGCTTTAACAAATTCCTTCGTACACTAACCTCTTTCCATTTACATGATCCTAATCACAATTTTCTGCAAAATGTGCTATAGGATAGATTTGCGCTTAAACTAATCTCTTTGTACCCTAACCTCTTTCCATTGATGTGATCCTAATCACAATTTTCTGCAATATGAGCCATGTGAGTAATTTGCGCATTTACAAATCTCTTTGTACCATAACCTCTTTCCATTGATTTGATCCTAATCACAATTTTCTGCAAAATGAGCTACGGGATAGATTTGAGATTTAACAAATCTCTCTGTACACTAACCTCTTTCCATTGATGTGATCCTAATCACAATTTTCTGCAAAATGTGCTATGGATTAGATTTGTGCTTATACAAATCTCTGTGTACTCTAACCTCTTTCCATTTATGTAATCCTAATCACAATTTTCTGCAAAATGAGCTATGGGATACATTTGCGCCTTTACAAATCTCTCTGTACCCTAACCTCTTTCCATTGATGTGATCCTAATTACAATCTTCTGCAAAATGTGCTATGGGATAGATTTGCGTTTATACAAATCTCTTTGTACTCTAACCACTTTCCATTTATGTGATCCTAATCACAATTTTCTGCAAAATGTGCTATGGGATAGATTTGCGCTTTTACAAATCTATTTGTACCCTAACCTCTTCCATTGATGTGATCCTAATCACAATTTTCTGCCAAATGTTCTATGGGAGAGTATTGCGCTTTAACAAATTTCTTTGTACCCTAACCTCTTTCCATTTATGTGATCCTAATCACAATGTTCTGCAAAATGTGCTAATGGATAGATTTCCGCTTATGCAAATCTCTTTATAACCTAACCTCTTTCCATTGTTGTGATCCTAATCACAATATCCTGCAAAATGTGCTATGGGATAGATTTGCGCTTTTACAAATCTCTTTGTACCATAACCTCTTCCATTGATGTGATCCTAATCACAATTTTCTGCAAAATGTTCTATGGGAGAGATTTGCGCTTTAACAAATTTCTTTGTAACCTAACCTCTTTCCATTTATGTGATCCTAATCACAATTTTCTGCAAAATGAGCTATGGGATAGATTTGCGCTTTTACTAAACTCTCTGTACCCTAACCTCTTTCCATTGATGTGATCCTAATCACAATTTTCTGCAAAATGTGCTATGGGATAGATTTGCGCATTAAGAAATTCCTACGTACCCTAACCTCTTTCCATTGATGTGATCCTAATCACATTTTTCTGCAAAATGTGCTATGGGATAGATTTGCGCTTTTACAAATCTCTCTGTACCCTAACCTCTTTCCATTGATGTGATCCTAATCACAATTTTCTGCAAAATGTGCTATGGTATAGATTTGCGCTTCTACAAATCTCTTTGTACCCTAACCTCTTTCCATTGATGTGATCCTAATCACAATTTTCTGTAAAATGTGCTATGGGATAGATTTGCACTTTTACAAATCACTTCGTACCCTAACCTCTTTCCATTGATGTGATCCTAATCACAATTTTCTGCAAAATGTGCTATGGGATTGATTTGCGGTGATACAACTCTCTTTGTACCCTAACCTCTTTCCATTGATGTGATCCTAATCATAATTATTGCAAAATGTGCTATGGGATAGATTTGCGCTGATACAATTCTCTTCGTACCCTAACCTCTTTCCTTTGATGTGATCCTAATCACAATTTTCTGCAAAATGTGCTATGGGATAGATTTGCGCTTTAACAAATTCCTTCGTTCCCTAACCTCTTTCCATTTATATAATCCTAAACACAATTTTCTGTAAAATGTGCTACGGGATAGATTTGCGCTTATACAAATCTCTTTGTACCCTAACCTCTTTCCATTGATGTGATCCTATTCACAATTTTCTGCAAAATGTGTTATGGGACAGATTTGCGCTTTAACAAATTCCTTCGTACACTAACCTCTTTCCATTTACATGATCCTAATCACAATTTTCTGCAAAATGTGCTATAGGATAGATTTGCGCTTAAACTAATCTCTTTGTACCCTAACCTCTTTCCATTGATGTGATCCTAATCACAATTTTCTGCAATATGTGCCATGTGAGTAATTTGCGCATTTACAAATCTCTTTGTACCATAACCTCTTTCCATTGATTTGATCCTAATCACAATTTTCTGCAAAATGAGCTACGGGATAGATTTGAGATTTAACAAATCTCTCTGTACACTAACCTCTTTCCATTGATGTGATCCTAATCACAATTTTCTGCAAAATGTGCTATGGATTAGATTTGTGCTTATACAAATCTCTGTGTACTCTAACCTCTTTCCATTTATGTAATCCTAATCACAATTTTCTGCAAAATGAGCTATGGGATACATTTGCGCCTTTACAAATCTCTCTGTACCCTAACCTCTTTCCATTGATGTGATCCTAATTACAATCTTCTGCAAAATGTGCTGTGGGATAGATTTGCGTTTATACAAATCTCTTTGTACTCTAACCACTTTCCATTTATGTGATCCTAATCACAATTTTCTGCAAAATGTGCTATGTGATAGATTTGCGCTTTTACAAATCTATTTGTAACCTAACCTCTTCCATTGATGTGATCCTAATCACAATTTTCTGCCAAATGTTCTATGGGAGAGTATTGCGCTTTAACAAATTTCTTTGTACCCTAACCTCTTTCCATTTATGTGATCCTAATCACAATGTTCTGCAAAATGTGCTAATGGATAGATTTCCGCTTATGCAAATCTCTTTATAACCTAACCTCTTTCCATTGTTGTGATCCTAATCACAATATCCTGCAAAATGTGCTATGGGATAGATTTGCGCTTTTACAAATCTCTTTGTACCATAACCTCTTCCATTGATGTGATCCTAATCACAATTTTCTGCAAAATGTTCTATGGGAGAGATTTGCGCTTTAACAAATTTCTTTGTAACCTAACCTCTTTCCATTTATGTGATCCTAATCACAATTTTCTGCAAAATGAGCTATGGGATAGATTTGCGCTTTTACTAAACTCTTTGTACCCAAACCTCTTTCCATTTATGTGATCCTAATCACAATTTTCTGCAAAATGTTCTATTGGAGAGATTTGCGTTTTAACAAATTTCTTTGTAACCTAACCTCTTTCCATTTATGTGATCCTAATCACAATTTTCTGCAAAATGTTCTATGGGAGAGATTTGCGCTTTAACAAATTTCTTTGTAACCTAACCTCTTTCCATTTATGTGATCCTAATCACAATTTTCTGCAAAATGTGCTATGGTATAGATTTGCGCTTTAAGAAATTCCTTCGTACCCTAACTTCTTTCCATTTATATGATCCTAATCACAATATTCTGCAAAAAGTGCTATGGGATAGAATTGCGCTTATACTAATCTTTTTGTACCCTAACCTCTTTCCATTGACGTGATCCTAATCACAATTTTCTGCAAAATGTGCCATGGGAGTGATTTGCGCTTTTACAAATTCATTCGTACCCTAACCTCTTTCCATTTATATGATCCTAATCACAATTTTCTACAAAATGTGCAATAGGATAGACTTGCGCTTATACAAATCTTTTTGTACAATAACCTCTTTCCATTGATGTGATCCTAATCACCATTTTCTGCTAAATGTGCTATGGAATAGATTTGCGCTTATACAAATCTCTTTGTACCCTAACCTCTTTTCATTGATGTGATCCTAATCACAATTTTCTGCAAAATGAGCTATGGGATAGATTTGCGCTTTTACAAATCTCTCTGTACCCTAACCTCTTTCCATTTATGTGATCCTAATCACAATTTTCTGCATAATGTGCTATGGGATAGATTTGCGCTTTAGCAAATCTCTTTGTACCCTAACCTCTTTCCATTGATGTGATCCTAATCACAATTTTCTGCAAAATGTGCAATGGGATAGATTTGCGCTTATACAAATCTCTTTGTACCCTAACCTCTTTCCATTGATGTGATCCTAATCACAATTTTCTGCAAAATGAGCTATGGGATAGATTTGCGCTTTTACAAATCTCTCTGTACCCTAACCTCTTTCCATTTATGTGATCCTAATCACAATTTTCTGCATAATGTGCTATGGGATAGATTTGCGCTTTAGCAAATCTCTTTGTACCCTAACCTCTTTCCATTGATGTGATCCTAATCACAATTTTCTGCAAAATGTGCAATGGGATAGATTTGCGCTTATACAAATCTCTCTGTACCCTAACCTCTTTCCATTGATGTGATCCTAATCACAATTTTCTGCAAAATGTGCTATGGGATAGATTTGCGCTTTAACAAATTCCTTCGTTCCCTAACCTCTTTCCATTTATATAATCCTAAACACAATTTTCTGTAAAATGTGCTACGGGATAGATTTGCGCTTATACAAATCTCTTTGTACCCTAACCTCTTTCCATTGATGTGATCCTATTCACAATTTTCTGCAAAATGTGTTATGGGACAGATTTGCGCTTTAACAAATTCCTTCGTACACTAACCTCTTTCCATTTACATGATCCTAATCACAATTTTCTGCAAAATGTGCTATAGGATAGATTTGCGCTTAAACTAATCTCTTTGTACCCTAACCTCTTTCCATTGATGTGATCCTAATCACAATTTTCTGCAATATGTGCCATGTGAGTAATTTGCGCATTTACAAATCTCTTTGTACCATAACCTCTTTCCATTGATTTGATCCTAATCACAATTTTCTGCAAAATGAGCTACGGGATAGATTTGAGATTTAACAAATCTCTCTGTACACTAACCTCTTTCCATTGATGTGATCCTAATCACAATTTTCTGCAAAATGTGCTATGGATTAGATTTGTGCTTATACAAACCTCTGTGTACTCTAACCTCTTTCCATTTATGTAATCCTAATCACAATTTTCTGCAAAATGAGCTATGGGATACATTTGCGCCTTTACAAATCTCTCTGTACCCTAACCTCTTTCCATTGATGTGATCCTAATTACAATCTTCTGCAAAATGTGCTATGGGATAGATTTGCGTTTATACAAATCTCTTTGTACTCTAACCACTTTCCATTTATGTGATCCTAATCACAATTTTCTGCAAAATGTGCTATGTGATAGATTTGCGCTATTACAAATCTATTTGTAACCTAACCTCTTCCATTGATGTGATCCTAATCACAATTTTCTGCCAAATGTTCTATGGGAGAGTATTGCGCTTTAACAAATTTCTTTGTACCCTAACCTCTTTCCATTTATGTGATCCTAATCACAATGTTCTGCAAAATGTGCTAATGGATAGATTTCCGCTTATGCAAATCTCTTTATAACCTAACCTCTTTCCATTGTTGTGATCCTAATCACAATATCCTGCAAAATGTGCTATGGGATAGATTTGCGCTTTTACAAATCTCTTTGTACCATAACCTCTTCCATTGATGTGATCCTAATCACAATTTTCTGCAAAATGTTCTATGGGAGAGATTTGCGCTTTAACAAATTTCTTTGTAACCTAACCTCTTTCCATTTATGTGATCCTAATCACAATTTTCTGCAAAATGAGCTATGGGATAGATTTGCGCTTTTACTAAACTCTTTGTACCCAAACCTCTTTCCATTTATGTGATCCTAATCACAATTTTCTGCAAAATGTTCTATTGGAGAGATTTGCGTTTTAACAAATTTCTTTGTAACCTAACCTCTTTCCATTTATGTGATCCTAATCACAATTTTCTGCAAAATGTTCTATGGGAGAGATTTGCGCTTTAACAAATTTCTTTGTAACCTAACCTCTTTCCATTTATGTGATCCTAATCACAATTTTCTGCAAAATGTGCTATGGTATAGATTTGCGCTTTAAGAAATTCCTTCGTACCCTAACTTCTTTCCATTTATATGATCCTAATCACAATATTCTGCAAAAAGTGCTATGGGATAGAATTGCGCTTATACTAATCTTTTTGTACCCTAACCTCTTTCCATTGACGTGATCCTAATCACAATTTTCTGCAAAATGTGCCATGGGAGTGATTTGCGCTTTTACAAATTCATTCGTACCCTAACCTCTTTCCATTTATATGATCCTAATCACAATTTTCTACAAAATGTGCAATAGGATAGATTTGCGCTTATACAAATCTCTTTGTACAATAACCTCTTTCCATTGATGTGATCCTAATCACCATTTTCTGCTAAATGTGCTATGGAATAGATTTGCGCTTATACAAATCTCTTTGTACCCTAACCTCTTTTCATTGATGTGATCCTAATCACAATTTTCTGCAAAATGAGCTTTGGGATAGATTTGCGCTTTTACAAATCTCTCTGTACCCTAACCTCTTTCCATTTATGTGATCCTAATCACAATTTTCTGCATAATGTGCTATGGGATAGATTTGCGCTTTAGCAAATCTCTTTGTACCCTAACCTCTTTCCATTGATGTGATCCTAATCACAATTTTCTGCAAAATGTGCAATGGGATAGATTTGCGCTTATACAAATCTCTTTGTACCCTAACCTCTTTCCATTGATGTGATCCTAATCACAATTTTCTGCAAAATGAGCTATGGGATAGATTTGCGCTTTTACAAATCTCTCTGTACCCTAACCTCTTTCCATTAATGTGATACTAATCACAATTTTCTGCAAAATGTGCTATGGGATAGATTCGGGCTTTTACAAATCTCTTTGTAACCTAACCTCTTTCCATTTATGTGATGCTAATCACAATTTTCTGCAAAATGAGCTATGGGATAGATTTGCGCTTTTACAAATCTCTCTGTACCCTAACCTCTTTCCATTGATGTGATTCTAATCACAATTTTCTGCAAAATGTGCTATGGGATAGATTTGCGCTTTTACAAATCTCTTTGTACCCTAACCTCTTTCCATTGATGTGATCCTAATCACAATTTTCTGCAAAATGTGCTATGGGATAGATTTGCGCTTTTACAAATCTCTTTGTACCCTAACCTCTTTCCATCGATGTGATCCTAATCACAATTTTTTGCAAAATGTGCTATGGGATAGATTTGCGCTTTTACAAATCTCTCTGTACCCTAACCTCTTTCCATTGATGTGATCCTAATCACAATTTTCTGCAAAATGTGCTATAGGATAGATTTGCGCTTTAAGAAATTCCTTCGTACCCTAACCTCTTTCCATTTATATGATCCTAATCACAATTTTCTGCAAAATGTGCTATGGGATAGAATTGCGCTTTTACAAATCTCTCTGTACCCTAACCTCTTTCCATTGATGTGATCCTAATCACAATTTTCTGCAAAATGTGCTATGGGATAGATTCGGGCTTTTACAAATCTCTTTGTAACCTAACCTCTTTCCATTGATGTGATCCTAATCACAATTTTCTGCAAAATGAGCTATGGGATAGATTTGCGCTTTTACAAATCTCTCTCTACCCTAACCTCTTTCCATTGATGTGATCCTAATCACAATTTTATGCAAAATGTGCTATGGGATAGATTTGCGCTGTTACAACACTCTTTGTACCCTAACCTCTTTCCATTGATGTGATCCTAATCACAATCTTCTGCAAAATGTGCTATGGGAGTGATTAGCGCTTTTACAAATTTCGTTGTACCCTAACCTCTTTCCATTTATGTGATCCTAATCACAATTTTCTGCAAAATGTGCAATGGGATAGATTTTCGCTTATACAAATCTCTTTGTACCCTAACCTCTTTCCATTAATGTGATCCTAATCACAATTTTCTGCAAAATGTGCTATGGGAGTGATTTGCGCTTATACAAATCTCTTTGTACCCTAACCTCTTTCCATTGATGTAATCCTTATCACAATTTTCTGCAAAATGTGGTATGGGATGGATTTGCGCTTTTACAAATTCCTTCGTACCCTAACCTCTTTCCATTTATATGATCCTAATCACAATTTTCTGCAAAATGTGCTATGGGATAGAATTACGCTTATACAAATCTCTTTGTACCCTAACCTCTTTCCATTGACGTGATCCTAATCACAATTTTCTGCAAAATCTGCCATAGGAGTGATTTGAGCATTTACAAATCTCTTTGTACCCTAACCTCTTTCCATTTATGTGATCCTAATCACAATTTTCTGCAAAATGTGCTATGGGAGTGATTTGCGCTTTTACAAATTCCTTCGTACCCTAACCTCTTTCCATTTATATGATCCTAATCACAATTTTCTACAAAATGTGCAATGGGATAGATTTGCGCTTATACAAATCTCTTTGTACAATAACCTCTTTCCATTGATGTGATCCTAATCACAATTTTCTGCAAAATCTGCTATGGAACAGATTTGCGCTTATACAAATCTCTTTGTACCCTAACCTCTTTCCATTGATGAGATCCTAATCACAATTTTCTGCAAAATGAGCTATGGGATAGATTTGCGCTTTTACAAATCTCTCTGTACCCTAACCTCTTTCCATAGATGTGATCCTAATCACAATTTTCTGCAAAATGTGCAATGGGATAGATTTGCGCTGATACAAATCTCTTTGTACCCTAACCTCTTTCCATTGATGTGATCCTAATCACAATTTTCTGCAAAATGAGCTATGGGATAGATTTGCGCTTTTACAAATCTCTCTGTACCCTAACCTCTTTCCATTGATGTGATCCTAATCACAATTTTCTGCATAATGTGCAATGGGATAGATTTGCGCTTTTACAAATCTCTCTGTACCCTAACCTCTTTCCATTGATGTGTTCCTAATCACAATTTTCTGCAAAATGTGCAATGGGATAGATTTGCGCTTTTACAAATTCCTTCGTACCCTAACCTCTTTCCATTTATATGATCCTAATCACAATTTTCTACAAAATGTGCAATGGGATAGATTTGCGCTTATACAAATCTCTTTGTACCCTAACCTCTTTCCATTGATGTGATCCTAATCACAATTTTCTGCAAAATGAGCTATGGGATAGATTTGCGCTTTTACAAATCTCTCTGTACCCTAACCTCTTTCCATTGATGAGATCCTAATCACAATTTTCTGCAAAATGTACTATGGGATAGATTTGCGCTTATACAAATCTCTTTGTACTCTGACCTCTTTCCATTTATGTGATCATAATCACAATTTTCTGCAAAATGTGCTATGGGATAGATTTGGGCTTTTACAAATCTCTTTGTACCTTAACCTCTTTCCATTGATGTGATCCTAATCACAATTTTCTGCAAATTGTGCTATGGGAGTGATTTGCGCTTATACAAATTCCTTCGTACCCTAACCTCTTTTCATTTATATGATCCTAATCACAATTTTCTGCAAAATGTGCTATGGGATAGAATTGTGCTTATACAAATCTCTTTGTACACTAACCTCTTTCCATTGATGTGATTCTAATCACAATTTTCTGCAAAATGTGCTATGGGATAGATTTGCGCTTTTACAAATCTCTTTGTACCCTAACCTCTTTCCATTGATGTGATCCTAATCACAATTTTCAGCAAAATGTGCTATGGGATAGATTTGCGCTTTTACAAATCTCTTTGTACCCTAACCTCTTTCCATTGATGTGATCCTAATCACAATTTTTTGCAAAATGTTCTATGGGATAGATTTGCGCTTTTACAAATCTCTCTGTACCCTAACCTCTTTCCATTGATGTGATCCTAATCACAATTTTCTGCAAAATGTGCTATGGGATAGATTCGGGCTTTTACAAATCTCTTTGTAACCTAACCTCTTTCCATTTATGTGATGCTAATCACAATTTTCTGCAAAATGAGCTATGGGATAGATTTGCGCTTTTACAAATCTCTCTGTACCCTAACCTCTTTCCATTGATGTGATCCTAATCACAATTTTATGCAAAATGTGCTATGGGATAGATTTGCGCTGTTACAACACTCTTTGTACCCTAACCTCTTTCCATTGATGTGATCCTAATCACAATCTTCTGCAAAATGTGCTATGGGAGTGATTAGCGCTTTTACAAATTTCGTTGTACCCTAACCTCTTTCCATTGATGAGATCCTAATCACAATTTTCTGCAAAATGTACTATGGGATAGATTTGCGCTTATACAAATCTCTTTGTACTCTGACCTCTTTCCATTTATGTGATCATTTACACAATTTTCTGCAAAATGTGCTATGGGATAGATTTGGGCTTTTACAAATCTCTTTGTAACCTAACCTCTTTCCATTGATGTGAACCTAATCACAATTTTCTGCAAATTGTGCTATGGGAGTGATTTGCGCTTATACAAATTCCTTCGTACCCTAACCTCTTTTCATTTATATGATCCTAATCACAATTTTCTGCAAAATGTGCTATGGGATAGAATTGTGCTTATACAAATCTCTTTGTACACTAACCTCTTTCCATTGATGTGATTCTAATCACAATTTTCTGCAAAATGTGCTATGGGATAGATTTGCGCTTTTACAAATCTCTTTGTACCCTAACCTCTTTCCATTGATGTGATCCTAATCACAATTTTCTGCAAAATGTGCTATGGGATAGATTTGCGCTTTTACAAATCTCTTTGTACCCTAACCTCTTTCCATTGATGTGATCCTAATCACAATTTTTTGCAAAATGTGCTATGGGATAGATTTGCGCTTTTACAAATCTTTCTGTACCCTAACCTCTTTCCATTGATGTGATCCTAATCACAATTTTCTGCAAAATGTGCTATAGGATAGATTTGCGCTTTAAGAAATTCCTTCGTACCCTAACCTCTTTCCATTTATATGATCCTAATCACAATTTTCTGCAAAATGTGCTATGGGATAGAATTGCGCTTTTACAAATCTCTCTGTACCTTAACCTCTTTCCATTGATGTGATCCTAATCACAATTTTCTGCAAAATGAGCTATGGGATACATTTGCGCCTTTACAAATCTCTCTGTACCCTAACCTCTTTCCATTGATGTGATCCTAATTACAATCTTCTGCAAAATGTGCTATGGGATAGATTTGCGTTTATACAAATCTCTTTGTACTCTAACCACTTTCCATTTATGTGATCCTAATCACAATTTTCTGCAAAATGTGCTATGGGATAGATTTGCGCTTTTACAAATCTATTTGTACCCTAACCTCTTCCATTGATGTGATCCTAATCACAATTTTCTGCCAAATGTTCTATGGGAGAGTATTGCGCTTTAACAAATTTCTTTGTACCCTAACCTCTTTCCATTGATGTGATCCTAATCACAATCTTCTGCAAAATGTGCTATGGGAGTGATTAGCGCTTTTACAAATTTCGTTGTACCCTAACCTCTTTCCATTGATGAGATCCTAATCACAATTTTCTGCAAAATGTACTATGGGATAGATTTGCGCTTATACAAATCTCTTTGTACTCTGACCTCTTTCCATTGATGTGAACCTAATCACAATTTTCTGCAAATTGTGCTATGGGAGTGATTTGCGCTTATACAAATTCCTTCGTACCCTAACCTCTTTCCATTTATATGTTCCTAATCACAATTTTCTGCAAAATGTGTTATGGGATAGAATTGTGCTTATACAAATCTCTTTGTACACTAACCTCTTTCCATTGATGTGATCCTAATAACAATTTTATGCAAAATGTGCTATGGGATAGATTTGCGCTGTTACAACACTCTTTGTACCCTAACCTCTTTCCATTGATGTGATCTTAATCACAATCTTCTGCAAAATGTGCTATGGGAGTGATTAGCGCTTTTACAAATTTCGTTGTACCCTAACCTCTTTCCATTGATGAGATCCTAATCACAATTTTCTGCAAAATGTACTATGGGATAGATTTGCGCTTATACAAATCTCTTTGTACTCTGACCTCTTTCCATTTATGTGATCATAATCACAATTTTCTGCAAAATGTGCTATGGGATAGATTTGGGCTTTTACAAATCTCTTTGTACCCTAACCTCTTTCCATTGATGTGAACCTAATCACAATTTTCTGCAAATTGTGCTATGGGAGTGATTTGCGCTTATACAAATTCCTTCGTACCCTAACCTCTTTCCATTTATATGTTCCTAATCACAATTTTCTGCAAAATGTGTTATGGGATAGAATTGTGCTTATACAAATCTCTTTGTACACTAACCTCTTTCCATTGATGTGATTCTAATCACAATTTTTTGCAAAATGTGCTATGGGATAGATTTGCGATTTTACAAATCTCTTTGTACCCTAACCTCTTTCCATTGATGTGATCCTAATCACAATTTTCTGCAAAATGTGCTATGGGATAGATTTGCGCTTTTACAAATCTCTCTGTACCCTAACCTCTTTCCATTGATGTGATCCTAATCACAATTTTCTGCAAAATGTGCTATAGGATAGATTTGCGCTTTAAGAAATTCCTTCGTAACCTAACCTCTTTCCATTTATATGATCCTAATCACAATTTTCTGCAAAATGTGCTATGGGATAGAATTGCGCTTTTACAAATCTCTCTGTACCCTAACCTCTTTCCATTGATGTGATCCTAATCACAATTTTCTGCAAAATGTGCTATGGGATAGATTCGGGCTTTTACAAATCTCTTTGTAACCTAACCTCTTTCCATTGATGTGATCCTAATCACAATTTTCTGCAAAATGAGCTATGGGATAGATTTGCGCTTTTACAAATCTCTCTCTACCCTAACCTCTTTCCATTTATGTGATCCTAATCACAATTTTATGCAAAATGTGCTATGGGATAGATTTGCGCTGTTACAACACTCTTTGTACCCTAACCTCTTTCCATTGATGTGATCCTAATCACAATCTTCTGCAAAATGTGCTATGGGAGTGATTAGCGCTTTTACAAATCTCTCTCTACCCTAACCTCTTTCCATTTATGTGATCCTAATCACAATTTTATGCAAAATGTGCTATGGGATAGATTTGCGCTGTTACAACACTCTTTGTACCCTAACCTCTTTCCATTTATGTGATCCTAATCACAATTTTCTGCAAAATGTGCAATGGGATAGATTTTCGCTTATACAAATCTCTTTGTACCCTAACCTCTTTCCATTAATGTGATCCTAATCACAATTTTCTGCAAAATGTGCTATGGGAGTGATTTGCGCTTATACAAATCTCTTTGTACCCTAACCTCTTTCCATTGATGTAATCCTTATCACAATTTTCTGCAAAATGTGGTATGGGATGGATTTGCGCTTTTACAAATTCCTTCGTACCCTAACCTCTTTCCATTTATATGATCCTAATCACAATTTTCTGCAAAATGTGCTATGGGATAGAATTACGCTTATACAAAGCTCTTTGTACACTAACCTCTTTCCATTGACGTGATCCTAATCACAATTTTCTGCAAAATCTGCCACAGGAGTGATTTGAGCATTTATAAATCTCTTTGTACCCTAACCTCTTTCCATTTATGTGATCCTAATCACAATTTTCTGCAAAATGTGCTATGGGAGTGATTTGCGCTTTTACAAATTCCTTCGTACCCTAACCTCTTTCCATTTATATGATCCTAATCACAATTTTCTACAAAATGTGCAATGGGATAGATTTGCGCTTATACAAATCTCTTTGTACAATAACCTCTTTCCATTGATGTGATCCTAATCACAATTTTCTGCAAAATCTGCTATGGAATAGATTTGCGCTTATACAAATCTCTTTGTACCCTAACCTCTTTCCATTGATGAGATCCTAATCACAATTTTCTGCAAAATGAGCTATGGGATAGATTTGCGCTTTTACAAATCTCTCTGTACCCTAACCTCTTTCCATCGAGGTGATCCTAATCACAATTTTCTGCAAAATGTGCAATGGGATAGATTTGCGCTGATACAAATCTCTTTGTACCCTAACCTCTTTCCATTGATGTGATCCTAATCACAATTTTCTGCAAAATGAGCTATGGGATAGATTTGCGCTTTTACAAATCTCTCTGTACCCTAACCTCTTTCCATTGATGTGATACTAATCACAATTTTCTGCAAAATGTGCAATGGGATAGATTAGCGCTGATACAAATCTCTTTGTACCCTAACCTCTTTCTATTGATGTGATCCTAATCACAATTTTCTGCATAATGTGCAATGGGATAGATTTGCGCTTTTACAAATCTCTCTGTACCCTAACCTCTTTCCATTGATGTGTTCCTAATCACAATTTTCTGCAAAATGTGCAATGGGATAGATGTGCGCTTTTACAAATTCCTTCGTACCCTAACCTCTTTCCATTTATATGATCCTAATCACAATTTTCTACAAAATGTGCAATGGGATAGATTTGCGCTTATACAAATCTCTTTGTACCCTAACCTCTTTCCATTGATGTGATCCTAATCACAATTTTCTGCAAAATGAGCTATGGGATAGATTTGCGCTTTTACAAATCTCTCTGTACCCTAACCTCTTTCCATTGATGAGATCCTAATCACAATTTTCTGCAAAATGTACTATGGGATAGATTTGCGCTTATACAAATCTCTTTGTACTCTGACCTCTTTCCATTTATGTGATCATAATAACAATTTTCTGCAAAATGTGCTATGGGATAGATTTGGGCTTTTACAAATCTCTTTGTACCTTAACCTCTTTCCATTGATGTGATCCTAATCACAATTTTCTGCAAATTGTGCTATGGGAGTGATTTGCGCTTATACAAATTCCTTCGTACCCTAACCTCTTTTCATTTATATGATCCTAATCACAATTTTCTGCAAAATGTGCTATGGGATAGAATTGTGCTTATACAAATCTCTTTGTACACTAACCTCTTTCCATTGATGTGATTCTAATCACAATTTTCTGCAAAATGTGCTATGGGATAGATTTGCGCTTTTACAAATCTCTTTGTACCCTAACCTCTTTCCATTGATGTGATCCTAATCACAATTTTCTGCAAAATGTGCTATGGGATAGATTTGCGCTTTTACAAATCTCTCTGTACCCTAACCTCTTTCCATTGATGTGATCCTAATCACAATTTTCTGCAAAATGTGCTATAGGATAGATTAGCGCTTTAAGAAATTCCTTCGTACCCTAACCTCTTTCCATTTATATGATCCTAATCACAATTTTCTGTAAAATGTGCTATGGGATAGAATTGCGCTTTTACAAATCTCTCTGTACCCTAACCTCTTTCCATTGATGTGATCCTAATCACAATTTTCTGCAAAATGTGCTATGGGATAGATTCGGGCTTTTACAAATCTCTTTGTAACCTAACCTCTTTCCATTTATGTGATGCTAATCACAATTTTCTGCAAAATGAGCTATGGGATAGATTTGCGCTTTTACAAATCTCTCTGTACCCTAACCTCTTTCCATTGATGTGATCCTAATCACAATTTTATGCAAAATGTGCTATGGGATAGATTTGCGCTGTTACAACACTCTTTGTACCCTAACCTCTTTCCATTGATGTGATCTTAATCACAATCTTCTGCAAAATGTGCTATGGGAGTGATTAGCGCTTTTACAAATTTCGTTGTACCCTAACCTCTTTCCATTGATGAGATCCTAATCACAATTTTCTGCAAAATGTACTATGGGATAGATTTGCGCTTATACAAATCTCTTTGTACTCTGACCTCTTTCCATTTATGTGATCATAATCACAATTTTCTGCAAAATGTGCTATGGGCTAGATTTGGGCTTTTACAAATCTCTTTGTACCCTAACCTCTTTCCATTGATGTGAACCTAATCACAATTTTCTGCAAATTGTGCTATGGGAGTGATTTGCGCTTATACAAATTCCTTCGTACCCTAACCTCTTTCCATTTATATGTTCCTAATCACAATTTTCTGCAAAATGTGTTATGGGATAGAATTGTGCTTATACAAATCTCTTTGTACACTAACCTCTTTCCATTGATGTGATTCTAATCACAATTTTTTGCAAAATGTGCTATGGGATAGATTTGCGATTTTACAAATCTCTTTGTACCCTAACCTCTTTCCATTGATGTGATCCTAATCACAATTTTCTGCAAAATGTGCTATGGGATAGATTTGCGCTTTTACAAATCTCTTTGTACCCTAACCTCTTTCCATCGATGTGATCCTAATCACAATTTTTTGCAAAATGTGCTATGGGATAGATTTGCGCTTTTACAAATCTCTCTGTACCCTAACCTCTTTCCATTGATGTGATCCTAATCAAAATTTTCTGCAAAATGTGCTATAGGATAGATTTGCGCTTTAAGAAATTCCTTCGTAACCTAACCTCTTTCCATTTATATGATCCTAATCACAATTTTCTGCAAAATGTGCTATGGGATAGAATTGCGCTTTTACAAATCTCTCTGTACCCTAACCTCTTTCCATTGATGTGATCCTAATCACAATTTTCTGCAAAATGTGCTATGGGATAGATTCGGGCTTTTACAAATCTCTTTGTAACCTAACCTCTTTCCATTGATGTGATCCTAATCACAATTTTCTGCAAAATGAGCTATGGGATAGATTTGCGCTTTTACAAATCTCTCTCTACCCTAACCTCTTTCCATTTATGTGATCCTAATCACAATTTTATGCAAAATGTGCTATGGGATAGATTTGCGCTGTTACAACACTCTTTGTACCCTAACCTCTTTCCATTGATGTGATCCTAATCACAATCTTTTGCAAAATGTGCTATGGGAGTGATTAGCGCTTTTACAAATCTCTCTCTACCCTAACCTCTTTCCATTTATGTGATCCTAATCACAATTTTATGCAAAATGTGCTATGGGATAGATTTGCGCTGTTACAACACTCTTTGTACCCTAACCTCTTTCCATTTATGTGATCCTAATCACAATTTTCTGCAAAATGTGCAATGGGATAGATTTTCGCTTATACAAATCTCTTTGTACCCTAACCTCTTTCCATTAATGTGATCCTAATCACAATTTTCTGCAAAATGTGCTATGGGAATGATTTGCGCTTATACAAATCTCTTTGTACCCTAACCTCTTTCCATTGATGTAATCCTTATCACAATTTTCTGCAAAATGTGGTATGGGATGGATTTGCGCTTTTACAAATTCCTTCGTACCCTAACCTCTTTCCATTTATATGATCCTAATCACAATTTTCTGCAAAATGTGCTATGGGATAGAATTACGCTTATACAAATCTCTTTGTACCCTAACCTCTTTCCATTGACGTGATCCTAATCACAATTTTCTGCAAAATCTGCCATAGGAGTGATTTGAGCATTTACAAATCTCTTTGTAACCTAACCTCTTTCCATTTATGTGATCCTAATCACAATTTTCTGCAAAATGTGCTATGGGAGTGATTTGCGCTTTTACAAATTCCTTCGTACCCTAACCTCTTTCCATTTATATGATCCTAATCACAATTTTCTACAAAATGTGCAATGGGATAGATTTGCGCTTATACAAATCTCTTTGTACAATAACCTCTTTCCATTGATGTGATCCTAATCACAATTTTCTGCAAAATCTGCTATGGAATAGATTTGCGCTTATACAAATCTCTTTGTACCCTAACCTCTTTCCATTGATGAGATCCTAATCACAATTTTCTGCAAAATGAGCTATGGGATAGATTTGCGCTTTTACAAATCTCTCTGTACCCTAACCTCTTTCCATCGAGGTGATCCTAATCACAATTTTCTGCAAAATGTGCAATGGGATAGATTTGAGCTGATACAAATCTCTTTGTACCCTAACCTCTTTCCATTGATGTGATCCTAATCACAATTTTCTGCAAAATGAGCTATGGGATAGATTTGCGCTTTTACAAATCTCTCTGTACCCAAACCTCTTTCCATTGATGTGATACTAATCACAATTTTCTGCAAAATGTGCAATGGGATAGATTAGCGCTGATACAAATCTCTTTGTACCCTAACCTCTTTCCATTGATGTGATCCTAATCACAATTTTCTGCATAATGTGCAATGGGATAGATTTGCGCTTTTACAAATCTCTCTGTACCCTAACCTCTTTCCATTGATGTGTTCCTAATCACAATTTTCTGCAAAATGTGCAATGGGATAGATTTGCGCTTTTACAAATTCCTTCGTACCCTAACCTCTTTCCATTTATATGATCCTAATCACAATTTTCTACAAAATGTGCAATGGGATAGATTTGCGCTTATACAAATCTCTTTGTACCCTAACCTCTTTCCATTGATGTGATCCTAATCACAATTTTCTGCAAAATGAGCTATGGGATAGATTTGCGCTTTTACAAATCTCTCTGTACCCTAACCTCTTTCCATTGATGAGATCATAATCACAATTTTCTGCAAAATGTACTATGGGATAGATTTGCGCTTATACAAATCTCTTTGTACTCTGACCTCTTTCCATTTATGTGATCATAATCACAATTTTCTGCAAAATGTGCTATGGGATAGATTTGGGCTTTTACAAATCTCTTTGTACCTTAACCTCTTTCCATTGATGTGATCCTAATCACAATTTTCTGCAAAATGTGCTATGGGATAGAATTGTGCTTATACAAATCTCTTTGTACACTAACCTCTTTCCATTGATGTGATTCTAATCACAATTTTCTGCAAAATGTGCTATGGGATAGATTTGCGCTTTTACAAATCTCTTTGTACCCTAACCTCTTTCCATTGATGTGATCCTAATCACAATTTTCTGCAAAATGTGCTATGGGATAGATTTGCGCTTTTACAAATCTCTTTGTACCCTAACCTCTTTCCATTGATGTGATCCTAATCACAATTTTTTGCAAAATGTGCTATGGGATAGATTTGCGCTTTTACAAATCTCTCTGTACCCTAACCTCTTTCCATTGATGTGATCCTAATCACAATTTTCTGCAAAATGTGCTATAGGATAGATTTGCGCTTTAAGAAATTCCTTCGTACCCTAACCTCTTTCCATTTATATGATCCTAATCACAATTTTCTGTAAAATGTGCTATGGGATAGAATTGCGCTTTTACAAATCTCTCTGTACCCTAACCTCTTTCCATTGATGTGATCCTAATCACAATTTTCTGCAAAATGTGCTATGGGATAGATTCGGGCTTTTACAAATCTCTTTGTAACCTAACCTCTTTCCATTTATGTGATGCTAATCACAATTTTCTGCAAAATGAGCTATGGGATAGATTTGCGCTTTTACAAATCTCTCTGTACCCTAACCTCTTTCCATTGATGTGATCCTAATCACAATTTTATGCAAAATGTGCTATGGGATAGATTTGCGCTGTTACAACACTCTTTGTACCCTAACCTCTTTCCATTGATGTGATCCTAATCACAATCTTCTGCAAAATGTGCTATGGGAGTGATTAGCGCTTTTACAAATTTCGTTGTACCCTAACCTCTTTCCATTGATGAGATCCTAATCACAATTTTCTGCAAAATGTACTATGGGATAGATTTGCGCTTATACAAATCTCTTTGTACTCTGACCTCTTTCCATTTATGTGATCATAATCACAATTTTCTGCAAAATGTGCTATGGGATAGATTTGGGCTTTTACAAATCTCTTTGTACCCTAACCTCTTTCCATTGATGTGAACCTAATTACAATTTTCTGCAAATTGTGCTATGGGAGTGATTTGCGCTTATACAAATTCCTTCGTACCCTAACCTCTTTCCATTTATATGTTCCTAATCACAATTTTCTGCAAAATGTGTTATGGGATAGAATTGTGCTTATACAAATCTCTTTGTACACTAACCTCTTTCCATTGATGTGATTCTAATCACAATTTTCTGAAAAATGTGCTATGGGATAGATTTGCGCTTTTACAAATCTCTTTGTACCCTAACCTCTTTCCATTGATGTGATCCTAATCACAATTTTCTGCAAAATGTGCTATGGGATAGATTTGCGCTTTTACAAATCTCTTTGTACCCTAACCTCTTTCCATTGATGTGATCCTAATCACAATTTTTTGCAAAATGTGCTATGGGATAGATTTGCGCTTTTACAAATCTCTCTGTACCCTAACCTCTTTCCATTGATGTGATCCTAATCACAATTTTCTGCAAAATGTGCTATAGGATAGATTTGCGCTTTAAGAAATTCCTTCGTACCCTAACCTCTTTCCATTTATATGATCCTAATCACAATTTTCTGCAAAATGTGCTATGGGATAGAATTGCGATTATACAAATCTCTTTGTACCCTAACCTCTTTCCATTGATGTGATCCTAATCACAATTTTCTGCAAAATGTGCTATGGGATAGATTTTCGCTTTTACAAATCTCTTTGTACCCTAACCTCTTTCCATTGATGTGATCCTAATCACACTTTTCTGCAAAATGAGCTATGGGATAGATTTGCGCTTTTACAAATCTCTCTGTACCCTAACCTCTTTCCATTGATGAGATCCTAATCACAATTTTATGCAAAATGTACTATGGGATAGATTTGCGCTTATACAAATCTCTTTGTACTCTGACCTCTTTCCATTTATGTGATCATAATAACAATTTTCTGCAAAATGTGCTATGCGATAGATTTGGGCTTTTACAAATCTCTTTGTACCCTAACCTCTTTCCATTGATGTGATCCTAATCACAATTTTCTGCAAATTGTGCTATGGGAGTGATTTGCGCTTATACAAATTCCTTCGTACCCTAACCTCTTTTCATTTATATGATCCTAATCACAATTTTCTGCAAAATGTGCTATGGGATAGAATTGTGCTTATACAAATCTCTTTGTACACTAACCTCTTTCCATTGATGTGATTCTAATCACAATTTTCTGCAAAATGTGCTATGGGATAGATTTGCGCTTTTACAAATCTCTTTGTACCCTAACCTCTTTCCATTGATGTGATCCTAATCACAATTTTCTGCAAAATGTGCTATGGGATAGATTTGCGCTTTTACAAATCTCTTTGTACCCTAACCTCTTTCCATTGATGTGATCCTAATCACAATTTTTTGCAAAATGTGCTATGGGATAGATTTGCGCTTTTACAAATCTCTCTGTACCCTAACCTCTTTCCATTGATGTGATCCTAATCACAATTTTCTGCAAAATGTGCTATAGGATAGATTTGCGCTTTAAGAAATTCCTTCGTACCCTAACCTCTTTCCATTTATATGATCCTAATCACAATTTTCTGCAAAATTTGCTATGGGATAGAATTGCGCTTTTACAAATCTCTCTGTACCCTAACCTCTTTCCATTGATGTGATCCTAATCACAATTTTCTGCAAAATGAGCTATGGGATACATTTGCGCCTTTACAAATCTCTCTGTACCCTAACCTCTTTCCATTCATGTGATCCTAATTACAATCTTCTGCAAAATGTGCTATGGGATAGATTTGCGTTTATACAAATCTCTTTGTACTCTAACCACTTTCCATTTATGTGATCCTAATCACAATTTTCTGCAAAATGTGCTATGGGATAGATTTGCGCTTTTACAAATCTATTTGTACCCTAACCTCTTCCATTGATGTGATCCTAATCACAATTTTCTGCCAAATGTTCTATGGGAGAGTATTGCGCTTTAACAAATTTCTTTGTACCCTAACCTCTTTCCATTTATGTGATCCTAATCACAATGTTCTGCAAAATGTGCTAATGGATAGATTTCCGCTTATGCAAATCTCTTTATAACCTAACCTCTTTCCATTGTTGTGATCCTAATCACAATATCCTGCAAAATGTGCTATGGGATAGATTTGCGCTTTTACAAATCTCTCTGTACCATAACCTCTTCCATTGATGTGATCCTAATCACAATTTTCTGCAAAATGTTCTATGGGAGAGATTTGCGCTTTAACAAATTTCTTTGTAACCTAACCTCTTTCCATTTATGTGATCCTAATCACAATTTTCTGCAAAATGAGCTATGGGATAGATTTGCGCTTTTACTAAACTCTTTGTACCCAAACCTCTTTCCATTGATGTGATCCTAATCACAATTTTCTGCAAAATGTGCTATGGGATAGATTTGCGCTTTTACAAATCTCTTTGTACCCTAACCTCTTTCCATTGATGTGATCCTAATCACAATTTTTTGCAAAATGTGCTATGGGATAGATTTGCGCTTTTACAAATCTCTCTGTACCTTAACCTCTTTCCATTGATGTGATCCTAATCACAATTTTCTGCAAAATGTGCTATAGGATAGATTTGCGCTTTAAGAAATTCCTTCGTACCCTAACCTCTTTCCATTTATATGATCCTAATCACAATTTTCTGTAAAATGTGCTATGGGATAGAATTGCGCTTTTACAAATCTCTCTGTACCCTAACCTCTTTCCATTGATGTGATCCTAATCACAATTTTCTGCAAAATGTGCTATGGGATAGATTCGGGCTTTTACAAATCTCTTTGTAACCTAACCTCTTTCCATTTATGTGATGCTAATCACAATTTTCTGCAAAATGAGCTATGGGATAGATTTGCGCTTTTACAAATCTCTCTGTACCCTAACCTCTTTCCATTGATGTGATCCTAATCACAATTTTATGCAAAATGTGCTATGGGATAGATTTGCGCTGTTACAACACTCTTTGTACCCTAACCTCTTTCCATTGATGTGATCCTAATCACAATCTTCTGCAAAATGTGCTATGGGAGTGATTAGCGCTTTTACAAATTTCGTTGTACCCTAACCTCTTTCCATTGATGAGATCCTAATCACAATTTTCTGCAAAATGTACTATGGGATAGATTTGCGCTTATACAAATCTCTTTGTACTCTGACCTCTTTCCATTTATGTGATCATAATCACAATTTTCTGCAAAATGTGCTATGGGATAGATTTGGGCTTTTACAAATCTCTTTGTACCCTAACCTCTTTCCATTGATGTGAACCTAATCACAATTTTCTGCAAATTGTGCTATGGGAGTGATTTGCGCTTATACAAATTCCTTCGTACCCTAACCTCTTTCCATTTATATGTTCCTAATCACAATTTTCTGCAAAATGTGTTATGGGATAGAATTGTGCTTATACAAATCTCTTTGTACACTAACCTCTTTCCATTGATGTGATTCTAATCACAATTTTCTGCAAAATGTGCTATGGGATAGATTTGCGCTTTTACAAATCTCTTTGTACCCTAACCTCTTTCCATTGATGTGATCCTAATCACAATTTTATGCAAAATGTGCTATGGGATAGATTTGCGCTTTTACAAATCTCTTTATACCCTAACCTCTTTCCATTGATGTGATCCTAATCACAATTTTTTGCAAAATGTGCTATGGGATAGATTTGCGCTTTTACAAATCTCTCTGTACCCTAACCTCTTTCCATTGATGTGATCCTAATCACAATTTTCTGCAAAATGTGCTATAGGATAGATTTGCGCTTTAAGAAATTCCTTCGTACCCTAACCTCTTTCCATTTATATGATCCTTATCACAATTTTCTGCAAAATGTGCTATGGGATAGAATTGCGATTATACAAATCTCTTTGTACCCTAACCTCTTTCCATTGATGTGATCCTAATCACAATTTTCTGCAAAATGTGCTATGGGATAGATTTTCGCTTTTACAAATCTCTTTGTACCCTAACCTCTTTCCATTGATGTGATCCTAATCACACTTTTCTGCAAAATGAGCTATGGGATAGATTTGCGCTTTTACAAATCTCTCTGTACCCTAACCTCTTTCCATTGATGAGATCCTAATCACAATTTTCTGCAAAATGTACTATGGGATAGATTTGCGCTTATACAAATCTCTTTGTACTCTGACCTCTTTCCATTTATGTGATCATAATCACAATTTTCTGCAAAATGTGCTATGGGATAGATTTGGGCTTTTACAAATCTCTTTGTACCCTAACCTCTTTCCATTGATGTGATCCTAATCACAATTTTCTGCAAATTGTGCTATGGGAGTGATTTGCGCTTATACAAATTCCTTCGTACCCTAACCTCTTTTCATTTATATGATCCTAATCACAATTTTCTGCAAAATGTGCTATGGGATAGAATTGTGCTTATACAAATCTCTTTGTACACTAACCTCTTTCCATTGATGTGATTCTAATCACAATTTTCTGCAAAATGTGCTATGGGATAAATTTGCGCTTTTACAAATCTCTTTGTACCCTAACCTCTTTCCATTGATGTGATCCTAATCACAATTTTCTGCAAAATGTGCTATGGGATAGATTTGCGCTTTTACAAATCTCTTTGTACCCTAACCTCTTTCCATTGATGTGATCCTAATCACAATTTTTTGCAAAATGTGCTATGGGATAGATTTGCGCTTTTACAAATCTCTCTGTACCCTAACCTCTTTCCATTGATGTGATCCTAATCACAATTTTCTGCAAAATGAGCTATGGGATACATTTGCGCCTTTACAAATCTCTCTGTACCCTAACCTCTTTCCATTCATGTGATCCTAATTACAATCTTCTGCAAAATGTGCTATGGGATAGATTTGCGTTTATACAAATCTCTTTGTACTCTAACCACTTTCCATTTATGTGATCCTAATCACAATGTTCTGCAAAATGTGCTAATGGATAGATTTCCGCTTATGCAAATCTCTTTATAACCTAACCTCTTTCCATTGTTGTGATCCTAATCACAATATCCTGCAAAATGTGCTATGGGATAGATTTGCGCTTTTACAAATCTCTTTGTACCATAACCTCTTCCATTGATGTGATCCTAATCACAATTTTCTGCAAAATGTTCTATGGGAGAGATTTGCGCTTTAACAAATTTCTTTGTAACCTAACCTCTTTCCATTTATGTGATCCTAATCACAATTTTCTGCAAAATGAGCTATGGGATAGATTTGCGCTTTTACTAAACTCTTTGTACCCAAACCTCTTTCCATTTATGTGATCCTAATCACAATTTTCTGCAAAATGTTCTATTGGAGAGATTTGCGTTTTAACAAATTTCTTTGTAACCTAATCTCTTTCCATTTATGTGATCCTAATCACAATTTTCTGCAAAATGTTCTATGGGAGAGATTTGCGCTTTAACAAATTTCTTTGTAACCTAACCTCTTTCCATTTATGTGATCCTAATCACAATTTTCTGCAAAATGTGCTATGGTACAGATTTGCGCTTTAAGAAATTCCTTCGTACCCTAACTTCTTTCCATTTATATGATCCTAATCACAATTTTCTGCAAAAAGTGCTATGGGATAGAATTGCGCTTATACTAATCTTTTTGTACCCTAACCTCTTTCCATTGACGTGATCCTAATCACAATTTTCTGCAAAATGTGCCATGGGAGTGATTTGCGCTTTTACAAATTCATTCGTACCCTAACCTCTTTCCATTTATATGATCCTAATCACAATTTTCTACAAAATGTGCAATAGGATAGATTTGCGCTTATACAAATCTCTTTGTACAATAACCTCTTTCCATTGATGTGATCCTAATCACCATTTTCTGCTAAATGTGCTATGGAATAGATTTGCGCTTATACAAATCTCTTTGTACCCTAACCTCTTTTCATTGATGTGATCCTAATCACAATTTTCTGCAAAATGAGCTATGGGATAGATTTGCGCTTTTACAAATCTCTCTGTACCCTAACCTCTTTCCATTTATGTGATCCTAATCACAATTTTCTGCATACTGTGCTATGGGATAGATTTGCGCTTTAGCAAATCTCTTTGTACCCTAACCTCTTTCCATTGATGTGATCCTAATCACAATTTTCTGCAAAATGTGCAATGGGATAGATTTGCGCTTATACAAATCTCTTTGTACCCTAACCTCTTTCCATTGATGTGATCCTAATCACAATTTTCTGCAAAATGAGCTATGGGATAGATTTGCGCTTTTACAAATCTCTCTGTACCCTAACCTCTTTCCATTAATGTGATACTAATCACAATTTTCTGCAAAATGTGCTATGGGATAGATTCGGGCTTTTACAAATCTCTTTGTAACCTAACCTCTTTCCATTTATGTGATGCTAATCACAATTTTCTGCAAAATGAGCTATGGGATAGATTTGCGCTTTTACAAATCTCTCTGTACCCTAACCTCTTTCCATTGATTTGATTCTAATCACAATTTTCTGCAAAATGTGCTATATGATAGATTTGCGCTTTTACAAATCTCTTTGTACCCTAACCTCTTTCCATTGATGTGATCCTAATCACAATTTTCTGCAAAATGTGCTATGGGATAGATTTGCGCTTTTACAAATCTCTTTGTACCCTAACCTCTTTCCATCGATGTGATCCTAATCACAATTTTTTGCAAAATGTGCTATGGGATAGATTTGCGCTTTTACAAATCTCTCTGTACCCTAACCTCTTTCCATTGAAGTGATCCTAATCACAATTTTCTGCAAAATGTGCTATAGGATAGATTTGCGCTTTAAGAAATTCCTTCGTACCCTAACCTCTTTCCATTTATATGATCCTAAACACAATTTTCTGCAAAATGTGCTATGGGATAGAATTGCGCTTTTACAAATCTCTCTGTACCCTAACCTCTTTCCATTGATGTGATCCTAATCACAATTTTCTGCAAAATGTGCTATGGGATAGATTCGGGCTTTTACAAATCTCTTTGTAACCTAACCTCTTTCCATTGATGTGATCCTAATCACAATTTTCTGCAAAATGAGCTATGGGATAGATTTGCGCTTTTACAAATCTCTCTCTACCCTAACCTCTTTCCATTGATGTGATCCTAATCACAATTTTATGCAAAATGTGCTATGGGATAGATTTGCGCTGTTACAACACTCTTTGTACCCTAACCTCTTTCCATTGATGTGATCCTAATCACAATCTTCTGCAAAATGTGCTATGGGAGTGATTAGCGCTTTTACAAATTTCGTTGTACCCTAACCTCTTTCCATTTATGTGATCCTAATCACAATTTTCTGCAAAATGTGCAATGGGATAGATTTTCGCTTATACAAATCTCTTTGTACCCTAACCTCTTTCCATTAATGTGATCCTAATCACAATTTTCTGCAAAATGTGCTATGGGAGTGATTTGCGCTTATACAAATCTCTTTGTACCCTAACCTCTTTCCATTGATGTAATCCTTATCACAATTTTCTGCAAAATGTGGTATGGGATGGATTTGCGCTTTTACAAATTCCTTCGTACCCTAACCTCTTTCCATTTATATGATCCTAATCACAATTTTCTGCAAAATGTGCTATGGGATAGAATTACGCTTATACAAATCTCTTTGTACCCTAACCTCTTTCCATTGACGTGATCCTAATCACAATTTTCTGCAAAATCTGCCATAGGAGTGATTTGAGCATTTACAAATCTCTTTGTACCCTAACCTCTTTCCATTTATGTGATCCTAATCACAATTTTCTGCAAAATGAGCTATGGGATAGATTTGCGCTTTTACAAATCTCTCTGTACCCTAACCTCTTTCCATTGATGTGATACTAATCACAAATTTCTGCAAAATGTGCAATGGGATAGATTAGCGCTGATACAAATCTCTTTGTACCCTAACCTCTTTCCATTGATGTGATCCTAATCACAATTTTCTGCATAATGTGCAATGGGATAGATTTGCGCTTTTACAAATCTCTCTGTACCCTAACCTCTTTCCATTGATGTGTTCCTAATCACAATTTTCTGCAAAATGTGCAATGGGATAGATTTGCGCTTTTACAAATTCCTTCGTACCCTAACCTCTTTCCATTTATATGATCCTAATCACAATTTTCTACAAAATGTGCAATGGGATAGATTTGCGCTTATACAAATCTCTTTGTACCCTAACCTCTTTCCATTGATGTGATCCTAATCACAATTTTCTGCAAAATGAGCTATGGGATAGATTTGCGCTTTTACAAATCTCTCTGTACCCTAACCTCTTTCCATTGATGAGATCCTAATCACAATTTTCTGCAAAATGTACTATGGGATAGATTTGCGCTTATACAAATCTCTTTGTACTCTGACCTCTTTCCATTTATGTGATCATAATCACAATTTTCTGCAAAATGTGCTATGGGATAGATTTGGGCTTTTACAAATCTCTTTGTACCTTAACCTCTTTCCATTGATGTGATCCTAATCACAATTTTCTGCAAATTGTGCTATGGGAGTGATTTGCGCTTATACAAATTCCTTTGTACCCTAACCTCTTTTCATTTATATGATCCTAATCACAATTTTCTGCAAAATGTGCTATGGGATACAATTGTGCTTATACAAATCTCTTTGTAAACTAACCTCTTTCCATTGATGTGATTCTAATCACAATTTTCTGCAAAATGTGCTATGGGATAGATTTGCGCTTTTACAAATCTCTTTGTACCCTAACCTCTTTCCATTGATGTGATCCTAATCACAATTTTCTGCAAAATGTGCTATGGGATAGATTTGCGCTTTTACAAATCTCTTTGTACCCTAACCTCTTTCCATTGATGTGATCCTAATCACAATTTTTTGCAAAATGTGCTATGGGATAGATTTGCGCTTTTACAAATCTCTCTGTACCCTAACCTCTTTCCATTGATGTGATCCTAATCACAATTTTCTGCAAAATGTGCTATAGGATAGATTTGCGCTTTAAGAAATTCCTTCGTACCCTAACCTCTTTCCATTTATATGATCCTAATCACAATTTTCTGTAAAATGTGCTATGGGATAGAATTGCGCTTTTACAAATCTCTCTGTACCCTAACCTCTTTCCATTGATGTGATCCTAATCACAATTTTCTGCAAAATGTGCTATGGGATAGATTCGGGCTTTTACAAATCTCTTTGTAACCTAACCTCTTTCCATTTATGTGATGCTAATCACAATTTTCTGCAAAATGAGCTATGGGATAGATTTGCGCTTTTACAAATCTCTCTGTACCCTAACCTCTTTCCATTGATGTGATCCTAATCACAATTTTAATCAAAATGTGCTATGGGATAGATTTGCGCTGTTACAACACTCTTTGTACCCTAACCTCTTTCCATTGATGTGATCCTAATCACAATCTTCTGCAAAATGTGCTATGGGAGTGATTAGCGCTTTTACAAATTTCGTTGTACCCTAACCTCTTACCATTGATGAGATCCTAATCACAATTTTCTGCAAAATGTACTATGGGATAGATTTGCGCTTATACAAATCTCTTTGTACTCTGACCTCTTTCCATTTATGTGATCATAATCACAATTTTCTGCAAAATGTGCTATGGGATAGATTTGGGCTTTTACAAATCTCTTTGTACCCTAACCTCTTTCCATTGATGTGAACCTAATCACAATTTTCTGCAAATTGTGCTATGGGAGTGATTTGCGCTTATACAAATTCCTTCGTACCCTAACCTCTTTCCATTTATATGTTCCTAATCACAATTTTCTGCAAAATGTGTTATGGGATAGAATTGTGCTTGTACAAATCTCTTTGTACACTAACCTCTTTCCATTGATGTGATTCTAATCACAATTTTCTGCAAAATGTGCTATGGGATAGATTTGCGCTTTTACAAATCTCTTTGTACCCTAACCTCTTTCCATTGATGTGATCCTAATCACAATTTTCTGCAAAATGTGCTATGGGATAGATTTGCGCTTTTACAAATCTCTTTGTACCCTAACCTCTTTCCATTGATGTGATCCTAATCACAATTTTCTGCAAAATGTGTTATGGGATAGAATTGTGCTTGTACAAATCTCTTTGTACACTAACCTCTTTCCATTGATGTGATCCTAATCACAATTTTCTGCAAAATGTGCTATAGGATAGATTTGCGCTTTAAGAAATTCCTTCGTACCCTAACCTCTTTCCATTTATATGATCCTAATCACAATTTTCTGCAAAATGTGCTATGGGATAGAATTGCGATTATACAAATCTATTTGTACCCTAACCTCTTTCCATTGATGTGATCCTAATCACAATTTTCTGCAAAATGTGCTATGGGATAGATTTTCGCTTTTACAAATCTCTTTGTACCCTAACCTCTTTCCATTGATGTGATCCTAATCACACTTTTCTGCAAAATGAGCTATGGGATAGATTTGCGCTTTTACAAATCTCTCTGTACCCTAACCTCTTTCCATTGATGAGATCCTAATCACAATTTTCTGCAAAATGTACTATGGGATAGATTTGCGCTTATACAAATCTCTTTGTACTCTGACCTCTTTCCATTTATGTGATCATAATCACAATTTTCTGCAAAATGTGCTATGGGATAGATTTGGGCTTTTACAAATCTCTTTGTACCCTAACCTCTTTCCATTGATGTGATCCTAATCACAATTTTCTGCAAATTGTGCTATGGGAGTGATTTGCGCTTATACAAATTCCTTCGTACCCTAACCTCTTTTCATTTATATGATCCTAATCACAATTTTCTGCAAAATGTGCTATGGGATAGAATTGTGCTTATACAAATCTCTTTGTACACTAACCTCTTTCCATTGATGTGATTCTAATCACAATTTTCTGCAAAATGTGCTATGGGATAGATTTGCGCTTTTACAAATCTCTTTGTACCCTAACCTCTTTCCATTGATGTGATCCTAATCACAATTTTCTGCAAAATGTGCTATGGGATAGATTTGCGCTTTTACAAATCTCTTTGTACCCTAACCTCTTTCCATTGATGTGATCCTAATCACAATTTTTTGCAAAATGTGCTATGGGATAGATTTGCGCTTTTACAAATCTCTCTGTACCCTAACCTCTTTCCATTGATGTGATGCTAATCACAATTTTCTGCAAAATGTGCTATAGGATAGATTTGCGCTTTAAGAAATTCCTTCGTACCCTAACCTCTTTCCATTTATATGATCCTAATCACAATTTTCTGCAAAATATGCTATGGGATAGAATTGCGCTTTTACAAATCTCTCTGTACCCTAACCTCTTTCCATTGATGTGATCCTAATCACAATTTTCTGCAAAATGTGCTATGGGATAGATTCGGGCTTTTACAAATCTCTTTGTAACCTAACCTCTTTCCATTGATGTGATCCTAATCACAATTTTCTGCAAAATGAGCTATGGGATAGATTTGCGCTTTTACAAATCTCTCTGTACCCTAACCTCTTTCCATTGATGTGATCCTAATCACAATTTTATGCAAAATGTGCTATGGGATAGATTTGCGCTGTTACAACACTCTTTGTACCCTAACCTCTTTCCATTGATGTGATCCTAATCACAATCTTCTGCAAAATGTGCTATGGGAGTGATTAGCGCTTTTACAAATTTCGTTGTTCCCTAACCTCTTTCCATTTATGTGATCCTAATCACAATTTTCTGCAAAATGTGCAATGGGATAGATTTTCGCTTATACAAATCTCTTTGTACCCTAACCTCTTTCCATTAATGTGATCCTAATCACAATTTTCTGCAAAATGTGCTATGGGAGTGATTTGCGCTTATACAAATCTCTTTGTACCCTAACCTCTTTCCATTGATGTAATCCTTATCACAATTTTCTGCAAAATGTGGTATGGGATGGATTTGCGCTTTTACAAATTCCTTCGTACCCTAACCTCTTTCCATTTATATGATCCTAATCACAATTTTCTGCAAAATGTGCTATGGGATAGAATTACGCTTATACAAATCTCTTTGTACCCTAACCTCTTTCCATTGACGTGATCCTAATCACAATTTTCTGCAAAATCTGCCATAGGAGTGATTTGAGCATTTACAAATCTCTTTGTACCCTAACCTGTTTCCATTTATGTGATCCTAATCACAATTTTCTGCAAAATGTGCTATGGGAGTGATTTGCGCTTTTACAAATTCCTTCGTACCCTAACCTCTTTCCATTTATATGATCCTAATCACAATTTTCTACAAAATGTGCAATGGGATAGATTTGCGCTTATACAAATCTCTTTGTACAATAACCTCTTTCCATTGATGTGATCCTAATCACAATTTTCTGCAAAATCTGCTATGGAATAGATTTGCGCTTATACAAATCTCTTTGTACCCTAACCTCTTTCCATTGATGTGATCCTAATCACACTTTTCTGCAAAATGAGCTATGGGATATATTTGCGCTTTTACAAATCTCTCTGTACCCTAACCTCTTTCCATTGATGAGATCCTAATCACAATTTTCTGCAAAATGTACTATGGGATAGATTTGCGCTTATACAAATCTCTTTGTACTCTGACCTCTTTCCATTTATGTGATCATAATCACAATTTTCTGCAAAATGTGCTATGGGATAGATTTGGGCTTTTACAAATCTCTTTGTACCCTAACCTCTTTCCATTGATGTGATCCTAATCACAATTTTCTGCAAATTGTGCTATGGGAGTGATTTGCGCTTATACAAATTCCTTCGTACCCTAACCTCTTTTCATTTATATGATCCTAATCACAATTTTCTGCAAAATGTGCTATGGGATAGAATTGTGCTTATACAAATCTCTTTGTACACTAACCTCTTTCCATTGATGTGATTCTAATCACAATTTTCTGCAAAATGTGCTATGGGATAGATTTGCGCTTTTACAAATCTCTTTGTACCCTAACCTCTTTCCATTGATGTGATCCTAATCACAATTTTCTGCAAAATGTGCTATGGGATAGATTTGCGCTTTTACAAATCTCTTTGTACCCTAACCTCTTTCCATTGATGTGATCCTAATCACAATTTTTTGCAAAATGTGCTATGGGATAGATTTGCGCTTTTACAAATCTCTCTGTACCCTAACCTCTTTCCATTGATGTGATGCTAATCACAATTTTCTGCAAAATGTGCTATAGGATAGATTTGCGCTTTAAGAAATTCCTTCGTACCCTAACCTCTTTCCATTTATATGATCCTAATCACAATTTTCTGCAAAATATGCTATGGGATAGAATTGCGCTTTTACAAATCTCTCTGTACCCTAACCTCTTTCCATTGATGTGATCCTAATCACAATTTTCTGCAAAATGTGCTATGGGATAGATTCGGGCTTTTACAAATCTCTTTGTAACCTAACCTCTTTCCATTGATGTGATCCTAATCACAATTTTCTGCAAAATGAGCTATGGGATAGATTTGCGCTTTTACAAATCTCTCTGTACCCTAACCTCTTTCCATTGATGTGATCCTAATCACAATTTTATGCAAAATGTGCTATGGGATAGATTTGCGCTGTTACAACACTCTTTGTACCCTAACCTCTTTCCATTGATGTGATCCTAATCACAATCTTCTGCAAAATGTGCTATGGGAGTGATTAGCGCTTTTACAAATTTCGTTGTTCCCTAACCTCTTTCCATTTATGTGATCCTAATCACAATTTTCTGCAAAATGTGCAATGGGATAGATTTTCGCTTATACAAATCTCTTTGTACCCTAACCTCTTTCCATTAATGTGATCCTAATCACAATTTTCTGCAAAATGTGCTATGGGAGTGATTTGCGCTTATACAAATCTCTTTGTACCCTAACCTCTTTCCATTGATGTAATCCTTATCACAATTTTCTGCAAAATGTGGTATGGGATGGATTTGCGCTTTTACAAATTCCTTCGTACCCTAACCTCTTTCCATTTATATGATCCTAATCACAATTTTCTGCAAAATGTGCTATGGGATAGAATTACGCTTATACAAATCTCTTTGTACCCTAACCTCTTTCCATTGACGTGATCCTAATCACAATTTTCTGCAAAATCTGCCATAGGAGTGATTTGAGCATTTACAAATCTCTTTGTACCCTAACCTGTTTCCATTTATGTGATCCTAATCACAATTTTCTGCAAAATGTGCTATGGGAGTGATTTGCGCTTTTACAAATTCCTTCGTACCCTAACCTCTTTCCATTTATATGATCCTAATCACAATTTTCTACAAAATGTGCAATGGGATAGATTTGCGCTTATACAAATCTCTTTGTACAATAACCTCTTTCCATTGATGTGATCCTAATCACAATTTTCTGCAAAATCTGCTATGGAATAGATTTGCGCTTATACAAATCTCTTTGTACCCTAACCTCTTTCCATTGATGAGATCCTAATCACAATTTTCTGCAAAATGAGCTATGGGATAGATTTGCGCTTTTACAAATCTCTCTGTACCCTAACCTCTTTCCATCGATGTGATCCTAATCACAATTTTCTGCAAAATGTGCAATGGGATAGATTTGCGCTGATACAAATCTCTTTGTACCCTAACCTCTTTCCATTGATGTGATCCTAATCACAATTTTCTGCAAAATGAGCTATGGGATAGATTTGCGCTTTTACAAATCTCTCTGTACCCTAACCTCTTTCCATTGATGTGATACTAATCACAATTTTCTGCAAAATGTGCAATGGGATAGATTTGCGCTGATACAAATCTCTTTGTACCCTAACCTCTTTCCATTGATGTGATCCTAATCACAATTTTCTGCATAATGTGCAATGGGATAGATTTGCGCTTTTACAAATCTCTCTGTACCCTAACCTCTTTCCATTGATGTGTTCCTAATCACAATTTTCTGCAAAATGTGCAATGGGATAAATTTGCGCTTTTACAAATTCCTTCGTACCCTATCCTCTTTCCATTTATATGATCCTAATCACAATTTTCTACAAAATGTGCAATGGGATAGATTTGCGCTTATACAAATCTCTTTGTACCCTAACCTCTTTCCATTGATGTGATCCTAATCACAATTTTCTGCAAAATGAGCTATGGGATAGATTTGCGCTTTTGCAAATCTCTCTGTACCCTAACCTCTTTCCATTGATGAGATCCTAATCACAATTTTCTGCAAAATGTACTATGGGATAGATTTGCGCTTATACAAATCTCTCTGTACCCTAACCTCTTTCCATTGATGTGATCCTAATCACAATTTTATGCAAAATGTGCTATGGGATAGATTTGCGCTGTTACAACACTCTTTGTACCCTAACCTCTTTCCATTGATGTGATCCTAATCACAATCTTCTGCAAAATGTGCTATGGGAGTGATTAGCGCTTTTACAAATTTCGTTGTTCCCTAACCTCTTTCCATTTATGTGATCCTAATCACAATTTTCTGCAAAATGTGCAATGGGATAGATTTTCGCTTATACAAATCTCTTTGTACCCTAACCTCTTTCCATTGATGTGATCCTAATCACAATCTTCTGCAAAATGTGCTATGGGAGTGATTAGCGCTTTTACAAATTTCGTTGTTCCCTAACCTCTTTCCATTTATGTGATCCTAATCACAATTTTCTGCAAAATGTGCAATGGGATAGATTTTCGCTTATACAAATCTCTTTGTACCCTAACCTCTTTCCATTAATGTGATCCTAATCACAATTTTCTGCAAAATGTGCTATGGGAGTGATTTGCGCTTATACAAATCTCTTTGTACCCTAACCTCTTTCCATTGATGTAATCCTTATCACAATTTTCTGCAAAATGTGGTATGGGATGGATTTGCGCTTTTACAAATTCCTTCGTACCCTAACCTCTTTCCATTTATATGATCCTAATCACAATTTTCTGCAAAATGTGCTATGGGATAGAATTACGCTTATACAAATCTCTTTGTACCCTAACCTCTTTCCATTGACGTGATCCTAATCACAATTTTCTGCAAAATCTGCCATAGGAGTGATTTGAGCATTTACAAATCTCTTTGTACCCTAACCTGTTTCCATTTATGTGATCCTAATCACAATTTTCTGCAAAATGTGCTATGGGAGTGATTTGCGCTTTTACAAATTCCTTCGTACCCTAACCTCTTTCCATTTATATGATCCTAATCACAATTTTCTACAAAATGTGCAATGGGATAGATTTGCGCTTATACAAATCTCTTTGTACAATAACCTCTTTCCATTGATGTGATCCTAATCACAATTTTCTGCAAAATCTGCTATGGAATAGATTTGCGCTTATACAAATCTCTTTGTACCCTAACCTCTTTCCATTGATGTGATCCTAATCACAATTTTCTGCAAAATGTGCTATAGGATAGATTTGCGCTTTAAGAAATTCCTTCGTACCCTAACCTCTTTCCATTTATATGATCCTAATCACAATTTTCTGCAAAATGTGCTATGGGATAGAATTGCGCTTTTACAAATCTCTCTGTACCCTAACCTCTTTCCATTGATGTGATCCTAATCACAATTTTCTGCAAAATGTGCTATGGGATAGATTCGGGCTTTTACAAATCTCTTTGTAACCTAACCTCTTTCCATTTATGTGATGCTAATCACAATTTTCTGCAAAATGAGCTATGGGATAGATTTGCGCTTTTACAAATCTCTCTGTACCCTAACCTCTTTCCATTGATGTGATCCTAATCACAATTTTATGCAAAATGTGCTATGGGATAGATTTGCGCTGTTACAACACTCTTTGTACCCTAACCTCTTTCCATTGATGTGATCCTAATCACAATCTTCTGCAAAATGTGCTATGGGAGTGATTAGCGCTTTTACAAATTTCGTTGTACCCTAACCTCTTTCCATTGATGAGATCCTAATCACAAATTTCTGCAAAATGTACTATGGGATAGATTTGCGCTTATACAAATCTCTTTGTACTCTGACCTCTTTCCATTTATGTGATCATAATCACAATTTTCTGCAAAATGTGCTATGGGATAGATTTGGGCTTTTACAAATCTCTTTGTACCCTAACCTCTTTCCATTGATGTGAACCTAATCACAATTTTCTGCAAATTGTGCTATGGGAGTGATTTGCGCTTATACAAATTCCTTCGTACCCTAACCTCTTTCCATTTATATGATCCTAATCACAATTTTCTGCAAAATGTGTTATGGGATAGAATTGTGCTTATACAAATCTCTTTGTACACTAACCTCTTTCCATTGATGTGATTCTAATCACAATTTTCTGCAAAATGTGCTATGGGATAGATTTGCGCTTTTACAAATCTCTTTGTACCCTAACCTCTTTCCATTGATGTGATCCTAATCACAATTTTCTGCAAAATGTGCTATGGGATAGATTTGCGCTTTTACAAATCTCTTTGTACCCTAACCTCTTTCCATTGATGTGATCCTAATCACAATTTTTTGCAAAATGTGCTATGGGATAGATTTGCGCTTTTACAAATCTCTTTGTACCCTAACCTCTTTCCATTGATGTGATCCTAATCACAATTTTCTGCAAAATGTGCTATGGGATAGATTTTCGCTTTTACAAATCTCTTTGTACCCTAACCTCTTTCCATTGATGTGATCCTAATCACACTTTTCTGCAAAATGTGCTATGGGATAGATTTGCGTTTTTACAAATCTCTCTGTACCCTAACCTCTTTCCATTGATGTGATCCTAATAACAATTTTCTGCAAAATGTGCTATGGGATAGATTTGCGCATTAAGAAATTCCTACGTACCCTAACCTCTTTCCATTGATGTGATCCTAATCACATTTTTCTGCAAAATGTGCGATGGGATAGAATTGCGCTTTTACAAATCTCTCTGTACACTAACCTTTTTCCATTGATGTGATCCTAATCACAATTTTCTGCAAAATGTGCTATGGTATAGATTTGCGCTTGTACAAATCTCTTTGTACCCTAACCACTTTCCATTGATGTGATCCTAATCACAATTTTATGCAAAATGTGCTATGGGATAGATTTGCGCTTTTACAAATCACTTCGGTCCCTAAACTCTTTGCATTGATGAGATCCTAATCACAATTTTCTGCAAAATGTGCTATGGGATAGATTTGCGGTGATACAAATCTCTTTGTATCCTAACCTCTTTCCATTGATGTGATCCTAATCACAATTTTATGCAAAATGTGCTATGGGATAGATTTGCGCTTTTACAAATCTCTCTGTACCCTAACCTCTTTCCATTGATGTGATCCTAATCACAATTTTATGTAAAATGTGCTATGGGATAGATTTGCGCTGTTACAACACTCTTTGTACACTAACCTCTTTCCATTGATGTGATCCCAATCACAATCTTCTGCAAAATGTGCTATGGGAGTGATTAGCGCTTTTACAAATTTCGTTGTACCCTAACCTCTTTCCATTTATGTGATCCTTATCACAATTTTCTGCAAAATGTGCAATGGGATAGATTTTCGCTTATACAAATCTCTTCGTACCCTAACCTCTTTCCATTGATGTGATCCTAATCACAATTTTCTGCAAAATGTGCTATGGGAGTGATTTGCGCTTATACAAATCTTTTTGTACCCTAACCTCTTTCCATTTATGTAATCCTTATCACAATTTTCTGCAAAATGTGGTATGGGATGGATTTGCGCTTTTACAAATTCCTTCGTACCCTAACCTCTTTCCATTTATATGATCCTAATCACAATTTTCTGCAAAATGTGCTATGGGATAGAATTACGCTTATACAAATCTCTCTGTACCCTAACCTCTTTCCATTGATGTGATCCTAATCACAATTTTCTGCAAAATGTGCTATGGGATAGATTCGGGCTTTTACAAATCTCTTTGTAACCTAACCTCTTTCCATTTATGTGATGCTAATCACAATTTTCTGCAAAATGAGCTATGGGATAGATTTGCGCTTTTACAAATCTCTCTGTACCCTAACCTCTTTCCATTGATGTGATCCTAATCACAATTTTATGCAAAATGTGCTATGGGATAGATTTGCGCTGTTACAACACTCTTTGTACCCTAACCTCTTTCCATTGATGTGATCCTAATCACAATCTTCTGCAAAATGTGCTATGGGAGTGATTAGCGCTTTTACAAATTTCGTTGTACCCTAACCTCTTTCCATTGATGAGATCCTAATCACAATTTTCTGCAAAATGTACTATGGGATAGATTTGCGCTTATACAAATCTCTTTGTACTCTGACCTCTTTCCATTTATGTGATCATAATCACAATTTTCTGCAAAATGTGCTATGGGATAGATTTGGGCTTTTACAAATCTCTTTGTACCCTAACCTCTTTCCATTGATGTGAACCTAATCACAATTTTCTGCAAATTGTGCTATGGGAGTGATTTGCGCTTATACAAATTCCTTCGTACCCTAACCTCTTTCCATTTATATGATCCAAATCACAATTTTCTGCAAAATGTGTTATGGGATAGAATTGTGCTTATACAAATCTCTTTGTACACTAACCTCTTTCCATTGATGTGATTCTAATCACAATTTTCTGCAAAATGTGCTATGGGATAGATTTGCGCTTTTACAAATCTCTTTGTACCCTAACCTCTTTCCATTGATGTGATCCTAATCACAATTTTCTGCAAAATGTGCTATGGGATAGATTTGCGCTTTTACAAATCTCTTTGTACCCTAACCTCTTTCCATTGATGTGATCCTAAATACAATTTTTTGCAAAATGTTCTATGGGATAGATTTGCGCTTTTACAAATCTCTCTGTACCCTAACCTCTTTCCATTGATGTGATCCTAATCACAATTTTCTGCAAAATGTGCTATAGGATAGATTTGCGCTTTAAGAAATTCCTTCGTACCCTAACCTCTTTCCATTTATATGATCCTAATCACAATTTTCTGCAAAATGTGCTATGGGATAGAATTGCGCTTTTACAAATCTCTCTGTACCCTAACCTCTTTCCATTGATGTGATCCTAATCACAATTTTCTGCAAAATGTGCTATGGGATAGATTCGGGCTTTTACAAATCTCTTTGTAACCTAACCTCTTTCCATTTATGTGATGCTAATCACAATTTTCTGCAAAATGAGCTATGGGATAGATTTGCGCTTTTACAAATCTCTCTGTACCCTAACCTCTTTCCATTGATGTGATCCTAATCACAATTTTATGCAAAATGTGCTATGGGATAGATTTGCGCTGTTACAACACTCTTTGTACCCTAACCTCTTTCCATTGATGTGATCCTAATCACAATCTTCTGCAAAATGTGCTATGGGAGTGATTAGCGCTTTTACAAATTTCGTTGTACCCTAACCTCTTTCCATTGATGAGATCCTAATCACAAATTTCTGCAAAATGTACTATGGGATAGATTTGCGCTTATACAAATCTCTTTGTACTCTGACCTCTTTCCATTTATGTGATCATAATCACAATTTTCTGCAAAATGTGCTATGGGATAGATTTGGGCTTTTACAAATCTCTTTGTACCCTAACCTCTTTCCATTGATGTGAACCTAATCACAATTTTCTGCAAATTGTGCTATGGGAGTGATTTGCGCTTATACAAATTCCTTCGTACCCTAACCTCTTTCCATTTATATGATCCTAATCACAATTTTCTGCAAAATGTGTTATGGGATAGAATTGTGCTTATACAAATCTCTTTGTACACTAACCTCTTTCCATTGATGTGATTCTAATCACAATTTTCTGCAAAATGTGCTATGGGATAGATTTGCGCTTTTACAAATCTCTTTGTACCCTAACCTCTTTCCATTGATGTGATCCTAATCACAATTTTCTGCAAAATGTGCTATGGGATAGATTTGCGCTTTTACAAATCTCTTTGTACCCTAACCTCTTTCCATTGATGTGATCCTAATCACAATTTTTTGCAAAATGTGCTATGGGATAGATTTGCGCTTTTACAAATCTCTTTGTACCCTAACCTCTTTCCATTGATGTGATCCTAATCACAATTTTCTGCAAAATGTGCTATGGGATAGATTTTCGCTTTTACAAATCTCTTTGTACCCTAACCTCTTTCCATTGATGTGATCCTAATCACAATTTTCTGCAAAATGTGCTATGGGATAGATTTGCGTTTTTACAAATCTCTCTGTACCCTAACCTCTTTCCATTGATGTGATCCTAATAACAATTTTCTGCAAAATGTGCTATGGGATAGATTTGCGCATTAAGAAATTCCTACGTACCCTAACCTCTTTCCATTGATGTGATCCTAATCACATTTTTCTGCAAAATGTGCGATGGGATAGAATTGCGCTTTTACAAATCTCTCTGTACACTAACCTTTTTCCATTGATGTGATCCTAATCACAATTTTCTGCAAAATGTGCTATGGTATAGATTTGCGCTTGTACAAATCTCTTTGTACCCTAACCACTTTCCATTGATGTGATCCTAATCACAATTTTATGCAAAATGTGCTATGGGATAGATTTGCGCTTTTACAAATCACTTCGGTCCCTAAACTCTTTGCATTGATGAGATCCTAATCACAATTTTCTGCAAAATGTGCTATGGGATAGATTTGCGGTGATACAAATCTCTTTGTATCCTAACCTCTTTCCATTGATGTGATCCTAATCACAATTTTATGCAAAATGTGCTATGGGATAGATTTGCGCTTTTACAAATCTCTCTGTACCCTAACCTCTTTCCATTGATGTGATCCTAATCACAATTTTATGTAAAATGTGCTATGGGATAGATTTGCGCTGTTACAACACTCTTTGTACACTAACCTCTTTCCATTGATGTGATCCCAATCACAATCTTCTGCAAAATGTGCTATGGGAGTGATTAGCGCTTTTACAAATTTCGTTGTACCCTAACCTCTTTCCATTTATGTGATCCTTATCACAATTTTCTGCAAAATGTGCAATGGGATAGATTTTCGCTTATACAAATCTCTTCGTACCCTAACCTCTTTCCATTGATGTGATCCTAATCACAATTTTCTGCAAAATGTGCTATGGGAGTGATTTGCGCTTATACAAATCTTTTTGTACCCTAACCTCTTTCCATTTATGTAATCCTTATCACAATTTTCTGCAAAATGTGGTATGGGATGGATTTGCGCTTTTACAAATTCCTTCGTACCCTAACCTCTTTCCATTTATATGATCCTAATCACAATTTTCTGCAAAATGTGCTATGGGATAGAATTACGCTTATACAAATCTCTTTGTACCCTAACCTCTTTCCATTGACGTGATCCTAATCACAATTTTCTGCAAAATATGCCATAGGAGTGATTTGAGCATTTACAAATCTCTTTGTACCCTAACCTCTTTCCATTTATGTGATCCTAATCACAATTTTCTGCAAAATGTGCTATGGGAGTGATTTGCGCTTTTACAAATTCCTTCGTACCCTAACCTCTTTCCATTTATATGATCCTAATCACAATTTTCTACAAAATGTGCAATGGGATAGATTTGCGCTTATACAAATCTCTTTGTACAATAACCTCTTTCCATTGATGTGATCCTAATCACAATTTTCTGCAAAATGTGCTATGGGAGTGATTTGCGCTTTTACAAATTCCTTCGTACCCTAACCTCTTTCCATTTATATGATCCTAATCACAATTTTCTACAAAATGTGCAATGGGATAGATTTGCGCTTATACAAATCTCTTTGTACACTAACCTCTTTCCATTGATGAGATCCTAATCACAATTTTCTGCAAAATGAGCTATGGGAAAGATTTGCGCTTTTACAAATCTCTCTGTACCCTAACCTCTTTCCATCGATGTGATCCTAATCACAATTTTCTGCATAATGTGCTATGGGATAGATTTGCGCTTTAGCAAATCTCTCTGTACCCTAACCTCTTTCCATTGATGTGATCCTAATCACTATTTTCTGCAAAATGTGCAATGGGATAGATTTGCGCTGATACAAATCTCTTTGTACCCTAACCTCTTTCCATTGATGTGATCCTAATCACAATTTTCTGCAAAATGAGCTATGGGATAGATTTGCGCTTTTACAAATCTCTCTGTACCCTAACCTCTTTCCATTGATGTGATCCTAATCACAATTTTCTGCAAAATGTGCAATGGGATAGATTTGCGCTGATACAAATCTCTTTGTACCCTAACCTCTTTCCATTGATGTGATCCTAATCACAATTTTCTGCATAATGTGCAATGGGATAGATTTGCGCTTTTACAAATCTCTCTGTACCCTAACCTCTTTCCATTGATGTGTTCCTAATCACAATTTTCTGCAAAATGTGCAATGGGATAGATTTGCGCTTTTACAAATTCCTTCGTACCCTAACCTCTTTCCATTTATATGATCCTAATCACAATTTTCTACAAAATGTGCAATGGGATAGATTTGCGCTTATACAAATCTCTTTGTACCCTAACCTCTTTCCATTGATGTGATCCTAATCACAATTTTCTGCAAAATGAGCTATGGGATAGATTTGCGCTTTTACAAATCTCTCTGTACCCTAACCTCTTTCCATTGATGAGATCCTAATCACAATTTTCTGCAAAATGTACTATGGGATAGATTTGCGCTTATACAAATCTCTTTGTACTCTGACCTCTTTCCATTTATGTGATCCTAATCACAATTTTCTGCAAAATGTACTATGGGATAGATTTGGGCTTTTACCAATCTCTTTGTACCCTAACCTCTTTCCATTGATGTGATCCTAATCACAATTTTCTGCAAATTGTGCTATGGGAGTGATTTGCGCTTATACAAATTCCTTCGTACCCTAACCTCTTTCCATTTATATGATCCTAATCACAATTTTCTACAAAATGTGCAATGGGATAGATTTGCGCTTATACAAATCTCTTTGTACCCTAACCTCTTTCCATTGATGTGATCCTAATCACAATTTTCTGCAAAATGAGCTATGGGATAGATTTGCGCTTTTACAAATCTCTCTGTACCCTAACCTCTTTCCATTGATGAGATCCTAATCACAATTTTCTGCAAAATGTACTATGGGATAGATTTGTGCTTATACAAATCTCTTTGTACACTAACCTCTTTCCATTGATGTGATTCTAATCACAATTTTCTGCAAAATGTGCTATGGGATAGATTTGCGCTTTTACAAATCTCTTTGTACCCTAACCTCTTTCCATTGATGTGATCCTAATCAAAATTTTCTGCAAAATGTGCTATGGGATAGATTTGCGCTTTTACAAATCTCTTTGTACCCTAACCTCTTTCCATTGATGTGATCCTAATCACAATTTTTTGCAAAATGTGCTATGGGATAGATTTGCGCTTTTACAAATCTCTCTGTACCCTAACCTCTTTCCATTGATGTGATCCTAATCACAATTTTCTGCAAAATGTGCTATGGGATAGAATTGCGATTATACAAATCTCTTTGTACCCTAACCTCTTTCCATTGATGTGATCCTATTCACAATTTTCTGCAAAATGTGCTATGGGATAGATTTGCGCTTTTACAAATCTCTTTGTACCCTAACCTCTTTCCATTGATGTGATCCTAATCACACTTTTCTGCAAAATGTGCTATGGGATAGATTTGCGTTTTTACAAATCTCTCTGTACCCTAACCTCTTTCCATTGATGTGACCCTAATCACAATTTTCTGCAAAATGTGCTATGGGATGGATTTGCGCATTAAGAAATTCCTACGTACCCTAACCTCTTTCCATTGATGTGATCCTAATCACATTTTTCTGCAAAATATGCGATGGGATAGAATTGCGCTTTTACAAATCTCTCTGTACCCTAACCTCTTTCCATTGATGTGATCCTAATCACAATTTTCTGCAAAATGTGCTATGGTATAGATTTGCGCTTTTACAAATCTCTTCGTACCCTAACCTCTTTCCATTGATGTGATCCTAATCACAATTTTCTGCAAAATGTGCTATGGGATAGATTTGCGGTGATACAAATCTCTTTGTACCCTAACCTCCTTCCATTGATGTGATCCTAATCACTATTTTCTGCTAAATGTGGTATGGAATAGATTTGCGCTTATACAAATCTCTTTGTACCCTAACCTCTTTCCATTGATGTGATCCTAATCACAATTTTCTGCAAAATGAGCTATGGGATAGATTTGCGCTTTTACAAATCTCTCTGTACCCTAACCTCTTTCCTTTGATGTGATCCTAATCACTATTTTCTGCTAAATGTGGTATGGAATAGATTTTCGCTTTAGCAAATCTCTTTGTACCCTAACCTCTTTCCATTGATGTAATCCTAATCACAATTTTCTGCAAAATGAGCTCTGGGATAGATTTGCGCTTTTACAAATCTCTTTGTACCCTAACCTCTTTCCATTTAAGTGATCCTAATCACAATTTTCTGCATAATGTGCTATGGGATAGATTTGCGCTTTAGCAAATCTCTTTGTACCCTAACCTCTTTCCATTGATGTAATCCTAATCACAATTATTGCAATATGTGCTATGGGATAGATTTGCGCTGATACAATTCTCTTCGTACCCTAACCTCTTTCCTTTGATGTGATCCTAATCACAATTTTCTGCAAAATGTGCTATGGGAGAGATGTGCGCTTATACAAATCTCTTCGTACCCTAACCTATTTCCATTTATGTGATCCTAATCACAATTTTCTGCAAAATGTGCTATGGGATAGATTTGCGCTGATACAACTCTCTTTGTACCCTAACCTCTTTCCATTGATGTGATCCTAACCACAATCTCCTGCAAAATGTGCTATGGAAGAGATTTGCGCTTTTACAAATCTCTCTGTACCCTAACCTCTTTCCATTGATGTGATCCTAATAACAATTTTCTGCAAAATGTGGTATGGAATAGATTTGCGCTTTAACAAATTCCTTCGTTCCCTAACCTCTTTCCATTTATATGATCCTAATCACAATTTTCTGCAAAATGTGCTATGGGATTGATTTGCGCTGATACAAATCTCTTTGTACCCTAACCTCTTTCCATTGATGTGATCCTAACCACAATCTCCTGCAAAATGTGCTATGGAAGAGATTTGCGCTTTTACAAATCTCTCTGTACCCTAACCTCTTTCCATCGATGTGATCCTAATCACAATTTTCTGCATAATGTGCTATGGGATAGATTTGCGCTTTAGCAAATCTCTCTGTACCCTAACCTCTTTCCATTGATGTGATCCTAATAACAATTTTCTGCAAAATGTGCAATGGGATAGATTTGCGCTGATACAAATCTCTTTGTACCCTAACCTCTTTCCATTGATGTGATCCTAATCACAATTTTCTGCAAAATGAGCTATGGGATAGATTTGCGCTTTTACAAATCTCTCTGTACCCTAACCTCTTTCCATTGATGTGATCCTAATCACAATTTTCTGCAAAATGTGCAATGGGATAGATTTGCGCTGATACAAATCTCTTTGTACCCTAACCTCTTTCCATTGATGTGATCCTAATCACAATTTTCTGCATAATGTGCAATGGGATAGATTTGCGCTTTTACAAATCTCTCTGTACCCTAACCTCTTTCCATTGATGTGTTCCTAATCACAATTTTCTGCAAAATGTGCAATGGGATAGATTTGCGCTTTTACAAATTCCTTCGTACCCTAACCTCTTTCCATTTATATGATCCTAATCACAATTTTCTACAAAATGTGCAATGGGATAGATTTGCGCTTATACAAATCTCTTTGTACCCTAACCTATTTCCATTGATGTGATCCTAATCACAATTTTCTGCAAAATGAGCTATGGGATAGATTTGCGCTTTTACAAATCTCTCTGTACCCTAACCTCTTTCCATTGATGAGATCCTAATCACAATTTTCTGCAAAATGTACTATGGGATAGATTTGCGCTTATACAAATCTCTTTGTACTCTGACCTCTTTCCATTTATGTGATCCTAATCACAATTTTCTGCAAAATGTACTATGGGATAGATTTGGGCTTTTACAAATCTCTTTGTACCCTAACCTCTTTCCATTGATGTGATCCTAATCACAATTTTCTGCAAATTGTGCTATGGGAGTGATTTGCGCTTATACAAATTCCTTCGTACCCTAACCTCTTTCCATTTATATGATCCTAATCACAATTTTCTGCAGAATGTGCTATGGGATAGAATTGTGCTTATACAAATCTCTTTGTACACTAACCTCTTTCCATTGATGTGATTCTAATCACAATTTTCTGCAAAATGTGCTATGGGATGGATTTGCGCTTTTACAAATCTCTTTGTACCCTAACCTCTTTCCATTGATGTGATCCTAATCAAAATTTTCTGCAAAATGTGCTATGGGATAGATTTGCGCTTTTACAAATCTCTTTGTACCCTAACCTCTTTCCATTGATGTGATCCTAATCACAATTTTTTGCAAAATGTGCTATGGGATAGATTTGCGCTTTTACAAATCTCTCTGTACCCTAACCTCTTTCCATTGATGTGATCCTAATCACAATTTTCTGCAAAATGTGCTATGGGATAGAATTGCGATTATACAAATCTCTTTGTACCCGAACCTCTTTCCATTGATGTGATCCTATTCACAATTTTCTGCAAAATGTGCTATGGGATAGATTTGCGCTTTTACAAATCTCTTTGTACCCTAACCTCTTTCCATTGATGTGATCCTAATCACACTTTTCTGCAAAATGTGCTATGGGATAGAATTACGCTTTTACAAATCTCTCTGTACCCTAACCTCTTTCCATTGATGTGATCCTAATCACATTTTTCTGCAAAATATGCGATGGGATAGAATTACGCTTTTACAAATCTCTCTGTACCCTAACCTCTTTCCATTGATGTGATCCTAATCACAATTTTCTGCAAAATGTGCTATGGTATAGATTTGCGCTTTTACAAATCTCTTTGTACCCTAACCACTTTCCATTGATGTGATCCTAATCACAATTTTCTGCAAAATGTGCTATGGGATAGATTTGCGCTTTTACAAATCACTTCGTACCCTAACCTCTTTCCATTGATGTGATCCTAATCACAATTTTCTGCAAAATGTGCTATGGGATAGATTTGCGGTGATACAAATCTCTTTGTACCCTAACCTCCTTCCATTGATGTGATCCTAATCACTATTTTCTGCTAAATGTGGTATGGAATAGATTTGCGCTTATACAAATCTCTTTGTACCCTAACCTCTTTCCATTGATGTGATCCTAATCACAATTTTCTGCAAAATGAGCTATGGGATAGATTTGCGCTTTTACAAATCTCTCTGTACCCTAACCTCTTTCCATTGATGTGATCCTAATCGCAATTTTCTGCATAATGTGCTATGGGATAGATTTTCGCTTTAGCAAATCTCTTTGTACCCTAACCTCTTTCCATTGATGTAATCCTAATCACAATTTTCTGCAAAATGAGCTCTGGGATAGATTTGCGCTTTTACAAACCTCTTTGTACCCTAACCTCTTTCCATTTATGTGATCATAATCTCAATTTTCTGCATAATGTGCTATGGGATAGATTTGCGCTTTAGCAAATCTCTTTGTACCCTAACCTCTTTCCATTGATGTAATCCTAATCACAATTATTGCAAAATGTGCTATGGGATAGATTTGCGCTGATACAATTCTCTTCGTACACTAACCTCTTACCTTTGATGTGATCCTAATCACAATTTTCTGCAAAATGTGCTATGGGAGAGATGTGCGCTTATACAAATCTCTTCGTACCCTAACCTATTTCCATTTATGTGATCCTAATCACAATTTTCTGCAAAATGTGCTATGGGATAGATTTGCGCTGATACAACTCTCTTTGTACCCTAACCTCTTTCCATTGATGTGATCCTAACCACAATCTCCTGCAAAATGTGCTATGGAAGAGATTTGCGCTTTTACAAATCTCTCTGTACCCTAACCTCTTTCCATTGATGTGATCCTAATAACAATTTTCTGCAAAATGTGGTATGGAATAGATTTGCGCTTTAACAAATTCCTTCGTTCCCTAACCTCTTTCCATTTATATGATCCTAATCACAATTTTCTGTAAAATGTGCTACGGGATAGATTTGCGCTTATACAAAACTCTTTGTACACTAACCTCTTTCCATTTACATGATCCTAATCACAATTTTCTGCAAAATGTGCTATGGGATAGATTTGCGCTTATACTAATCTCTTTGTACCCTAACCTCTTTCCATTGATGTGATCCTAACCACAATCTCCTGCAAAATGTGCTATGGAAGAGATTTGCGCTTTTACAAATCTCTCTGTACCCTAACCTCTTTCCATCGATGTGATCCTAATCACAATTTTCTGCATAATGTGCTATGGGATAGATTTGCGCTTTAGCAAATCTCTCTGTACCCTAACCTCTTTCCATTGATGTGATCCTAATCACAATTTTCTGCAAAATGTGCAATGGGATAGATTTGCGCTGATACAAATCTCTTGGTACCCTAACCTCTTTCCATTGATGTGATCCTAATCACAATTTTCTGCAAAATGAGCTATGGGATAGATTTGCGCTTTTACAAATCTCTCTGTACCCTAACCTCTTTCCATTGATGTGATCCTAATCACAATTTTCTGCAAAATGTGCAATGGGATAGATTTGCGCTGATACAAATCTCTTTGTACCCTAACCTCTTTCCATTGATGTGATCCTAATCACAATTTTCTGCATAATGTGCAATGGGATAGATTTGCGCTTTTACAAATCTCTCTGTACCCTAACCTCTTTCCATTGATGTGTTCCTAATCACAATTTTCTGCAAAATGTGCAATGGGATAGATTTGCGCTTTTACAAATTCCTTCGTACCCTAACCTCTTTCCATTTATATGATCCTAATCACAATTTTCTACAAAACGTGCAATGGGATAGATTTGCGCTTATACAAATCTCTTTGTACCCTAACCTCTTTCCATTGATGTGATCCTAATCACAATTTTCTGCAAAATGAGCTATGGGATAGATTTGCGCTTTTACAAATCTCTCTGTACCCTAACCTCTTTCCATTGATGAGATCCTAATCACAATTTTCTGCAAAATGTACTATGGGATAGATTTGCGCTTATACAAATCTCTTTGTACTCTGACCTCTTTCCATTTATGTGATCCTAATCACAATTTTCTGCAAAATGTACTATGGGATAGATTTGGGCTTTTACAAATCTCTTTGTACCCTAACCTCTTTCCATTGATGTGATCCTAATCACAATTTTCTGCAAATTGTGCTATGGGAGTGATTTGCGCTTATACAAATTCCTTCGTACCCTAACCTCTTTCCATTTATATGATCCTAATCACAATTTTCTGCAGAATGTGCTATGGGTTAGAATTGTGCTTATACAAATCTCTTTGTACACTAACCTCTTTCCATTGATGTGATTCTAATCACAATTTTCTGCAAAATGTGCTATAGGATAGATTTGCGCTTTAAGAAATTCCTTCGTACCCTAACCTCTTTCCATTTATATGATCCTAATCACAATTTTCTGCAAAATGTGCTATGGGATAGAATTGCGCTTTTACAAATCTCTCTGTACCCTAACCTCTTTCCATTGATGTGATCCTAATCACAATTTTCTGCAAAATGTGCTATGGGATAGATTCGGGCTTTTACAAATCTCTTTGTAACCTAACCTCTTTCCATTTATGTGATGCTAATCACAATTTTCTGCAAAATGAGCTATGGGATAGATTTGCGCTTTTACAAATCTCTCTGTACCCTAACCTCTTTCCATTGATGTGATCCTAATCACAATTTTATGCAAAATGTGCTATGGGATAGATTTGCGCTGTTACAACACTCTTTGTACCCTAACCTCTTTCCATTGATGTGATCCTAATCACAATCTTCTGCAAAATGTGCTATGGGAGTGATTAGCGCTTTTACAAATTTCGTTGTACCCTAACCTCTTTCCATTGATGAGATCCTAATCACAATTTTCTGCAAAATGTACTATGGGATAGATTTGCGCTTATACAAATCTCTTTGTACTCTGACCTCTTTCCATTTATGTGATCATAATCACAATTTTCTGCAAAATGTGCTATGGGATAGATTTGGGCTTTTACAAATCTCTTTGTACCCTAACCTCTTTCCATTGATGTGAACCTAATCACAATTTTCTGCAAATTGTGCTATGGGAGTGATTTGCGCTTATACAAATTCCTTCGTACCCTAACCTCTTTCCATTTATATGATCCAAATCACAATTTTCTGCAAAATGTGTTATGGGATAGAATTGTGCTTATACAAATCTCTTTGTACACTAACCTCTTTCCATTGATGTGATTCTAATCACAATTTTCTGCAAAATGTGCTATGGGATAGATTTGCGCTTTTACAAATCTCTTTGTACCCTAACCTCTTTCCATTGATGTGATCCTAATCACAATTTTCTGCAAAATGTGCTATGGGATAGATTTGCGCTTTTACAAATCTCTTTGTACCCTAACCTCTTTCCATTGATGTGATCCTAATCACAATTTTTTGCAAAATGTTCTATGGGATAGATTTGCGCTTTTACAAATCTCTCTGTACCCTAACCTCTTTCCATTGATGTGATCCTAATCACAATTTTCTGCAAAATGTGCTATAGGATAGATTTGCGCTTTAAGAAATTCCTTCGTACCCTAACCTCTTTCCATTTATATGATCCTAATCACAATTTTCTGCAAAATGTGCTATGGGATAGAATTGCGCTTTTACAAATCTCTCTGTACCCTAACCTCTTTCCATTGATGTGATCCTAATCACAATTTTCTGCAAAATGTGCTATGGGATAGATTCGGGCTTTTACAAATCTCTTTGTAACCTAACCTCTTTCCATTTATGTGATGCTAATCACAATTTTCTGCAAAATGAGCTATGGGATAGATTTGCGCTTTTACAAATCTCTCTGTACCCTAACCTCTTTCCATTGATGTGATCCTAATCACAATTTTATGCAAAATGTGCTATGGGATAGATTTGCGCTGTTACAACACTCTTTGTACCCTAACCTCTTTCCATTGATGTGATCCTAATCACAATCTTCTGCAAAATGTGCTATGGGAGTGATTAGCGCTTTTACAAATTTCGTTGTACCCTAACCTCTTTCCATTGATGAGATCCTAATCACAAATTTCTGCAAAATGTACTATGGGATAGATTTGCGCTTATACAAATCTCTTTGTACTCTGACCTCTTTCCATTTATGTGATCATAATCACAATTTTCTGCAAAATGTGCTATGGGATAGATTTGGGCTTTTACAAATCTCTTTGTACCCTAACCTCTTTCCATTGATGTGAACCTAATCACAATTTTCTGCAAATTGTGCTATGGGAGTGATTTGCGCTTATACAAATTCCTTCGTACCCTAACCTCTTTCCATTTATATGATCCTAATCACAATTTTCTGCAAAATGTGTTATGGGATAGAATTGTGCTTATACAAATCTCTTTGTACACTAACCTCTTTCCATTGATGTGATTCTAATCACAATTTTCTGCAAAATGTGCTATGGGATAGATTTGCGCTTTTACAAATCTCTTTGTACCCTAACCTCTTTCCATTGATGTGATCCTAATCACAATTTTCTGCAAAATGTGCTATGGGATAGATTTGCGCTTTTACAAATCTCTTTGTACCCTAACCTCTTTCCATTGATGTGATCCTAATCACAATTTTTTGCAAAATGTGCTATGGGATAGATTTGCGCTTTTACAAATCTCTTTGTACCCTAACCTCTTTCCATTGATGTGATCCTAATCACAATTTTCTGCAAAATGTGCTATGGGATAGATTTTCGCTTTTACAAATCTCTTTGTACCCTAACCTCTTTCCATTGATGTGATCCTAATCACACTTTTCTGCAAAATGTGCTATGGGATAGATTTGCGTTTTTACAAATCTCTCTGTACCCTAACCTCTTTCCATTGATGTGATCCTAATAACAATTTTCTGCAAAATGTGCTATGGGATAGATTTGCGCATTAAGAAATTCCTACGTACCCTAACCTCTTTCCATTGATGTGATCCTAATCACATTTTTCTGCAAAATGTGCGATGGGATAGAATTGCGCTTTTACAAATCTCTCTGTACACTAACCTTTTTCCATTGATGTGATCCTAATCACAATTTTCTGCAAAATGTGCTATGGTATAGATTTGCGCTTGTACAAATCTCTTTGTACCCTAACCACTTTCCATTGATGTGATCCTAATCACAATTTTATGCAAAATGTGCTATGGGATAGATTTGCGCTTTTACAAATCACTTCGGTCCCTAAACTCTTTGCATTGATGAGATCCTAATCACAATTTTCTGCAAAATGTGCTATGGGATAGATTTGCGGTGATACAAATCTCTTTGTATCCTAACCTCTTTCCATTGATGTGATCCTAATCACAATTTTATGCAAAATGTGCTATGGGATAGATTTGCGCTTTTACAAATCTCTCTGTACCCTAACCTCTTTCCATTGATGTGATCCTAATCACAATTTTATGTAAAATGTGCTATGGGATAGATTTGCGCTGTTACAACACTCTTTGTACACTAACCTCTTTCCATTGATGTGATCCCAATCACAATCTTCTGCAAAATGTGCTATGGGAGTGATTAGCGCTTTTACAAATTTCGTTGTACCCTAACCTCTTTCCATTTATGTGATCCTTATCACAATTTTCTGCAAAATGTGCAATGGGATAGATTTTCGCTTATACAAATCTCTTCGTACCCTAACCTCTTTCCATTGATGTGATCCTAATCACAATTTTCTGCAAAATGTGCTATGGGAGTGATTTGCGCTTATACAAATCTTTTTGTACCCTAACCTCTTTCCATTTATGTAATCCTTATCACAATTTTCTGCAAAATGTGGTATGGGATGGATTTGCGCTTTTACAAATTCCTTCGTACCCTAACCTCTTTCCATTTATATGATCCTAATCACAATTTTCTGCAAAATGTGCTATGGGATAGAATTACGCTTATACAAATCTCTCTGTACCCTAACCTCTTTCCATTGATGTGATCCTAATCACAATTTTCTGCAAAATGTGCTATGGGATAGATTCGGGCTTTTACAAATCTCTTTGTAACCTAACCTCTTTCCATTTATGTGATGCTAATCACAATTTTCTGCAAAATGAGCTATGGGATAGATTTGCGCTTTTACAAATCTCTCTGTACCCTAACCTCTTTCCATTGATGTGATCCTAATCACAATTTTATGCAAAATGTGCTATGGGATAGATTTGCGCTGTTACAACACTCTTTGTACCCTAACCTCTTTCCATTGATGTGATCCTAATCACAATCTTCTGCAAAATGTGCTATGGGAGTGATTAGCGCTTTTACAAATTTCGTTGTACCCTAACCTCTTTCCATTGATGAGATCCTAATCACAATTTTCTGCAAAATGTACTATGGGATAGATTTGCGCTTATACAAATCTCTTTGTACTCTGACCTCTTTCCATTTATGTGATCATAATCACAATTTTCTGCAAAATGTGCTATGGGATAGATTTGGGCTTTTACAAATCTCTTTGTACCCTAACCTCTTTCCATTGATGTGAACCTAATCACAATTTTCTGCAAATTGTGCTATGGGAGTGATTTGCGCTTATACAAATTCCTTCGTACCCTAACCTCTTTCCATTTATATGATCCAAATCACAATTTTCTGCAAAATGTGTTATGGGATAGAATTGTGCTTATACAAATCTCTTTGTACACTAACCTCTTTCCATTGATGTGATTCTAATCACAATTTTCTGCAAAATGTGCTATGGGATAGATTTGCGCTTTTACAAATCTCTTTGTACCCTAACCTCTTTCCATTGATGTGATCCTAATCACAATTTTCTGCAAAATGTGCTATGGGATAGATTTGCGCTTTTACAAATCTCTTTGTACCCTAACCTCTTTCCATTGATGTGATCCTAATCACAATTTTTTGCAAAATGTTCTATGGGATAGATTTGCGCTTTTACAAATCTCTCTGTACCCTAACCTCTTTCCATTGATGTGATCCTAATCACAATTTTCTGCAAAATGTGCTATAGGATAGATTTGCGCTTTAAGAAATTCCTTCGTACCCTAACCTCTTTCCATTTATATGATCCTAATCACAATTTTCTGCAAAATGTGCTATGGGATAGAATTGCGCTTTTACAAATCTCTCTGTACCCTAACCTCTTTCCATTGATGTGATCCTAATCACAATTTTCTGCAAAATGTGCTATGGGATAGATTCGGGCTTTTACAAATCTCTTTGTAACCTAACCTCTTTCCATTGATGTGATCCTAATCACAATCTTCTGCAAAATGTGCTATGGGAGTGATTAGCGCTTTTACAAATTTCGTTGTACCCTAACCTCTTTCCATTGATGAGATCCTAATCACAAATTTCTGCAAAATGTACTATGGGATAGATTTGCGCTTATACAAATCTCTTTGTACTCTGACCTCTTTCCATTTATGTGATCATAATCACAATTTTCTGCAAAATGTGCTATGGGATAGATTTGGGCTTTTACAAATCTCTTTGTACCCTAACCTCTTTCCATTGATGTGAACCTAATCACAATTTTCTGCAAATTGTGCTATGGGAGTGATTTGCGCTTATACAAATTCCTTCGTACCCTAACCTCTTTCCATTTATATGATCCTAATCACAATTTTCTGCAAAATGTGTTATGGGATAGAATTGTGCTTATACAAATCTCTTTGTACACTAACCTCTTTCCATTGATGTGATTCTAATCACAATTTTCTGCAAAATGTGCTATGGGATAGATTTGCGCTTTTACAAATCTCTTTGTACCCTAACCTCTTTCCATTGATGTGATCCTAATCACAATTTTCTGCAAAATGTGCTATGGGATAGATTTGCGCTTTTACAAATCTCTTTGTACCCTAACCTCTTTCCATTGATGTGATCCTAATCACAATTTTTTGCAAAATGTGCTATGGGATAGATTTGCGCTTTTACAAATCTCTTTGTACCCTAACCTCTTTCCATTGATGTGATCCTAATCACAATTTTCTGCAAAATGTGCTATGGGATAGATTTTCGCTTTTACAAATCTCTTTGTACCCTAACCTCTTTCCATTGATGTGATCCTAATCACACTTTTCTGCAAAATGTGCTATGGGATAGATTTGCGTTTTTACAAATCTCTCTGTACCCTAACCTCTTTCCATTGATGTGATCCTAATAACAATTTTCTGCAAAATGTGCTATGGGATAGATTTGCGCATTAAGAAATTCCTACGTACCCTAACCTCTTTCCATTGATGTGATCCTAATCACATTTTTCTGCAAAATGTGCGATGGGATAGAATTGCGCTTTTACAAATCTCTCTGTACACTACCTTTTTCCATTGATGTGATCCTAATCACAATTTTCTGCAAAATGTGCTATGGTATAGATTTGCGCTTGTACAAATCTCTTTGTACCCTAACCACTTTCCATTGATGTGATCCTAATCACAATTTTATGCAAAATGTGCTATGGGATAGATTTGCGCTTTTACAAATCACTTCGGTCCCTAAACTCTTTGCATTGATGAGATCCTAATCACAATTTTCTGCAAAATGTGCTATGGGATAGATTTGCGGTGATACAAATCTCTTTGTATCCTAACCTCTTTCCATTGATGTGATCCAAATCACAATTTTATGCAAAATGTGCTATGGGATAGATTTGCGCTTTTACAAATCTCTCTGTACCCTAACCTCTTTCCATTGATGTGATCCTAATCACAATTTTATGTAAAATGTGCTATGGGATAGATTTGCGCTGTTACAACACTCTTTGTACACTAACCTCTTTCCATTGATGTGATCCCAATCACAATCTTCTGCAAAATGTGCTATGGGAGTGATTAGCGCTTTTACAAATTTCGTTGTACCCTAACCTCTTTCCATTTATGTGATCCTTATCACAATTTTCTGCAAAATGTGCAATGGGATAGATTTTCGCTTATACAAATCTCTTCGTACCCTAACCTCTTTCCATTGATGTGATCCTAATCACAATTTTCTGCAAAATGTGCTATGGGAGTGATTTGCGCTTATACAAATCTTTTTGTACCCTAACCTCTTTCCATTTATGTAATCCTTATCACAATTTTCTGCAAAATGTGGTATGGGATGGATTTGCGCTTTTACAAATTCCTTCGTACCCTAACCTCTTTCCATTTATATGATCCTAATCACAATTTTCTGCAAAATGTGCTATGGGATAGAATTACGCTTATACAAATCTCTTTGTACCCTAACCTCTTTCCATTGACGTGATCCTAATCACAATTTTCTGCAAAATATGCCATAGGAGTGATTTGAGCATTTACAAATCTCTTTGTACCCTAACCTCTTTCCATTTATGTGATCCTAATCACAATTTTCTGCAAAATGTGCTATGGGAGTGATTTGCGCTTTTACAAATTCCTTCGTACCCTAACCTCTTTCCATTTATATGATCCTAATCACAATTTTCTACAAAATGTGCAATGGGATAGATTTGCGCTTATACAAATCTCTTTGTACAATAACCTCTTTCCATTGATGTGATCCTAATCACAATTTTCTGCAAAATGTGCTATGGGAGTGATTTGCGCTTTTACAAATTCCTTCGTACCCTAACCTCTTTCCATTTATATGATCCTAATCACAATTTTCTACAAAATGTGCAATGGGATAGATTTGCGCTTATACAAATCTCTTTGTACACTAACCTCTTTCCATTGATGAGATCCTAATCACAATTTTCTGCAAAATGAGCTATGGGAAAGATTTGCGCTTTTACAAATCTCTCTGTACCCTAACCTCTTTCCATCGATGTGATCCTAATCACAATTTTCTGCATAATGTGCTATGGGATAGATTTGCGCTTTAGCAAATCTCTCTGTACCCTAACCTCTTTCCATTGATGTGATCCTAATCACTATTTTCTGCAAAATGTGCAATGGGATAGATTTGCGCTGATACAAATCTCTTTGTACCCTAACCTCTTTCCATTGATGTGATCCTAATCACAATTTTCTGCAAAATGAGCTATGGGATAGATTTGCGCTTTTACAAATCTCTCTGTACCCTAACCTCTTTCCATTGATGTGATCCTAATCACAATTTTCTGCAAAATGTGCAATGGGATAGATTTGCGCTGATACAAATCTCTTTGTACCCTAACCTCTTTCCATTGATGTGATCCTAATCACAATTTTCTGCATAATGTGCAATGGGATAGATTTGCGCTTTTACAAATCTCTCTGTACCCTAACCTCTTTCCATTGATGTGTTCCTAATCACAATTTTCTGCAAAATGTGCAATGGGATAGATTTGCGCTTTTACAAATTCCTTCGTACCCTAACCTCTTTCCATTTATATGATCCTAATCACAATTTTCTACAAAATGTGCAATGGGATAGATTTGCGCTTATACAAATCTCTTTGTACCCTAACCTCTTTCCATTGATGTGATCCTAATCACAATTTTCTGCAAAATGAGCTATGGGATAGATTTGCGCTTTTACAAATCTCTCTGTACCCTAACCTCTTTCCATTGATGAGATCCTAATCACAATTTTCTGCAAAATGTACTATGGGATAGATTTGCGCTTATACAAAGCTCTTTGTACTCTGACCTCTTTCCATTTATGTGATCCTAATCACAATTTTCTGCAAAATGTACTATGGGATAGATTTGGGCTTTTACAAATCTCTTTGTACCCTAACCTCTTTCCATTGATGTGATCCTAATCACAATTTTCTGCAAATTGTGCTATGGGAGTGATTTGCGCTTATACAAATTCCTTCGTACCCTAACCTCTTTCCATTTATATGATCCTAATCACAATTTTCTACAAAATGTGCAATGGGATAGATTTGCGCTTATACAAATCTCTTTGTACCCTAACCTCTTTCCATTGATGTGATCCTAATCACAATTTTCTGCAAAATGAGCTATGGGATAGATTTGCGCTTTTACAAATCTCTCTGTACCCTAACCTCTTTCCATTGATGAGATCCTAATCACAATTTTCTGCAAAATGTACTATGGGATAGATTTGTGCTTATACAAATCTCTTTGTACACTAACCTCTTTCCATTGATGTGATTCTAATCACAATTTTCTGCAAAATGTGCTATGGGATAGATTTGCGCTTTTACAAATCTCTTTGTACCCTAACCTCTTTCCATTGATGTGATCCTAATCAAAATTTTCTGCAAAATGTGCTATGGGATAGATTTGCGCTTTTACAAATCTCTTTGTACCCTAACCTCTTTCCATTGATGTGATCCTAATCACAATTTTTTGCAAAATGTGCTATGGGATAGATTTGCGCTTTTACAAATCTCTCTGTACCCTAACCTCTTTCCATTGATGTGATCCTAATCACAATTTTCTGCAAAATGTGCTATGGGATAGAATTGCGATTATACAAATCTCTTTGTACCCTAACCTCTTTCCATTGATGTGATCCTATTCACAATTTTCTGCAAAATGTGCTATGGGATAGATTTGCGCTTATACAAATCTCTTTGTACCCTAACCTCTTTCCATTGATGTGATCCTAATCACACTTTTCTGCAAAATGTGCTATGGGATAGATTTGCGTTTTTACAAATCTCTCTGTACCCTAACCTCTTTCCATTGATGTGACCCTAATCACAATTTTCTGCAAAATGTGCTATGGGATGGATTTGCGCATTAAGAAATTCCTACGTACCCTAACCTCTTTCCATTGATGTGATCCTAATCACATTTTTCTGCAAAATATGCGATGGGATAGAATTGCGCTTTTACAAATCTCTCTGTACCCTAACCTCTTTCCATTGATGTGATCCTAATCACAATTTTCTGCAAAATGTGCTATGGTATAGATTTGCGCTTTTACAAATCTCTTCGTACCCTAACCTCTTTCCATTGATGTGATCCTAATCACAATTTTCTGCAAAATGTGCTATGGGATAGATTTGCGGTGATACAAATCTCTTTGTACCCTAACCTCCTTCCATTGATGTGATCCTAATCACTATTTTCTGCTAAATGTGGTATGGAATAGATTTGCGCTTATACAAATCTCTTTGTACCCTAACCTCTTTCCATTGATGTGATCCTAATCACAATTTTCTGCAAAATGAGCTATGGGATAGATTTGCGCTTTTACAAATCTCTCTGTACCCTAACCTCTTTCCTTTGATGTGATCCTAATCACTATTTTCTGCTAAATGTGGTATGGAATAGATTTTCGCTTTAGCAAATCTCTTTGTACCCTAACCTCTTTCCATTGATGTAATCCTAATCACAATTTTCTGCAAAATGAGCTCTGGGATAGATTTGCGCTTTTACAAATCTCTTTGTACCCTAACCTCTTTCCATTTATGTGATCCTAATCACAATTTTCTGCATAATGTGCTATGGGATAGATTTGCGCTTTAGCAAATCTCTTTGTACCCTAACCTCTTTCCATTGATGTAATCCTAATCACAATTATTGCAAAATATGCTATGGGATAGATTTGCGCTGATACAATTCTCTTCGTACCCTAACCTCTTTCCTTTGATGTGATCCTAATCACAATTTTCTGCAAAATGTGCTATGGGAGAGATGTGCGCTTATACAAATCTCTTCGTACCCTAACCTATTTCCATTTATGTGATCCTAATCACAATTTTCTGCAAAATGTGCTATGGGATAGATTTGCGCTGATACAACTCTCTTTGTACCCTAACCTCTTTCCATTGATGTGATCCTAACCACAATCTCCTGCAAAATGTGCTATGGAAGAGATTTGCGCTTTTACAAATCTCTCTGTACCCTAACCTCTTTCCATTGATGTGATCCTAATAACAATTTTCTGCAAAATGTGGTATGGAATAGATTTGCGCTTTAACAAATTCCTTCGTTCCCTAACCTCTTTCCATTTATATGATCCTAATCACAATTTTCTGCAAAATGTGCTATGGGATTGATTTGCGCTGATACAACTCTCTTTGTACCCTAACCTCTTTCCATTGATGTGATCCTAACCACAATCTCCTGCAAAATGTGCTATGGAAGAGATTTGCGCTTTTACAAATCTCTCTGTACCCTAACCTCTTTCCATCGATGTGATCCTAATCACAATTTTCTGCATAATGTGCTATGGGATAGATTTGCGCTTTAGCAAATCTCTCTGTACCCTAACCTCTTTCCATTGATGTGATCCTAATAACAATTTTCTGCAAAATGTGCAATGGGATAGATTTGCGCTGATACAAATCTCTTTGTACCCTAACCTCTTTCCATTGATGTGATCCTAATCACAATTTTCTGCAAAATGAGCTATGGGATAGATTTGCGCTTTTACAAATCTCTCTGTACCCTAACCTCTTTCCATTGATGTGATCCTAATCACAATTTTCTGCAAAATGTGCAATGGGATAGATTTGCGCTGATACAAATCTCTTTGTACCCTAACCTCTTTCCATTGATGTGATCCTAATCACAATTTTCTGCATAATGTGCAATGGGATAGATTTGCGCTTTTACAAATCTCTCTGTACCCTAACCTCTTTCCATTGATGTGTTCCTAATCACAATTTTCTGCAAAATGTGCAATGGGATAGATTTGCGCTTTTACAAATTCCTTCGTACCCTAACCTCTTTCCATTTATATAATCCTAATCACAATTTTCTACAAAATGTGCAATGGGATAGATTTGCGCTTATACAAATCTCTTTGTACCCTAACCTCTTTCCATTGATGTGATCCTAATCACAATTTTCTGCAAAATGAGCTATGGGATAGATTTGCGCTTTTACAAATCTCTCTGTACCCTAACCTCTTTCCATTGATGAGATCCTAATCACAATTTTCTGCAAAATGTACTATGGGATAGATTTGCGCTTATACAAATCTCTTTGTACTCTGACCTCTTTCCATTTATGTGATCCTAATCACAATTTTCTGCAAAATGTACTATGGGATAGATTTGGGCTTTTACAAATCTCTTTGTACCCTAACCTCTTTCCATTGATGTGATCCTAATCACAATTTTCTGCAAATTGTGCTATGGGAGTGATTTGCGCTTATACAAATTCCTTCGTACCCTAACCTCTTTCCATTTATATGATCCTAATCACAATTTTCTGCAGAATGTGCTATGGGATAGAATTGTGCTTATACAAATCTCTTTGTACACTAACCTCTTTCCATTGATGTGATTCTAATCACAATTTTCTGCAAAATGTGCTATGGGATGGATTTGCGCTTTTACAAATCTCTTTGTACCCTAACCTCTTTCCATTGATGTGATCCTAATCAAAATTTTCTGCAAAATGTGCTATGGGATAGATTTGCGCTTTTACAAATCTCTTTGTACCCTAACCTCTTTCCATTGATGTGATCCTAATCACAATTTTTTGCAAAATGTGCTATGGGATAGATTTGCGCTTTTACAAATCTCTCTGTACCCTAACCTCTTTCCATTGATGTGATCCTAATCACAATTTTCTGCAAAATGTGCTATGGGATAGAATTGCGATTATACAAATCTCTTTGTACCCGAACCTCTTTCCATTGATGTGATCCTATTCACAATTTTCTGCAAAATGTGCTATGGGATAGATTTGCGCTTTTACAAATCTCTTTGTACCCTAACCTCTTTCCATTGATGTGATCCTAATCACACTTTTCTGCAAAATGTGCTATGGGATAGAATTACGCTTTTACAAATCTCTCTGTACCCTAACCTCTTTCCATTGATGTGATCCTAATCACATTTTTCTGCAAAATATGCGATGGGATAGAATTACGCTTTTACAAATCTCTCTGTACCCTAACCTCTTTCCATTGATGTGATCCTAATCACAATTTTCTGCAAAATGTGCTATGGTATAGATTTGCGCTTTTACAAATCTCTTTGTACCCTAACCACTTTCCATTGATGTGATCCTAATCACAATTTTCTGCAAAATGTGCTATGGGATAGATTTGCGCTTTTACAAATCACTTCGTACCCTAACCTCTTTCCATTGATGTGATCCTAATCACAATTTTCTGCAAAATGTGCTATGGGATAGATTTGCGTTTTTACAAATCTCTCTGTACCCTAACCTCTTTCCATTGATGTGACCCTAATCACAATTTTCTGCAAAATGTGCTATGGGATAGATTTGCGCATTAAGAAATTCCTACGTACCCTAACCTCTTTCCATTGATGTGATCCTAATCACATTTTTCTGCAAAATATGCGATGGGATAGAATTGCGCTTTTACAAATCTCTCTGTACCCTAACCTCTTTCCATTGATGTGATCCTAATCACAATTTTCTGCAAAATGTGCTATGGTATAGATTTGCGCTTTTACAAATCTCTTTGTACCCTAACCACTTTCCATTGATGTGATCCTAATCACAATTTTCTGCAAAATGTGCTATGGGATAGATTTGCGCTTTTACAAATCACTTCGTACCCTAACCTCTTTCCATTGATGTGATCCTAATCACAATTTTCTGCAAAATGTGCTATGGGATAGATTTGCGCTTTTACAAATCACTTCGTACCCTAACCTCCTTCCATTGATGTGATCCTAATCACTATTTTCTGCTAAATGTGGTATGGAATAGATTTGCGCTTATACAAATCTCTTTGTACCCTAACCTCTTTCCATTGATGTGATCCTAATCACAATTTTCTGCAAAATGAGCTATGGGATAGATTTGCGCTTTTACAAATCTCTCTGTACCCTAACCTCTTTCCATTGATGTGATCCTAATCGCAATTTTCTGCATAATGTGCTATGGGATAGATTTTCGCTTTAGCAAATCTCTTTGTACCCTAACCTCTTTCCATTGATGTAATCCTAATCACAATTTTCTGCAAAATGAGCTCTGGGATAGATTTGCGCTTTTACAAACCTCTTTGTACCCTAACCTCTTTCCATTTATGTGATCCTAATCACAATTTTCTGCATAATGTGCTATGGGATAGATTTGCGCTTTAGCAAATCTCTTTGTACCCTAACCTCTTTCCATTGATGTAATCCTAATCACAATTATTGCAAAATGTGCTATGGGATAGATTTGCGCTTATACAAATCTCTTCGTACCCTAACCTATTTCCATTTATGTGATCCTAATCACAATTTTCTGCAAAATGTGCTATGGGATAGATTTGCGCTGATACAACTCTCTTTGTACCCTAACCTCTTTCCATTGATGTGATCCTAACCACAATCTCCTGCAAAATGTGCTATGGAAGAGATTTGCGCTTTTACAAATCTCTCTGTACCCTAACCTCTTTCCATTGATGTGATCCTAATAACAATTTTCTGCAAAATGTGGTATGGAATAGATTTGCGCTTTAACAAATTCCTTCGTTCCCTAACCTCTTTCCATTTATATGATACTAATCACAATTTTCTGTAAAATGTGCTACGGGATAGAGTTGCGCTTATACAAAACTCTTTGTACACTAACCTCTTTCCATTGATGTGATCCTAATTACAATTTTCTGCAAAATGTGTTATGGGACAGATTTGCGCTTTAACAAATTCCTTCGTACACTAACCTCTTTCCATTTACATGATCCTAATCACAATTTTCTGCAAAATGTGCTATGGGATAGATTTGCGCTTATACTAATCTCTTTGTACCCTAACCTCTTTCCATTGATGTGATCCTAATCACAATTTTCTGCAATATGTGCCATGTGAGTAATTTGCGCATTTACAAATCTCTTTGTACCATAACCTCTTTCCATTGATGTGATCCTAATCACAATTTTCTGCAAAATCTGCTATGAAATAGATTTGTGCTTATACAAATCTCTGTGTACTCTAACCTCTTTCCATTTATGTAATCCTAATCACAAATTTCTGCAAAATGAGCTATGGGATACATTTGCGCCTTTACAAATCTCTCTGTACCCTAACCTCTTTCCATTGATGTGATCCTAATTACAATCTTCTGCAAAATGTGCTATGGGATAGATTTGCGTTTATACAAATCTCTTTGTACTCTAACCTCTTTCCATTTATGTGATCCTAATCACAATTTTCTGCAAAATGTGCTATGGGATAGATTTGCGCTTTTACAAATCTATTTGTACCCTAACCTCTTCCATTGATGTGATCCTAATAACAATTTTCTGCCAAATGTTCTATGGGAGAGTACTGCGCTAACAAATTTCTTTGTACCCTAACCTCTTTCCATTGATGTGATCCTAATCACAATGTTCTGCAAAATGTGCTATGGGATAGATTTGCGCTTATGCAAATCTCTTTATATACTAACCTCTTTCCATTGTTGTGATCCTAATCACAATATCCTGCAAAATGTGATATGGGATAGATTTGCGCTTTTACAAATCTCTTTGTACCATAACCTCTTCCATTGATGTGATCCTAATCACAATTTTCTGCAAAATGTTCTATTGGAGCGATTTGAGTTTTAACAAATTTCTTTGTAACCTAACCTCTTTCCATTAATGTGATCCTAATCACAATTTTCTGCAAAATGTACTATGGGAGAGATTTGCGCTTTAACAAATTTCTTTGTAACCTAACCTCTTTCCATTTATGTGATCCTAATCACAATTTTCTGCAAAATGTGCTATGGTATAGATTTGCGCTTTAAGAAATTCCTTCGTACCCTAACTTCTTTCCATTTATATGATCCTAATCACAATTTTCTGCAAAATGTGCTATGGGATAGAATTGCGCTTATACAAATCTCTTTGTACCCTAAACTCTTTCCATTGACGTAATTCTAATCACAATTTTCTGCAAAATGTGCCATGGGAGTGATTTGAGCATTTACAAATCTCTTTGTACTCTAACCTCTTTCAATTTATGTGATCCTAATCACAATTTTCTACAAAATGTATAATGGGATAGAATTGCGCTTATACTAATCTCTTTGTACCCTAACCTCTTTCCATTGACGTGATCCTAATCACAATTTTCTACAAAATGTGCAATGGGATAGATGTTGCGCTTATACAAATCTCATTGTACAATAACCTCTTTCCATTGATGTGATCCTAATCACTATTTTCTGCAAAATGTGCAATGGGATAGATTTGCGCTGATACAAATCTCTTTGTACCCTAACCTCTTTCCATTGATGTGATCCTAATCACAATTTTCTGCATAATGTGCAATGGGATAGATTTGCGCTTTTACAAATCTCTCTGTACCCTAACCTCTTTCCATTGATGTGTTCCTAATCACAATTTTCTGCAAAATGTGCAATGGGATAGATTTGCGCTTTTACAAATTCCTTCGTACCCTAACCTCTTTCCATTTATATGATCCTAATCACAATTTTCTACAAAATGTGCAATGGGATAGATTTGCGCTTATACAAATCTCTTTGTACCCTAACCTCTTTCCATTGATGAGATCCTAATCACAATTTTCTGCAAAATGATCTATGGGATAGATTTGCGCTTTTACAAATCTCTCTGTACCCTAACCTCTTTCCATTGATGAGATCCTAATCACAATTTTCTGCAAAATGTACTATGGGATAGATTTGCGCTTATACAAATCTCTTTGTACTCTGACCTCTTTCCATTTATGTGATCCTAATCACAATTTTCTGCAAATTGTGCTATGGGAGTGATTTGCGCTTATACAAATTCCTTCGTACCCTAACCTCTTTCCATTTATATGATCCTAATCACAATTTTCTGCAGAATGTGCTATGGGATAGAATTGTGCTTATACAAATCTCTTTGTACACTAACCTCTTTCCATTGATGTGATTCTAATCACAATTTTCTGCAAAATGTGCTATGGGATAGATTTGCGCTTTTACAAATCTCTTTGTACCCTAACCTCTTTCCATTGATGTGATCCTAATCAAAATTTTCTGCAAAATGTGTTATGGGATAGATTTGCGCTTTTACAAATCTCTTTGTACCCTAACCTCTTTCCATTGATGTGATCCTAATCACAATTTTTTGCAAAATGTGCTATGGGATAGATTTGCGCTTTTACAAATCTCTCTGTACCCTAACCTCTTTCCATTGATGTGATCCTAATCACAATTTTCTGTAAAATGTGCTACGGGATAGATTTGCGCTTATACAAAACTCTTTGTACACTAACCTCTTTCCATTGATGTGATCCTAATTACAATTTTCTGCAAAATGTGTTATGGGACAGATTTGCGCTTTAAGAAATTCCTTCGTACCCTAACCTCTTTCCATTTATATGATCCTAATCACAATTTTCTGCAAAATGTGCTATGGGATAGAATTGCGATTATACAAATCTCTTTGTACCCTAACCTCTTTCCATTGATGTGATCCTAATCACAATTTTCTGCAAAATGTGCTATGGGATAGATTTTCGCTTTTACAAATCTCTTTGTACCCTAACCTCTTTCCATTGATGTGATCCTAATCACACTTTTCTGCAAAATGAGCTATGGGATAGATTTGCGCTTTTACAAATCTCTTTGTACCCTAACCTCTTTCCATTGATGTGATCCTAATCACAATTTTCTGCAAAATGTACTATGGGATAGATTTGCGCTTATACAAATCTCTTTGTACTCTGACCTCTTTCCATTTATGTGATCATAATCACAATTTTCTGCAAAATGTGCTATGGGATAGATCTGGGCTTTTACAAATCTCTTTGTACCCTAACCTCTTTCCATTGATGTGATCCTAATCACAATTTTCTGCAAATTGTGCTATGGGAGTGATTTGCGCTTATACAAATTCCTTCGTACCCTAACCTCTTTTCATTTATGTGATCCTAATCACAATTTTCTGCAAAATGTGCTATGGGATAGAATTGTGCTTATACAAATCTCTTTGTACACTAACCTCTTTCCATTGATGTGATTCTAATCACAATTTTCTGCAAAATGTGCTATGGGATAGATTTGCGCTTTTACAAATCTCTTTGTACCCTAACCTCTTTCCATTGATGTGATCCTAATCACAATTTTCTGCAAAATGTGCTATGGGATAGATTTGCGCTTTTACAAATCTCTTTGTACCCTAACCTCTTTCCATTGATGTGATCCTAATCACAATTTTTTGCAAAATGTGCTATGGGATAGATTTGCGCTTTTACAAATCTCTCTGTACCCTAACCTCTTTCCATTGATGTGATCCTAATCACAATTTTCTGCAAAATGTGCTATAGGATAGATTTGCGATTTAAGAAATTCCTTCGTACCCTAACCTCTTTCCATTTATATGATCCTAATCACAATTTTCTGCAAAATGTGCTATGGGATAGAATTGCGCTTTTACAAATCTCTCTGTACCCTAACCTCTTTCCATTGATGTGATCCTAATCACAATTTTCTGCAAAATGAGCTATGGGATACATTTGCGCCTTTACAAATCTCTCTGTACCCTAATCTCTTTCCATTGATGTGATCCTAATTACAATCTTCTGCAAAATGTGCTATGGGATAGATTTGCGTTTATACAAATCTCTTTGTACTCTAACCACTTTCCATTTATGTGATCCTAATCACAATTTTCTGCAAAATGTGCTATGGGATAGATTTGCGCTTTTACAAATCTATTTGTACCCTAACCTCATCCATTGATGTAATCCTAATCACAATTTTCTGCCAAATGTTCTATGGGAGAGTATTGCGCTTTAACAAATTTCTTTGTACCCTAACCTCTTTCCATTGATGTGATCCTAATCACAATCTTCTGCAAAATGTGCTATGGGAGTGATTTGCGCTTTTACAAATCTCTCTGTACCCTAACCTCTTTCCATTGATGTGATCCTAATCACAATTTTCTGCAAATTGTGCTATGGGAGTGATTTGCGCTTATATAAATTCCTTCGTACCCTAACCTCTTTTCATTTATATGATCCTAATCACAATTTTCTGCAAAATGTGCTATGGGATAGAATTGTGCTTATACAAATCTCTTTGTACACTAACCTCTTTCCATTGATGTGATTCTAATCACAATTTTCTGCAAAATGTGCTATGGGATAGATTTGCGCTTTTACAAATCTCTTTGTACCCTAACCTCTTTCCATTGATGTGATCCTAATCACAATTTTCTGCAAAATGTGCTATGGGATAGATTTGCGCTTTTACAAATCTCTTTGTACCCTAACCTCTTTCCATTGATGTGATCCTAATCACAATTTTTTGCAAAATGTGCTATGGGATAGATTTGCGCTTTTACAAATCTCTCTGTACCCTAACCTCTTTCCATTGATGTGATCCTAATCACAATTTTCTGCAAAATGTGCTATAGGATAGATTTGCGCTTTAAGAAATTCCTTCGTACCCTAATCTCTTTCCATTTATATGATCCTAATCACAATTTTCTGCAAAATGTGCTATGGGATAGAATTGCGCTTTTACAAATCTCTCTGTACCCTAACCTCTTTCCATTGATGTGATCCTAATCACAATTTTCTGCAAAATGAGCTATGGGATACATTTGCGCCTTTACAAATCTCTCTGTACCCTAACCTCTTTCCATTGATGTGATCCTAATTACAATCTTCTGCAAAATGTGCTATGGGATAGATTTGCGTTTATACAAATCTCTTTGTACTCTAACCACTTTCCATTTATGTGATCCTAATCACAATTTTCTGCAAAATGTGCTATGGGATAGATTTGCGCTTTTACAAATCTATTTGTACCCTAACCTCTTCCATTGATGTAATCCTAATCACAATCTTCTGCAAAATGTGCTATGGGAGTGATTAGCGCTTTTACAAATTTCGTTGTACCCTAACCTCTTTCCATTGATGAGATCCTAATCACAATTTTCTGCAAAATGTACTATGGGATAGATTTGCGCTTATACAAATCTCTTTGTACTCTGACCTCTTTCCATTGATGTGAACCTAATCACAATTTTCTGCAAATTCTGCTATGGGAGTGATTTGCGCTTATACAAATTCCTTCGTACCCTAACCTCTTTCCATTTATATGTTCCTAATCACAATTTTCTGCAAAATGTGTTATGGGATAGAATTGTGCTTATACAAATCTCTTTGTACACTAACCTCTTTCCATTGATGTGATCCTAATCACAATTTTATGCAAAATGTGCTATGGGATAGATTTGCGCTGTTACAACACTCTTTGTACCCTAACCTCTTTCCATTGATGTGATCTTAATCACAATCTTCTGCAAAATGTGCTATGGGAGTGATTAGCGCTTTTAAAAATTTCGTTGTACCCTAACCTCTTTCCATTGATGAGATCCTAATCACAATTTTCTGCAAAATGTACTATGGGATAGATTTGCGCTTATACAAATCTCTTTGTACTCTGACCTCTTTCCATTTATGTGATCATAATCACAATTTTCTGCAAAATGTGCTATGGGATAGATTTGGGCTTTTACAAATCTCTTTGTACCCTAACCTCTTTCCATTGATGTGAACCTAATCACAATTTTCTGCAAATTGTGCTATGGGAGTGATTTGCGCTTCTACAAATTCCTTCGTACCCTAACCTCTTTCCATTTATATGTTCCTAATCACAATTTTCTGCAAAATGTGTTATGGGATAGAATTGTGCTTATACAAATCTCTTTGTACACTAACCTCTTTCCATTGATGTGATTCTAATCACAATTTTCTGCAAAATGTGCTATGGGATAGATTTGCGATTTTACAAATCTCTTTGTACCCTAACCTCTTTCCATTGATGTGATCCTAATCACAATTTTCTGCAAAATGTGCTATGGGATAGATTTGCGCTTTTACAAATCTCTTTGTACCCTAACCTCTTTCCATCGATGTGATCCTAATCACAATTTTTTGCAAAATGTGCTATGGGATAGATTTGCGCTTTTACAAATCTCTCTGTACCCTAACCTCTTTCCATTGATGTGATCCTAATCACAATTTTCTGCAAAATGTGCTATAGGATAGATTTGCGCTTTAAGAAATTCCTTCGTAACCTAACCTCTTTCCATTTATATGATCCTAATCACAATTTTCTGCAAAATGTGCTATGGGATAGAATTGCGCTTTTACAAATCTCTCTGTACCCTAACCTCTTTCCATTGATGTGATCCTAATCACAATTTTCTGCAAAATGTGCTATGGGATAGATTCGGGCTTTTACAAATCTCTTTGTAACCTAACCTCTTTCCATTGATGTGATCCTAATCACAATTTTCTGCAAAATGAGCTATGGGATAGATTTGCGCTTTTACAAATCTCTCTCTACCCTAACCTCTTTCCATTTATGTGATCCTAATCACAATTTTATGCAAAATGTGCTATGGGATAGATTTGCGCTGTTACAACACTCTTTGTACCCTAACCTCTTTCCATTGATGTGATCCTAATCACAATCTTCTGCAAAATGTGCTATGGGAGTGATTAGCGCTTTTACAAATTTCGTTGTACCCTAACCTCTTTCCATTTATGTGATCCTAATCACAATTTTCTGCAAAATGTGCAATGGGATAGATTTTCGCTTATACAAATCTCTTTGTACCCTAACCTCTTTCCATTAATGTGATCCTAATCACAATTTTCTGCAAAATGTGCTATGGGAGTGATTTGCGCTTATACAAATCTCTTTGTACCCTAACCTCTTTCCATTGATGTAATCCTTATCACAATTTTCTGCAAAATGTGGTATGGGATGGATTTGCGCTTTTACAAATTCCTTCGTACCCTAACCTCTTTCCATTTATATGATCCTAATCACAATTTTCTGCAAAATGTGCTATGGGATAGAATTACGCTTATACAAATCTCTTTGTACCCTAACCTCTTTCCATTGACGTGATCCTAATCACAATTTTCTGCAAAATCTGCCATAGGAGTGATTTGAGCATTTACAAATCTCTTTGTACCCTAACCTCTTTCCATTTATGTGATCCTAATCACAATTTTCTGCAAAATGTGCTATGGGAGTGATTTGCGCTTTTACAAATTCCTTCGTACCCTAACCTCTTTCCATTTATATGATCCTAATCACAATTTTCTACAAAATGTGCAATGGGATAGATTTGCGCTTATACAAATCTCTTTGTACAATAACCTCTTTCCATTGATGTGATCCTAATCACAATTTTCTGCAAAATCTGCTATGGAATAGATTTGCGCTTATACAAATCTCTTTGTACCCTAACCTCTTTCCATTGATGAGATCCTAATCACAATTTTCTGCAAAATGAGCTATGGGATAGATTTGCGCTTTTACAAATCTCTCTGTACCCTAACCTCTTTCCATCGAGGTGATCCTAATCACAATTTTCTGCAAAATGTGCAATGGGATAGATTTGCGCTGATACAAATCTCTTTGTACCCTAACCTCTTTCCATTGATGTGATCCTAATCACAATTTTCTGCAAAATGAGCTATGGGATAGATTTGCGCTTTTACAAATCTCTCTGTACCCTAACCTCTTTCCATTGATGTGATACTAATCACAAATTTCTGCAAAATGTGCAATGGGATAGATTAGCGCTGATACAAATCTCTTTGTACCCTAACCTCTTTCCATTGATGTGATCCTAATCACAATTTTCTGCATAATGTGCAATGGGATAGATTTGCGCTTTTACAAATCTCTCTGTACCCTAACCTCTTTCCATTGATGTGTTCCTAATCACAATTTTCTGCAAAATGTGCAATGGGATAGATTTGCGCTTTTACAAATTCCTTCGTACCCTAACCTCTTTCCATTTATATGATCCTAATCACAATTTTCTACAAAATGTGCAATGGGATAGATTTGCGCTTATACAAATCTCTTTGTACCCTAACCTCTTTCCATTGATGTGATCCTAATCACAATTTTCTGCAAAATGAGCTATGGGATAGATTTGCGCTTTTACAAATCTCTCTGTACCCTAACCTCTTTCCATTGATGAGATCCTAATCACAATTTTCTGCAAAATGTACTATGGGATAGATTTGCGCTTATACAAATCTCTTTGTACTCTGACCTCTTTCCATTTATGTGATCATAATCACAATTTTCTGCAAAATGTGCTATGGGATAGATTTGGGCTTTTACAAATCTCTTTGTACCTTAACCTCTTTCCATTGATGTGATCCTAATCACAATTTTCTGCAAATTGTGCTATGGGAGTGATTTGCGCTTATACAAATTCCTTCGTACCCTAACCTCTTTTCATTTATATGATCCTAATCACAATTTTCTGCAAAATGTGCTATGGGATAGAATTGTGCTTATACAAATCTCTTTGTACACTAACCTCTTTCCATTGATGTGATTCTAATCACAATTTTCTGCAAAATGTGCTATGGGATAGATTTGCGCTTTTACAAATCTCTTTGTACCCTAACCTCTTTCCATTGATGTGATCCTAATCACAATTTTCTGCAAAATGTGCTATGGGATAGATTTGCGCTTTTACAAATCTCTTTGTACCCTAACCTCTTTCCATTGATGTGATCCTAATCACAATTTTTTGCAAAATGTGCTATGGGATAGATTTGCGCTTTTACAAATCTCTCTGTACCCTAACCTCTTTCCATTGATGTGATCCTAATCACAATTTTCTGCAAAATGTGCTATAGGATAGATTTGCGCTTTAAGAAATTCCTTCGTACCCTAACCTCTTTCCATTTATATGATCCTAATCACAATTTTCTGTAAAATGTGCTATGGGATAGAATTGCGCTTTTACAAATCTCTCTGTACCCTAACCTCTTTCCATTGATGTGATCCTAATCACAATTTTCTGCAAAATGTGCTATGGGATAGATTCGGGCTTTTACAAATCTCTTTGTAACCTAACCTCTTTCCATTTATGTGATGCTAATCACAATTTTCTGCAAAATGAGCTATGGGATAGATTTGCGCTTTTACAAATCTCTCTGTACCCTAACCTCTTTCCATTGATGTGATCCTAATCACAATTTTATGCAAAATGTGCTATGGGATAGATTTGCGCTGTTACAACACTCTTTGTACCCTAACCTCTTTCCATTGATGTGATCCTAATCACAATCTTCTGCAAAATGTGCTATGGGAGTGATTAGCGCTTTTACAAATCTCTTTGTACTCTGACCTCTTTCCATTTATGTGATCATAATCACAATTTTCTGCAAAATGTGCTATGGGATAGATTTGGGCTTTTACAAATCTCTTTGTACCCTAACCTCTTTACATTGATGTGAACCTAATCACAATTTTCTGCAAATTGTGCTATGGGAGTGATTTGCGGCTATACAAATTCCTTCGTACCCTAACCTCTTTCCATTTATATGTTCCTAATCACAATTTTCTGCAAAATGTGTTATGGGATAGAATTGTGCTTATACAAATCTCTTTGTACACTAACCTCTTTCCATTGATGTGATTCTAATCACAATTTTCTGCAAAATGTGCTATGGGATAGATTTGCGCTTTTACAAATCTCTTTGTACCCTAACCTCTTTCCATTGATGTGATCCTAATCACAATTTTCTGCAAAATGTGCTATGGGATAGATTTGCGCTTTTACAAATCTCTTTATACCCTAACCTCTTTCCATTGATGTGATCCTAATCACAATTTTTTGCAAAATGTGCTATGGGATAGATTTGCGCTTTTACAAATCTCTCTGTACCCTAACCTCTTTCCATTGATGTGATCCTAATCACAATTTTCTGCAAAATGTGCTATAGGATAGATTTGCGCTTTAAGAAATTCCTTCGTACCCTAACCTCTTTCCATTTATATGATCCTAATCACAATTTTCTGCAAAATGTGCTATGGGATAGAATTGCGATTATACAAATCTCTTTGTACCCTAACCTCTTTCCATTGATGTGATCCTAATCACAATTTTCTGCAAAATGTGCTATGGGATAGATTTTCGCTTTTACAAATCTCTTTGTACCCTAACCTCTTTCCATTGATGTGATCCTAATCACACTTTTCTGCAAAATGAGCTATGGGATAGATTTGCGCTTTTACAAATCTCTCTGTACCCTAACCTCTTTCCATTGATGAGATCCTAATAACAATTTTCTGCAAAATGTACTATGGGATAGATTTGCGCTTATACAAATCTCTTTGTACTCTGACCTCTTTCCATTTATGTGATCATAATCACAATTTTCTGCAAAATGTGCTATGGGATAGATTTGGGCTTTTACAAATCTCTTTGTACCCTAACCTCTTTCCATTGATGTGATCCTAATCACAATTTTCTGCAAATTGTGCTATGGGAGTGATTTGCGCTTATACAAATTCCTTCGTACCCTAACCTCTTTTCATTTATATGATCCTAATCACAATTTTCTGCAAAATGTGCTATGGGATAGAATTGTGCTTATACAAATCTCTTTGTACACTAACCTCTTTCCATTGATGTGATTCTAATCACAATTTTCTGCAAAATGTGCTATGGGATAGATTTGCGCTTTTACAAATCTCTTTGTACCCTAACCTCTTTCCATTGATGTGATCCTAATCACAATTTTCTGCAAAATGTGCTATGGGATAGATTTGCGCTTTTACAAATCTCTTTGTACCCTAACCTCTTTCCATTGATGTGATCCTAATCACAATTTTTTGCAAAATGTGCTATGGGATAGATTTGCGCTTTTACAAATCTCTCTGTACCCTAACCTCTTTCCATTGATGTGATCCTAATCACAATTTTCTGCAAAATGTGCTATAGGATAGATTTGCGCTTTAAGAAATTCCTTCGTACCCTAACCTCTTTCCATTTATATGATCCTAATCACAATTTTCTGCAAAATGTGCTATGGGATAGAATTGCGCTTTTACAAATCTCTCTGTACCCTAACCTCTTTCCATTGATGTGATCCTAATCACAATTTTCTGCAAAATGAGCTATGGGATACATTTGCGCCTTTACAAATCTCTCTGTACCCTAACCTCTTTCCATTCATGTGATCCTAATTACAATCTTCTGCAAAATGTGCTATGGGATAGATTTGCGTTTATACAAATCTCTTTGTACTCTAACCACTTTCCATTTATGTGATCCTAATCACAATTTTCTGCAAAATGTGCTATGGGAAAGATTTGCGCTTTTACAAATCTATTTGTACCCTAACCTCTTCCATTGATGTGATCCTAATCACAATTTTCTGCCAAATGTTCTATGGGAGAGTATTGCGCTTTAACAAATTTCTTTGTACCCTAACCTCTTTCCATTTATGTGATCCTAATCACAATGTTCTGCAAAATGTGCTAATGGATAGATTTCCGCTTATGCAAATCTCTTTATAACCTAACCTCTTTCCATTGTTGTGATCCTAATCACAATATCCTGCAAAATGTGCTATGGGATAGATTTGCGCTTTTACAAACCTCTTTGTACCATAACCTCTTCCATTGATGTGATCCTAATCACAATTTTCTGCAAAATGTTCTATGGGAGAGATTTGCGCTTTAACAAATTTCTTTGTAACCTAACCTCTTTCCATTTATGTGATCCTAATCACAATTTTCTGCAAAATGAGCTATGGGATAGATTTGCGCTTTTACTAAACTCTTTGTACCCAAACCTCTTTCCATTTATGTGATCCTAATCACAATTTTCTGCAAAATGTTCTATTGGAGAGATTTGCGTTTTAAAAAATTTCTTTGTAACCTAATCTCTTTCCATTTATGTGATCCTAATCACAATTTTCTGCAAAATGTTCTATGGGAGAGATTTGCGCTTTAACAAATTTCTTTGTAACCTAACCTCTTTCCATTTATGTGATCCTAATCACAATTTTCTGCAAAATGTGCTATGGTACAGATTTGCGCTTTAAGAAATTCCTTCGTACCCTAACTTCTTTCCATTTATATGATCCTAATCACAATTTCCTGCAAAAAGTGCTATGGGATAGAATTGCGCTTATACTAATCTTTTTGTACCCTAACCTCTTTCCATTGACGTGATCCTAATCACAATTTTCTGCAAAATGTGCCATGGGAGTGATTTGCGCTTTTACAAATTCATTCGTACCCTAACCTCTTTCCATTTATATGATCCTAATCACAATTTTCTACAAAATGTGCAATAGGATAGATTTGCGCTTATACAAATCTCTTTGTACAATAACCTCTTTACATTGATGTGATCCTAATCACCATTTTCTGCTAAATGGGCTATGGAATAGATTTGCGCTTATACAAATCTCTTTGTACCCTAACCTCTTTTCATTGATGTGATCCTAATCACAATTTTCTGCAAAATGAGCTATGGGATAGATTTGCGCTTTTACAAATCTCTCTGTACCCTAACCTCTTTCCATTTATGTGATCCTAATCACAATTTTCTGCATAATGTGCTATGGGATAGATTTGCGCTTTAGCAGATCTCTTTGTACCCTAACCTCTTTCCATTGATGTGATCCTAATCACAATTTTCTGCAAAATGTGCAATGGGATAGATTTGCGCTTATACAAATCTCTTTGTACCCTAACCTCTTTCCATTGATGTGATCCTAATCACAATTTTCTGCAAAATGAGCTATGGGATAGATTTGCGCTTTTACAAATCTCTCTGTACCCTAACCTCTTTCCATTAATGTGATACTAATCACAATTTTCTGCAAAATGTGCTATGGGATAGATTCGGGCTTTTTTACAAATCTCTTTGTAACCTAACCTCTTTCCATTTATGTGATGCTAATCACAATTCTCTGCAAAATGAGCTATGGGATAGATTTGCGCTTTTACAAATCTCTCTGTACCCTAACCTCTTTCCATTGATGTGATTCTAATCACAATTTTCTGCAAAATGTGCTATGGGATAGATTTGCGCTTTTACAAATCTCTTTGTACCCTAACCTCTTTCCATTGATGTGATCCTAATCACAATTTTCTGCAAAATGTGCTATGGGATAGATTTGCGCTTTTACAAATCTCTTTGTACCCTAACCTCTTTCCATCGATGTGATCCTAATCACAATTTTTTGCAAAATGTGCTATGGGATAGATTTGCGCTTTTACAAATCTCTCTGTACCCTAACCTCTTTCCATTGATGTGATCCTAATCACAATTTTCTGCAAAATGTGCTATAGGATAGATTTGCGCTTTAAGAAATTCCTTCGTACCCTAACCTCTTTCCATTTATATGATCCTAATCACAATTTTCTGCAAAATGTGCTATGGGATAGAATTGCGCTTTTACAAATCTCTCTGTACCCTAACCTCTTTCCATTGATGTGATCCTAATCACAATTTTCTGCAAAATGTGCTATTGGATAGATTCGGGCTTTTACAAATCTCTTTGTAACCTAACCTCTTTCCATTGATGTGATCCTAATCACAATTTTCTGCAAAATGAGCTATGGGATAGATTTGCGCTTTTACAAATCTCTCTCTACCCTAACCTCTTTCCATTGATGTGATCCTAATCACAATTTTATGCAAAATGTGCTATGGGATAGATTTGCGCTGTTACAACACTCTTTGTACCCTAACCTCTTTCCATTGATGTGATCCTAATCACAATCTTCTGCAAAATTTGCTATGGGAGTGATTAGCGCTTTTACAAATTTCGTTGTACCCTAACCTCTTTCCATTTATGTGATCCTAATCACAATTTTCTGCAAAATGTGCAATGGGATAGATTTTCGCTTATACAAATCTCTTTGTACCCTAACCTCTTTCCATTAATGTGATCCTAATCACAATTTTCTGCAAAATGTGCTATGGGAGTGATTTGCGCTTATACAAATCTCTTTGTACCCTAACCTCTTGCCATTGATGTAATCCTTATCACAATTTTCTGCAAAATGTGGTATGGGATGGATTTGCGCTTTTACAAATTCCTTCGTACCCTAACCTCTTTCCATTTATATGATCCTAATCACAATTTTCTGCAAAATGTGCTATGGGATAGAATTACGCTTATACAAATCTCTTTGACCCTAACCTCTTTCCATTGACGTGATCCTAATCACAATTTTCTGCAAAATCTGCCATAGGAGTGATTTGAGCATTTACAAATCTCTTTGTACCCTAACCTCTTTCCATTTATGTGATCCTAATCACAATTTTCTGCAAAATGTGCTATGGGAGTGATTTGCGCTTTTACAAATTCCTTCGTACCCTAACCTCTTTCCATTTATATGATCCTAATCACAATTTTCTACAAAATGTGCAATGGGATAGATTTGCGCTTATACAAATCTCTTTGTACAATAACCTCTTTCCATTGATGTGATCCTAATCACAATTTTCTGCAAAATCTGCTATGGAATAGATTTGCGCTTATACAAATCTCTTTGTACCCTAACCTCTTTCCATTGATGAGATCCTAATCACAATTTTCTGCAAAATGAGCTATGGGATAGATTTGCGCTTTTACAAATCTCTCTGTACGCTAACCTCTTTCCATCGATGTGATCCTAATCACAATTTTCTGCAAAATGTGCAATGGGATAGATTTGCGCTGATACAAATCTCTTTGTACCCTAACCTCTTTCCATTGATGTGATCCTAATCACAATTTTCTGCAAAATGAGCTATGGGATAGATTTGCGCTTTTACAAATCTCTCTGTACCCTAACCTCTTTCCATTGATGTGATACTAATCACAAATTTCTGCAAAATGTGCAATGGGATAGATTAGCGCTGATACAAATCTCTTTGTACCCTAACCTCTTTCCATTGATGTGATCCTAATCACAATTTTCTGCATAATGTGCAATGGGATAGATTTGCGCTTTTACAAATCTCTCTGTACCCTAACCTCTTTCCATTGATGTGTTCCTAATCACAATTTTCTGCAAAATGTGCAATGGGATAGATTTGCGCTTTTACAAATTCCTTCGTACCCTAACCTCTTTCCATTTATATGATCCTAATCACAATTTTCTACAAAATGTGCAATGGGATAGATTTGCGCTTATACAAATCTCTTTGTAACCTAACCTCTTTCCATTGATGTGATCCTAATCACAATTTTCTGCAAAATGAGCTATGGGATAGATTTGCGCTTTTACAAATCTCTCTGTACCCTAACCTCTTTCCATTGATGAGATCCTAATCACAATTTTCTGCAAAATGTACTATGGGATAGATTTGCGCTTATACAAATCTCTTTGTACTCTGACCTCTTTCCATTTATGTGATCATAATCACAATTTTCTGCAAAATGTGCTATGGGATAGATTTGGGCTCTTACAAATCTCTTTGTACCTTAACCTCTTTCCATTGATGTGATCCTAATCACAATTTTCTGCAAATTGTGCTATGGGAGTGATTTGCGCTTATACAAATTCCTTCGTACCCTAACCTCTTTTCATTTATATGATCCTAATCACAATTTTCTGCAAAATGTGCTATGGGATAGAATTGTGCTTATACAAATCTCTTTGTACACTAACCTCTTTCCATTGATGTGATTCTAATCACAATTATCTGCAAAATGTGCTATGGGATAGATTTGCGCTTTTACAAATCTCTTTGTACCCTAACCTCTTTCCATTGATGTGATCCTAATCACAATTTTCTGCAAAATGTGCTATGGGATAGATTTGCGCTTTTACAAATCTCTTTGTACCCTAACCTCTTTCCATTGATGTGATCCTAATCACAATTTTTTGCAAAATGTGCTATGGGATAGATTTGCGCTTTTACAAATCTCTCTGTACCCTAACCTCTTTCCATTGATGTGATCCTAATCACAATTTTCTGCAAAATGTGCTATAGGATAGATTTGCGCTTTAAGAAATTCCTTCGTACCCTAACCTCTTTCCATTTATATGATCCTAATCACAATTTTCTGTAAAATGTGCTATGGGATAGAATTGCGCTTTTACAAATCTCTCTGTACCCTAACCTCTTTCCATTGATGTGATCCTAATCACAATTTTCTGCAAAATGTGCTATGGGATAGATTCGGGCTTTTACAAATCTCTTTGTAACCTAACCTCTTTCCATTTATGTGATGCTAATCACAATTTTCTGCAAAATGAGCTATGGGATAGATTTGCGCTTTTACAAATCTCTCTGTACCCTAACCTCTTTCCATTGATGTGATCCTAATCACAATTTTATGCAAAATGTGCTATGGGATAGATTTGCGCTGTTACAACACTCTTTGTACCCTAACCTCTTTCCATTGATGTGATCCTAATCACAATCTTCTGCAAAATGTGCTATGGGAGTGATTAGCGCTTTTACAAATTTCGTTGTACCCTAACCTCTTTCCATTGATGAGATCCTAATCACAATTTTCTGCAAAATGTACTATGGGATAGATTTGCGCTTATACAAATCTCTTTGTACTCTGACCTCTTTCCATTTATGTGATCATAATCACAATTTTCTGCAAAATGTGCTATGGGATAGATTTGGGCTTTTACAAATCTCTTTGTTCCCTAACCTCTTTCCATTGATGTGAACCTAATCACAATTTTCTGCAAATTGTGCTATGGGAGTGATTTGCGCTTATACAAATTCCTTCGTACCCTAACCTCTTTCCATTTATATGTTCCTAATCACAATTTTCTGCAAAATGTGTTATGGGATAGAATTGTGCTTGTACAAATCTCTTTGTACACTAACCTCTTTCCATTGATGTGATTCTAATCACAATTTTCTGCAAAATGTGCTATGGGATAGATTTGCGCTTTTACAAATCTCTTTGTACCCTAACCTCTTTCCATTGATGTGATCCTAATCACAATTTTCTGCAAAATGTGCTATGGGATAGATTTGCGCTTTTACAAATCTCTTTGTACCCTAACCTCTTTCCATTGATGTGATCCTAATCACAATTTTCTGCAAAATGTGTTATGGGATAGAATTGTGCTTGTACAAATCTCTTTGTACACTAACCTCTTTCCATTGATGTGATTCTAATCACAATTTTTTGCAAAATGTGCTATGGGATAGATTTGCGCTTTTACAAATCTCTCTGTACCCTAACCTCTTTCCATTGATGTGATCCTAATCACAATTTTCTGCAAAATGTGCTATAGGATAGATTTGCGCTTTAAGAAATTCCTTCGTACCCTAACCTCTTTCCATTTATATGATCCTAATCACAATTTTCTGCAAAATGTGCTATAGGATAGAATTGCGATTATACAAATCTATTTGTACCCTAACCTCTTTCCATTGATGTGATCCTAATCACAATTTTCTGCAAAATGTGCTATGGGATAGATTTTCGCTTTTACAAATCTCTTTGTACCCTAACCTCTTTCCATTGATGTGATCCTAATCACACTTTTCTGCAAAATGAGCTATGGGATAGATTTGCGCTTTTACAAATCTCTCTGTACCCTAACCTCTTTCCATTGATGAGATCCTAATCACAATTTTCTGCAAAATGTACTATGGGATAGATTTGCGCTTATACAAATCTCTTTGTACTCTGACCTCTTTCCATTTATGTGATTCTAATCACAATTTTCTGCAAAATGTGCAATGGGATAGATTTGCGCTTTTACAAATTCCTTCGTACCCTAACCTCTTTCCATTTATATGATCCTAATCACAATTTTCTACAAAATGTGCAATGGGATAGATTTGCGCTTATACAAATCTCTTTGTAACCTAACCTCTTTCCATTGATGTGATCCTAATCACAATTTTCTGCAAAATGTGCTATAGGATAGATTTGCGCTTTAAGAAATTCCTTCGTACCCTAACCTCTTTTCATTTATATGATCCTAATCACAATTTTCTGCAAAATGTGCTATGGGATAGAATTGTGCTTATACAAATCTCTTTGTACACTAACCTCTTTCCATTGATGTGATTCTAATCACAATTTTCTGCAAAATGTGCTATGGGATAGATTTGCGCTATTACAAATCTCTTTGTACCCTAACCTCTTTCCATTGATGTGATCCTAATCACAATTTTCTGCAAAATGTGCTATGGGATAGATTTGCGCTTTTACAAATCTCTTTGTACCCTAACCTCTTTCCATTGATGTGATCCTAATCACAATTTTTTGCAAAATGTGCTATGGAATCGATTTGCGCTTTTACAAATCTCTCTGTACCCTAACCTCTTTCCATTGATGTGATGCTAATCACAATTTTCTGCAAAATGTGCTATAGGATAGATTTGCGCTTTTACAAATCTCTTTGTACCCTAACCTCTTTCCATTGATGTGATCCTAATCACAATTTTTTGCAAAATGTGCTATGGGATAGATTTGCGCTTTTACAAATCTCTCTGTACCCTAACCTGTTTCCATTTATGTGATCCTAATCACAATTTTCTGCAAAATGTGCTATGGGAGTGATTTGCGCTTTTACAAATTCCTTCGTACCCTAACCTCTTTCCATTTATATGATCCTAATCACAATTTTCTACAAAATGTGCAATGGGATAGATTTGCGATTATACAAATCTCTTTGTACAATAACCTCTTTCCATTGATGTGATCCTAATCACAATTTTCTGCAAAATCTGCTATGGAATAGATTTGCGCTTATACAAATCTCTTTGTACCCTAACCTCTTTCCATTGATGAGATCCTAATCACAATTTTCTTCAAAATGAGCTATGGGATAGATTTGCGCTTTTACAAATCTCTCTGTACCCTAACCTCTTTCCATCGATGTGATCCTAATCACAATTTTCTGCAAAATGTGCAATGGGATAGATTTGCGCTGATACAAATCTCTTTGTACCCTAACCTCTTTCCATTAATGTGATCCTAATCACAATTTTCTGCAAAATGAGCTATGGGATAGATTTGCGCTTTTACAAATCTCTCTGTACCCTAACCTCTTTCCATTGATGTGATACTAATCACAATTTTCTGCAAAATGTGCAATGGGATAGATTTGCGCTGATACAAATCTCTTTGTACCCTAACCTCTTTCCATTGATGTGATCCTAATCACAATTTTCTGCATAATGTGCAATGGGATAGATTTGCGCTTTTACAAATCTCTCTGTACCCTAACCTCTTTCCATTGATGTGTTCCTAATCACAATTTTCTGCAAAATGTGCAATGGGATAAATTTGCGCTTTTACAAATTCCTTCGTACCCTAACCTCTTTCCATTTATATGATCCTAATCACAATTTTCTACAAAATGTGCAATGGGATAGATTTGCGCTTATACAAATCTCTTTGTACCCTAACCTCTTTCCATTGATGTGATCCTAATCACAATTTTCTGCAAAATGAGCTATGGGATAGATTTGCGCTTTTACAAATCTCTCTGTACCCTAACCTCTTTCCATTGATGAGATCCTAATCACAATTTTCTGCAAAATGTACTATGGGATAGATTTGCGCTTATACAAATCTCTTTGTACTCTGACCTCTTTCCATTTATGTGATCATAATCACAATTTTCTGCAAAATGTGCTATGGGATAGATTTGGGCTTTTACAAATCTCTTTGTACCCTAACCTCTTTCCATTGATGTGATCCTAATCACAATTTTCTGCAAATTGTGCTATGGGAGTGATTTGCGCTTATACAAATTCCTTCGTACCCTAACCTCTTTTCATTTATATGATCCTAATCACAATTTTCTGCAAAATGTGCTATGGGATAGAATTGTGCTTATACAAATCTCTTTGTACACTAACCTCTTTCCATTGATGTGATTCTAATCACAATTTTCTGCAAAATGTGCTATGGGATAGATTTGCGCTTTTACAAATCTCTTTGTACCCTAACCTCTTTCCATTGATGTGATCCTAATCACAATTTTCTGCAAAATGTGCTATGGGATAGATTTGCGCTTTTACAAATCTCTTTGTACCCTAACCTCTTTCCATTGATGTGATCCTAATCACAATTTTTTGCAAAATGTGCTATGGGATAGAATTGCGCTTTTACAAATCTCTCTGTACCCTAACCTCTTTCCATTGATGTGATCCTAATCACAATTTTCTGCAAAATGTGCTATGGGATAGATTCGGGCTTTTACAAATCTCTTTGTAACCTAACCTCTTTCCATTTATGTGATGCTAATCACAATTTTCTGCAAAATGAGCTATGGGATAGATTTGCGCTTTTACAAATCTCTCTGTACCCTAACCTCTTTCCATTGATGTGATCCTAATCACAATTTTATGCAAAATGTGCTATGGGATAGATTTGCGCTGTTACAACACTCTTTGTACCCTAACCTCTTTCCATTGATGTTATCCTAATCACAATCTTCTGCAAAATGTGCTATGGGAGTGATTAGCGCTTTTACAAATTTCGTTGTACCCTAACCTCTTTCCATTGATGAGATCCTAATCACAATTTTCTGCAAAATGTACTATGGGATAGATTTGCGCTTATACAAATCTCTTTGTACTCTGACCTCTTTCCATTTATGTGATCATAATCACAATTTTCTGCAAAATGTGCTATGGGATAGATTTGGGCTTTTACAAATCTCTTTGTACCCTAACCTCATTCCATTGATGTGAACCTAATCACAATTTTCTGCAAATTGTGCTATGGGAGTGATTTGCGCTTATACAAATTCCTTCGTACCCTAACCTCTTTCCATTTATATGATCCTAATCTAATTTTCTGCAAAATGTGTTATGGGATAGAATTGTGCTTATACAAATCTCTTTGTACACTAACCTCTTTCCATTGATGTGATTCTAATCACAATTTTCTGCAAAATGTGCTATGGGATAGATTTGCGCTTTTACAAATCTCTTTGTACCCTAACCTCTTTCCATTGATGTGATCCTAATCACAATTTTCTGCAAAATGTGCTATGGGATAGATTTGCGCTTTTACAAATCTCTTTGTACCCTAACCTCTTTCCATTGATGTGATCCTAATCACAATTTTTTGCAAAATGTGCTATGGGATAGATTTGCGCTTTTACAAATCTCTCTGTACCCTAACCTCTTTCCATTGATGTGATCCTAATCACAATTTTCTGCAAAATGTGCTATGGGATAGATTTGCGCTTTTACAAATCTCTCTGTACCCTAACCTCTTTCCATTGATGTGAACCTAATCACAATTTTCTGCAAAATGTGCTATGGGAGTGATTTGCGCTTTTACAAATTCCTTCGTACCCTAACCTCTTTCCATTTATATGATCCTAATCACAATTTTCTACAAAATGTGCAATGGGATAGATTTGCGCTTATACAAATCTCTTTGTACAATAACCTCTTTCCATTGATGTGATCCTAATCACAATTTTCTGCAAAATGTGCTATGGGAGTGATTTGCGCTTTTACAAATTCCTTCGTACCCTAACCTCTTTCCATTTATATGATCCTAATCACAATTTTCTACAAAATGTGCAATGGGATAGATTTGCGCTTATACAGATCTCTTTGTACCCTAACCTCTTTCCATTGATGAGATCCTAATCACAATTTTCTGCAAAATGAGCTATGGGAAAGATTTGCGCTTTTACAAATCTCTCTGTACCCTAACCTCTTTCCATCGATGTGATCCTAATCACAATTTTCTGCATAATGTGCTATGGGATAGATTTGCGCTTTAGCAAATCTCTCTGTACCCTAACCTCTTTCCATTGATGTGATCCTAATCACAATTTTCTGCAAAATGTGCAATGGGATAGATTTGCGCTGATACAAATCTCTTTGTACCCTAACCTCTTTCCATTGATGTGATCCTAATCACAATTTTCTGCAAAATGAGCTATGGGATAGATTTGCGCTTTTACAAATCTCTCTGTACCCTAACCTCTTTCCATTGATGTGATCCTAATCACAATTTTCTGCAAAATGTGCAATGGGATAGATTTGCGCTGATACAAATCTCTTTGTACCCTAACCTCTTTCCATTGATGTGATCCTAATCACAATTTTCTGCATAATGTGCAATGGGATAGATTTGCGCTTTTACAAATCTCTCTGTACCCTAACCTCTTTCCATTGATGTGTTCCTAATCACAATTTTCTGCAAAATGTGCAATGGGATAGATTTGCGCTTTTACAAATTCCTTCGTACCCTAACCTCTTTCCATTTATATGATCCTAATCACAATTTTCTACAAAATGTGCAATGGGATAGATTTGCGCTTATACAAATCTCTTTGTACCCTAACCTCTTTCCATTGATGTGATCCTAATCACAATTTTCTGCAAAATGAGCTATGGGATAGATTTGCGCTTTTACAAATCTCTCTGTACCCTAACCTCTTTCCATTGATGAGATCCTAATCACAATTTTCTGCAAAATGTACTATGGGATAGATTTGCGCTTATACAAATCTCTTTGTACTCTGACCTCTTTCCATTTATGTGATCCTAATCACAATTTTCTGCAAAATGTACTATGGGATAGATTTGGGCTTTTACCAATCTCTTTGTACCCTAACCTCTTTCCATTGATGTGATCCTAATCACAATTTTCTGCAAATTGTGCTATGGGAGTGATTTGCGCTTATACAAATTCCTTCGTACCCTAACCTCTTTCCATTTATATGATCCTAATCACAATTTTCTGCAGAATGTGCTATGGGATAGAATTGTGCTTATACAAATCTCTTTGTACACTAACCTCTTTCCATTGATGTGATTCTAATCACAATTTTCTGCAAAATGTGCTATGGGATAGATTTGCGCTTTTACAAATCTCTTTGTACCCTAACCTCTTTCCATTGATGTGATCCTAATCAAAATTTTCTGCAAAATGTGCTATGGGATAGATTTGCGCTTTTACAAATCTCTTTGTACCCTAACCTCTTTCCATTGATGTGATCCTAATCACAATTTTTTGCAAAATGTGCTATGGGATAGATTTGCGCTTTTACAAATCTCTCTGTACCCTAACCTCTTTCCATTGATGTGATCCTAATCACAATTTTCTGCAAAATGTGCTATGGGATAGAATTGCGATTATACAAATCTCTTTGTACCCTAACCTCTTTCCATTGATGTGATCCTATTCACAATTTTCTGCAAAATGTGCTATGGGATAGATTTGCGCTTTTACAAATCTCTTTGTACCCTAACCTCTTTCCATTGATGTGATCCTAATCACACTTTTCTGCAAAATGTGCTATGGGATAGATTTGCGTTTTTACAAATCTCTCTGTACCCTAACCTCTTTCCATTGATGTGACCCTAATCACAATTTTCTGCAAAATGTGCTATGGGATGGATTTGCGCATTAAGAAATTCCTACGTACCCTAACCTCTTTCCATTGATGTGATCCTAATCACATTTTTCTGCAAAATATGCGATGGGATAGAATTGCGCTTTTACAAATCTGTCTGTACCCTAACCTCTTTCCATTGATGTGATCCTAATCACAATTTTCTGCAAAATGTGCTATGGTATAGATTTGCGCTTTTACAAATCTCTTTGTACCCTAACCACTTTCCATTGATGTGATCCTAATCACAATTTTCTGCAAAATGTGCTATGGGATAGATTTGCGCTTTTACAAATCACTTCGTACCCTAACCTCTTTCCATTGATGTGATCCTAATCACAATTTTCTGCAAAATGTGCTATGGGATAGATTTGCGGTGATACAAATCTCTTTGTACCCTAACCTCCTTCCATTGATGTGATCCTAATCACTATTTTCTGCTAAATGTGGTGTGGAATAGATTTGCGCTTATACAAATCTCTTTGTACCCTATCCTCTTTCCATTGATGTGATCCTAATCACAATTTTCTGCAAAATGAGCTATGGGATAGATTTGCGCTTTTACAAATCCCTCTGTACCCTAACCTCTTTCCTTTGATGTGATCCTAATCGCAATTTTCTGCATAATGTGCTATGGGAAAGATTTTCGCTTTAGCAAATCTCTTTGTACCCTAACCTCTTTCCATTGATGTAATCCTAATCACAATTTTCTGCAAAATGAGCTCTGGGATAGATTTGCGATTTTACAAATCTCTTTGTACCCTAACCTCTTTCCATTTATGTGATCCTAATCACAATTTTCTGCATAATGTGCTATGGGATAGATTTGCGCTTTAGCAAATCTCTTTGTACCCTAACCTCTTTCCATTGATGTAATCCTAATCACAATTATTGCAAAATGTGCTATGGGATAGATTTGCGCTGATACAATTCTCTTCGTACCCTAACCTCTTTCCTTTGATGTGATCCTAATCACAATTTTCTGCAAAATGTGCTATGGGAGAGATGTGCGCTTATACAAATCTCTTCGTACCCTAACCTATTTCCATTTATGTGATCCTAATCACAATTTTCTGCAAAATGTGCTATGGGATAGATTTGCGCTGATACAACTCTCTTTGTACCCTAACCTCTTTCCATTGATGTGATCCTAACCACAATCTCCTGCAAAATGTGCTATGGAAGAGATTTGCGCTTTTACAAATCTCTCTGTACCCTAACCTCTTTCCATTGATGTGATCCTAATAACAATTTTCTGCAAAATGTGGTATGGAATAGATTTGCGCTTTAACAAATTCCTTCGTTCCCTAACCTCTTTCCATTTATATGATCCTAATCACAATTTTCTGCAAAATGTGCTATGGGATTGATTTGCGCTGATACAACTCTCTTTGTACCCTAACCTCTTTCCATTGATGTGATCCTAACCACAATCTCCTGCAAAATGTGCTATGGAAGAGATTTGCGCTTTTACAAATCTCTCTGTACCCTAACCTCTTTCCATCGATGTGATCCTAATCACAATTTTCTGCATAATGTGCTATGGGATAGATTTGCGCTTTAGCAAATCTCTCTGTACCCTAACCTCTTTCCATTGATGTGATCCTAATCACAATTTTCTGCAAAATGTGCAATGGGATAGATTTGCGCTGATACAAATCTCTTTGTACCCTAACCTCTTTCCATTGATGTGATCCTAATCACAATTTTCTGCAAAATGAGCTATGGGATAGATTTGCGCTTTTACAAATCTCTCTGTACCCTAACCTCTTTCCATTGATGTGATTCTAATCACAATTTTCTGCAAAATGTGCAATGGGATAGATTTGCGCTGATACAAATCTCTTTGTACCCTAACCTCTTTCCATTGATGTGATCCTAATCACAATTTTCTGCATAATGTGCAATGGGATAGATTTGCGCTTTTACAAATCTCTCTGTACCCTAACCTCTTTCCATTGATGTGTTCCTAATCACAATTTTCTGCAAAAAGTGCAATGGGATAGATTTGCGCTTTTACAAATTCCTTCGTACCCTAACCTCTTTCCATTTATATGATCCTAATCACAATTTCTACAAAATGTGCAATGGGATAGATTTGCGCTTATACAAATCTCTTTGTTCCCTAACCTCTTTCCATTGATGTGATCCTAATCACAATTTTCTGCAAAATGAGCTATGGGATAGATTTGCGCTTTTACAAATCTCTCTGTACCCTAACCTCTTTCCATTGATGAGATCCTAATCACAATTTTCTGCAAAATGTACTATGGGATAGATTTGCGCTTATACAAATCTCTTTGTACTCTGACCTCTTTCCATTTATGTGATCCTAATCACAATTTTCTGCAAAATGTACTATGGGATAGATTTGGGCTTTTACAAATCTCTTTGTACCCTAACCTCTTTCCATTGATGTGATCCTAATCACAATTTTCTGCAAATTGTGCTATGGGAGTGATTTGCGCTTATACAAATTCCTTCGTACCCTAACCTCTTTCCATTTATATGATCCTAATCACAATTTTCTGCAGAATGTGCTATGGGATAGAATTGTGCTTATACAAATCTCTTTGTACACTAACCTCTTTCCATTGATGTGATTCTAATCACAATTTTCTGCAAAATGTGCTATGGGATAGATTTGCGCTTTTACAAATCTCTTTGTACCCTAACCTCTTTCCATTGATGTGATCCTAATCACAATTTTCTGCAAAATGTGCTATGGGATAGATTTGCGCTTTTACAAATCTCTTTGTACCCTAACCTCTTTCCATTGATGTGATCCTAATCACAATTTTTTGCAAAATGTGCTATGGGATAGATTTGCGCTTTTACAAATCTCTCTGTACCCTAACCTCTTTCCATTGATGTGATCCTAATCACAATTTTCTGCAACATTTTGCAGAAAATTTTCTATCCCATAGCACATTTGCTATGGGATAGAATTGCGATTATACAAATCTCTTTGTACCCTAACCTCTTTCCATTGATGTGATCCTATTCACAATTTTCTGCAAAATGTGCTATGGGATAGATTTGCGCTTTTACAAATCTCTTTGTACCCTAACCTCTTTCCATTGATGTGATCCTAATCACACTTTTCTGCAAAATGTGCTATGGGATAGATTTGCGTTTTTACAAATCTCTCTGTACCCTAACCTCTTTCCATTGATGTGACCCTAATCACAATTTTCTGCAAAATGTGCTATGGGATAGATTTGCGCATTAAGAAATTCCTACGTACCCTAACCTCTTTCCATTGATGTGATCCTAATCACATTTTTCTGCAAAATATGCGATGGGATAGAATTACGCTTTTACAAATCTCTCTGTACCCTAACCTCTTTCCATTGATGTGATCCTAATCACAATTTTCTGCAAAATGTGCTATGGTATAGATTTGCGCTTTTACAAATCTCTTTGTACCCTAACCACTTTCCCTTGATGTGATCCTAATCACAATTTTCTGCAAAATGTGCTATGGGATAGATTTGCGCTTTTACAAATCACTTCGTACCCTAACCTCTTTCCATTGATGTGATCCTAATCACAATTTTCTGCAAAATGTGCTATGGGATAGATTTGCGGTGATACAAATCTCTTTGTACCCTAACCTCCTTCCATTGATGTGATCCTAATCACTATTTTCTGCTAAATGTGGTATGGAATAGATTTGCGCTTATACAAATCTCTTTGTACCCTAACCTCTTTCCATTGATGTGATCCTAATCACAATTTTCTGCAAAATGAGCTATGGGATAGATTTGCGCTTTTACAAATCTCTCTGTACCCTAACCTCTTTCCATTGATGTGATCCTAATCGCAATTTTCTGCATAATGTGCTATGGGATAGATTTTCGCTTTAGCAAATCTCTTTGTACCCTAACCTCTTTCCATTGATGTAATCCTAATCACAATTTTCTGCAAAATGAGCTCTGGGATAGATTTGCGCTTTTACAAACCTCTTTGTACCCTAACCTCTTTCCATTTATGTGATCCTAATCACAATTTTCTGCATAATGTGCTATGGGATAGATTTGCGCTTTAGCAAATCTCTTTGTACCCTAACCTCTTTCCATTGATGTAATCCTAATCACAATTATTGCAAAATGTGCTATGGGATAGATTTGCGCTGATACAATTCTCTTCGTACCCTAACCTCTTACCTTTGATGTGATCCTAATCACAATTTTCTGCAAAATGTGCTATGGGAGAGATGTGCGCTTATACAAATCTCTTCGTACCCTAACCTATTTCCATTTATGTGATCCTAATCACAATTTTCTGCAAAATGTGCTATGGGATAGATTTGCGCTGATACAACTCTCTTTGTACCCTAACCTCTTTCCATTGAAGTGATCCTAACCACAATCTCCTGCAAAATGTGCTATGGAAGAGATTTGCGCTTTTACAAATCTCTCTGTACCCTAACCTCTTTCCATTGATGTGATCCTAATAACAATTTTCTGCAAAATGTGGTATGGAATAGATTTGCGCTTTAACAAATTCCTTCGTTCCCTAACCTCTTTCCATTTATATGATCCTAATCACAATTTTCTGTAAAATGTGCTACGGGATAGATTTGCGCTTATACAAAACTCTTTGTACACTAACCTCTTTCCATTGATGTGATCCTAATTACAATTTTCTGCAAAATGTGTTATGGGACAGATTTGCGCTTTAACAAATTCCTTCGTACACTAACCTCTTTCCATTTACATGATCCTAATCACAATTTTCTGCAAAATGTGCTATGGGATAGATTTGCGCTTATACTAATCTCTTTGTACCCTAACCTCTTTCCATTGATGTGATCCTAATCACAATTTTCTGCAATATGTGCCATGTGAGTAATTTGCGCATTTACAAATCTCTTTGTACCATAACCTCTTTCCATTGATGTGATCCTAATCACAATTTTCTGCAAAATCTGCTATGGAATAGATTTGTGCTTATACAAATCTCTGTGTACTCTAACCTCTTTCCATTTATGTAATCCTAATCACAATTTTCTGCAAAATGAGCTATGGGATACATTTGCGCCTTTACAAATCTATCAGGACCCTAACCTCTTTCCATTGATGTGATCCTAATTACAATCTTCTGCAAAATGTGCTATGGGATAGATTTGCGTTTATACAAATCTCTTTGTACTCTAACCTCTTTCCATTTATGTGATCCTAATCACAATTTTCTGCAAAATGTGCTATGGGATAGATTTGCGCTTTTACAAATCTATTTGTACCCTAACCTCTTCCATTGATGTGATCCTAATAACAATTTTCTGCCAAATTTTCTATGGGAGAGTACTGCGCTAACAAATTTCTTTGTACCCTAACCTCTTTCCATTGATGTGATCCTAATCACAATGTTCTGCAAAATGTGCTATGGGATAGATTTGCGCTTATGCAAATCTCTTTAAATACTAACCTCTTTCCATTGTTGTGATCCTAATCACAATATCCTGCAAAATGTGATATGGGATAGATTTGCGCTTTTACAAATCTCTTTGTACCATAACCTCTTCCATTGATGTGATCCTAATCACAATTTTCTGCAAAATGTTCTATTGGAGCGATTTGAGTTTTAACAAATTTCTTTGTAACCTAACCTCTTTCCATTGATGTGATCCTAATCACAATTTTCTGCAAAATGTACTATGGGAGAGATTTGCGCTTTAACAAATTTCTTTGTAACCTAACCTCTTTCCATTTATGTGATCCTAATCACAATTTTCTGCAAAATGTGCTATGGTATAGATTTGCGCTTTAAGAAATTCCTTCGTACCCTAACTTCTTTCCATTTATATGATCCTAATCACAATTTTCTGCAAAATGTGCTATGGGATAGAATTGCGCTTATACAAATCTCTTTGTACCCTAAACTCTTTCCATTGACGTAATTCTAATCACAATTTTCTGCAAAATGTGCCATGGGAGTGATTTGAGCATTTACAAATCTCTTTGTACTCTAACCTCTTTCAATTTATGTGATCCTAATCACAATTTTCTACAAAATGTATAATGGGATAGAATTGCGCTTATACTAATCTCTTTGTACCCTAACCTCTTTCCATTGACGTCATCCTAATCACAATTTTCTACAAAATGTGCAATGGGATAGATTTTGCGCTTATACAAATCTCATTGTACAATAACCTCTTTCCATTGATGTGATCCTAATCACTATTTTCTGCAAAATGTGCAATGGGATAGATTTGCGCTGATACAAATCTCTTTGTACTCTAACCTCTTTCCATTGATGTGATCCTAATCACAATTTTCTGCATAATGTGCAATGGGATAGATTTGCGCTTTTACAAATCTCTCTGTACCCTAACCTCTTTCCATTGATGTGTTCCTAATCACAATTTTCTGCAAAATGTGCAATGGGATAGATTTGCGCTTTTACAAATTCCTTCGTACCCTAACCTCTTTCCATTTATATGATCCTAATCACAATTTTCTACAAAATGTGCAATGGGATAGATTTGCGCTTATACAAATCTCTTTGTACCCTAACCTCTTTCCATTGATGTGATCCTAATCACAATTTTCTGCAAAATGATCTATGGGATAGATTTGCGCTTTTACAAATCTCTCTGTACCCTAACCTCTTTCCATTGATGAGATCCTAATCACAATTTTCTGCAAAATGTACTATGGGATAGATTTGCGCTTATACAAATCTCTTTGTACTCTGACCTCTTTCCATTTATGTGATCCTAATCACAATTTTCTGCAAAATGTACTATGGGATAGATTTGGGCTTTTACAAATCTCTTTGTACCCTAACCTCTTTCCATTGATGTGATCCTAATCACAATTTTCTGCAAATTGTGCTATGGGAGTGATTTGCGCTTATACAAATTCCTTCGTACCCTAACCTCTTTCCATTTATATGATCCTAATCACAATTTTCTGCAGAATGTGCTATGGGATAGAATTGTGCTTATACAAATCTCTTTGTACACTAACCTCTTTCCATTGATGTGATTCTAATCACAATTTTCTGCAAAATGTGCTATGGTATAGATTTGCGCTTTTACAAATCTCTTTGTACCCTAACCTCTTTCCATTGATGTGATCCTAATCAAAATTTTCTGCAAAATGTGCTATGGGATAGATTTGCGCTTTTACAAATCTCTTTGTACCCTAACCTCTTTCCATTGATGTGATCCTAATCACAATTTTTTGCAAAATGTGCTATGGGATAGATTTGCGCTTTTACAAATCTCTCTGTACCCTAACCTCTTTCCATTGATGTGATCCTAATCACAATTTTCTGCAAAATGTGCTATGGGATAGAATTGCGATTATACAAATCTCTTTGTACCCTAACCTCTTTCCATTGATGTGATCCTATTCACAATTTTCTGCAAAATGTGCTATGGGATAGATTTGCGCTTTTACAAATCTCTTTGTACCCTAACCTCTTTCCATTGATGTGATCCTAATCACACTTTTCTGCAAAATGTGCTATGGGATAGATTTGCGCTTTTACAAATCTCTTTGTACCCTAACCTCTTTCCATTGATGTGATCCTATTCACAATTTTCTGCAAAATGTGCTATGGGATAGATTTGCGCTTTTACAAATCTCTTTGTACCCTAACCTCTTTCCATTGATGTGATCCTAATCACACTTTTCTGCAAAATGTGCTATGGGATAGAATTGCGATTATACAAATCTCTTTGTACCCTAACCTCTTTCCATTGATGTGATCCTATTCACAATTTTCTGCAAAATGTGCTATGGGATAGATTTGCGCTTATACAAATCTCTCAGTACCCTAACCTCTTTCCATTGATGTGATCCTAATCACACTTTTCTGCAAAATATGCGATGGGATAGATTTGCGTTTTTACAAATCTCTCTGTACCCTAACCTCTTTCCATTGATGTGACCCTAATCACAATTTTCTGCAAAATGTGCTATGGGATAGATTTGCGCATTAAGAAATTCCTACGTACCCTAACCTCTTTCCATTGATGTGATCCTAATCACATTTTTCTGCAAAATATGCGATGGGATAGAATTGCGCTTTTACAAATTTCTCTGTACCCTAACCTCTTTCCATTGATGTGATCCTAATCACAATTTTCTGCAAAATGTGCTATGGTATAGATTTGCGCTTTTACAAATCTCTTTGTACCCTAACCACTTTCCATTGATGTGATCCTAATCACAATTTTCTGCAAAATGTGCTATGGGATAGATTTGCGCTTTTACAAATCACTTCGTACCCTAACCTCTTTCCATTGATGTGATCCTAATCACAATTTTCTGCAAAATGTGCTATGGGATAGATTTGCGGTGATACAAATCTCTTTGTACCTTAACCTCCTTCCATTGATGTGATCCTAATCACTATTTTCTGCTAAATGTGGTATGGAATAGATTTGCGCTTATACAAATCTCTTTGTACCCTAACCTCTTTCCATTGATGTGATCCTAATCACAATTTTCTGCAAAATGAGCTATGGGATAGATTTGCGCTTTTACAAATCTCTCTGTACCCTAACCTCTTTCCATTGATGTGATCCTAATCGCAATTTTCTGCATAATGTGCTATGGGATAGATTTTCGCTTTAGCAAATCTCTTTGTACCCTAACCTCTTTCCATTGATGTAATCCTAATCACAATTTTCTGCAAAATGAGCTCTGGGATAGATTTGCGCTTTTACAAATCTCTTTGTACCCTAACCTCTTTCCATTTATGTGATCCTAATCACAATTTTCTGCATAATGTGCTATGGGATAGATTTGCGCTTTACCAAATCTCTTTGTACCCTAACCTCTTTCCATTGATGTAATCCTAATCACAATTATTGCAAAATGTGCTATGGGATAGATTTGCGCTGATACAATTCTCTTCGTACCCTAACCTATTTCCATTTATGTGATCCTAATCACAATTTTCTGCAAAATGTGCTATGGGAGAGATGTGCGCTTATACAAATCTCTTCGTACCCTAACCTATTTCCATTTATGTGATCCTAACCACAATTTTCTGCAAAATGTGCTATGGGATAGATTTGCGCTGATACAACTCTCTTTGTACCCTAACCTCTTTCCATTGATGTGATCCTAACCACAATCTCCTGCAAAATGTGCTATGGAAGAGATTTGAGCTTTTACAAATCTCTCTGTACCCTAACCTCTTTCCATTGATGTGATCCTAATAACAATTTTCTGCAAAATGTGGTATGGAATAGATTTGCGCTTTAACAAATTCCTTCGTTCCCTAACCTCTTTCCATTTATATGATCCTAATCACAATTTTCTGTAAAATGTGCTACGGGATAGATTTGCGCTTATACAAAACTCTTTGTACACTAACCTCTTTCCATTGATGTGATCCTAATTACAATTTTCTGCAAAATGTGTTATGGGACAGATTTGCGCTTTAACAAATTCCTTCGTACACTAACCTCTTTCCATTTACATGATCCTAATCACAATTTTCTGCAAAATGTGCTATGGGATAGATTTGCGCTTATACTAATCTCTTTGTACCCTAACCTCTTTCCATTGATGTGATCCTAATCACAATTTTCTGCAATATGTGCCATGTGAGTAATTTGCGCATTTACAAATCTCTTTGTACCATAACCTCTTTCCATTGATGTGATCCTAATCACAATTTTCTGCAAAATCTGCTATGGAATAGATTTGTGCTTATACAAATCTCTGTGTACTCTAACCTCTTTCCATTTATGTAATCCTAATCACAATTTTCTGCAAAATGAGCTATGGGATACATTTGCGCCTTTACAAATCTATCTGTACCCTAACCTCTTTCCATTGATGTGATCCTAATTACAATCTTCTGCAAAATGTGCTATGGGATAGATTTGCGTTTATACAAATCTCTTTGTACTCTAACCTCTTTCCATTTATGTGATCCTAATCACAATTTTCTGCAAAATGTGCTATGGGATAGATTTGCGCTTTTACAAATCTATTTGTACCCTAACCTCTTCCATTGATGTGATCCTAATAACAATTTTCTGCCAAATTTTCTATGGGAGAGTACTGCGCTAACAAATTTCTTTGTACCCTAACCTCTTTCCATTGATGTGATCCTAATCACAATGTTCTGCAAAATGTGCTATGGGATAGATTTGCGCTTATGCAAATCTCTTTAAATACTAACCTCTTTCCATTGTTGTGATCCTAATCACAATATCCTGCAAAATGTGATATGGGATAGATTTGCGCTTTTACAAATCTCTTTGTACCATAACCTCTTCCATTGATGTGATCCTAATCACAATTTTCTGCAAAATGTTCTATTGGAGCGATTTGAGTTTTAACAAATTTCTTTGTAACCTAACCTCTTTCCATTGATGTGATCCTAATCACAATTTTCTGCAAAATGTACTATGGGAGAGATTTGCGCTTTAACAAATTTCTTTGTAACCTAACCTCTTTCCATTTATGTGATCCTAATCACAATTTTCTGCAAAATGTGCTATGGTATAGATTTGCGCTTTAAGAAATTCCTTCGTACCCTAACTTCTTTCCATTTATATGATCCTAATCACAATTTTCTGCAAAATGTGCTATGGGATAGAATTGCGCTTATACAAATCTCTTTGTACCCTAAACTCTTTCCATTGACGTAATTCTAATCACAATTTTCTGCAAAATGTGCCATGGGAGTGATTTGAGCATTTACAAATCTCTTTGTACTCTAACCTCTTTCAATTTATGTGATCCTAATCACAATTTTCTACAAAATGTATAATGGGATAGAATTGCGCTTATACTAATCTCTTTGTACCCTAACCTCTTTCCATTGACGTCATCCTAATCACAATTTTCTACAAAATGTGCAATGGGATAGATTTTGCGCTTATACAAATCTCATTGTACAATAACCTCTTTCCATTGATGTGATCCTAATCACTATTTTCTGCAAAATGTGCAATGGGATAGATTTGCGCTGATACAAATCTCTTTGTACCCTAACCTCTTTCCATTGATGTGATCCTAATCACAATTTTCTGCATAATGTGCAATGGGATAGATTTGCGCTTTTACAAATCTCTCTGTACCCTAACCTCTTTCCATTGATGTGTTCCTAATCACAATTTTCTGCAAAATGTGCAATGGGATAGATTTGCGCTTTTACAAATTCCTTCGTACCCTAACCTCTTTCCATTTATATGATCCTAATCACAATTTTCTACAAAATGTGCAATGGGATAGATTTGCGCTTATACAAATCTCTTTGTACCCTAACCTCTTTCCATTGATGTGATCCTAATCACAATTTTCTGCAAAATGATCTATGGGATAGATTTGCGCTTTTACAAATCTCTCTGTACCCTAACCTCTTTCCATTGATGAGATCCTAATCACAATTTTCTGCAAAATGTACTATGGGATAGATTTGCGCTTATACAAATCTCTTTGTACTCTGACCTCTTTCCATTTATGTGATCCTAATCACAATTTTCTGCAAAATGTACTATGGGATAGATTTGGGCTTTTACAAATCTCTTTGTACCCTAACCTCTTTCCATTGATGTGATCCTAATCACAATTTTCTGCAAATTGTGCTATGGGAGTGATTTGCGCTTATACAAATTCCTTCGTACCCTAACCTCTTTCCATTTATATGATCCTAATCACAATTTTCTGCAGAATGTGCTATGGGATAGAATTGTGCTTATACAAATCTCTTTGTACACTAACCTCTTTCCATTGATGTGATTCTAATCACAATTTTCTGCAAAATGTGCTATGGTATAGATTTGCGCTTTTACAAATCTCTTTGTACCCTAACCTCTTTCCATTGATGTGATCCTAATCAAAATTTTCTGCAAAATGTGCTATGGGATAGATTTGCGCTTTTACAAATCTCTTTGTACCCTAACCTCTTTCCATTGATGTGATCCTAATCACAATTTTTTGCAAAATGTGCTATGGGATAGATTTGCGCTTTTACAAATCTCTCTGTACCCTAACCTCTTTCCATTGATGTGATCCTAATCACAATTTTCTGCAAAATGTGCTATGGGATAGAATTGCGATTATACAAATCTCTTTGTACCCTAACCTCTTTCCATTGATGTGATCCTATTCACAATTTTCTGCAAAATGTGCTATGGGATAGATTTGCGCTTTTACAAATCTCTTTGTACCCTAACCTCTTTCCATTGATGTGATCCTAATCACACTTTTCTGCAAAATGTGCTATGGGATAGATTTGCGCTTTTACAAATCTCTTTGTACCCTAACCTCTTTCCATTGATGTGATCCTATTCACAATTTTCTGCAAAATGTGCTATGGGATAGATTTGCGCTTTTACAAATCTCTTTGTACCCTAACCTCTTTCCATTGATGTGATCCTAATCACACTTTTCTGCAAAATGTGCTATGGGATAGAATTGCGATTATACAAATCTCTTTGTACCCTAACCTCTTTCCATTGATGTGATCCTATTCACAATTTTCTGCAAAATGTGCTATGGGATAGATTTGCGCTTTTACAAATCTCTTTGTACCCTAACCTCTTTCCATTGATGTGATCCTAATCACACTTTTCTGCAAAATATGCGATGGGATAGATTTGCGTTTTTACAAATCTCTCTGTACCCTAACCTCTTTCCATTGATGTGACCCTAATCACAATTTTCTGCAAAATGTGCTATGGGATAGATTTGCGCATTAAGAAATTCCTACGTACCCTAACCTCTTTCCATTGATGTGATCCTAATCACATTTTTCTGCAAAATATGCGATGGGATAGAATTGCGCTTTTACAAATTTCTCTGTACCCTAACCTCTTTCCATTGATGTGATCCTAATCACAATTTTCTGCAAAATGTGCTATGGTATAGATTTGCGCTTTTACAAATCTCTTTGTACCCTAACCACTTTCCATTGATGTGATCCTAATCACAATTTTCTGCAAAATGTGCTATGGGATAGATTTGCGCTTTTACAAATCACTTCGTACCCTAACCTCTTTCCATTGATGTGATCCTAATCACAATTTTCTGCAAAATGTGCTATGGGATAGATTTGCGGTGATACAAATCTCTTTGTACCCTAACCTCCTTCCATTGATGTGATCCTAATCACTATTTTCTGCTAAATGTGGTATGGAATAGATTTGCGCTTATACAAATCTCTTTGTACCCTAACCTCTTTCCATTGATGTGATCCTAATCACAATTTTCTGCAAAATGAGCTATGGGATAGATTTGCGCTTTTACAAATCTCTCTGTACCCTAACCTCTTTCCATTGATGTGATCCTAATCGCAATTTTCTGCATAATGTGCTATGGGATAGATTTTCGCTTTAGCAAATCTCTTTGTACCCTAACCTCTTTCCATTGATGTAATCCTAATCACAATTTTCTGCAAAATGAGCTCTGGGATAGATTTGCGCTTTTACAAATCTCTTTGTACCCTAACCTCTTTCCATTGATGTGATCCTAATCACACTTTTCTGCAAAATGTGCTATGGGATAGAATTGCGATTATACAAATCTCTTTGTACCCTAACCTCTTTCCATTGATGTAATCCTAATCACAATTTTCTGCAAAATGAGCTCTGGGATAGATTTGCGCTTTTACAAACCTCTTTGTACCCTAACCTCTTTCCATTTATGTGATCCTAATCACAATTTTCTGCATAATGTGCTATGGGATAGATTTGCGCTTTAGCAAATCTCTTTGTACCCTAACCTCTTTCCATTGATGTAATCCTAATCACAATTATTGCAAAATGTGCTATGGGATAGATTTGCGCTGATACAATTCTCTTCGTACCCTAACCTCTTACCTTTGATGTGATCCTAATCACAATTTTCTGCAAAATGTGCTATGGGAGAGATGTGCGCTTATACAAATCTCTTCGTACCCTAACCTATTTCCATTTATGTGATCCTAATCACAATTTTCTGCAAAATGTGCTATGGGATAGATTTGCGCTGATACAACTCTCTTTGTACCCTAACCTCTTTCCATTGAAGTGATCCTAACCACAATCTCCTGCAAAATGTGTTATGGAAGAGATTTGCGCTTTTACAAATCTCTCTGTACCCTAACCTCTTTCCATTGATGTGATCCTAATAACAATTTTCTGCAAAATGTGGTATGGAATAGATTTGCGCTTTAACAAATTCCTTCGTTCCCTAACCTCTTTCCATTTATATGGTCCTAATCACAATTTTCTGTAAAATGTGCTACGGGATAGATTTGCGCTTATACAAAACTCTTTGTACACTAACCTCTTTCCATTGATGTGATCCTAATTACAATTTTCTGCAAAATGTGTTATGGGACAGATTTGCGCTTTAACAAATTCCTTCGTACACTAACCTCTTTCCATTTACATGATCCTAATCACAATTTTCTGCAAAATGTGCTATGGGATAGATTTGCGCTTATACTAATCTCTTTGTACCCTAACCTCTTTCCATTGATGTGATCCTAATCACAATTTTCTGCAATATGTGCCATGTGAGTAATTTGCGCATTTACAAATCTCTTTGTACCATAACCTCTTTCCATTGATGTGATCCTAATCACAATTTTCTGCAAAATCTGCTATGGAATAGATTTGTGCTTATACAAATCTCTGTGTACTCTAACCTCTTTCCATTTATGTAATCCTAATCACAATTTTCTGCAAAATGAGCTATGGGATACATTTGCGCCTTTACAAATCTCTCTGTACCCTAACCTCTTTCCATTGATGTGATCCTAATTACAATCTTCTGCAAAATGTGCTATGGGATAGATTTGCGTTTATACAAATCTCTTTGTACTCTAACCTCTTTCCATTTATGTGATCCTAATCACAATTTTCTGCAAAATGTGCTATGGGATAGATTTGCGCTTTTACAAATCTATTTGTACCCTAACCTCTTCCATTGATGTGATCCTAATAACAATTTTCTGCCAAATTTTCTATGGGAGAGTACTGCGCTAACAAATTTCTTTGTACCCTAACCTCTTTCCATTGATGTGATCCTAATCACAATGTTCTGCAAAATGTGCTATGGGATAGATTTGCGCTTATGCAAATCTCTTTAAATACTAACCTCTTTCCATTGTTGTGATCCTAATCACAATATCCTGCAAAATGTGATATGGGATAGATTTGCGCTTTTACAAATCTCTTTGTACCATAACCTCTTCCATTGATGTGATCCTAATCACAATTTTCTGCAAAATGTTCTATTGGAGCGATTTGAGTTTTAACAAATTTCTTTGTAACCTAACCTCTTTCCATTGATGTGATCCTAATCACAATTTTCTGCAAAATGTACTATGGGAGAGATTTGCGCTTTAACAAATTTCTTTGTAACCTAACCTCTTTCCATTTATGTGATCCTAATCACAATTTTCTGCAAAATGTGCTATGGTATAGATTTGCGCTTTAAGAAATTCCTTCGTACCCTAACTTCTTTCCATTTATATGATCCTAATCACAATTTTCTGCAAAATGTGCTATGGGATAGAATTGCGCTTATACAAATCTCTTTGTACCCTAAACTCTTTCCATTGACGTAATTCTAATCACAATTTTCTGCAAAATGTGCCATGGGAGTGATTTGAGCATTTACAAATCTCTTTGTACTCTAACCTCTTTCAATTTATGTGATCCTAATCACAATTTTCTACAAAATGTATAATGGGATAGAATTGCGCTTATACTAATCTCTTTGTACCCTAACCTCTTTCCATTGACGTCATCCTAATCACAATTTTCTACAAAATGTGCAATGGGATAGATTTTGCGCTTATACAAATCTCATTGTACAATAACCTCTTTCCATTGATGTGATCCTAATCACTATTTTCTGCAAAATGTGCAATGGGATAGATTTGCGCTGATACAAATCTCTTTGTACCCTAACCTCTTTCCATTGATGTGATCCTAATCACAATTTTCTGCATAATGTGCAATGGGATAGATTTGCGCTTTTACAAATCTCTCTGTACCCTAACCTCTTTCCATTGATGTGTTCCTAATCACAATTTTCTGCAAAATGTGCAATGGGATAGATTTGCGCTTTTACAAATTCCTTCGTACCCTAACCTCTTTCCATTTATATGATCCTAATCACAATTTTCTACAAAATGTGCAATGGGATAGATTTGCGCTTATACAAATCTCTTTGTACCCTAACCTCTTTCCATTGATGTGATCCTAATCACAATTTTCTGCAAAATGATCTATGGGATAGATTTGCGCTTTTACAAATCTCTCTGTACCCTAACCTCTTTCCATTGATGAGATCCTAATCACAATTTTCTGCAAAATGTACTATGGGATAGATTTGCGCTTATACAAATCTCTTTGTACTCTGACCTCTTTCCATTTATGTGATCCTAATCACAATTTTCTGCAAAATGTACTATGGGATAGATTTGGGCTTTTACAAATCTCTTTGTACCCTAACCTCTTTCCATTGATGTGATCCTAATCACAATTTTCTGCAAATTGTGCTATGGGAGTGATTTGCGCTTATACAAATTCCTTCGTACCCTAACCTCTTTCCATTTATATGATCCTAATCACAATTTTCTGCAGAATGTGCTATGGGATAGAATTGTGCTTATACAAATCTCTTTGTACACTAACCTCTTTCCATTGATGTGATTCTAATCACAATTTTCTGCAAAATGTGCTATGGTATAGATTTGCGCTTTTACAAATCTCTTTGTACCCTAACCTCTTTCCATTGATGTGATCCTAATCAAAATTTTCTGCAAAATGTGCTATGGGATAGATTTGCGCTTTTACAAATCTCTTTGTACCCTAACCTCTTTCCATTGATGTGATCCTAATCACAATTTTTTGCAAAATGTGCTATGGGATAGATTTGCGCTTTTACAAATCTCTCTGTACCCTAACCTCTTTCCATTGATGTGATCCTAATCACAATTTTCTGCAAAATGTGCTATGGGATAGAATTGCGATTATACAAATCTCTTTGTACCCTAACCTCTTTCCATTGATGTGATCCTATTCACAATTTTCTGCAAAATGTGCTATGGGATAGATTTGCGCTTTTACAAATCTCTTTGTACCCTAACCTCTTTCCATTGATGTGATCCTAATCACACTTTTCTGCAAAATGTGCTATGGGATAGATTTGCGCTTTTACAAATCTCTTTGTACCCTAACCTCTTTCCATTGATGTGATCCTATTCACAATTTTGTGCAAAATGTGCTATGGGATAGATTTGCGCTTTTACAAATCTCTTTGTACCCTAACCTCTTTCCATTGATGTGATCCTAATCACACTTTTCTGCAAAATGTGCTATGGGATAGAATTGCGATTATACAAATCTCTTTGTACCCTAACCTCTTTCCATTGATGTGATCCTAATCACAATTTTCTGCAAAATGTGCTATGGGATAGATTTGCGCTTTTACAAATCTCTTTGTACCCTAACCTCTTTCCATTGATGTGATCCTAATCACACTTTTCTGCAAAATATGCGATGGGATAGATTTGCGTTTTTACAAATCTCTCTGTACCCTAACCTCTTTCCATTGATGTGACCCTAATCACAATTTTCTGCAAAATGTGCTATGGGATAGATTTGCGCATTAAGAAATTCCTACGTACCCTAACCTCTTTCCATTGATGTGATCCTAATCACATTTTTCTGCAAAATATGCGATGGGATAGAATTGCGCTTTTACAAATTTCTCTGTACCCTAACCTCTTTCCATTGATGTGATCCTAATCACAATTTTCTGCAAAATGTGCTATGGTATAGATTTGCGCTTTTACAAATCTCTTTGTACCCTAACCACTTTCCATTGATGTGATCCTAATCACAATTTTCTGCACAATGTGCTATGGGATAGATTTGCGCTTTTACAAATCACTTCGTACCCTAACCTCTTTCCATTGATGTGATCCTAATCACAATTTTCTGCAAAATGTGCTATGGGATAGATTTGCGGTGATACAAATCTCTTTGTACCCTAACCTCCTTCCATTGATGTGATCCTAATCACTATTTTCTGCTAAATGTGGTATGGAATAGATTTGCGCTTATACAAATCTCTTTGTACCCTAACCTCTTTCCATTGATGTGATCCTAATCACAATTTTCTGCAAAATGAGCTATGGGATAGATTTGCGCTTTTACAAATCTCTCTGTACCCTAACCTCTTTCCATTGATGTGATCCTAATCGCAATTTTCTGCATAATGTGCTATGGGATAGATTTTCGCTTTAGCAAATCTCTTTGTACCCTAACCTCTTTCCATTGATGTAATCCTAATCACAATTTTCTGCAAAATGAGCTCTGGGATAGATTTGCGCTTTTACAAATCTCTTTGTACCGTAACCTCTTTCCATTTATGTGATCCTAATCACAATTTTCTGCATAATGTGCTATGGGATAGATTTGCGCTTTACCAAATCTCTTTGTACCCTAACCTCTTTCCATTGATGTAATCCTAATCACAATTATTGCAAAATGTGCTATGGGATAGATTTGCGCTGATACAATTCTCTTCGTACCCTAACCTATTTCCATTTATGTGATCCTAATCACAATTTTCTGCAAAATGTGCTATGGGAGAGATGTGCGCTTATACAAATCTCTTCGTACCCTAACCTATTTCCATTTATGTGATCCTAATCACAATTGTCTGCAAAATGTGCTATGGGATAGATTTGCGCTGATACAACTCTCTTTGTACCCTAACCTCTTTCCATTGATGTGATCCTAACCACAATCTCCTGCAAAATGTGCTATGGAAGAGATTTGAGCTTTTACAAATCTCTCTGTACCCTAACCTCTTTCCATTGATGTGATCCTAATAACAATTTTCTGCAAAATGTGGTATGGAATAGATTTGCGCTTTAACAAATTCCTTCGTTCCCTAACCTCTTTCCATTTATATGATCCTAATCACAATTTTCTGTAAAATGTGCTACGGGATAGATTTGCGCTTATACAAAACTCTTTGTACACTAACCTCTTTCCATTGATGTGATCCTAATTACAATTTTCTGCAAAATGTGTTATGGGAAAGATTTGCGCTTTAACAAATTCCTTCGTACACTAACCTCTTTCCATTTACATGATCCTAATCACAATTTTCTGCAAAATGTGCTATGGGATAGATTTGCGCTTATACTAATCTCTTTGTACCCTAACCTCTTTCCATTGATGTGATCCTAACCACAATCTCCTGCAAAATGTGCTATGGAAGAGATTTGCGCTTTTACAAATCTCTCTGTACCCTAACCTCTTTCCATCGATGTGATCCTAATCACAATTTTCTGCATAATGTGCTATGGGATAGATTTGCGCTTTAGCAAATCTCTCTGTACCCTAACCTCTTTCCATTGATGTGATCCTAATCACAATTTTCTGCAAAATGTGCAATGGGATAGATTTGCGCTGATACAAATCTCTTTGTACCCTAACCTCTTTCCATTGATGTGATCCTAATCACAATTTTCTGCAAAATGAGCTATGGGATAGATTTGCGCTTTTACAAATCTCTCTGTACCCTAACCTCTTTCCATTGATGTGATCCTAATCACAATTTTCTGCAAAATGTGCAATGGGATAGATTTGCGCTGATACAAATCTCTTTGTACCCTAACCTCTTTCCATTGATGTGATCCTAATCACAATTTTCTGCATAATGTGCAATGGGATAGATTTGCGCTTTTACAAATCTCTCTGTACCCTAACCTCTTTCCATTGATGTGTTCCTAATCACAATTTTCTGCAAAATGTGCAATGGGATAGATTTGCGCTTTTACAAATTCCTTCGTACCCTAACCTCTTTCCATTTATATGATCCTAATCACAATTTTCTACAAAATGTGCAATGGGATAGATTTGCGCTTATACAAATCTCTTTGTACCCTAACCTCTTTCCATTGATGTGATCCTAATCACAATTTTCTGCAAAATGAGCTATGGGATAGATTTGCGCTTTTACAAATCTCTCTGTACCCTAACCTCTTTCCATTGATGTGATCCTAATCACAATTTTCTGCAAAATGTGCTATGGGATTGAATTGCGATTATACAAATCTCTTTGTACCCTAACCTCTTTCCATTGATGTGATCCTATTCACAATTTTCTGCAAAATGTGCTATGGGATAGATTTGCGCTTTTACAAATCTCTTTGTACCCTAACCTCTTTCCATTGATGTGATCCTAATCACACTTTTCTGCAAAATGTGCTATGGGATAGATTTGCGTTTTTACAAATCTCTCTGTACCCTAACCTCTTTCCATTGATGTGACCCTAATCACAATTTTCTGCAAAATGTGCTATGGGATAGATTTGCGCATTAAGAAATTCCTACGTACCCTAACCTCTTTCCATTGATGTGATCCTAATCACACTTTTCTGCAAAATGTGCTATGGGATAGATTTGCGTTTTTACAAATCTCTCTGTACCCTAACCTCTTTCCATTGATGTGACCCTAATCACAATTTTCTGCAAAATGTGCTATGGGATAGATTTGCGCATTAAGAAATTCCTACGTACCCTAACCTCTTTCCATTGATGTGATCCTAATCACATTTTTCTGCAAAATATGCGATGGGATAGAATTGCGCTTTTACAAATTTCTCTGTACCCTAACCTCTTTCCATTGATGTGATCCTAATCACAATTTTCTGCAAAATGTGCTATGGTATAGATTTGCGCTTTTACAAATCTCTTTGTACCCTAACCACTTTCCATTGATGTGATCCTAATCACAATTTTCTGCAAAATGTGCTATGGGATAGATTTGCGCTTTTACAAATCACTTCGTACCCTAACCTCTTTCCATTGATGTGATCCTAATCACAATTTTCTGCAAAATGTGCTATGGGATAGATTTGCGGTGATACAAATCTCTTTGTACCCTAACCTCCTTCCATTGATGTGATCCTAATCACTATTTTCTGCTAAATGTGGTATGGAATAGATTTGCGCTTATACAAATCTCTTTGTACCCTAACCTCTTTCCATTGATGTGATCCTAATCACAATTTTCTGCAAAATGAGCTATGGGATAGATTTGCGCTTTTACAAATCTCTCTGTACCCTAACCTCTTTCCATTGATGTGATCCTAATCGCAATTTTCTGCATAATGTGCTATGGGATAGATTTTCGCTTTAGCAAATCTCTTTGTACCCTAACCTCTTTCCATTGATGTAATCCTAATCACAATTTTCTGCAAAATGAGCTCTGGGATAGATTTGCGCTTTTACAAATCTCTTTGTACCCTAACCTCTTTCCATTTATGTGATCCTAATCACAATTTTCTGCATAATGTGCTATGGGATAGATTTGCGCTTTACCAAATCTCTTTGTACCCTAACCTCTTTCCATTGATGTAATCCTAATCACAATTATTGAAAAATGTGCTATGGGATAGATTTGCGCTGATACAATTCTCTTCGTACCCTAACCTCTTACCTTTGATGTGATCCTAATCACAATTTTCTGCAAAATGTGCTATGGGAGAGATGTGCGCTTATACAAATCTCTTCGTACCCTAACCTATTTCCATTTATGTGATCCTAATCACAATTTTCTGCAAAATGTGCTATGGGATAGATTTGCGCTGATACAACTCTCTTTGTACCCTAACCTCATTCCATTGATGTGATCCTAACCACAATCTCCTGCAAAATGTGCTATGGAAGAGATTTGAGCTTTTACAAATCTCTCTGTACCCTAACCTCTTTCCATTGATGTGATCCTAATAACAATTTTCTGCAAAATGTGGTATGGAATAGATTTGCGCTTTAACAAATTCCTTCGTTCCCTAACCTCTTTCCATTTATATAATCCTAATCACAATTTTCTGTAAAATGTGCTACGGGATAGATTTGCGCTTATACAAAACTCTTTGTACACTAACCTCTTTCCATTGATGTGATCCTAATTACAGTTTTCTGCAAAATGTGTTATGGGAAAGATTTGCGCTTTAACAAATTCCTTCGTACACTAACCTCTTTCCATTTACATGATCCTAATCACAATTTTCTGCAAAATGTGCTATGGGATAGATTTGCGCTTATACTAATCTCTTTGTACCCTAACCTCTTTCCATTGATGTGATCCTAACCACAATCTCCTGCAAAATGTGCTATGGAAGAGATTTGCGCTTTTACAAATCTCTCTGTACCCTAACCTCTTTCCATCGATGTGATCCTAATCACAATTTTCTGCATAATGTGCTATGGGATAGATTTGCGCTTTAGCAAATCTCTCTGTACCCTAACCTCTTTCCATTGATGTGATCCTAATCACAATTTTCTGCAAAATGTGCAATGGGATAGATTTGCGCTGATACAAATCTCTTTGTACCCTAACCTCTTTCCATTGATGTGATCCTAATCACAATTTTCTGCAAAATGAGCTATGGGATAGATTTGCGCTTTTACAAATCTCTCTGTACCATAACCTCTTTCCATTGATGTGATCCTAATCACAATTTTCTGCAAAATGTGCAATGGGATAGATTTGCGCTGATACAAATCTCTTTGTACCCTAACCTCTTTCCATTGATGTGATCCTAATCACAATTTTCTGCATAATGTGCAATGGGATAGATTTGCGCTTTTACAAATCTCTCTGTACCCTAACCTCTTTCCATTGATGTGTTCCTAATCACAATTTTCTGCAAAATGTGCAATGGGATAGATTTGCGCTTTTACAAATTCCTTCGTACCCTAACCTCTTTCCATTTATATGATCCTAATCACAATTTTCTACAAAATGTGCAATGGGATAGATTTGCGCTTATACAAATCTCTTTGTACCCTAACCTCTTTCCATTGATGTGATCCTAATCACAATTTTCTGCAAAATGAGCTATGGGATAGATTTGCGCTTTTACAAATCTCTCTGTACCCTAACCTCTTTCCATTGATGAGATCCTAATCACAATTTTCTGCAAAATGTACTATGGGATAGATTTGCGCTTATACAAATCTCTTTGTACTCTGACCTCTTTCCATTTATGTGATCCTAATCACAATTTTCTGCAAAATGTACTATGGGATAGATTTGGGCTTTTACAAATCTCTTTGTACCCTAACCTCTTTCCATTGATGTGATCCTAATCACAATTTTCTGCAAATTGTGCTATGGGAGAGATTTGCGCTTATACAAATTCCTTCGTACCCTAACCTCTTTCCATTTATATGATCCTAATCACAATTTTCTGCAGAATGTGCTATGGGATAGAATTGTGCTTATACAAATCTCTTTGTACACTAACCTCTTTCCATTGATGTGATCCTAATCACAATTTTCTGCAAAATGTGCTATGGGATAGATTTGCGCTTTTACAAATCTCTTTGTACCCTAACCTCTTTCCATTGATGTGATCGTAATCAAAATTTTCTGCAAAATGTGCTATGGGATAGATTTGCGCTTTTACAAATCTCTTTGTACCCTAACCTCTTTCCATTGATGTGATCCTAATCACAATTTTTTGCAAAATGTGCTATGGGATAGATTTGCGCTTTTACAAATCTCTCTGTACCCTAACCTCTTTCCATTGATGTGATCCTAATCACAATTTTCTGCAAAATGTGCTATGGGATTGAATTGCGATTATACAAATCTCTTTGTACCCTAACCTCTTTCCATTGATGTGATCCTATTCACAATTTTCTGCAAAATGTGCTATGGGATAGATTTGCGCTTTTACAAATCTCTTTGTACCCTAACCTCTTTCCATTGATGTGATCCTAATCACACTTTTCTGCAAAATGTGCTATGGGATAGATTTGCGTTTTTACAAATCTCTCTGTACCCTAACCTCTTTCCATTGATGTGACCCTAATCACAATTTTCTGCAAAATGTGCTATGGGATAGATTTGCGCATTAAGAAATTCCTACGTACCCTAACCTCTTTCCATTGATGTGATCCTAATCACATTTTTCTGCAAAATATGCGATGGGATAGAATTGCGCTTTTACAAATCTCTCTGTACCCTAACCTCTTTCCATTGATGTGATCCTAATCACAATTTTCTGCAAAATGTGCTATGGTATAGATTTGCGCTTTTACAAATCTCTTTGTACCCTAACCACTTTCCATTGATGTGATCCTAATCACAATTTTCTGCAAAATGTGCTATGGGATAGATTTGCGCTTTTACAAATCACTTCGTACCCTAACCTCTTTCCATTGATGTGATCCTAATCACAATTTTCTGCAAAATGTGCTATGGGATAGATTTGCGGTGATACAAATCTCTTTGTACCCTAACCTCCTTCCATTGACGTGATCCTAATCACTATTTTCTGCTAAATGTGGTATGGAATAGATTTGCGCTTATACAAATCTCTTTGTACCCTAACCTCTTTCAATTGATGTGATCCTAATCACAATTTTCTGCAAAATGAGCTATGGGATAGATTTGCGCTTTTACAAATCTCTCTGTACCCTAACCTCTTTCCATTGATGTGATCCTAATCGCAATTTTCTGCATAATGTGCTATGGGATAGATTTGCGCTTTAGCAAATCTCTTTGTACCCTAACCTCTTTCCATTGATGTAATCCTAATCACAATTTTCTGCAAAATGTGCTATGGGATAGATTTGCGCTTTTACAAATCTCTCTGTACCCTAACCTCTTTCCATTGATGTGATCCTAATCACAATTTTCTGCAAAATGTGCTATGGGATAGAATTGCGATTATACAAATCTCTTTGTACCCTAACCTCTTTCCATTGATGTGATCCTAATCACAATTTTCTGCAAAATGTGCTATGGGATAGATTTGCGCTTTTACAAATCTCTCTGTACCCTAACCTCTTTCCATTGATGTGATCCTAATCACAATTTTCTGCAAAATGTGCTATGGGATAGAATTGCGATTATACAAATCTCTTTGTACCCTAACCTCTTTCCATTGATGTGATCCTATTCACAATTTTCTGCAAAATGTGCTATGGGATAGATTTGCGCTTTTACAAATCTCTTTGTACCCTAACCTCTTTCCATTGATGTGATCCTAATCACACTTTTCTGCAAAATGTGCTATGGGATAGATTTGCGTTTTTACAAATCTCTCTGTACCCTAACCACTTTCCATTGATGTGACCCTAATCACAATTTTCTGCAAAATGTGCTATGGGATAGATTTGCGCATTAAGAAATTCCTACGTACCCTAACCTCTTTCCATTGATGTGATCCTAATCACATTTTTCTGCAAAATATGCGATGGGATAGAATTGCGCTTTTACAAATTTCTCTGTACCCTAACCTCTTTCCATTGATGTGATCCTAATCACAATTTTCTGCAAAATGTGCTATGGTATAGATTTGCGCTTTTACAAATCTCTTTGTACCCTAACCACTTTCCATTGATGTGATCCTAATCACAATTTTCTGCAAAATGTGCTATGGGATAGATTTGCGCTTTTACAAATCACTTCGTACCCTAACCTCTTTCCATTGATGTGATCCTAATCACAATTTTCTGCAAAATGTGCTATGGGATAGATTTGCGGTGATACAAATCTCTTTGTACCCTAACCTCCTTCCATTGATGTGATCCTAATCACTATTTTCTGCTAAATGTGGTATGGAATAGATTTGCGCTTATACAAATCTCTTTGTACCCTAACCTCTTTCCATTGATGTGATCCTAATCACAATTTTCTGCAAAATGAGCTATGGGATAGATTTGCGCTTTTACAAATCTCTCTGTACCCTAACCTCTTTCCATTGATGTGATCCTAATCGCAATTTTCTGCATAATGTGCTATGGGATAGATTTTCGCTTTAGCAAATCTCTTTGTACCCTAACCTCTTTCCATTGATGTAATCCTAATCACAATTTTCTGCAAAATGAGCTCTGGGATAGATTTGCGCTTTTACAAATCTCTTTGTACCCTAACCTCTTTCCATTTATGTGATCCTAATCACAATTTTCTGCATAATGTGCTATGGGATAGATTTGCGCTTTACCAAATCTCTTTGTACCCTAACCTCTTTCCATTGATGTAATCCTAATCACAATTATTGCAAAATGTGCTATGGGATAGATTTGCGCTGATACAATTCTCTTCGTACCCTAACCTCTTACCTTTGATGTGATCCTAATCACAATTTTCTGCAAAATGTGCTATGGGAGAGATGTGCGCTTATACAAATCTCTTCGTACCCTAACCTATTTCCATTTATGTGATCCTAATCACAATTTTCTGCAAAATGTGCTATGGGATAGATTTGCGCTGATACAACTCTCTTTGTACCCTAACCTCTTTCCATTGATGTGATCCTAACCACAATCTCCTGCAAAATGTGCTATGGAAGAGATTTGAGCTTTTACAAATCTCTCTGTACCCTAACCTCTTTCCATTGATGTGATCCTAATAACAATTTTCTGCAAAATGTGGTATGGAATAGATTTGCGCTTTAACAAATTCCTTCGTTCCCTAACCTCTTTCCATTTATATGATCTTAATCACAATTTTCTGTAAAATGTGCTACGGGATAGATTTGCGCTTATACAAAACTCTTTGTACACTAACCTCTTTCCATTGATGTGATCCTAATTACAATTTTCTGCAAAATGTGTTATGGGAAAGATTTGCGCTTTAACAAATTCCTTCGTACACTAACCTCTTTCCATTTACATGATCCTAATCACAATTTTCTGCAAAATGTGCTATGGGATAGATTTGCGCTTATACTAATCTCTTTGTACCCTAACCTCTTTCCATTGATGTGATCCTAACCACAATCTCCTGCAAAATGTGCTATGGAAGAGATTTGCGCTTTTACAAATCTCTCTGTACCCTAACCTCTTTCCATCGATGTGATCCTAATCACAATTTTCTGCATAATGTGCTATGGGATAGATTTGCGCTTTAGCAAATCTCTCTGTACCCTAACCTCTTTCCATTGATGTGATCCTAATCACAATTTTCTGCAAAATGTGCAATGGGATAGATTTGCGCTGATACAAATCTCTTTGTACACTAACCTCTTTCCATTGATGTGATCCTAATCACAATTTTCTGCAAAATGAGCTATGGGATAGATTTGCGCTTTTACAAATCTCTCTGTACCCTAACTTCTTTCCATTGATGTGATCCTAATCACAATTTTCTGCAAAATGTGCAATGGGATAGATTTGCGCTGATACAAATCTCTTTGTACCCTAACCTCTTTCCATTGATGTGATCCTAATCACAATTTTCTGCATAATGTGCAATGGGATAGATTTGCGCTTTTACAAATCTCTCTGTACCCTAACCTCTTTCCATTGATGTGTTCCTAATCACAATTTTCTGCAAAATGTGCAATGGGATAGATTTGCGCTTTTACAAATTCCTTCGTACCCTAACCTCTTTCCATTTATATGATCCTAATCACAATTTTCTACAAAATGTGCAATGGGATAGATTTGCGCTTATACAAATCTCTTTGTACCCTAACCTCTTTCCATTGATGTGATCCTAATCACAATTTTCTGCAAAATGAGCTATGGGATAGATTTGCGCTTTTACAAATCTCTCTGTACCCTAACCTCTTTCCATTGATGAGATCCTAATCACAATTTTCTGCAAAATGTACTATGGGATAGATTTGCGCTTATACAAATCTCTTTGTACTCTGACCTCTTTCCATTTATGTGATCCTAATCACAATTTTCTGCAAAATGTACTATGGGATAGATTTGGGCTTTTACAAATCTCTTTGTACCCTAACCTCTTTCCATTGATGTGATCCTAATCACAATTTTCTGCAAATTGTGCTATGGGAGTGATTTGCGCTTATACAAATTCCTTCGTACCCTAACCTCTTTCCATTTATATGATCCTAATCACAATTTTCTGCAGAATGTGCTATGGGATAGAATTGTGCTTATACAAATCTCTTTGTACACTAACCTCTTTCCATTGATGTGATTCTAATCACAATTTTCTGCAAAATGTGCTATGGGATAGATTTGCGCTTTTACAAATCTCTTTGTACCCTAACCTCTTTCCATTGATGTGATCGTAATCAAAATTTTCTGCAAAATGTGCTATGGGATAGATTTGCGCTTTTACAAATCTCTTTGTACCCTAACCTCTTTCCATTGATGTGATCCTAATCACAATTTTTTGCAAAATGTGCTATGGGATAGATTTGCGCTTTTACAAATCTCTCTGTACCCTAACCTCTTTCCATTGATGTGATCCTAATCACAATTTTCTGCAAAATGTGCTATGGGATTGAATTGCGATTATACAAATCTCTTTGTACCCTAACCTCTTTCCATTGATGTGATCCTATTCACAATTTTCTGCAAAATGTGCTATGGGATAGATTTGCGCTTTTACAAATCTCTTTGTACCCTAACCTCTTTCCATTGATGTGATCCTAATCACACTTTTCTGCAAAATGTGCTATGGGATAGATTTGCGTTTTTACAAATCTCTCTGTACCCTAACCTCTTTCCATTGATGTGACCCTAATCACAATTTTCTGCAAAATGTGCTATGGGATAGATTTGCGCATTAAGAAATTCCTACGTACCCTAACCTCTTTCCATTGATGTGATCCTAATCACATTTTTCTGCAAAATATGCGATGGGATAGAATTGCGCTTTTACAAATCTCTCTGTACCCTAACCTCTTTCCATTGATGTGATCCTAATCACAATTTTCTGCAAAATGTGCTATGGTATAGATTTGCGCTTTTACAAATCTCTTTGTACCCTAACCACTTTCCATTGATGTGATCCTAATCACAATTTTCTGCAAAATGTGCTATGGGATAGATTTGCGCTTTTACAAATCACTTCGTACCCTAACCTCTTTCCATTGATGTGATCCTAATCACAATTTTCTGCAAAATGTGCTATGGGATAGATTTGCGGTGATACAAATCTCTTTGTACCCTAACCTCCTTCCATTGACGTGATCCTAATCACTATTTTCTGCTAAATGTGGTATGGAATAGATTTGCGCTTATACAAATCTCTTTGTACCCTAACCTCTTTCCATTGATGTGATCCTAATCACAATTTTCTGCAAAATGAGCTATGGGATAGATTTGCGCTTTTACAAATCTCTCTGTACCCTAACCTCTTTCCATTGATGTGATCCTAATCGCAATTTTCTGCATAATGTGCTATGGGATAGATTTGCGCTTTAGCAAATCTCTTTGTACCCTAACCTCTTTCCATTGATGTAATCCTAATCACAATTTTCTGCAAAATGTGCTATGGGATAGATTTGCGCTTTTACAAATCTCTCTGTACCCTAACCTCTTTCCATTGATGTGATCCTAATCACAATTTTCTGCAAAATGTGCTATGGGATAGAATTGCGATTATACAAATCTCTTTGTACCCTAACCTCTTTCCATTGATGTGATCCTAATCACAATTTTCTGCAAAATGTGCTATGGGATAGATTTGCGCTTTTACAAATCTCTCTGTACCCTAACCTCTTTCCATTGATGTGATCCTAATCACAATTTTCTGCAAAATGTGCTATGGGATAGAATTGCGATTATACAAATCTCTTTGTACCCTAACCTCTTTCCATTGATGTGATCCTATTCACAATTTTCTGCAAAATGTGCTATGGGATAGATTTGCGCTTTTACAAATCTCTTTGTACCCTAACCTCTTTCCATTGATGTGATCCTAATCACACTTTTCTGCAAAATGTGCTATGGGATAGATTTGCGTTTTTACAAATCTCTCTGTACCCTAACCACTTTCCATTGATGTGACCCTAATCACAATTTTCTGCAAAATGTGCTATGGGATAGATTTGCGCATTAAGAAATTCCTACGTACCCTAACCTCTTTCCATTGATGTGATCCTAATCACATTTTTCTGCAAAATATGCGATGGGATAGAATTGCGCTTTTACAAATTTCTCTGTACCCTAACCTCTTTCCATTGATGTGATCCTAATCACAATTTTCTGCAAAATGTGCTATGGTATAGATTTGCGCTTTTACAAATCTCTTTGTACCCTAACCACTTTCCATTGATGTGATCCTAATCACAATTTTCTGCAAAATGTGCTATGGGATAGATTTGCGCTTTTACAAATCACTTCGTACCCTAACCTCTTTCCATTGATGTGATCCTAATCACAATTTTCTGCAAAATGTGCTATGGGATAGATTTGCGGTGATACAAATCTCTTTGTACCCTAACCTCCTTCCATTGATGTGATCCTAATCACTATTTTCTGCTAAATGTGGTATGGAATAGATTTGCGCTTATACAAATCTCTTTGTACCCTAACCTCTTTCCATTGATGTGATCCTAATCACAATTTTCTGCAAAATGAGCTATGGGATAGATTTGCGCTTTTACAAATCTCTCTGTACCCTAACCTCTTTCCATTGATGTGATCCTAATCGCAATTTTCTGCATAATGTGCTATGGGATAGATTTTCGCTTTAGCAAATCTCTTTGTACCCTAACCTCTTTCCATTGATGTAATCCTAATCACAATTTTCTGCAAAATGAGCTCTGGGATAGATTTGCGCTTTTACAAATCTCTTTGTACCCTAACCTCTTTCCATTTATGTGATCCTAATCACAATTTTCTGCATAATGTGCTATGGGATAGATTTGCGCTTTACCAAATCTCTTTGTACCCTAACCTCTTTCCATTGATGTAATCCTAATCACAATTATTGCAAAATGTGCTATGGGATAGATTTGCGCTGATACAATTCTCTTCGTACCCTAACCTCTTACCTTTGATGTGATCCTAATCACAATTTTCTGCAAAATGTGCTATGGGAGAGATGTGCGCTTATACAAATCTCTTCGTACCCTAACCTATTTCCATTTATGTGATCCTAATCACAATTTTCTGCAAAATGTGCTATGGGATAGATTTGCGCTGATACAACTCTCTTTGTACCCTAACCTCTTTCCATTGATGTGATCCTAACCACAATCTCCTGCAAAATGTGCTATGGAAGAGATTTGAGCTTTTACAAATCTCTCTGTACCCTAACCTCTTTCCATTGATGTGATCCTAATAACAATTTTCTGCAAAATGTGGTATGGAATAGATTTGCGCTTTAACAAATTCCTTCGTTCCCTAACCTCTTTCCATTTATATGATCCTAATCACAATTTTCTGTAAAATGTGCTACGGGATAGATTTGCGCTTATACAAAACTCTTTGTACACTAACCTCTTTCCATTGATGTGATCCTAATTACAATTTTCTGCAAAATGTGTTATGGGAAAGATTTGCGCTTTAACAAATTCCTTCGTACACTAACCTCTTTCCATTTACATGATCCTAATCACAATTTTCTGCAAAATGTGCTATGGGATAGATTTGCGCTTATACTAATCTCTTTGTACCCTAACCTCTTTCCATTGATGTGATCCTAACCACAATCTCCTGCAAAATGTGCTATGGAAGAGATTTGCGCTTTTACAAATCTCTCTGTACCCTAACCTCTTTCCATCGATGTGATCCTAATCACAATTTTCTGCATAATGTGCTATGGGATAGATTTGCGCTTTAGCAAATCTCTCTGTACCCTAACCTCTTTCCATTGATGTGATCCTAATCACAATTTTCTGCAAAATGTGCAATGGGATAGATTTGCGCTGATACAAATCTCTTTGTACACTAACCTCTTTCCATTGATGTGATCCTAATCACAATTTTCTGCAAAATGAGCTATGGGATAGATTTGCGCTTTTACAAATCTCTCTGTACCCTAACCTCTTTCCATTGATGTGATCCTAATCACAATTTTCTGCAAAATGTGCAATGGGATAGATTTGCGCTGATACAAATCTCTTTGTACCCTAACCTCTTTCCATTGATGTGATCCTAATCACAATTTTCTGCATAATGTGCAATGGGATAGATTTGCGCTTTTACAAATCTCTCTGTACCCTAACCTCTTTCCATTGATGTGTTCCTAATCACAATTTTCTGCAAAATGTGCAATGGGATAGATTTGCGCTTTTACAAATTCCTTCGTACCCTAACCTCTTTCCATTTATATGATCCTAATCACAATTTTCTACAAAATGTGCAATGGGATAGATTTGCGCTTATACAAATCTCTTTGTACCCTAACCTCTTTCCATTGATGTGATCCTAATCACAATTTTCTGCAAAATGAGCTATGGGATAGATTTGCGCTTTTACAAATCTCTCTGTACCCTAACCTCTTTCCATTGATGAGATCCTAATCACAATTTTCTGCAAAATGTACTATGGGATAGATTTGCGCTTATACAAATCTCTTTGTACTCTGACCTCTTTCCATTTATGTGATCCTAATCACAATTTTCTGCAAAATGTACTATGGGATAGATTTGGGCTTTTACAAATCTCTTTGTACCCTAACCTCTTTCCATTGATGTGATCCTAATCACAATTTTCTGCAAATTGTGCTATGGGAGTGATTTGCGCTTATACAAATTCCTTCGTACCCTAACCTCTTTCCATTTATATGATCCTAATCACAATTTTCTGCAGAATGTGCTATGGGATAGAATTGTGCTTATACAAATCTCTTTGTACACTAACCTCTTTCCATTGATGTGATTCTAATCACAATTTTCTGCAAAATGTGCTATGGGATAGATTTGCGCTTTTACAAATCTCTTTGTACCCTAACCTCTTTCCATTGATGTGATCGTAATCAAAATTTTCTGCAAAATGTGCTATGGGATAGATTTGCGCTTTTACAAATCTCTTTGTACCCTAACCTCTTTCCATTGATGTGATCCTAATCACAATTTTTTGCAAAATGTGCTATGGGATAGATTTGCGCTTTTACAAATCTCTCTGTACCCTAACCTCTTTCCATTGATGTGATCCTAATCACAATTTTCTGCAAAATGTGCTATGGGATTGAATTGCGATTATACAAATCTCTTTGTACCCTAACCTCTTTCCATTGATGTGATCCTATTCACAATTTTCTGCAAAATGTGCTATGGGATAGATTTGCGCTTTTACAAATCTCTTTGTACCCTAACCTCTTTCCATTGATGTGATCCTAATCACACTTTTCTGCAAAATGTGCTATGGGATAGATTTGCGTTTTTACAAATCTCTCTGTACCCTAACCTCTTTCCATTGATGTGACCCTAATCACAATTTTCTGCAAAATGTGCTATGGGATAGATTTGCGCATTAAGAAATTCCTACGTACCCTAACCTCTTTCCATTGATGTGATCCTAATCACATTTTTCTGCAAAATATGCGATGGGATAGAATTGCGCTTTTACAAATCTCTCTGTACCCTAACCTCTTTCCATTGATGTGATCCTAATCACAATTTTCTGCAAAATGTGCTATGGTATAGATTTGCGCTTTTACAAATCTCTTTGTACCCTAACCACTTTCCATTGATGTGATCCTAATCACAATTTTCTGCAAAATGTGCTATGGGATAGATTTGCGCTTTTACAAATCACTTCGTACCCTAACCTCTTTCCATTGATGTGATCCTAATCACAATTTTCTGCAAAATGTGCTATGGGATAGATTTGCGGTGATACAAATCTCTTTGTACCCTAACCTCCTTCCATTGACGTGATCCTAATCACTATTTTCTGCTAAATGTGGTATGGAATAGATTTGCGCTTATACAAATCTCTTTGTACCCTAACCTCTTTCCATTGATGTGATCCTAATCACAATTTTCTGCAAAATGAGCTATGGGATAGATTTGCGCTTTTACAAATCTCTCTGTACCCTAACCTCTTTCCATTGATGTGATCCTAATCGCAATTTTCTGCATAATGTGCTATGGGATAGATTTGCGCTTTAGCAAATCTCTTTGTACCCTAACCTCTTTCCATTGATGTAATCCTAATCACAATTATTGCAAAATGTGCTATGGGATAGATTTGCGCTGATACAATTCTCTTCGTACCCTAACCTCTTACCTTTGATGTGATCCTAATCACAATTTTCTGCAAAATGTGTTATGGGAGAGATGTGCGCTTATACAAATCTCTTCGTACCCTAACCTATTTCCATTTATGTGATCCTAATCACAATTTTCTGCAAAATGTGCTATGGGATAGATTTGCGCTGATACAACTCTCTTTGTACCCTAACCTCTTTCCATTGATGTGATCCTAACCACAATCTCCTGCAAAATGTGCTATGGAAGAGATTTGCGCTTTTACAAATCTCTCTGTACCCTAACCTCTTTCCATTGATGTGATCCTAATAACAATTTTCTGCAAAATGTGGTATGGAATAGATTTGCGCTTTAACAAATTCCTTCGTTCCCTAACCTCTTTGCATTTATATGATCCTAATCACAATTTTCTGTAAAATGTGCTACGGGATAGATTTGCGCTTATACAAAACTCTTTGTACACTAACCTCTTTCCATTGATGTGATCCTAATTACAATTTTCTGCAAAATGTGTTATGGGACAGATTTGCGCTTTAACAAATTCCTTCGTACACTAACCTCTTTCCATTTACATGATCCTAATCACAATTTTCTGCAAAATGTGCAATGGGATAGATTTGCGCTTATACTAATCTCTTTGTACCCTAACCTCTTTCCATTGATGTGATCCTAATCACAATTTTCTGCAATATGTGCCATGTGAGTAATTTGCGCATTTACAAATCTCTTTGTACCATAACCTCTTTCCATTGATGTGATCCTAATCACAATTTTCTGCAAAATCTGCTATGGAATAGATTTGTGCTTATACAAATCTCTGTGTACTCTAACCTCTTTCCATTTATGTAATCCTAATCACAATTTTCTGCAAAATGAGCTATGGGATACATTTGCGCCTTTACAAATCTCTCTGTACCCTAACCTCTTTCCATTGATGTGATCCTAATTACAATCTTCTGCAAAATGTGCTATGGGATAGATTTGCGTTTATACAAATCTCTTTGTACTCTAACCTCTTTCCATTTATGTGATCCTAATCACAATTTTCTGCAAAATGTGCTATGGGATAGATTTGCGCTTTTACAAATCTATTTGTACCCTAACCTCTTCCATTGATGTGATCCTAATAACAATTTTCTGCCAAATGTTCTATGGGAGAGTACTGCGCTAACAAATTTCTTTGTACCCTAACCTCTTTCCATTGATGTGATCCTAATCACAATGTTCTGCAAAATGTGCTATGGGATAGATTTGCGCTTATGCAAATCTCTTTATATACTAACCTCTTTCCATTGTTGTGATCCTAATCACAATATCCTGCAAAATGTGATATGGGATAGATTTTCGCTTTTACAAATCTCTTTGTACCATAACCTCTTCCATTGATGTGATCCTAATCACAATTTTCTGCAAAATGTTCTATTGGAGCGATTTGAGTTTTAACAAATTTCTTTGTAACCTAACCTCTTTCCATTGATGTGATCCTAATCACAATTTTCTGCAAAATGTACTATGGGAGAGATTTGCGCTTTAACAAATTTCTTTGTAACCTAACCTCTTTCCATTTATGTGATCCTAATCACAATTTTCTGCAAAATGTGCTATGGTATAGATTTGCGCTTTAAGAAATTCCTTCGTACCCTAACTTCTTTCCATTTATATGATCCTAATCACAATTTTCTGCAAAATGTGCTATGGGATAGAATTGCGCTTATACAAATCTCTTTGTACCCTAAACTCTTTCCATTGACGTAATTCTAATCACAATTTTCTGCAAAATGTGCCATGGGAGTGATTTGAGCATTTACAAATCTCTTTGTACTCTAACCTCTTTCAATTTATGTGATCCTAATCACAATTTTCTACAAAATGTATAATGGGATAGAATTGCGCTTATACTAATCTCTTTGTACCCTAACCTCTTTCCATTGACGTGATCCTAATCACAATTTTCTACAAAATGTGCAATGGGATAGATTTTGCGCTTATACAAATCTCATTGTACAATAACCTCTTTCCATTGATGTGATCCTAATCACTATTTTCTGCAAAATGTGCAATGGGATAGATTTGCGCTGATACAAATCTCTTTGTACCCTAACCTCTTTCCATTGATGTGATCCTAATCACAATTTTCTGCATAATGTGCAATGGGATAGATTTGCGCTTTTACAAATCTCTCTGTACCCTAACCTCTTTCCATTGATGTGTTCCTAATCACAATTTTCTGCAAAATGTGCAATGGGATAGATTTGCGCTTTTACAAATTCCTTCGTACCCTAACCTCTTTCCATTTATATGATCCTAATCACAATTTTCTACAAAATGTGCAATGGGATAGATTTGCGCTTATACAAATCTCTTTGTACCCTAACCTCTTTCCATTGATGTGATCCTAATCACAATTTTCTGCAAAATGATCTATGGGATAGATTTGCGCTTTTACAAATCTCTCTGTACCCTAACCTCTTTCCATTGATGAGATCCTAATCACAATTTTCTGCAAAATGTACTATGGGATAGATTTGCGCTTATACAAATCTCTTTGTACTCTGACCTCTTTCCATTTATGTGATCCTAATCACAATTTTCTGCAAAATGTACTATGGGATAGATTTGGGCTTTTACAAATCTCTTTGTACCCTAACCTCTTTCCATTGATGTGATCCTAATCACAATTTTCTGCAAATTGTGCTATGGGAGTGATTTGCGCTTATACAAATTCCTTCGTACCCTAACCTCTTTCCATTTATATGATCCTAATCACAATTTTCTGCAGAATGTGCTATGGGATAGAATTGTGCTTATACAAATCTCTTTGTACCCTAACCTCTTTCCATTGATGTGATCCTAATCAAAATTTTCTGCAAAATGTGTTATGGGATAGATTTGCGCTTTTACAAATCTCTTTGTACCCTAACCTCTTTCCATTGATGTGATCCTAATCACAATTTTTTGCAAAATGTGCTATGGGATAGATTTGCGCTTTTACAAATCTCTCTGTACCCTAACCTCTTTCCATTGATGTGATCCTAATCACAATTTTCTGCAAAATGTGCTATGGGATAGAATTGCGATTATACAAATCTCTTTGTACCCTAACCTCTTTCCATTGATGTGATCCTATTCACAATTTTCTGCAAAATGTGCTATGGGATAGATTTGCGCTTTTACAAATCTCTTTGTACCCTAACCTCTTTCCATTGATGTGATCCTAATCACACTTTTCTGAAAAATGTGCTATGGGATAGATTTGCGTTTTTACAAATCTCTCTGTACCCTAACCTCTTTCCATTGATGTGACCCTAATCACAATTTTCTGCAAAATGTGCTATAGGATAGATTTGCGCATTAAGAAATTCCTACGTACCCTAACCTCTTTCCATTGATGTGATCCTAATCACATTTTTTTGCAAAATATGCGATGGGATAGAATTGCGCTTTTACAAATCTCTCTGTACCCTAACCTCTTTCCATTGATGTGATCCTAATCACAATTTTCTGCAAAATGTGCTATGGTATAGATTTGCGCTTTTACAAATCTCTTTGTACCCTAACCACTTTCCATTGATGTGATCCTAATCACAATTTTCTGCAAAATGTGCTATGGGATAGATTTGCGCTTTTACAAATCACTTCGTACCCTAACCTCTTTCCATTGATGTGATCCTAATCACAATTTTCTGCAAAATGTGCTATGGGATAGATTTGCGGTGATACAAATCTCTTTGTACCCTAACCTCCTTCCATTGATGTGATCCTAATCACTATTTTCTGCTAAATGTGGTATGGAATAGATTTGCGCTTATACAAATCTCTTTGTACCCTAACCTCTTTCCATTGATGTGATCCTAATCACAATTTTCTGCAAAATGAGCTATGGGATAGATTTGCGCTTTTACAAATCTCTCTGTACCCTAACCTCTTTCCATTGATGTGATCCTAATCGCAATTTTCTGCATAATGTGCTATGGGATAGATTTTCGCTTTAGCAAATCTCTTTGTACCCTAACCTCTTTCCATTGATGTAATCCTAATCACAATTTTCTGCAAAATGAGCTCTGGGATAGATTTGCGCTTTTACAAATCTCTTTGTACCCTAACCTCTTTCCATTTATGTGATCCTAATCACAATTTTCTGCATAATGTGCTATGGGATAGATTTGCGCTTTAGCAAATCTCTTTGTACCCTAACCTCTTTCCATTGATGTAATCCTAATCACAATTATTGCAAAATGTGCTATGGGATAGATTTGCGCTGATACAATTCTCTTCGTACCCTAACCTCTTACCTTTGATGTGATCCTAATCACAATTTTCTGCAAAATGTGCTATGGGAGAGATGTGCGCTTATACAAATCTCTTCGTACCCTAACCTATTTCCATTTATGTGATCCTAATCACAATTTTCTGCAAAATGTGCTATGGGATAGATTTGCGCTGATACAACTCTCTTTGTACCCTAACCTCTTTCCATTGATGTGATCCTAACCACAATCTCCTGCAAAATGTGCTATGGAAGAGATTTGCGCTTTTACAAATCTCTCTGTACCCTAACCTCTTTCCATTGATGTGATCCTAATAACAATTTTCTGCAAAATGTGGTATGGAATAGATTTGCGCTTTAACAAATTCTTTCGTTCCCTAACCTCTTTGCATTTATATGATCCTAATCACAATTTTCTGTAAAATGTGCTACGGGATAGATTTGCGCTTATACAAAACTCTTTGTACACTAACCTCTTTCCATTGATGTGATCCTAATTACAATTTTCTGCAAAATGTGTTATGGGACAGATTTGCGCTTTAACAAATTCCTTCGTACACTAACCTCTTTCCATTTACATGATCCTAATCACAATTTTCTGCAAAATGTGCTATGGGATAGATTTGCGCTTATACTAATCTCTTTGTACCCTAACCTCTTTCCATTGATGTGATCCTAATCACAATTTTCTGCAATATGTGCCATGTGAGTAATTTGCGCATTTACAAATCTCTTTGTACCATAACCTCTTTCCATTGATGTGATCCTAATCACAATTTTCTGCAAAATCTGCTATGGAATAGATTTGTGCTTATACAAATCTCTGTGTACTCTAACCTCTTTCCATTTATGTAATCCTAATCACAATTTTCTGCAAAATGAGCTATGGGATACATTTGCGCCTTTACAAATCTCTCTGTACCCTAACCTCTTTCCATTGATGTGATCCTAATTACAATCTTCTGCAAAATGTGCTATGGGATAGATTTGCGTTTATACAAATCTCTTTGTACTCTAACCTCTTTCCATTTATGTGATCCTAATCACAATTTTCTGCAAAATGTGCTATGGGATAGATTTGCGCTTTTACAAATCTATTTGTACCCTAACCTCTTCCATTGATGTGATCCTAATAACAATTTTCTGCCAAATGTTCTATGGGAGAGTACTGCGCTAACAAATTTCTTTGTACCCTAACCTCTTTCCATTGATGTGATCCTAATCACAATGTTCTGCAAAATGTGCTATGGGATAGATTTGCGCTTATGCAAATCTCTTTATATACTAACCTCTTTCCATTGTTGTGATCCTAATCACAATATCCTGCAAAATGTGATATGGGATAGATTTGCGCTTTTACAAATCTCTTTGTACCATAACCTCTTCCATTGATGTGATCCTAATCACAATTTTCTGCAAAATGTTCTATTGGAGCGATTTGAGTTTTAACAAATTTCTTTGTAACCTAACCTCTTTCCATTGATGTGATCCTAATCACAATTTTCTGCAAAATGTACTATGGGAGAGATTTGCGCTTTAACAAATTTCTTTGTAACCTAACCTCTTTCCATTTATGTGATCCTAATCACAATTTTCTGCAAAATGTGCTATGGTATAGATTTGCGCTTTAAGAAATTCCTTCGTACCCTAACTTCTTTCCATTTATATGATCCTAATCACAATTTTCTGCAAAATGTGCTATGGGATAGAATTGCGCTTATACAAATCTCTTTGTACCCTAAACTCTTTCCATTGACGTAATTCTAATCACAATTTTCTGCAAAATGTGCCATGGGAGTGATTTGAGCATTTACAAATCTCTTTGTACTCTAACCTCTTTCAATTTATGTGATCCTAATCACAATTTTCTACAAAATGTATAATGGGATAGAATTGCGCTTATACTAATCTCTTTGTACCCTAACCTCTTTCCATTGACGTGATCCTAATCACAATTTTCTACAAAATGTGCAATGGGATAGATTTTGCGCTTATACAAATCTCATTGTACAATAACCTCTTTCCATTGATGTGATCCTAATCACTATTTTCTGCAAAATGTGCAATGGGATAGATTTGCGCTGATACAAATCTCTTTGTACCCTAACCTCTTTCCATTGATGTGATCCTAATCACAATTTTCTGCATAATGTGCAATGGGATAGATTTGCGCTTTTACAAATCTCTCTGTACCCTAACCTCTTTCCATTGATGTGTTCCTAATCACAATTTTCTGCAAAATGTGCAATGGGATAGATTTGCGCTTTTACAAATTCCTTCGTACCCTAACCTCTTTCCATTTATATGATCCTAATCACAATTTTCTACAAAATGTGCAATGGGATATATTTGCGCTTATACAAATCTCTTTGTACCCTAACCTCTTTCCATTGATGTGATCCTAATCACAATTTTCTGCAAAATGATCTATGGGATAGATTTGCGCTTTTACAAATCTCTCTGTACCCTAACCTCTTTCCATTGATGAGATCCTAATCACAATTTTCTGCAAAATGTACTATGGGATAGATTTGCGCTTATACAAATCTCTTTGTACTCTGACCTCTTTCCATTTATGTGATCCTAATCACAATTTTCTGCAAAATGTACTATGGGATAGATTTGGGCTTTTACAAATCTCTTTGTACCCTAACCTCTTTCCATTGATGTGATCCTAATCACAATTTTCTGCAAATTGTGCTATGGGAGTGATTTGCGCTTATACAAATTCCTTCGTACCCTAACCTCTTTCCATTTATATGATCCTAATCACAATTTTCTGCAGAATGTGCTATGGGATAGAATTGTGCTTATACAAATCTCTTTGTACACTAACCTCTTTCCATTGATGTGATTCTAATCACAATTTTCTGCAAAATGTGCTATGGGATAGATTTGCGCTTTTACAAATCTCTTTGTACCCTAACCTCTTTCCATTGATGTGATCCTAATCAAAATTTTCTGCAAAATGTGTTATGGGATAGATTTGCGCTTTTACAAATCACTTTGTACCCTAACCTCTTTCCATTGATGTGATCCTAATCACAATTTTTTGCAAAATGTGCTATGGGATAGATTTGCGCTTTTACAAATCTCTCTGTACCCTAACCTCTTTCCATTGATGTGATCCTAATCACAATTTTCTGCAAAATGTGCTATGGGATAGAATTGCGATTATACAAATCTCTTTGTACCCTAACCTCTTTCCATTGATGTGATCCTATTCACAATTTTCTGCAAAATGTGCTATGGGATAGATTTGCGCTTTTACAAATCTCTTTGTACCCTAACCTCTTTCCATTGATGTGATCCTAATCACACTTTTCTGCAAAATGTGCTATGGGATAGATTTGCGTTTTTACAAATCTCTCTGTACCCTAACCTCTTTCCATTGATGTGACCCTAATCACAATTTTCTGCAAAATGTGCTATAGGATAGATTTGCGCATTAAGAAATTCCTACGTACCCTAACCTCTTTCCATTGATGTGATCCTAATCACATTTTTCTGCAAAATATGCGATGGGATAGAATTGCGCTTTTACAAATCTCTCTGTACCCTAACCTCTTTCCATTGATGTGATCCTAATCACAATTTTCTGCAAAATGTGCTATGGTATAGATTTGCGCTTTTACAAATCTCTTTGTACCCTAACCACTTTCCATTGATGTGATCCTAATCACAATTTTCTGCAAAATGTGCTATGGGATAGATTTGCGCTTTTACAAATCACTTCGTACCCTAACCTCTTTCCATTGATGTGATCCTAATCACAATTTTCTGCAAAATGTGCTATGGGATAGATTTGCGGTGATACAAATCTCTTTGTACCCTAACCTCCTTCCATTGATGTGATCCTAATCACTATTTTCTGCTAAATGTGGTATGGAATAGATTTGCGCTTATACAAATCTCTTTGTACCCTAACCTCTTTCCATTGATGTGATCCTAATCACAATTTTCTGCAAAATGAGCTATGGGATAGATTTGCGCTTTTACAAATCTCTCTGTACCCTAACCTCTTTCCATTGATGTGATCCTAATCGCAATTTTCTGCATAATGTGCTATGGGATAGATTTTCGCTTTAGCAAATCTCTTTGTACCCTAACCTCTTTCCATTGATGTAATCCTAATCACAATTTTCTGCAAAATGAGCTCTGGGATAGATTTGCGCTTTTACAATTCTCTTCGTACCCTAACCTCTTACCTTTGATGTGATCCTAATCACAATTTTCTGCAAAATGTGCTATGGGAGAGATGTGCGCTTATACAAATCTCTTCGTACCCTAACCTATTTCCATTTATGTGATCCTAATCACAATTTTCTGCAAAATGTGCTATGGGATAGATTTGCGCTGATACAACTCTCTTTGTACCCTAACCTCTTTCCATTGATGTGATCCTAACCACAATCTCCTGCAAAATGTGCTATGGAAGAGATTTGCGCTTTTACAAATCTCTCTGTACCCTAACCTCTTTCCATTGATGTGATCCTAATAACAATTTTCTGTAAAATGTGCTACAGGATAGATTTGCGCTTATACAAAACTCTTTGTACACTAACCTCTTTCCATTGATGTGATCCTAATTACAATTTTCTGCAAAATGTGTTATGGGACAGATTTGCGCTTTAACAAATTCCTTCGTACACTAACCTCTTTCCATTTACATGATCCTAATCACAATTTTCTGCAAAATGTGCTATGGGATAGATTTGCGCTTATACTAATCTCTTTGTACCCTAACCTCTTTCCATTGATGTGATCCTAATCACAATTTTCTGCAAAATGTGCTATGGGATAGATTTTCGCTTTTACAAATCTCTTTGTACCCTAACCTCTTTCCATTGATGTGATCCTAATCACACTTTTCTGCAAAATGTGCTATGGGATAGATTTGCGTTTTTACAAATCTCTCTGTACCCTAACCTCTTTCCATTGATGTGATCCTAATAACAATTTTCTGCAAAATGTGCTATGGGATAGATTTGCGCATTAAGAAATTCCTACGTACCCTAACCTCTTTCCATTGATGTGATCCTAATCACATTTTTCTGCAAAATGTGCGATGGGATAGAATTGCGCTTTTACAAATCTCTCTGTACACTAACCTCTTTCCATTGATGTGATCCTAATCACAATTTTCTGCAAAATGTGCTATGGTATAGATTTGCGCTTGTACAAATCTCTTTGTACCCTAACCACTTTCCATTGATGTGATCCTAATCACAATTTTCTGCAAAATGTGCTATGGGATAGATTTGCGCTTTTACAAATCACTTCGGTCCCTAAACTCTTTGCATTGATGAGATCCTAATCACAATTTTCTGCAAAATGTGCTATGGGATAGATTTGCGGTGATACAAATCTCTTTGTATCCTAACCTCTTTCCATTGATGTGATCCTAATCACAATTTTATGCAAAATGTGCTATGGGATAGATTTGCGCTTTTACAAATCTCTCTGTACCCTAACCTCTTTCCATTGATGTGATCCTAATCACAATTTTATGTAAAATGTGCTATGGGATAGATTTGCGCTGTTACAACACTCTTTGTACACTAACCTCTTTCCATTGATGTGATCCCAATCACAATCTTCTGCAAAATGTGCTATGGGAGTGATTAGCGCTTTTACAAATTTCGTTGTACCCTAACCTCTTTCCATTTATGTGATCCTAATCACAATTTTCTGCAAAATGTGCAATGGGATAGATTTTCGCTTATACAAATCTCTTCGTACCCTAACCTCTTTCCATTGATGTGATCCTAATCACAATTTTCTGCAAAATGTGCTATGGGAGTGATTTGCGCTTATACAAATCTTTTTGTACCCTAACCTCTTTCCATTTATGTAATCCTTATCACAATTTTCTGCAAAATGTGGTATGGGATGGATTTGCGCTTTTACAAATTCCTTCGTACCCTAACCTCTTTCCATTTATATGATCCTAATCACAATTTTCTGCAAAATGTGCTATGGGATAGAATTACGCTTATACAAATCTCTTTGTACCCTAACCTCTTTCCATTGACGTAATCCTAATCACAATTTTCTGCAAAATCTGCCATAGGAGTGATTTGAGCATTTACAAATCTCTTTGTACCCTAACCTCTTTCCATTTATGTGATCCTAATCACAATTTTCTGCAAAATGTGCTATGGGAGTGATTTGCGCTTTTACAAATTCCTTCGTACCCTAACCTCTTTCCATTTATATGATCCTAATCACAATTTTCTACAAAATGTGCAATGGGATAGATTTGCGCTTATACAAATCTCTTTGTACAATAACCTCTTTCCATTGATGTGATCCTAATCACAATTTTCTGCAAAATGTGCTATGGGAGTGATTTGCGCTTTTACAAATTCCTTCGTACCCTAACCTCTTTCCATTTATATGATCCTAATCACAATTTTCTACAAAATGTGCAATGGGATAGATTTGCGCTTATACAAATCTCTTTGTACCCTAACCTCTTTCCATTGATGAGATCCTAATCACAATTTTCTGCAAAATGAGCTATGGGAAAGATTTGCGCTTTTACAAATCTCTCTGTACCCTAACCTCTTTCCATCGATGTGATCCTAATCACAATTTTCTGCATAATGTGCTATGGGATAGATTTGCGCTTTAGCAAATCTCTCTGTACCCTAACCTCTTTCCATTGATGTGATCCTAATCACAATTTTCTGCAAAATGTGCAATGGGATAGATTTGCGCTGATACAAATCTCTTTGTACCCTAACCTCTTTCCATTGATGTGATCCTAATCACAATTTTCTGCAAAATGAGCTATGGGATAGATTTGCGCTTTTACAAATCTCTCTGTACCCTAACCTCTTTCCATTGATGTGATCCTAATCACAATTTTCTGCAAAATGTGCAATGGGATAGATTTGCGCTGATACAAATCTCTTTGTACCCTAACCTCTTTCCATTGATATGATCCTAATCACAATTTTCTGCATAATGTGCAATGGGATAGATTTGCGCTTTTACAAATCTCTCTGTACCCTAACCTCTTTCCATTGATGTGTTCCTAATCACAATTTTCTGCAAAATGTGCAATGGGATAGATTTGCGCTTTTACAAATTCCTTCGTACCCTAACCTCTTTCCATTTATATGATCCTAATCACAATTTTCTACAAAATGTGCAATGGGATAGATTTGCGCTTATACAAATCTCTTTGTACCCTAACCTCTTTCCATTGATGTGATCCTAATCACAATTTTCTGCAAAATGAGCTATGGGATAGATTTGCGCTTTTACAAATCTCTCTGTACCCTAACCTCTTTCCATTGATGAGATCCTAATCACAATTTTCTGCAAAATGTACTATGGGATAGATTTGCGCTTATACAAATCTCTTTGTACTCTGACCTCTTTCCATTTATGTGATCCTAATCACAATTTTCTGCAAAATGTACTATGGGATAGATTTGGGCTTTTACCAATCTCTTTGTACCCTAACCTCTTTCCATTGATGTGATCCTAATCACAATTTTCTGCAAATTGTGCTATGGGAGTGATTTGCGCTTATACAAATTCCTTCGTACCCTAACCTCTTTCCATTTATATGATCCTAATCACAATTTTCTGCAGAATGTGCTATGGGATAGAATTGTGCTTATACAAATCTCTTTGTACACTAACCTCTTTCCATTGATGTGATTCTAAACACAATTTTCTGCAAAATGTGCTATGGGATAGATTTGCGCTTTTACAAATCTATTTGTACCCTAACCTCTTTCCATTGATGTGATCCTAATCAAAATTTTCTGCAAAATGTGCTATGGGATAGATTTGCGCTTTTACAAATCTCTTTGTACCCTAACCTCTTTCCATTGATGTGATCCTAAACACAATTTTTTGCAAAATGTGCTATGGGATAGATTTGCGCTTTTACAAATCTCTCTGTACCCTAACCTCTTTCCATTGATGTGATCCTAATCACAATTTTCTGCAAAATGTGCTATGGGATAGAATTGCGATTATACAAATCTCTTTGTACCCTAACCTCTTTCCATTGATGTGATCCTATTCACAATTTTCTGCAAAATGTGCTATGGGATAGATTTGCGCTTTTACAAATCTCTTTGTACCCTAACCTCTTTCCATTGATGTGATCCTAATCACACTTTTCTGCAAAATGTGCTATGGGATAGATTTGCGTTTTTACAAATCTCTCTGTACCCTGTAACCTCTTTCCATTGATGTGACCCTAATCACAATTTTCTGCAAAATGTGCTATGGGATGGATTTGCGCATTAAGAAATTCCTACGTACCCTAACCTCTTTCCATTGATGTGATCCTAATCACATTTTTCTGCAAAATATGCGATGGGATAGAATTGCGCTTTTACAAATCTCTCTGTACCCTAACCTCTTTCCATTGATGTGATCCTAATCACAATTTTCTGCAAAATGTGCTATGGTATAGATTTGCGCTTTTACAAATCTCTTTGTACCCTAACCACTTTCCATTGATGTGATCCTAATCACAATTTTCTGCAAAATGTGCTATGGGATAGATTTGCGCTTTTACAAATCACTTCGTACCCTAACCTCTTTCCATTGATGTGATCCTAATCACAATTTTCTGCAAAATGTGCTATGGGATGGATTTGCGCATTAAGAAATTCCTACGTACCCTAACCTCTTTCCATTGAAGTGATCCTAATCACATTTTTCTGCAAAATATGCGATGGGATAGAATTGCGCTTTTACAAATCTCTCTGTACCCTAACCTCTTTCCATTGATGTGATCCTAATCACAATTTTCTGCAAAATGTGCTATGGTATAGATTTGCGCTTTTACAAATCTCTTTGTACCCTAACCACTTTCCATTGATGTGATCCTAATCACAATTTTCTGCAAAATGTGCTATGGGATAGATTTGCGCTTTTACAAATCACTTCGTACCCTAACCTCTTTCCATTGATGTGATCCTAATCACAATTTTCTGCAAAATGTGCTATGGGATAGATTTGCGGTGATACAAATCTCTTTGTACCCTAACCTCCTTCCATTGATGTGATCCTAATCACTATTTTCTGCTAAATGTGGTATGGAATAGATTTGCGCTTATACAAATCTCTTTGTACCCTAACCTCTTTCCATTGATGTGATCCTAATCACAATTTTCTGCAAAATGAGCTATGGGATAGATTTGCGCTTTTACAAATCTCTCTGTACCCTAACCTCTTTCCTTTGATGTGATCCTAATCGCAATTTTCTGCATAATGTGCTATGGGATAGATTTTCGCTTTAGCAAATCTCTTTGTACCCTAACCTCTTTCCATTGATGTAATCCTAATCACAATTTTCTGCAAAATGAGCTCTGGGATAGATTTGCGCTTTTACAAATCTCTTTGTACCCTAACCTCTTTCCATTTATGTGATCCTAATCACAATTTTCTGCATAATGTGCTATGGGATAGATTTGCGCTTTAGCAAATCTCTTTGTACCCTAACCTCTTTCCATTGATGTAATCCTAATCACAATTATTGCAAAATGTGCTATGGGATAGATTTGCGCTGATACAATTCTCTTCGTACCCTAACCTCTTTCCTTTGATGTGATCCTAATCACAATTTTCTGCAAAATGTGCTATGGGAGAGATGTGCGCTTATACAAATCTCTTCGTACCCTAACCTATTTCCATTTATGTGATCCTAATCACAATTTTCTGCAAAATGTGCTATGGGATAGATTTGCGCTGATACAACTCTCTTTGTACCCTAACCTCTTTCCATTGATGTGATCCTAACCACAATCTCCTGCAAAATGTGCTATGGAAGAGATTTGCGCTTTTACAAATCTCTCTGTACCCTAACCTCTTTCCATTGATGTGATCCTAATAACAATTTTCTGCAAAATGTGGTATGGAATAGATTTGCGCTTTAACAAATTCCTTCGTTCCCTAACCTCTTTCCATTTATATGATCCTAATCACAATTTTCTGCAAAATGTGCTATGGGATTGATTTGCGCTGATACAACTCTCTTTGTACCCTAACCTCTTTCCATTGATGTGATCCTAACCACAATCTCCTGCAAAATGTGCTATGGAAGAGATTTGCGCTTTTACAAATCTCTCTGTACCCTAACCTCTTTCCATCGATGTGATCCTAATCACAATTTTCTGCATAATGTGCTATGGGATAGATTTGCGCTTTAGCAAATCTCTCTGTACCCTAACCTCTTTCCATTGATGTGATCCTAATCACAATTTTCTGCAAAATGTGCAATGGGATAGATTTGCGCTTTTACAAATCTCTCTGTACCCTAACCTCTTTCCATTGATGTGATCCTAATCACAATTTTCTGCAAAATGAGCTATGGGATAGATTTGCGCTTTTACAAATCTCTCTGTACCCTAACCTCTTTCCATTGATGTGATCCTAATCACAATTTTCTGCAAAATGTGCAATGGGATAGATTTGCGCTGATACAAATCTCTCTGTACCCTAACCTCTTTCCATTGATGTGATCCTAATCACAATTTTCTGCAAAATGTGCAATGGGATAGATTTGCGCTGATACAAATCTCTTTGTACCCTAACCTCTTTCCATTGATGTGATCCTAATCACAATTTTCTGCAAAATGAGCTATGGGATAGATTTGCGCTTTTACAAATCTCTCTGTACCCTAACCTCTTTCCATTGATGTGATCCTAATCACAATTTTCTGCAAAATGTGCAATGGGATAGATTTGCGCTGATACAAATCTCTTTGTACCCTAACCTCTTTCCATTGATATGATCCTAATCACAATTTTCTGCATAATGTGCAATGGGATAGATTTGCGCTTTTACAAATCTCTCTGTACCCTAACCTCTTTCCATTGATGTGTTCCTAATCACAATTTTCTGCAAAATGTGCAATGGGATAGATTTGCGCTTATACAAATCTCTTTGTACCCTAACCTCTTTCCATTGATGTGATCCTAATCACAATTTTCTGCAAAATGAGCTATGGGATAGATTTGCGCTTTTACAAATCTCTCTGTACCCTAACCTCTTTCCATTGATGAGATCCTAATCACAATTTTCTGCAAAATGTACTATGGGATAGATTTGCGCTTATACAAATCTCTTTGTACTCTGACCTCTTTCCATTTATGTGATCCTAATCACAATTTTCTGCAAAATGTACTATGGGATAGATTTGGGCTTTTACCAATCTCTTTGTACCCTAACCTCTTTCCATTGATGTGATCCTAATCACAATTTTCTGCAAATTGTGCTATGGGAGTGATTTGCGCTTATACAAATTCCTTCGTACCCTAACCTCTTTCCATTTATATGATCCTAATCACAATTTTCTGCAGAATGTGCTATGGGATAGAATTGTGCTTATACAAATCTCTTTGTACACTAACCTCTTTCCATTGATGTGATTCTAATCACAATTTTCTGCAAAATGTGCTATGGGATAGATTTGCGCTTTTACAAATCTATTTGTACCCTAACCTCTTTCCATTGATGTGATCCTAATCAAAATTTTCTGCAAAATGTGCTATGGGATAGATTTGCGCTTTTACAAATCTCTTTGTACCCTAACCTCTTTCCATTGATGTGATCCTAAACACAATTTTTTGCAAAATGTGCTATGGGATAGATTTGCGCTTTTACAAATCTCTCTGTACCCTAACCTCTTTCCATTGATGTGATCCTAATCACAATTTTCTGCAAAATGTGCTATGGGATAGAATTGCGATTATACAAATCTCTTTGTACCCTAACCTCTTTCCATTGATGTGATCCTATTCACAATTTTCTGCAAAATGTGCTATGGGATAGATTTGCGCTTTTACAAATCTCTTTGTACCCTAACCTCTTTCCATTGATGTGATCCTAATCACACTTTTCTGCAAAATGTGCTATGGGATAGATTTGCGTTTTTACAAATCTCTCTGTACCCTAACCTCTTTCCATTGATGTGACCCTAATCACAATTTTCTGCAAAATGTGCTATGGGATGGATTTGCGCATTAAGAAATTCCTACGTACCCTAACCTCTTTCCATTGATGTGATCCTAATCACATTTTTCTGCAAAATATGCGATGGGATAGAATTGCGCTTTTACAAATCTCTCTGTACCCTAACCTCTTTCCATTGATGTGATCCTAATCACAATTTTCTGCAAAATGTGCTATGGTATAGATTTGCGCTTTTACAAATCTCTTTGTACCCTAACCACTTTCCATTGATGTGATCCTAATCACAATTTTCTGCAAAATGTGCTATGGGATAGATTTGCGCTTTTACAAATCACTTCGTACCCTAACCTCTTTCCATTGATGTGATCCTAATCACAATTTTCTGCAAAATGTGCTATGGGATGGATTTGCGCATTAAGAAATTCCTACGTACCCTAACCTCTTTCCATTGAAGTGATCCTAATCACATTTTTCTGCAAAATATGCGATGGGATAGAATTGCGCTTTTACAAATCTCTCTGTACCCTAACCTCTTTCCATTGATGTGATCCTAATCACAATTTTCTGCAAAATGTGCTATGGTATAGATTTGCGCTTTTACAAATCTCTTTGTACCCTAACCACTTTCCATTGATGTGATCCTAATCACAATTTTCTGCAAAATGTGCTATGGGATAGATTTGCGCTTTTACAAATCACTTCGTACCCTAACCTCTTTCCATTGATGTGATCCTAATCACAATTTTCTGCAAAATGTGCTATGGGATAGATTTGCGGTGATACAAATCTCTTTGTACCCTAACCTCCTTCCATTGATGTGATCCTAATCACTATTTTCTGCTAAATGTGGTATGGAATAGATTTGCGCTTATACAAATCTCTTTGTACCCTAACCTCTTTCCATTGATGTGATCCTAATCACAATTTTCTGCAAAATGAGCTATGGGATAGATTTGCGCTTTTACAAATCTCTCTGTACCCTAACCTCTTTCCTTTGATGTGATCCTAATCGCAATTTTCTGCATAATGTGCTATGGGATAGATTTTCGCTTTAGCAAATCTCTTTGTACCCTAACCTCTTTCCATTGATGTAATCCTAATCACAATTTTCTGCAAAATGAGCTCTGGGATAGATTTGCGCTTTTACAAATCTCTTTGTACCCTAACCTCTTTCCATTTATGTGATCCTAATCACAATTTTCTGCATAATGTGCTATGGGATAGATTTGCGCTTTTACAAATCTCTCTGTACCCTAACCTCTTTCCATTGATGAGATCCTAATCACAATTTTCTGCAAAATGTACTATGGGATAGATTTGCGCTTATACAAATCTCTTTGTACTCTGACCTCTTTCCATTTATGTGATCCTAATCACAATTTTCTGCAAAATGTACTATGGGATAGATTTGGGCTTTTACAAATCTCTTTGTACCCTAACCTCTTTCCATTGAAGTGATCCTAACCACAATCTCCTGCAAAATGTGCTATGGAAGAGATTTGCGCTTTTACAAATCTCTCTGTACCCTAACCTCTTTCCATTGATGTGATCCTAATAACAATTTTCTGCAAAATGTGGTATGGAATAGATTTGCGATTTAACAAATTCCTTCGTTCCCTAACCTCTTTCCATTTATATGATCCTAATCACAATTTTCTGTAAAATGTGCTACGGGATAGATTTGCGCTTATACAAAACTCTTTGTACACTAACCTCTTTCCATTGATGTGATCCTAATTACAATTTTCTGCAAAATGTGTTATGGGACAGATTTGCGCTTTAACAAATTCCTTCGTACACTAACCTCTTTCCATTTACATGATCCTAATCACAATTTTCTGCAAAATGTGCTATGGGATAGATTTGCGCTTATACTAATCTCTTTGTACCCTAACCTCTTTCCATTGATGTGATCCTAATCACAATTTTCTGCAATATGTGCCATGTGAGTAATTTGCGCATTTACAAATCTCTTTGTACCATAACCTCTTTCCATTGATGTGATCCTAATCACAATTTTCTGCAAAATCTGCTATGGAATAGATTTGTGCTTATACAAATCTCTGTGTACTCTAACCTCTTTCCATTTATGTAATCCTAATCACAATTTTCTGCAAAATGAGCTATGGGATACAATTGCGCCTTTACAAATCTATCTGTACCCTAACCTCTTTACATTGATGTGATCCTAATTACAATCTTCTGCAAAATGTGCTATGGGATAGATTTTCGTTTATACAAATCTCTTTGTACTCTAACCTCTTTCCATTTATGTGATCCTAATCACAATTTTCTGCAAAATGTGCTATGGGATAGATTTGCGCTTTTACAAATCTATTTGTACCCTAACCTCTTCCATTGATGTGATCCTAATAACAATTTTCTGCCAAATTTTCTATGGGAGAGTACTGCGCTAACAAATTTCTTTGTACCCTAACCTCTTTCCATTGATGTGATCCTAATCACAATGTTCTGCAAAATGTGCTATGGGATAGATTTGCGCTTATGCAAATCTCTTTAAATACTAACCTCTTTCCATTGTTGTGATCCTAATCACAATATCCTACAAAATGTGATATGGGATAGATTTGCTCTTTTACAAATCTCTTTGTACCATAACCTCTTCCATTGATGTGATCCTAATCACAATTTTCTGCAAAATGTTCTATTGGAGCGATTTGAGTTTTAACAAATTTCTTTGTAACCTAACCTCTTTCCATTGATGTGATCCTAATCACAATTTTCTGCAAAATGTACTATGGGAGAGATTTGCGTTTTAACAAATTTCTTTGTAACCTAACCTCTTTCCATTTATGTGATCCTAATCACAATTTTCTGCAAAATGTGCTATGGTATAGATTTGCGCTTTAAGAAATTCCTTCGTACCCTAACTTCTTTCCATTTATATGATCCTAATCACAATTTTCTGCAAAATGTGCTATGGGATAGAATTGCGCTTATACAAATCTCTTTGTACCCTAAACTCTTTCCATTGACGTAATTCTAATCACAATTTTCTGCAAAATGTGCCATGGGAGTGATTTGAGCATTTACAAATCTCTTTGTACTCTAACCTCTTTCAATTTATGTGATCCTAATCACAATTTTCTACAAAATGTATAATGGGATAGAATTGCGCTTATACTAATCTCTTTGTACCCTAACCTCTTTCCATTGACGTCATCCTAATCACAATTTTCTACAAAATGTGCAATGGGATAGATTTTGCGCTTATACAAATCTCATTGTACAATAACCTCTTTCCATTGATGTGATCCTAATCACTATTTTCTGCAAAATGTGCAATGGGATAGATTTGCGCTGATACAAATCTCTTTGTACCCTAACCTCTTTCCATTGATGTGATCCTAATCACAATTTTCTGCATAATGTGCAATGGGATAGATTTGCGCTTTTACAAATCTCTCTGTACCCTAACCTCTTTCCATTGATGTGTTCCTAATCACAATTTTCTGCAAAATGTGCAATGGGATAGATTTGCGCTTTTACAAATTCCTTCGTACCCTAACCTCTTTCCATTTATATGATCCTAATCACAATTTTCTACAAAATGTGCAATGGGATAGATTTGCGGTTATACAAATCTCTTTGTACCCTAACCTCTTTCCATTGATGTGATCCTAATCACAATTTTCTGCAAAATGATCTATGGGATAGATTTGCGCTTTTACAAATCTCTCTGTACCCTAACCTCTTTCCATTGATGAGATCCTAATCACAATTTTCTGCAAAATGTACTATGGGATAGATTTGCGCTTATACAAATCTCTTTGTACTCTGACCTCTTTCCATTTATGTGATCCTAATCACAATTTTCTGCAAAATGTACTATGGGATAGATTTGGGCTTTTACAAATCTCTTTGTACCCTAACCTCTTTCCATTGATGTGATCCTAATCACAATTTTCTGCAAATTGTGCTATGGGAGTGATTTGCGCTTATACAAATTCCTTCGTACCCTAACCTCTTTCCATTTATATGATCCTAATCACAATTTTCTGCAGAATGTGCTATGGGATAGAATTGTGCTTATACAAATCTCTTTGTACACTAACCTCTTTCCATTGATGTGATTCTAATCACAATTTTCTGCAAAATGTGCTATGGTATAGATTTGCGCTTTTACAAATCTCTTTGTACCCTAACCTCTTTCCATTGATGTGATCCTAATCAAAATTTTCTGCAAAATGTGCTATGGGATAGATTTGCGCTTTTACAAATCTCTTTGTACCCTAACCTCTTTCCATTGATGTGATCCTAATCACAATTTTTTGCAAAATGTGCTATGGGATAGATTTGCGCTTTTACAAATCTCTCTGTACCCTAACCTCTTTCCATTGATGTGATCCTAATCACAATTTTCTGCAAAATGTGCTATGGGATAGAATTGCGATTATACAAATCTCTTTGTACCCTAACCTCTTTCCATTGATGTGATCCTATTCACAATTTTCTGCAAAATGTGCTATGGGATAGATTTGCGCTTTTACAAATCTCTTTGTACACTAACCTCTTTCCATTGATGTGATCCTAATCACACTTTTCTGCAAAATGTGCTATGGGATAGATTTGCGTTTTTACAAATCTCTCTGTACCCTAACCTCTTTCCATTGATGTGACCCTAATCACAATTTTCTGCAAAATGTGCTATGGGATAGATTTGCGCATTAAGAAATTCCTACGTACCCTAACCTCTTTCCATTGATGTGATCCTAATCACATTTTTCTGCAAAATATGCGATGGGCTAGAATTGCGCTTTTACAAATTTCTCTGTACCCTAACCTCTTTCCATTGATGTGATCCTAATCACAATTTTCTGCAAAATGTGCTATGGTATAGATTTGCGCTTTTACAAATCTCTTTGTACCCTAACCACTTTCCATTGATGTGATCCTAATCACAATTTTCTGCAAAATGTGCTATGGGATAGATTTGCGCTTTTACAAATCACTTCGTACCCTAACCTCTTTCCATTGATGTGATCCTAATCACAATTTTCTGCAAAATGTGCTATGGGATAGATTTGCGGTGATACAAATCTCTTTGTACCCTAACCTCCTTCCATTGATGTGATCCTAATCACTATTTTCTGCTAAATGTGGTATGGAATAGATTTGCGCTTATACAAATCTCTTTGTACCCTAACCTCTTTCCATTGATGTGATCCTAATCACAATTTTCTGCAAAATGAGCTATGGGATAGATTTGCGCTTTTACAAATCTCTCTGTACCCTAACCTCTTTCCATTGATGTGATCCTAATCGCAATTTTCTGCATAATGTGCTATGGGATAGATTTTCGCTTTAGCAAATCTCTTTGTACCCTAACCTCTTTCCATTGATGTAATCCTAATCACAATTTTCTGCAAAATGAGCTCTGGGATAGATTTGCGCTTTTACAAATCTCTTTGTACCCTAACCTCTTTCCATTTATGTGATCCTAATCACAATTTTCTGCATAATGTGCTATGGGATAGATTTGCGCTTTACCAAATCTCTTTGTACCCTAACCTCTTTCCATTGATGTAATCCTTATCACAATTATTGCAAAATGTGCTATGGGATAGATTTGCGCTGATACAATTCTCTTCGTACCCTAACCTCTTACCTTTGATGTGATCCTAATCACAATTTTCTGCAAAATGTGCTATGGGAGAGATGTGCGCTTATACAAATCTCTTCGTACCCTAACCTATTTCCATTTATGTGATCCTAATCACAATTTTCTGCAAAATGTGCTATGGGATAGATTTGCGCTGATACAACTCTCTTTGTACCCTAACCTCTTTCCATTGATGTGATCCTAACCACAATCTCCTGCAAAATGTGCTATGGAAGAGATTTGCGCTTTTACAAATCTCTCTGTACCCTAACCTCTTTCCATTGATGTGATCCTAATAACAATTTTCTGCAAAATGTGGTATGGAATAGATTTGCGCTTTAACAAATTCCTTCGTTCCCTAACCTCTTTCCATTTATATGATCCTAATCACAATTTTCTGTAAAATGTGCTACGGGATAGATTTGCGCTTATACAAAACTCTTTGTACACTAACCTCTTTCCATTGATGTGATCCTAATTACAATTTTCTGCAAAATGTGTTATGGGAAAGATTTGCGCTTTAACAAATTCCTTCGTACACTAACCTCTTTCCATTTACATGATCCTAATCACAATTTTCTGCAAAATGTGCTATGGGATAGATTTGCGCTTATACTAATCTCTTTGTACCCTAACCTCTTTCCATTGATGTGATCCTAACCACAATCTCCTGCAAAATGTGCTATGGAAGAGATTTGCGCTTTTACAAATCTCTCTGTACCCTAACCTCTTTCCATCGATGTGATCCTAATCACAATTTTCTGCATAATGTGCTATGGGATAGATTTGCGCTTTAGCAAATCTCTCTGTACCCTAACCTCTTTCCATTGATGTGATCCTAATCACAATTTTCTGCAAAATGTGCAATGGGATAGATTTGCGCTGATACAAATCTCTTTGTACCCTAACCTCTTTCCATTGATGTGATCCTAATCACAATTTTCTGCAAAATGAGCTATGGGATAGATTTGCGCTTTTACAAATCTCTCTGTACCCTAACCTCTTTCCATTGATGTGATCCTAAACACAATTTTCTGCAAAATGTGCAATGGGATAGATTTGCGCTGATACAAATCTCTTTGTACCCTAACCTCTTTCCATTGATGTGATCCTAATCACAATTTTCTGCATAATGTGCAATGGGATAGATTTGCGCTTTTACAAATCTCTCTGTACCCTAACCTCTTTCCATTGATGTGTTCCTAATCACAATTTTCTGCAAAATGTGCAATGGGATAGATTTGCGCTTTTACAAATTCCTTCGTACCCTAACCTCTTTCCATTTATATGATCCTAATCAGAATTTTCTACAAAATGTGCAATGGGATAGATTTGCGCTTATACAAATCTCTTTGTACCCTAACCTCTTTCCATTGATGTGATCCTAATCACAATTTTCTGCAAAATGAGCTATGGGATAGATTTGCGCTTTTACAAATCTCTCTGTACCCTAACCTCTTTCCATTGATGAGATCCTAATCACAATTTTCTGCAAAATGTACTATGGGATAGATTTGCGCTTATACAAATCTCTTTGTACTCTGACCTCTTTCCATTTATGTGATCCTAATCACAATTTTCTGCAAAATGTACTATGGGATAGATTTGGGCTTTTACAAATCTCTTTGTACCCTAACCTCTTTCCATTGATGTGATCCTAATCACAATTTTCTGCAAATTGTGCTATGGGAGTGATTTGCGCTTATACAAATTCCTTCGTACCCTAACCTCTTTCCATTTATATGATCCTAATCACAATTTTCTGCAGAATGTGCTATGGGATAGAATTGTGCTTATACAAATCTCTTTGTACACTAACCTCTTTCCATTGATGTGATTCTAATCACAATTTTCTGCAAAATGTGCTATGGGATAGATTTGCGCTTTTACAAATCTCTTTGTACCCTAACCTCTTTCCATTGATGTGATCCTAATCAAAATTTTCTGCAAAATGTGCTATGGGATAGATTTGCGCTTTTACAAATCTCTTTGTACCCTAACCTCTTTCCATTGATGTGATCCTAATCACAATTTTTTGCAAAATTTGCTATGGGATAGATTTGCGCTTTTACAAATCTCTCTGTACCCTAACCTCTTTCCATTGATGTGATCCTAATCACAATTTTCTGCAAAATGTGCTATGGGATAGAATTGCGATTATACAAATCTCTTTGTACCCTAACCTCTTTCCATTGATGTGATCCTATTCACAATTTTCTGCAAAATGTGCTATGGGATAGATTTGCGCTTTTACAAATCTCTTTGTACCCTAACCTCTTTCCATTGATGTGATCCTAATCACACTTTTCTGCAAAATGTGCTATGGGATAGATTTGCGTTTTTACAAATCTCTCTGTACCCTAACCTCTTTCCATTGATGTGACCCTAATCACAATTTTCTGCAAAATGTGCTATGGGATAGATTTGCGCATTAAGTAATTCCTACGTACCCTAACCTCTTTCCATTGATGTGATCCTAATCACATTTTTCTGCAAAATATGCGATGGGATAGAATTGCGCTTTTACAAATCTCTCTGTACCCTAACCTCTTTCCATTGATGTGATCCTAATCACAATTTTCTGCAAAATGTGCTATGGTATAGATTTGCGCTTTTACAAATCTCTTTGTACCCTAACCACTTTCCATTGATGTGATCCTAATCACAATTTTCTGCAAAATGTGCTATGGGATAGATTTGCGCTTTTACAAATCACTTCGTACCCTAACCTCTTTCCATTGATGTGATCCTAATCACAATTTTCTGCAAAATGTGCTATGGGATAGATTTGCGGTGATACAAATCTCTTTGTACCCTAACCTCCTTCCATTGATGTGATCCTAATCACTATTTTCTGCTAAATGTGGTATGGAATAGATTTGCGCTTATACAAATCTCTTTGTACCCTAACCTCTTTCCATTGATGTGATCCTAATCACAATTTTCTTCAAAATGAGCTATGGGATAGATTTGCGGTGATACAAATCTCTTTGTACCCTAACCTCCTTCCATTGATGTGATCCTAATCACTATTTTCTGCTAAATGTGGTATGGAATAGATTTGCGCTTATACAAATCTCTTTGTACCCTAACCTCTTTCCATTGATGTGATCCTAATCACAATTTTCTGCAAAATGAGCTATGGGATAGATTTGCGCTTTTACAAATCTCTCTGTACCCTAACCTTTTTCCATTGATGTGATCCTAATCGCAATTTTCTGCATAATGTGCTATGGGATAGATTTTCGCTTTAGCAAATCTCTTTGTACCCTAACCTCTTTCCATTGATGTAATCCTAATCACAATTTTCTGCAAAATGAGCTATGGGATAGATTTGCGCTTTTACAAACCTCTTTGTACCCTAACCTCTTTCCATTTATGTGATCCTAATCACAATTTTCTGCATAATGTGCTATGGGATAGATTTGCGCTTTAGCAAATCTCTTTGTACCCTAACCTCTTTCCATTGATGTAATCCTAATCACAATTATTGCAAAATGTGCTATGGGATAGATTTGCGCTGATACAATTCTCTTCGTACCCTAACCTCTTACCTTTGATGTGATCCTAATCACAATTTTCTGCAAAATGTGCTATGGGAGAGATGTGCGCTTATACAAATCTCTTCGTACCCTAACCTATTTCCATTTATGTGATCCTAATCACAATTTTCTGCAAAATGTGCTATGGGATAGATTTGCGCTGATACAACTCTCTTTGTACCCTAACCTCTTTCCATTGATGTGATCCTAACCACAATCTCCTGCAAAATGTGCTATGGAAGAGATTTGCGCTTTTACAAATCTCTCTGTACCCTAACCTCTTTCCATTGATGTGATCCTAATAACAATTTTCTGCAAAATGTGGTATGGAATAGATTTGCGCTTTAACAAATTCCTTCGTTCCCTAACCTCTTTCCATTTATATGATCCTAATCACAATTTTCTGTAAAATGTGCTACGGGATAGATTTGCGCTTATACAAAACTCTTTGTACACTAACCTCTTTCCATTGATGTGATCCTAATTACAATTTTCTGCAAAATGTGTTATGGGACAGATTTGCGCTTTAACAAATTCCTTCGTACACTAACCTCTTTCCATTTACATGATCCTAATCACAATTTTCTGCAAAATGTGCTATGGGATAGATTTGCGCTTATACTAATCTCTTTGTACCCTAACCTCTTTCCATTGATGTGATCCTAATCACAATTTTCTGCAATATGTGCCATGTGAGTAATTTGCGCATTTACAAATCTCTTTGTACCATAACCTCTTTCCATTGATGTGATCCTAATCACAATTTTCTGCAAAATCTGCTATGGAATAGATTTGTGCTTATACAAATCTCTGTGTACTCTAACCTCTTTCCATTTATGTAATCCTAATCACAATTTTCTGCAATATGAGCTATGGGATACATTTGCGCCTTTACAAATCTCTCTGTACCCTAACCTCTTTCCATTGATGTGATCCTAATTACAATCTTCTGCAAAATGTGCTATGGGATAGATTTGCGTTTATACAAATCTCTTTGTACTCTAACCTCTTTCCATTTATGTGATCCTAATCACAATTTTCTGCAAAATGTGCTATGGGATAGATTTGCGCTTTTACAAATCTATTTGTACCCTAACCTCTTCCATTGATGTGATCCTAATAACAATTTTCTGCCAAATGTTCTATGGGAGAGTACTGCGCTAACAAATTTCTTTGTACCCTAACCTCTTTCCATTGATGTGATCCTAATCACAATGTTCTGCAAAATGTGCTATGGGATAGATTTGCGCTTATGCAAATCTCTTTATATACTAACCTCTTTCCATTGTTGTGATCCTAATCACAATATCCTGCAAAATGTGATATGGGATAGATTTGCGCTTTTACAAATCTCTTTGTACCATAACCTCTTCCATTGATGTGATCCTAATCACAATTTTCTGCAAAATGTTCTATTGGAGCGATTTGAGTTTTAACAAATTTCTTTGTAACCTAACCTCTTTCCATTGATGTGATCCTAATCACAATTTTCTGCAAAATGTACTATGGGAGAGATTTGCGCTTTAACAAATTTCTTTGTAACCTAACCTCTTTCCATTTATGTGATCCTAATCACAATTTTCTGCAAAATGTGCTATGGTATAGATTTGCGCTTTAAGAAATTCCTTCGTACCCTAACTTCTTTCCATTTATATGATCCTAATCACAATTTTCTGCAAAATGTGCTATGGGATAGAATTGCGCTTATACAAATCTCTTTGTACCCTAAACTCTTTCCATTGACGTAATTCTAATCACAATTTTCTGCAAAATGTGCCATGGGAGTGATTTGAGCATTTACAAATCTCTTTGTACTCTAACCTCTTTCAATTTATGTGATCCTAATCACAATTTTCTACAAAATGTATAATGGGATAGAATTGCGCTTATACTAATCTTTTTGTACCCTAACCTCTTTCCATTGACGTGATCCTAATCACAATTTTCTACAAAATGTGCAATGGGATAGATTTTGCGCTTATACAAATCTCATTGTACAATAACCTCTTTCCATTGATGTGATCCTAATCACTATTTTCTGCAAAATGTGCAATGGGATAGATTTGCGCTGATACAAATCTCTTTGTACCCTAACCTCTTTCCATTGATGTGATCCTAATCACAATTTTCTGCATAATGTGCAATGGGATAGATTTGCGCTTATACAAATCTCTCTGTACCCTAACCTCTTTCCATTGATGTGTTCCTAATCACAATTTTTGCAAAATGTGCAATGGGATAGATTTGCGCTTTTACAAATTCCTTCGTACCCTAACCTCTTTCCATTTATATGATCCTAATCACAATTTTCTACAAAATGTGCAATGGGATAGATTTGCGCTTATACAAATCTCTTTGTACCCTAACCTCTTTCCATTGATGTGATCCTAATCACAATTTTCTGCAAAATGATCTATGGGATAGATTTGCGCTTTTACAAATCTCTCTGTACCCTAACCTCTTTCCATTGATGAGATCCTAATCACAATTTTCTGCAAAATGTACTATGGGATAGATTTGGGCTTTTACAAATCTCTTTGTACCCTAACCTCTTTCCATTGATGTGATCCTAATCACAATTTTCTGCAAATTGTGCTATGGGAGTGATTTGCGCTTATACAAATTCCTTCGTACCCTAACCTCTTTCCATTTATATGATCCTAATCACAATTTTCTGCAGAATGTGCTATGGGATAGAATTGTGCTTATACAAATCTCTTTGTACACTAACCTCTTTCCATTGATGTGATTCTAATCACAATTTTCTGCAAAATGTGCTATGGGATAGATTTGCGCTTTTACAAATCTCTTTGTACCCTAACCTCTTTCCATTGATGTGATCCTAATCAAAATTTTCTGCAAAATGTGTTATGGGATAGATTTGCGCTTTTACAAATCTCTTTGTACCCTAACCTCTTTCCATTGATGTGATCCTAATCACAATTTTTTGCAAAATGTGCTATGGGATAGATTTGCGCTTTTACAAATCTCTCTGTACCCTAACCTCTTTCCATTGATGTGATCCTAATCACAATTATCTGCAAAATGTGCTATGGGATAGAATTGCGATTATACAAATCTCTTTGTACCCTAACCTCTTTCCATTGATGTGATCCTATTCACAATTTTCTGCAAAATGTGCTATGGGATAGATTTGCGCTTTTACAAATCTCTTTGTACCCTAACCTCTTTCCATTGATGTGATCCTAATCACAATTTTCTGCAAAATGTGCTATGGGATAGATTTGCGTTTTTACAAATCTCTCTGTACCCTAACCTCTTTCCATTGATGTGACCCTAATCACAATTTTCTGCAAAATGTGCTATAGGATAGATTTGCGCATTAAGAAATTCCTACGTACCCTAACCTCTTTCCATTGATGTGATCCTAATCACATTTTTCTGCAAAATATGCGATGGGATAGAATTGCGCTTTTACAAATCTCTCTGTACCCTAACCTCTTTCCATTGATGTGATCCTAATCACAATTTTCTGCAAAATGTGCTATGGTATAGATTTGCGCTTTTACAAATCTCTTTGTACCCTAACCACTTTCCATTGATGTGATCCTAATCACAATTTTCTGCAAAATGTGCTATGGGATAGATTTGCGCTTTAACAAATCACTTCGTACCCTAACCTCTTTCCATTGATGTGATCCTAATCACAATTTTCTGCAAAATGTGCTATGGGATAGATTTGCGGTGATACAAATCTCTTTGTACCCTAACCTCCTTCCATTGATGTGATCCTAATCACTATTTTCTGCTAAATGTGGTATGGAATAGATTTGCGCTTATACAAATCTCTTTGTACCCTAACCTCTTTCCATTGATGTGATCCTATTCACAATTTTCTGCAAAATGAGCTATGGCATAGATTTGCGCTTTTACAAATCTCTCTGTACCCTAACCTCTTTCCATTGATGTGATCCTAATCGCAATTTTCTGCATAATGTGCTATGGGATAGATTTTCGCTTTAGCAAATCTCTTTGTACCCTAACCTCTTTCCATTGATGTAATCCTAATCACAATTTTCTGCAAAATGAGCTCTGGGATAGATTTGCGCTTTTACAAATCTCTTTGTACCCTAACCTCTTTCCATTTATGTGATCCTAATCACAATTTTCTGCATAATGTGCTATGGGATAGATTTGCGCTTTAGCAAATCTCTTTGTACCCTAACCTCTTTCCATTGATGTAATCCTAATCACAATTATTGAAAAATGTGCTATGGGATAGATTTGCGCTGATACAATTCTCTTCGTACCCTAACCTCTTACCTTTGATGTGATCCTAATCACAATTTTCTGCAAAATGTGCTATGGGAGAGATGTGCGCTTATACAAATCTCTTCGTACCCTAACCTATTTCCATTTATGTGATCCTAATCACAATTTTCTGCAAAATGTGCTATGGGATAGATTTGCGCTGATACAACTCTCTTTGTACCCTAACCTCTTTCCATTGATGTGATCCTAACCACAATCTCCTGCAAAATGTGCTATGGAAGAGATTTGCGCTTTTACAAATCTCTCTGTACCCTAACCTCTTTCCATTGATGTGATCCTAATAACAATTTTCTGCAAAATGTGGTATGGAATAGATTTGCGCTTTAACAAATTCCTTCGTTCCCTAACCTCTTTCCATTTATATGATCCTAATCACAATTTTCTGTAAAATGTGCTACGGGATAGATTTGCGCTTATACAAAACTCTTTGTACACTAACCTATTTCCATTGATGTGATCCTAATTACAATTTTCTGCAAAATGTGTTATGGGACAGATTTGCGCTTTAACAAATTCCTTCGTACACTAACCTCTTTCCATTTACATGATCCTAATCACAATTTTCTGCAAAATGTGCTATGCGATAGATTTGCGCTTATACTAATCTCTTTGTACCCTAACCTCTTTCCATTGATGTGATCCTAATCACAATTTTCTGCAATATGTGCCATGTGAGTAATTTGCGCATTTACAAATCTCTTTGTACCATAACCTCTTTCCATTGATGTGATCCTAATCACAATTTTCTGCAAAATCTGCTATGGAATAGATTTGTGCTTATACAAATCTCTTTGTACTCTAACCTCTTTCCATTTATGTGATCCTAATCACAATTTTCTGCAAAATGTGCTATGGGATAGATTTGCGCTTTTACAAATCTATTTGTACCCTAACCTCTTCCATTGATGTGATCCTAATAACAATTTTCTGCCAAATGTTCTATGGGAGAGTACTGCGCTAACAAATTTCTTTGTACCCTAACCTCTTTCCATTGATGTGATCCTAATCACAATGTTCTGCAAAATGTGCTATGGGATAGATTTGCGCTTATGCAAATCTCTTTATATACTAACCTCTTTCCATTGTTGTGATCCTAATCACAATATCCTGCAAAATGTGATATGGGATAGATTTGCGCTTTTACAAATCTCTTTGTACCATAACCTCTTCCATTGATGTGATCCTAATCACAATTTTCTGCAAAATGTTCTATTGGAGCGATTTGCGTTTTAACAAATTTCTTTGTAACCTAACCTCTTTCCATTGATGTGATCCTAATCACAATTTTCTGCAAAATGTACTATGGGAGAGATTTGCGCTTTAACAAATTTCTTTGTAACCTAACCTCTTTCCATTTATGTGATCCTAATCACAATTTTCTGCAAAATGTGCTATGGTATAGATTTGCGCTTTAAGAAATTCCTTCGTACCCTAACTTCTTTCCATTTATATGATCCTAATCACAATTTTCTGCAAAATGTGCTATGGGATAGAATTGCGCTTATACTAATCTCTTTGTACCCTAAACTCTTTCCATTGACGTAATTCTAATCACAATTTTCTGCAAAATGTGCCATGGGAGTGATTTGAGCATTTACAAATCTCTTTGTACTCTAACCTCTTTCAATTTATGTGATCCTAATCACAATTTTCTACAAAATGTATAATGGGATAGAATTGCGCTTATACTAATCTCTTTGTACCCTAACCTCTTTCCATTGACGTGATCCAAATCACAATTTTCTACAAAATGTGCAATGGGATAGATTTTGCGCTTATACAAATCTCATTGTACAATAACCTCTTTCCATTGATGTGATCCTAATCACTATTTTCTGCTAAATGTGGTATGGAATAGATTTGCGCTTATACAAATCTCTTTGTACCCTAACCTCTTTCCATTGATGTTATCCTAATCACAATTTTCTGCAAAATGAGCTATGGGATAGATTTGCGCTTTTACAAATCTCTCTGTACCCTAACCTCTTTCCATTGATGGGTTCCTAATCACAATTTTCTGCATAATGTGCTATGGGATAGATTTGCGCTTTAGCAAATCTCTTTGTACCCTAACCTCTTTCCATTGATGTGATCCTAATCACAATTTTCTGCAAAATGTGCAATGGGATAGATTTGCGCTTATACAAATCTCTTTGTACCCTAACCTCTTTCCATTGATGTGATCCTAATCACAATTTTCTGCAAAATGAGCTATGGGATAGATTTGCGCTTTTACAAATCTCTCTGTACCCTAACCTCTTTCCATTTATGTGATGCTAATCACAATTTTCTGCAAAATGTGCTATGGGATAGATTTGCGCTTTTACGAACCTCTTTGTACCCTAACCTCTTCCATTGATGTGATTCTAATAACAATCTTCTGCAAAATGAGCTATGGGATAGATTTGCGCTTTTACAAATCTCTCTGTACCCTAACCTCTTTCCATTGATGTGATCCTAATCACAATTTTATGCAAAATGTGCTATGGGATAGATTTGCGCTGATACAACACTCTTTGTACCCTAACCTCTTTCCATTGATGTGATCCTAATCACAATCTTCTGCAAAATGTGCTATGGGAGTGATTAGCGCTTTTACAAATTTCTTTGTACCCTAACCTCCTTCCATTTATGTGATCCTAATCACAATTTTCTGCAAAATGTGCTATGGGATAGAATTGCGCTTATACAAATCTCTTTGTACCCTAACCTCTTTCCATTGACGTGATCCTAATCACAATTTTCTGCAAAATCTGCCATAGGAGTGATTTGAGCATTTACAAATCTCTTTGTACCCTATCCTCTTTCCATTTATGTGATCCTAATCACAATTTTCTGGATAATGTGCTATGGGATAGATTTGCGCTGATACAAATCTCTTTGTACAATAACCTCTTTCCATTGATGTGATCCTAATCACAATTTTCTGCAAAATGTGCTATGGAATAGATTTGCGCTTATACAAATCTCTTTGTACCCTAACCTCTTTCCATTGATGAGATCCTAATCACAATTTTCTGCAAAATGAGCTATGGGATAGATTTGCGCTTTTACAAATCTCTCTGTACCCTAACCTCTTTCCATCGATGTGATCTTAATCACAATTTTCTGCGAAATGTGCAATGGGATAGATTTGCGCTTATACAAATCTCTTTGTACTCTAACCTCTTTCCATTAATGTGATCCTAATCACAATTTTCTGGATAATGTGCTATGGGATAGATTTGCGCTTTAGCAAATCTCTCTGTACCCTAACCTCTTTCCATTGATGTGATCCTAATCACAATTTTCTGCAAAATGTGCAATGGGATAGATTTGCGCTGATACAAATCTCTTTGTACCCTAACCTCTTTCCATTGATGTGATCTTAATCACAATTTTCTGCAAAATGAGCTATGGGATAGATTTGCGCTTTTACAAATCTCTCTGTACCCTAACCTCTTTCCATTGATGTGATCCTAATCACAATTTTCTGCAAAATGTGCAATGGGATAGATTTGCGCTGATACAAATCTCTTTGTAACCTAACCTCTTTCCATTGATGTGATCCTAATCACAATTTTCTGCAAAATGTGCAATGGGATAGATTTGCGCTGATACAAATCTCTTTGTACCCTAACCTCTTTCCATTTATGTGATCCTTATCACAATTTTCTGCAAAATGTGCTATGGGTGTAATTTGCGCTTTTACAAATTCCTTCGTACCCTAACCTCTTTTCATTTATATGATCCTAATCACAATTTTCTACAAAATGTGCAATGGGATAGATTTGTGCTTATACAAATCTCTTTGTACCCTAACCTCTTTCCATTGATGTGATCCTAATCACAATTTTCTGCAAAATGTGCAATGGGATAGATTTGCGCTGATACAAATCTCTTTGTACCCTAACCTCATTCCATTTATGTGATCCTTATCACAATTTTCTGCAAAATGTGCTATGGGAGTGATTTGCGCTTTTACAAATTCCTTCGTACCCTAACCTCTTTTCATTTATATGATCCTAATCACAATTTTCTGCAAAATGTGCAATGGGATAGATTTGCGCTTATACAAATCTCTTTGTACCCTAACCTCTTTCCATTGATGTGATCCTAATCACAATTTTCTGCAAAATGTACTATGGGATAGGTTTGCGCTTATACAAATCTCTTTGTACTCTGACCTCTTACCATTTATGTGATCCTAATCACAATTTTCTGCAGAATGTGCTATGGGATAGATTTGGGCTTTTACAAATCTCTTTGTACCCTAACCTCTTTCCATTGATGTGATCCTAATCACAATTTTCTGCAAATTGTGCTATGGGAGTGATTTGCGCTTATACAAATTCCTTCGTACCCTAACCTCTTTCCATTTATGTGATGCTAATCACAATTTTCTGCAAAATGTGCTATGGGATAGATTTGCGCTTTTACGAACCTCTTTGTACCCTAACCTCTTCCATTGATGTGATTCTAATCACAATCTGCTGCAAAATGAGCTATGGGATAGATTTGGGCTTTTACAAATCTCTCTGTACCCTAACCTCTTTCCATTGATGTGATCCTAATCACAATTTTATGCAAAATGTGCTATGGGATAGATTTGCGCTGATACAACACTCTTTGTACCCTAACCTCTTTCCATTGATGTTATCCTAATCACAATCTTCTGCAAAATGTGCTATGGGAGTGATAAGCGCTTTTACAAATTTCTTTGTACCCTAACCTCTTTCCATTTATGTGATCCTAATCACAATTTTCTGCAAAATGTGCAATGGGATATATTTTCGCTTATACAAATCTCTTTGTACCCTAACCTCTTTCCATTTATGTGATCCTTATCACAATTTTCTGCAAAATGTGGTATGGGATGGATTTGCGCTTTTACAAATTCCTTCGTACCCTAACCTCTTTCCATTTATATGATCCTAATCACAATTTTCTGCAAAATGTGCTATGGGATAGAATTGCGCTTATACAAATCTCTTTGTACCCTAACCTCTTTCCATTGATGTGATCCTAATCACAATTTTCTGCAAAATGTGCTATGGGAGTGATTTGCGCTATTAGAAATTCCTTCGTACCCTAACCTCTTTCCATTTATATGATCCTAATCACAATTTTTTACAAAATGTGCAATTGGATAGATTTGCGCTTATACAAATCTCTTTGTACAATAACCTCTTTCCATTGATGTGATCCTAATCACAATTTTCTGCAAAATGTGCTATGGAATAGATTTGCGCTTATACAAATCTCTTTGTACCCTAACCTCTTTCCATTGATGAGATCCTAATCACAATTTTCTGCAAAATGAGCTATGGGATAGATTTGCGCTCTTACAAATCTCTCTGTACCCTAACCTCTTTCCATCGATGTGATCTTAATCACAATTTTCTGCGAAATGTGCAATGGGATAGATTTGCGCTTATTCAAATCTCTTTGTACTCTAACCTCTTTCCATTTATGTGATCCTAATCACAATTTTCTACAAAATGTGCAATTGGATAAATTTGCGCTTATACAAATCTCATTGTACAATAACCTCTTTCCATTGATGTGATCCTAATCACTATTTTCTGCAAAATGTGCAATGGGATAGATTTGCGCTGATACAAATCTCTTTGTACCCTAACCTCTTTCCATTGATGTGATCCTAATCACAATTTTCTGCATAATGTGCAATGGGATAGATTTGCGCTTATACAAATCTCTCTGTACCCTAACCTCTTTCCATTGATGTGTTCCTAATCACAATTTTTGCAAAATGTGCAATGGGATAGATTTGCGCTTTTACAAATTCCTTCGTACCCTAACCTCTTTCCATTTATATGATCCTAATCACAATTTTCTACAAAATGTGCAATGGGATAGATTTGCGCTTATACAAATCTCTTTGTACCCTAACCTCTTTCCATTGATGTGATCCTAATCACAATTTTCTGCAAAATGATCTATGGGATAGATTTGCGCTTTTACAAATCTCTCTGTACCCTAACCTCTTTCCATTGATGAGATCCTAATCACAATTTTCTGCAAAATGTACTATGGGATAGATTTGGGCTTTTACAAATCTCTTTGTACCCTAACCTCTTTCCATTGATGTGATCCTAATCACAATTTTCTGCAAATTGTGCTATGGGAGTGATTTGCGCTTATACAAATTCCTTCGTACCCTAACCTCTTTCCATTTATATGATCCTAATCACAATTTTCTGCAGAATGTGCTATGGGATAGAATTGTGCTTATACAAATCTCTTTGTACACTAACCTCTTTCCATTGATGTGATTCTAATCACAATTTTCTGCAAAATGTGCTATGGGATAGATTTGCGCTTTTACAAATCTCTTTGTACCCTAACCTCTTTCCATTGATGTGATCCTAATCAAAATTTTCTGCAAAATGTGTTATGGGATAGATTTGCGCTTTTACAAATCTCTTTGTACCCTAACCTCTTTCCATTGATGTGATCCTAATCACAATTTTTTGCAAAATGTGCTATGGGATAGATTTGCGCTTTTACAAATCTCTCTGTACCCTAACCTCTTTCCATTGATGTGATCCTAATCACAATTATCTGCAAAATGTGCTATGGGATAGAATTGCGATTATACAAATCTCTTTGTACCCTAACCTCTTTCCATTGATGTGATCCTATTCACAATTTTCTGCAAAATGTGCTATGGGATAGATTTGCGCTTTTACAAATCTCTTTGTACCCTAACCTCTTTCCATTGATGTGATCCTAATCACACTTTTCTGCAAAATGTGCTATGGGATAGATTTGCGTTTTTACAAATCTCTCTGTACCCTAACCTCTTTCCATTGATGTGACCCTAATCACAATTTTCTGCAAAATGTGCTATAGGATAGATTTGCGCATTAAGAAATTCCTACGTACCCTAACCTCTTTCCATTGATGTGATCCTAATCACATTTTTCTGCAAAATATGCGATGGGATAGAATTGCGCTTTTACAAATCTCTCTGTACCCTAACCTCTTTCCATTGATGTGATCCTAATCACAATTTTCTGCAAAATGTGCTATGGTATAGATTTGCGCTTTTACAAATCTCTTTGTACCCTAACCACTTTCCATTGATGTGATCCTAATCACAATTTTCTGCAAAATGTGCTATGGGATAGATTTGCGCTTTAACAAATCACTTCGTACCCTAACCTCTTTCCATTGATGTGATCCTAATCACAATTTTCTGCAAAATGTGCTATGGGATAGATTTGCGGTGATACAAATCTCTTTGTACCCTAACCTCCTTCCATTGATGTGATCCTAATCACTATTTTCTGCTAAATGTGGTATGGAATAGATTTGCGCTTATACAAATCTCTTTGTACCCTAACCTCTTTCCATTGATGTGATCCTATTCACAATTTTCTGCAAAATGAGCTATGGCATAGATTTGCGCTTTTACAAATCTCTCTGTACCCTAACCTCTTTCCATTGATGTGATCCTAATCGCAATTTTCTGCATAATGTGCTATGGGATAGATTTTCGCTTTAGCAAATCTCTTTGTACCCTAACCTCTTTCCATTGATGTAATCCTAATCACAATTTTCTGCAAAATGAGCTCTGGGATAGATTTGCGCTTTTACAAATCTCTTTGTACCCTAACCTCTTTCCATTTATGTGATCCTAATCACAATTTTCTGCATAATGTGCTATGGGATAGATTTGCGCTTTAGCAAATCTCTTTGTACCCTAACCTCTTTCCATTGATGTAATCCTAATCACAATTATTGAAAAATGTGCTATGGGATAGATTTGCGCTGATACAATTCTCTTCGTACCCTAACCTCTTACCTTTGATGTGATCCTAATCACAATTTTCTGCAAAATGTGCTATGGGAGAGATGTGCGCTTATACAAATCTCTTCGTACCCTAACCTATTTCCATTTATGTGATCCTAATCACAATTTTCTGCAAAATGTGCTATGGGATAGATTTGCGCTGATACAACTCTCTTTGTACCCTAACCTCTTTCCATTGATGTGATCCTAACCACAATCTCCTGCAAAATGTGCTATGGAAGAGATTTGCGCTTTTACAAATCTCTCTGTACCCTAACCTCTTTCCATTGATGTGATCCTAATAACAATTTTCTGCAAAATGTGGTATGGAATAGATTTGCGCTTTAACAAATTCCTTCGTTCCCTAACCTCTTTCCATTTATATGATCCTAATCACAATTTTCTGTAAAATGTGCTACGGGATAGATTTGCGCTTATACAAAACTCTTTGTACACTAACCTATTTCCATTGATGTGATCCTAATTACAATTTTCTGCAAAATGTGTTATGGGACAGATTTGCGCTTTAACAAATTCCTTCGTACACTAACCTCTTTTCATTTACATGATCCTAATCACAATTTTCTGCAAAATGTGCTATGGGATAGATTTGCGCTTATACTAATCTCTTTGTACCCTAACCTCTTTCCATTGATGTGATCCTAATCACAATTTTCTGCAATATGTGCCATGTGAGTAATTTGCGCATTTACAAATCTCTTTGTACCATAACCTCTTTCCATTGATGTGATCCTAATCACAATTTTCTGCAAAATCTGCTATGGAATAGATTTGTGCTTATACAAATCTCTTTGTACTCTAACCTCTTTCCATTTATGTGATCCTAATCACAATTTTCTGCAAAATGTGCTATGGGATAGATTTGCGCTTTTACAAATCTATTTGTACCCTAACCTCTTCCATTGATGTGATCCTAATAACAATTTTCTGCCAAATGTTCTATGGGAGAGTACTGCGCTAACAAATTTCTTTGTACCCTAACCTCTTTCCATTGATGTGATCCTAATCACAATGTTCTGCAAAATGTGCTATGGGATAGATTTGCGCTTATGCAAATCTCTTTATATACTAACCTCTTTCCATTGTTGTGATCCTAATCACAATATCCTGCAAAATGTGATATGGGATAGATTTGCGCTTTTACAAATCTCTTTGTACCATAACCTCTTCCATTGATGTGATCCTAATCACAATTTTCTGCAAAATGTTCTATTGGAGCGATTTGCGTTTTAACAAATTTCTTTGTAACCTAACCTCTTTCCATTGATGTGATCCTAATCACAATTTTCTGCAAAATGTACTATGGGAGAGATTTGCGCTTTAACAAATTTCTTTGTAACCTAACCTCTTTCCATTTATGTGATCCTAATCACAATTTTCTGCAAAATGTGCTATGGTATAGATTTGCGCTTTAAGAAATTCCTTCGTACCCTAACTTCTTTCCATTTATATGATCCTAATCACAATTTTCTGCAAAATGTGCTATGGGATAGAATTGCGCTTATACTAATCTCTTTGTACCCTAAACTCTTTCCATTGACGTAATTCTAATCACAATTTTCTGCAAAATGTGCCATGGGAGTGATTTGAGCATTTACAAATCTCTTTGTACTCTAACCTCTTTCAATTTATGTGATCCTAATCACAATTTTCTACAAAATGTATAATGGGATAGAATTGCGCTTATACTAATCTCTTTGTACCCTAACCTCTTTCCATTGACGTGATCCAAATCACAATTTTCTACAAAATGTGCAATGGGATAGATTTTGCGCTTATACAAATCTCATTGTACAATAACCTCTTTCCATTGATGTGATCCTAATCACTATTTTCTGCTAAATGTGGTATGGAATAGATTTGCGCTTATACAAATCTCTTTGTACCCTAACCTCTTTCCATTGATGTTATCCTAATCACAATTTTCTGCAAAATGAGCTATGGGATAGATTTGCGCTTTTACAAATCTCTCTGTACCCTAACCTCTTTCCATTGATGGGTTCCTAATCACAATTTTCTGCATAATGTGCTATGGGATAGATTTGCGCTTTAGCAAATCTCTTTGTACCCTAACCTCTTTCCATTGATGTGATCCTAATCACAATTTTCTGCAAAATGTGCAATGGGATAGATTTGCGCTTATACAAATCTCTTTGTACCCTAACCTCTTTCCATTGATGTGATCCTAATCACAATTTTCTGCAAAATGAGCTATGGGATAGATTTGCGCTTTTACAAATCTCTCTGTACCCTAACCTCTTTCCATTTATGTGATGCTAATCACAATTTTCTGCAAAATGTGCTATGGGATAGATTTGCGCTTTTACGAACCTCTTTGTACCCTAACCTCTTCCATTGATGTGATTCTAATAACAATCTTCTGCAAAATGAGCTATGGGATAGATTTGCGCTTTTACAAATCTCTCTGTACCCTAACCTCTTTCCATTGATGTGATCCTAATCACAATTTTATGCAAAATGTGCTATGGGATAGATTTGCGCTGATACAACACTCTTTGTACCCTAACCTCTTTCCATTGATGTGATCCTAATCACAATCTTCTGCAAAATGTGCTATGGGAGTGATTAGCGCTTTTACAAATTTCTTTGTACCCTAACCTCCTTCCATTTATGTGATCCTAATCACAATTTTCTGCAAAATGTGCTATGGGATAGAATTGCGCTTATACAAATCTCTTTGTACCCTAACCTCTTTCCATTGACGTGATCCTAATCACAATTTTCTGCAAAATCTGCCATAGGAGTGATTTGAGCATTTACAAATCTCTTTGTACCCTATCCTCTTTCCATTTATGTGATCCTAATCACAATTTTCTGGATAATGTGCTATGGGATAGATTTGCGCTGATACAAATCTCTTTGTACAATAACCTCTTTCCATTGATGTGATCCTAATCACAATTTTCTGCAAAATGTGCTATGGAATAGATTTGCGCTTATACAAATCTCTTTGTACCCTAACCTCTTTCCATTGATGAGATCCTAATCACAATTTTCTGCAAAATGAGCTATGGGATAGATTTGCGCTTTTACAAATCTCTCTGTACCCTAACCTCTTTCCATCGATGTGATCTTAATCACAATTTTCTGCGAAATGTGCAATGGGATAGATTTGCGCTTATACAAATCTCTTTGTACTCTAACCTCTTTCCATTAATGTGATCCTAATCACAATTTTCTGGATAATGTGCTATGGGATAGATTTGCGCTTTAGCAAATCTCTCTGTACCCTAACCTCTTTCCATTGATGTGATCCTAATCACAATTTTCTGCAAAATGTGCAATGGGATAGATTTGCGCTGATACAAATCTCTTTGTACCCTAACCTCTTTCCATTGATGTGATCTTAATCACAATTTTCTGCAAAATGAGCTATGGGATAGATTTGCGCTTTTACAAATCTCTCTGTACCCTAACCTCTTTCCATTGATGTGATCCTAATCACAATTTTCTGCAAAATGTGCAATGGGATAGTTTTGCGCTGATACAAATCTCTTTGTACCCTAACCTCTTTCCATTGATGTGATCCTAATCACAATTTTCTGCAAAATGTGCAATGGGATAGATTTGCGCTGATACAAATCTCTTTGTACCCTAACCTCTTTCCATTTATGTGATCCTTATCACAATTTTCTGCAAAATGTGCTATGGGTGTAATTTGCGCTTTTACAAATTCCTTCGTACCCTAACCTCTTTTCATTTATATGATCCTAATCACAATTTTCTACAAAATGTGCAATGGGATAGATTTGTGCTTATACAAATCTCTTTGTACCCTAACCTCTTTCCATTGATGTGATCCTAATCACAATTTTCTGCAAAATGTGCAATGGGATAGATTTGCGCTGATACAAATCTCTTTGTACCCTAACCTCATTCCATTTATGTGATCCTTATCACAATTTTCTGCAAAATGTGCTATGGGAGTGATTTGCGCTTTTACAAATTCCTTCGTACCCTAACCTCTTTTCATTTATATGATCCTAATCACAATTTTCTGCAAAATGTGCAATGGGATAGATTTGCGCTTATACAAATCTCTTTGTACCCTAACCTCTTTCCATTGATGTGATCCTAATCACAATTTTCTGCAAAATGTACTATGGGATAGGTTTGCGCTTATACAAATCTCTTTGTACTCTGACCTCTTACCATTTATGTGATCCTAATCACAATTTTCTGCAGAATGTGCTATGGGATAGATTTGGGCTTTTACAAATCTCTTTGTACCCTAACCTCTTTCCATTGATGTGATCCTAATCACAATTTTCTGCAAATTGTGCTATGGGAGTGATTTGCGCTTATACAAATTCCTTCGTACCCTAACCTCTTTCCATTTATGTGATGCTAATCACAATTTTCTGCAAAATGTGCTATGGGATAGATTTGCGCTTTTACGAACCTCTTTGTACCCTAACCTCTTCCATTGATGTGATTCTAATCACAATCTGCTGCAAAATGAGCTATGGGATAGATTTGGGCTTTTACAAATCTCTCTGTACCCTAACCTCTTTCCATTGATGTGATCCTAATCACAATTTTATGCAAAATGTGCTATGGGATAGATTTGCGCTGATACAACACTCTTTGTACCCTAACCTCTTTCCATTGATGTTATCCTAATCACAATCTTCTGCAAAATGTGCTATGGGAGTGATAAGCGCTTTTACAAATTTCTTTGTACCCTAACCTCTTTCCATTTATGTGATCCTAATCACAATTTTCTGCAAAATGTGCAATGGGATATATTTTCGCTTATACAAATCTCTTTGTACCCTAACCTCTTTCCATTTATGTGATCCTTATCACAATTTTCTGCAAAATGTGGTATGGGATGGATTTGCGCTTTTACAAATTCCTTCGTACCCTAACCTCTTTCCATTTATATGATCCTAATCACAATTTTCTGCAAAATGTGCTATGGGATAGAATTGCGCTTATACAAATCTCTTTGTACCCTAACCTCTTTCCATTGATGTGATCCTAATCACAATTTTCTGCAAAATGTGCTATGGGAGTGATTTGCGCTATTAGAAATTCCTTCGTACCCTAACCTCTTTCCATTTATATGATCCTAATCACAATTTTTTACAAAATGTGCAATTGGATAGATTTGCGCTTATACAAATCTCTTTGTACAATAACCTCTTTCCATTGATGTGATCCTAATCACAATTTTCTGCAAAATGTGCTATGGAATAGATTTGCGCTTATACAAATCTCTTTGTACCCTAACCTCTTTCCATTGATGAGATCCTAATCACAATTTTCTGCAAAATGAGCTATGGGATAGATTTGCGCTCTTACAAATCTCTCTGTACCCTAACCTCTTTCCATCGATGTGATCTTAATCACAATTTTCTGCGAAATGTGCAATGGGATAGATTTGCGCTTATTCAAATCTCTTTGTACTCTAACCTCTTTCCATTTATGTGATCCTAATCACAATTTTCTACAAAATGTGCAATTGGATAAATTTGCGCTTATACAAATCTCTTTGTACAATAACCTCTTTCCATTGATGTGATCCTAATCACAATTTTCTGCAAAATGTGCTATGGAATAGATTTGCGCTTATACAAATCTCTTTGTACCCTAACCTCTTTCCATTGATGAGATCCTAATCACAATTTTCTGCAAAATGAGCTATGGGGTAGATTTGCGCTCTAACAAATCTCTCTGTACCCTAACCTCTTTCCATCGATGTGATCTTAATCACAATTTTCTGCATAATGTGCTATGGGATAGATTTGCGCTTTAGCAAATCTCTCTGTACCCTAACCTCTTTCCATTGATGTGATCCTAATCACAATTTTCTGCAAAATGTGCTATGGGATAGATTTGCGCTTTTAAAAATCTCTTTGTACCCTAACCTCTTTCCATTGATGTGATCCTAATCACAATTGTTTGCAAAATGTGGTATGGGATAGATTTGCGCTTTTACAAATCTCTCTGTACCCTAACCTCTTTCCATTGATGTGATCCTAACCACAATTTTCTGCAAAATGTGCTATGGGATAGATTTGCGCTTTAAGAAATTCCTTCGTACCCTAACCTCTTTCCATTTATATGATCCTAATCACAATTTTCTGCAAAATGTGCCATGGGATAGAATTGTGCTTATACAAATCTCTTTGTACACTAACCTCTTTCCATTGATATGATTCTAATCACAATTTTCTGCAAAATGTGCTATGGGATAGATTTGCGCTTTTGCAAATCTCCTTGTACCCTAACCTCTTTCCATTGATGTGATCCTAATCACAATTTTCTGCAGGATGTGCCATGGGAGTGATTTGCGCTTTTACAAATCTCTTTGTACCCTATCCTCTTTCCATTGATGTGATCCTAATCACAATTTTCTGCAAAATGTGCAATGGGATAGATTTGCGCTTTTACAAATCTTTCTGTACCCTAACCTCTTTCCATTGATGTGATCCTAATCACAATTTTCTGCAAAATGTGCTATGGGATAGATTTGCGCTTTTACAAATTTCTTTGTACCCTAACCTCTATCCATTGATGTGATCCTAATCACAATTTTTTGCAAAATGTGCTATGGGATAGATTTGCGCTTTAAGAAATTCCTTCGTACCCTAACCTCTTTCCATTTATATGATCCTAATCACAATTTTCTGCAAAATCTGCTATGGGATAGATTTGCGCTGATACAACACTCTTTGTACCCTAACCTCTTTCCATTGATGTGATCCTAATCACAATCTTCTGCAAAATGTGCTATGGGAGTGATTAGCGCTTTTACAAATTTCTTTGTACCCTAACCTCCTTCCATTTATGTGATCCTAATCACAATTTTCTGCAAAATCTGCTATGGGATAGATTTGCGCTGATACAACACTCTTTGTACCCTAACCTTTTTCCATTGATGTGATCCTAATCACAATTTTCTGCAAAATGTGCTATGGGAGTGATTTGCGCTTATACAAATCTCTTTGTACCCTAACCTCTTTACATTTATGTGATCCTAATCACAATTTTCTGCAAAATGTACTATGGGATAGAATTGCGCTTATACAAATCTCTTTGTACCCTAACCTCTTTTAATTGACGTGATCCTAATCACAATTTTCTGCAAAATCTGCCATAAGAGTGATTTGAGCATTTACAAATCTCTTTGTACCCTAACCTCTTTCCATTAATGTGATCCTAATCACAATTTTCTGCAAAATGTGCTATGGGAGTGATTTGCGCTTTTACAAATTCCTTCGTACCCTAACCTCTTTCCATTTATATGATCCTAATCACAATTTTCTACAAAATGTGCAATGGGATAGATTTGCGCTTATACAAATCTCTTTGTACAATAACCTCTTTCCATTGATGTGATCCTAATCACAATTTTCTGCAAAATGTGCTATGGAATAGATTTGCGCTTATACAAATCTCTTTGTACCCTAACCTCTTTCCATTGATGTGATCCTAATCACAATTTTATGCAAAATGTGCAATGGGATAGATTTGCGCTTATACAAATCTCTTTGTACCCTAACCTCTTTCCATTGATGTGATCCTAATCACAATTTTCTGCAAAATGAGCTATGGGATAGATTTGCGCTTATACATATCTCTTTGTACTATGACCTCTTTCCATTTATGTGATCCTAATCACAATTTTCTGCAAAATGTGCTATGGGATAGATTTGGGCTTTTACAAATCTCTTTGTACCCTAACCTCTTTCCATTTATATGATCCTAATCACAATTTTCTGCAAATTGTGCTATGGGAGTGATTTGCGCTTATGCAAATTCCTTCGTACCCTAACCTCTTTCCATTTATATGATCCTAATCACAATTTTCTGCAAAATGTGCTATGGGATAGAATTGTGCTTATACCAATCTCTTTGTACACTAACCTCTTTCCATTGATGTGATTCTAATCATAATTTTCTGCAAAATGTGCTATGGGATAGATTTGCGCTTTTACAAATCTCTCTGTACCCTAACCTCTTTCCATTGATGTTATCCTAATCACAATTTTCTGCAAAATGAGCTATGGGATAGATTTGCGCTTTTACAAATCTCTCTGTACCCTAACCTCTTTCCATTGATGTGATCCTAATCACAATTTTCTGCAAATTGTGCAATGGGATAGATTTGCGCTATTACAAATCTCTCTGTACCCTAACCTCTTTCCATTGATGTTATCCTAATCACAATTTTCTGCAAAATGAGCTATGGGATAGATTTGCGCTTTTACAAATCTCTCTGTACCCTAACCTCTTTCCATTGATGTTATCCTAATCACAATTTTCTGCAAAATGAGCTATGGGATACATTTGCGCTTTTACAAATCTCTCTGTACCCTAACCTCTTTCCATTGATGTGAACCTAATCACAATTTTCTGCAAAATGTGCTATGGGATAGATTTGCGCTTATACTAATCTTTTTGTACCCTAACCTCTTTCCATTTATGTGATCCTAATCACAATTTTCTGCATAATGTGCTATGGGAAAGATTTGCGCTTTAGCAAATCTCTCTGTACCCTAACCTCTTTCCATTGATGTGATCCTAATCACAATTTTCTGCAAAATGTGCAATGGGATAGATTTTCGCTGATACAAATCTCTTTGTACCCTAACCTCTTTCCATTGATGAGATCCTAATCACAATTTTCTGCAAAATGTGCAATGGGATAGATTTGCGCTGATACAAATCTCTTTGTACCCTAACCTCTTTCCATTGATGTGATCCTAATCACAATTTTCTGCAAAATGTGCAATGGGATAGATTTGCGATGATACAAATCTCTTTGTACCCTAACCTCTTTCCATTTATGTGATTCTTATCACAAATTTCTGCAAAATGTGCTATGGGAGTGATTTGCGCTTTTACAAATTCCTTCGTACCCTAACCTCTTTCCATTTATATGATCCTAATCACAATTTTCTACAAAATGTGCAATGGGATAGATTTGTGCTTATACAAATCTGTTTGTACCCTAACCTCTTTCCATTGATGTGATCCTAATCACAATTTTCTGCAAAAGGTGCTATGGATTAGATCTGTGCTTATTCAAATCTCTTTGTACCCTAACCTCTTTCCATTGATGTGATCCTAATCACAATTTTCTGCAAAATGTGCAATGGGATAGATTTGCGCTTATACAAATCTCTTTGTTCCCTAACCTCTTGCCATTGATGTGATCCTAATCACAATTTTCTGCAAAATGAGCTATGGGATAGTTTTGCGCTTTTACAAATCTCTCTGTACCCTAACCTCTTTCCATTGATGTGATCCTAATCACAATTTTCTGCAAAATGTACTATGGGATAGATTTGCGCTTATACAAATCTCTTTGTACTCTGACCTCTTTCCATTTATGTGATCCTAATCACAATTTTCTGCAAAATGTGCTATGGGATAGAATTGTGCTTATACAAATCTCTTTGTACACTAACCTCTTTCGATTGATGTGATTCTAATCACAATTTTCTGCAAAATGTGCTATGTGATAGATTTGCGCTTTTACAAATCTCCTTGTACCCTAACCTCTTTCCATTGATGTGATACTAATCACAATTTTCTGCAGGATGTGCCATGGGAGTGATTTGCGCTTTTACAAATCTCTTTGTACCCTATCCTCTTTCCATTGATGTGATCCTAACACAATTTTCTGCAAAATGTGCAATGGGATAGATTTGCGCTTTTACAAATCTCTCTGTACCCTAACCTCTTTCCATTGATGTGATCCTAATCACAATTTTCTGCAAAATGTGCTATGGGATAGATTTGCGCTTTTACAAATCTCTTTGTACCCTAACCTCTTTCCATTGATGTGATCCTAATCACAATTTTTTGCAAAATGTGCTATGGGATAGATTTGCGCTTTAAGAAATTTCTTCGTACCCTAACCTCTTTCCATTTATATGATCCTAATCACAATTTTCTGCAAATGTGCTATGGGATAGATTTGCGCTTTTCCAAATCTCTCTGTACCCTAACCTCTTTCCATTGATGTGATCCTAATCACAATTTTCTGCAAAATGTGCTATGGGATAGATTTGCGCTTTTACAAATCTCTTTGTACCCTAACCTCATTCCATTGACGTGATCCTAAACACAATTTTCTGCAAAATGTGCTATGGGAGTGATTTGCGCTTATACAAATCTCTTTGTACAATAACCTCTTTCCATTGATGTGATCGTAATCACAATTTTCTGCAAAATGTGCTATGGAATAGATTTGCGCTTATACAAATCTCTTTGTACCCTAACCTCTTTCCATTGATGAGATCCTAATCACAATTTTCTGCAAAATGAGCTATGGGATACATTTGCGCTTTTACAAATCTCTCTGTACCCTAACCTCTTTCTATCGATGTGATCTTAATCACAATTTTCTGCGAAATGTGCAATGGGATAGATTTGCTCTTATACAAATCTCTCTGTACCCTCACTTCTTTCCTTTGATGTGATCCTAATCACAATTTTCTGCAAAATGTACTATGGGATAGATTTGCGCTTTAAGAAATTCCTTCGTACCCTAACCTCTTTCCATTTATATGATCCTAATCACAATTTTCTGCAAAATGTGCTATGGGATAGAATTGCGATTATACAAATCTCTTTGTACCCTAACCTCATTCCATTGACGTGATCCTAAACACAATTTTCTGCAAAATGTGCTATGGGAGTGATTTGCGCTTATACAAATCTCTTTGTACAATAACCTCTTTCCATTGATGTGATCCTAATCACAATTTTCTGCAAAATGTGCTATGGAATAGATTTGCGCTTATACAAATCTCTTTGTACCCTAACCTCTTTCCATTAATGAGATCCTAATCACAATTTTCTGCATAATGTGCTATGGGATAGATTTGCGCTTTAGCAAATCTCTCTGTACCCTAACCTCTTTCAATTGATGTGATCCTAATCACAATTTTCTGCAAAATTTGCATTGGGATAGATTTGCGCTGATAGAAATCTCTTTGTACCCTAACCTCTTTCCATTGATGTGATCCTAATCACAATTTTCTGCAAAATGAGCTATGGGATAGATTTGCGCTTTCACAAATCTCTCTGTACCCTAACCTCTTTCCATTGATGTGATCCTAATCACAATTTTCTGCAAAATGTGCAATGGGATAGATTTGCGCTGATACAAATCTCTTTGTACCCTAACCTCTTTCCATTGATGTTATCCTAATCACAATTTTCTGCAAAATGAGCTATGGGATAGATTTGCGCTTTCACAAATCTCTCTGTACCCTAACCTCTTTTCATTGATGTGATCCTAATCACAATTTTCTGCAAAATGTGCAATGGGATAGATTTGCGCTGATACAAATCTCTTTGTACCCTAACCTTTTTCCATTGATGTGATCCTAATCACAATTTTCTGCAAAATGTGCAATGGGATAGATTTGCGCTTTAACAAATCTCTCTGTACCCTAACCTCTTTCCATTGATGTGATCCTAATCACAATTTTCTGCAAAATGTGCAATGGGATAGATTTGCGCTGATACAAATCTCTTTGTACAATAACCTCTTTCCATTTATGTGATCCTAATCACAATTTTCTGCAAAATGTGCAATGGGATAGATTTGCGCTTATACAAATCTCTTTGTACTCTAACCTCTTTCCATTTATGTGATCCTAATCACAATTTTATGCATAATGTGCTATGGGATAGATTTGCGCTTTAGCAAATCTCTCTGTACCCTAACCTCTTTCAATTGATGTGATCCTAATCACAATTTTCTGCAAAATTTGCAATGGGATAGATTTGCGCTGATAGAAATCTTTTTGTACCCTAACCTCTTTCCATTGATGTGATCCAAATCACAATTTTCTGCAAAATGAGCTATGGGATAGATTTGCGCTTTCACAAATCTCTCTGTACCCTAACCTCTTTCCATTGATGTGATCCTAATCACAATTTTCTGCAAAATGTGCAATGGGATAGATTTGCGCTGATACAAATCTCTTTGTACCCTAACCTTTTTCCATTGATGTGATCCTTATCACAATTTTCTGCAAAATGTGCAATGGGATAGATTTGCGCTTTTACAAATCTCTCTGTACCCTAACCTCTTTCCATTGATGTGATCCTAATCACAATTTTCTGCAAAATGTGCAATGGGATAGATTTGCGCTGATACAAATCTCTTTGTACAATAACCTCTTTCCATTTATATAATCCTAATCACAATTTTCTACAAAATGTGCAATGGGATAGATTTGTGCTTATATAAATCTCTTTGTACCCTAACCTCTTTCCATTGATGTGATCCTAATCACAATTTTCTGCAAAATGTGCTATGGATTAAATTTGCGCTTATACAAATCTCTTTGTACCCTAACCTCTTTCCATCGATGTGATCCTAATCACAATTTTCTGCAAAATGTGCAATGGGATAGATTTGCGCTTATACAAATCTCTTTGTACCCTAACCTCTTTCCATTGATGTGATCCTAATCACAATTTTCTGCAAAATGAGCTGTGGGATAGATTTGCGCTTTTACAAATCTCTCTGTACCCTAACCTCTTTCCATTGATGTGATCCTAATCACAATTTTCTGCAAAATGAACTATGGGATAGATTTGCGCTTATACATATCTCTTTGTACTCTGACCTCTTTCCATTTATGTGATCCTAATCACAATTTTCTGCAAAATGTGCTATGGGATAGATTTGCGCTTTTACAAATCTCTTTGTACCCTAACCTCTTTCCATTTATGTGATCCTAATCACAATTTTCTGCAAATTGTACTATGGGAGTGATTTGCGCTTATACAAATTCCTTCGTACCCTAACCTCTTTCAATTTATATGATCCTAATCACAATTTTCTGCAAAATGTGCTATGGGATAGAATTGTGCTTATACAAATCTCTTTGTACACTAACCTCTTTCCATTGATGTGATCCTAATCACAATTTTCTGCAAATTGTGCTATAGGAGTGATTTGCGCTTATACAAATTCCTTCGTACCCTAACCTCTTTCCATTTATATGATCCTAATCACAATTTTCTGCAAAATGTGCTATGGGATAGAATTGTGCTTATACAAATCGCTTTGTACACTAACCTCTTTCCATTTGTGTGATTCTAATCACAATTTTCTGCAAAATGTGCTATGGGATAGATTTGCGCTTATACAAATCTCTTTGTACCCTAACCTCTTTCCATTGATGTGATCCTAAACACAATTTTCTGCAAAATGAGCTATTGGATAGATTTGCGCTTATACAAATCTCTTTGTACTATGACCTCTTTCCATTTATGTGATCCTAATCACAATTTTCTGCAAAATGTGCTATGGGATAGATTTGCGCTTTTACAAATCTCTTTGTACCCTAACCTCTTTCCATTGATGTGATCCTAATCACAATTTTCTGCAAAATGTACTATGGGATAGATTTGCGCTTTAAGAAATTCCTTCGTACCCTAACCTCTTTCCATTTATATGATCCTAATCACAATTTTCTGCAAAATGTGCTATGGGATAGAATTGCGATTATACAAATCTCTTTGTACCCTAACCTCATTCCATTGACGTGATCCTAAACACAATTTTCTGCAAAATGTGCTATGGGAGTGATTTGCGCTTATACAAATCTCTTTGTACAATAACCTCTTTCCATTGATGTGATCCTAATCACAATTTTCTGCAAAATGTGCTATGGAATAGATTTGCGCTTATACAAATCTCTTTGTACCCTAACCTCTTTCCATTAATGAGATCCTAATCACAATTTTCTGCATAATGTGCTATGGGATAGATTTGCGCTTTAGCAAATCTCTCTGTACCCTAACCTCTTTCAATTGATGTGATCCTAATCACAATTTTCTGCAAAATTTGCATTGGGATAGATTTGCGCTGATAGAAATCTCTTTGTACCCTAACCTCTTTCCATTGATGTGATCCTAATCACAATTTTCTGCAAAATGAGCTATGGGATAGATTTGCGCTTTCACAAATCTCTCTGTACCCTAACCTCTTTCCATTGATGTGATCCTAATCACAATTTTCTGCAAAATGTGCAATGGGATAGATTTGCGCTGATACAAATCTCTTTGTACCCTAACCTCTTTCCATTGATGTTATCCTAATCACAATTTTCTGCAAAATGAGCTATGGGATAGATTTGCGCTTTCACAAATCTCTCTGTACCCTAACCTCTTTTCATTGATGTGATCCTAATCACAATTTTCTGCAAAATGTGCAATGGGATAGATTTGTGCTGATACAAATCTCTTTGTACCCTAACCTTTTTCCATTGATGTGATCCTAATCACAATTTTCTGCAAAATGTGCAATGGGATAGATTTGCGCTTTAACAAATCTCTCTGTACCCTAACCTCTTTCCATTGATGTGATCCTAATCACAATTTTCTGCAAAATGTGCAATGGGATAGATTTGCGCTGATACAAATCTCTTTGTACAATAACCTCTTTCCATTTATGTGATCCTAATCACAATTTTCTGCAAAATGTGCAATGGGATAGATTTGCGCTTATACAAATCTCTTTGTACTCTAACCTCTTTCCATTTATGTGATCCTAATCACAATTTTATGCATAATGTGCTATGGGATAGATTTGCGCTTTAGCAAATCTCTCTGTACCCTAACCTCTTTCAATTGATGTGATCCTAATCACAATTTTCTGCAAAATTTGCAATGGGATAGATTTGCGCTGATAGAAATCTTTTTGTACCCTAACCTCTTTCCATTGATGTGATCCAAATCACAATTTTCTGCAAAATGAGCTATGGGATAGATTTGCGCTTTCACAAATCTCTCTGTACCCTAACCTCTTTCCATTGATGTGATCCTAATCACAATTTTCTGCAAAATGTGCAATGGGATAGATTTGCGCTGATACAAATCTCTTTGTACCCTAACCTTTTTCCATTGATGTGATCCTAATCACAATTTTCTGCAAAATGTGCAATGGGATAGATTTGCGCTTTTACAAATCTCTCTGTACCCTAACCTCTTTCCATTGATGTGATCCTAATCACAATTTTCTGCAAAATGTGCAATGGGATAGATTTGCGCTGATACAAATCTCTTTGTACAATAACCTCTTTCCATTTATATAATCCTAATCACAATTTTCTACAAAATGTGCAATGGGATAGATTTGTGCTTATATAAATCTCTTTGTACCCTAACCTCTTTCCATTGATGTGATCCTAATCACAATTTTCTGCAAAATGTGCTATGGATTAAATTTGCGCTTATACAAATCTCTTTGTACCCTAACCTCTTTCCATCGATGTGATCCTAATCACAATTTTCTGCAAAATGTGCAATGGGATAGATTTGCGCTTATACAAATCTCTTTGTACCCTAACCTCTTTCCATTGATGTGATCCTAATCACAATTTTCTGCAAAATGAGCTGTGGGATAGATTTGCGCTTTTACAAATCTCTCTGTACCCTAACCTCTTTCCATTGATGTGATCCTAATCACAATTTTCTGCAAAATGAACTATGGGATAGATTTGCGCTTATACATATCTCTTTGTACTCTGACCTCTTTCCATTTATGTGATCCTAATCACAATTTTCTGCAAAATGTGCTATGGGATAGATTTGGGCTTTTACAAATCTCTTTGTACCCTAACCTCTTTCCATTTATGTGATCCTAATCACAATTTTCTGCAAATTGTACTATGGGAGTGATTTGCGCTTATACAAATTCCTTCGTACCCTAACCTCTTTCAATTTATATGATCCTAATCACAATTTTCTGCAAAATGTGCTATGGGATAGAATTGTGCTTATACAAATCTCTTTGTACACTAACCTCTTTCCATTGATGTGATCCTAATCACAATTTTCTGCAAATTGTGCTATAGGAGTGATTTGCGCTTATACAAATTCCTTCGTACCCTAACCTCTTTCCATTTATATGATCCTAATCACAATTTTCTGCAAAATGTGCTATGGGATAGAATTGTGCTTATACAAATCGCTTTGTACACTAACCTCTTTCCATTTGTGTGATTCTAATCACAATTTTCTGCAAAATGTGCTATGGGATAGATTTGCGCTTATACAAATCTCTTTGTACCCTAACCTCTTTCCATTGATGTGATCCTAAACACAATTTTCTGCAAAATGAGCTATTGGATAGATTTGCGCTTATACAAATCTCTTTGTACTATGACCTCTTTCCATTTATGTGATCCTAATCACAATTTTCTGCAAAATGTGCTATGGGATAGATTTGCGCTTTTACAAATCTCTTTGTACCCTAACCTCTTTCCATTGATGTGATCCTAATCACAATTTTCTGCAAAATGTGCTATGGGATAGATTTGCGCTTTTACAAATCTCTCTGTACCCTAACCTCTTTCCATTGATGTGATCCTAATCACAATTTTCTGCAAAATGTGCTATGGGATAGATTTGCGCTTTAAGAAATTCCTTCGTACACTAACCTCTTTCCATTTATATGATCCTAATCACAATTTTCTGCAAAATGTGCTATGGGATAGAATTGCGGTTATACAAATCTCTTTGTACCCTAACCTCATTCCATTGACGTGATCCTAATCACAATTTTCTGCAAAATGTGCTATGGGAGTGATTTGCGATTATACAAATCTCTTTGTACAATAACCTCTTTCCATTGATGTGATCCTAATCACAATTTTCTGCAAAATGTGCTATGGAATAGATTTGCGCTTATACAAATCTCTTTGTACCCTAACCTCTTTCCATTGATGAGATCCTAATCACAATTTTCTGCAAAATGAGCTATGGGACAGATTTGCGCTTTTACAAATCTCTCTGTACCCTAACCTCTTTCCATCTATGTGATCTTAATCACAATTTTCTGCGAAATGTGCAATGGGATGGATTTGTGCTTATACAAATCTCTTTGTACTCTAACCTCTTTCCATTGATGTGATCCTAATCACAATTTTCTGCATAATGTGCTATGGGAAAGATTTGCGGTTTAGCAAATCTATCTGTACCCAAACCTCTTTCAATTGATGTGATCCTAATCACAATTTTCTGCAAAATGACTATGGGATAGATTTGCACTTTTACAAATCTCTCTGTACCCTAACCTCTTTCCATTGATGTGATCCTAATCACAATTTTCTGCAAAATGTGCAATGGGATAGATTTGCGCTTTTACAAATCTCTCTGTACCCTAACCTCTTTCCATTGATGTGATCCTAATCACAATTTTCTGCAAAATGTGCAATGGGATAGATTTGCGCTGATACAAATCTCTTTGTACCCTAACCTCTTTCCATTTATGTGATCCTAATCACAATTTTCTGCAAAATGTGCTATGGGAGTGATTTGCGCTTTTACAAATTCCTTCGTACCCTAACCTCTTTCCATTTATATGATCCTAATCACAACTTTCTACAAAATGTGCAATGGGATAGATTTGTGCTTATACAAATCTCTTTGTACCCTAACCTCTTTCCATTGATGTTATCCTAATCACAATTTTCTGCAAAATGTGCTATGGATTAGATTTGCGCTTATACAAATCTCTTTGTACCCTAACCTCTTTCCATTGATGTTATCCTAATCACAATTTTCTGCAAAATGTGCAATGGGATAGATTTGCGCTTATACAAATCTCTTTGTACCCTAACCTCTTTCCATTTATGTGATCCTAATCACAATTTTCTCCAAAATGATCTATGGGATAGATTTGCGCTTTTACAAATCTCTCTGTACCCTAACCTCTTTCCATTGATGTGATCCTAATCACAATTTTCTGCAAAATGTACTATGGGATAGATTTGCGCTTATACATATCTCTTTGTACTCTGACCTCTTTCCATTTATGTGATCCTAATCACAATTTTCTGCAAAATGTGCTATGTGATAGAATTGTGCTTATACAAATCTCTTTGTACACTAACCTCTTTCCATTGATGTGATTATAATCACAATTTTCTGCAAAATGTGCTATGGGATATATTTGCGCTTTTACAAATCTCTTTGTACCCTATCCTCTTTCCATTGATGTGATCCTAATCACAATTTTCTGCTAAATGTGCAATGGGATAGATTTGCGCTTTTACAAATCTCTTTGTACCCTAACCTCTTTCCATTGATGTGATCCTAATCACAATTTTCTGCAAAATGTGCTATGGGATAGATTTGCGCTTTAAGAAATTCCTTCATACCCTAACCTCTTTCCATTTATATGATCCTAATCACAATTTTCTGCAAAATGTGCTATGGGATAGAATTGCGATTATACAAATCTCTTTGTACCCTAACCTCATTCCATTGACGTGATCCTAAACACAATTTTCTGCAAAATGTGCTATGGGAGTGATTTGCGCTTTTACAAATCTCTCTGTACCCTAACCTCTTTCCATCGATGTGATCTTAATCACAATTTTCTGCGAAATGTGCAATGGGATAGATTTGCGCTTATACAAATCACTTTGTACCCTAACCTCTTTCCATTGATGTGATCCTAATCACAATTTTCTGCAAAATGAGCAATGGGATAGATTTGCGCTGATACAAATCTCTTTGTACCCTAACCTCTTTCCATTGATGTGATCCTAATCACAATTTTCTGCAAAATGTGCAATGGGATAGATTTGCGCTTTTACAAATCTCTCTGTACCCTAACCTCTTTCCATTGATGTGATCCTAATCACAATTTTCTGCAAAATGTGCTATGGGAGTGATTTGCGCTTTTACAAATTCCTTAGTACCCTAAACTCTTTCCATTTATATGATCCCAATCACAATTTTCTACAAAATGTGCAATGGGATAGACTTGTGCTTATACAAATCTCTTTGTACCCTAACCTCTTTCCATTGATGTGATCCTAATCACAATTTTCTGCAAAATGTGCTATGGATTAGATTTGCGCTTATACAAATCTCTTTGTACCCTAACCTCTTTCCATTGATGTGATCCTAATCACAATTCTCTGCAAAATGTGCAATGGGATAGATTTGCGCTTATACAAATCACTTTGTACCCTAACCTCTTTCCATTGATGTGATCCTAATCACAATTTTCTGCAAAATGAGCTATGGGATAGATTTGCGCTTTTACAAATCTCTCTGTACCCTAACCTCTTTCCATTGATGTGATCCTAATCACAATTTTCTGCAAAATGTACTATGGGATAGATTTGCGCTTATACAAATCTCTTTGAACTCTGACCTCTTTCCATTTATGTGATCCTAATTACAATTTTCTGCAAAATGTGCTATGGGATAGATTTGGGCTTTTACAAATCTCTTTGTACCCTAACCTCTTTCCATTGATGTGATCCTATTCACAATTTTCTGCAAATTGTGCTATGGGATAGATTTGCTCTTATACAAATCTCTCTGTACCCTAACCTCTTTCCATTGATGTGATCCTAATCACAATTTTCTGCAAAATGTACTATGGGATAGATTTGCGCTTTAAGAAATTCCTTCGTACCCTAACCTCTTTCCATTTATATGATCCTAATCACAATTTTCTGCAAAATGTGCTATGGGATAGAATTGCGATTATACAAATCTCTTTGTACCCTAACCTCATTCCATTGACGTGATCCTAAACACAATTTTCTGCAAAATGTGCTATGGGAGTGATTTGCGCTTATACAAATCTCTTTGTACAATAACCTCTTTCCATTGATGTGATCCTAATCACAATTTTCTGCAAAATGAGCTATGGGATAGATTTGCGCTTTCACAAATCTCTCTGTACCCTAACCTCTTTCCATTGATGTGATCCTAATCACAATTTTCTGCAAAATGTGCAATGGGATAGATTTGCGCTGATACAAATCTCTTTGTACCCTAACCTCTTTCCATTGATGTGATCCTAATCACAATTTTCTGCAAAATGAGCTATGGGATAGATTTGCGCTTTCACAAATCTCTCTGTACCCTAACCTCTTTCCATTGATGTGATCCTAATCACAATTTTCTGCAAAATGTGCAATGGGATAGATTTGCGCTGATACAAATCTCTTTGTACCCTAACCTTTTTCCATTGATGTGATCCTAATCACAATTTTCTGCAAAATGTGCAATGGGATAGATTTGCGCTTTAACAAATCTCTCTGTACCCTAACCTCTTTCCATTGATGTGATCCTAATCACAATTTTCTGCAAAATGTGCAATGGGATAGATTTGCGCTGATACAAATCTCTTTGTACAATAACCTCTTTCCATTTATGTGATCCTAATCACAATTTTCTGCAAAATGTGCAATGGGATAGATTTGCGCTTATACAAATCTCTTTGTACTCTAACCTCTTTCCATTTATGTGATCCTAATCACAATTTTATGCATAATGTGCTATGGGATAGATTTGCGCTTTAGCAAATCTCTCTGTACCCTAACCTCTTTCAATTGATGTGATCCTAATCACAATTTTCTGCAAAATTTGCAATGGGATAGATTTGCGCTGATAGAAATCTTTTTGTACCCTAACCTCTTTCCATTGATGTGATCCAAATCACAATTTTCTGCAAAATGAGCTATGGGATAGATTTGCGCTTTCACAAATCTCTCTGTACCCTAACCTCTTTCCATTGATGTGATCCTAATCACAATTTTCTGCAAAATGTGCAATGGGATAGATTTGCGCTGATACAAATCTCTTTGTACCCTAACCTTTTTCCATTGATGTGATCCTTATCACAATTTTCTGCAAAATGTGCAATGGGATAGATTTGCGCTTTTACAAATCTCTCTGTACCCTAACCTCTTTCCATTGATGTGATCCTAATCACAATTTTCTGCAAAATGTGCAATGGGATAGATTTGCGCTGATACAAATCTCTTTGTACAATAACCTCTTTCCATTTATATAATCCTAATCACAATTTTCTACAAAATGTGCAATGGGATAGATTTGTGCTTATATAAATCTCTTTGTACCCTAACCTCTTTCCATTGATGTGATCCTAATCACAATTTTCTGCAAAATGTGCTATGGCTTAAATTTGCGCTTATACAAATCTCTTTGTACCCTAACCTCTTTCCATCGATGTGATCCTAATCACAATTTTCTGCAAAATGTGCAATGGGATAGATTTGCGCTTATACAAATCTCTTTGTACCCTAACCTCTTTCCATTGATGTGATCCTAATCACAATTTTCTGCAAAATGAGCTATGGGATAGATTTGCGCTTTTACAAATCTCTCTGTACCCTAACCTCTTTCCATTGATGTGATCCTAATCACAATTTTCTGCAAAATGAACTATGGGATAGATTTGCGCTTATACATATCTCTTTGTACTCTGACCTCTTTCCATTTATGTGATCCTAATCACAATTTTCTGCAAAATGTGCTATGGGATAGATTTGGGCTTTTACAAATCTCTTTGTACCCTAACCTCTTTCCATTTATGTGATCCTAATAACAATTTTCTGCAAATTGTACTATGGGAGTGATTTGCGCTTATACAAATTCCTTCGTACCCTAACCTCTTTCAATTTATATGATCCTAATCACAATTTTCTGCAAAATGTGCTATGGGATAGAATTGTGCTTATACAAATCTCTTTGTACACTAACCTCTTTCCATTGATGTGATCCTAATCACAATTTTCTGCAAATTGTGCTATAGGAGTGATTTGCGCTTATACAAATTCCTTCGTACCCTAACCTCTTTCCATTTATATGATCCTAATCACAATTTTCTGCAAAATGTGCTATGGGATAGAATTGTGCTTATACAAATCGCTTTGTACACTAACCTCTTTCCATTTGTGTGATTCTAATCACAATTTTCTGCAAAATGTGCTATGGGATAGATTTGCGCTTATACAAATCTCTTTGTACCCTAACCTCTTTCCATTGATGTGATCCTAAACACAATTTTCTGCAAAATGAGCTATTGGATAGATTTGCGCTTATACAAATCTCTTTGTACTATGACCTCTTTCCATTTATGTGATCCTAATCACAATTTTCTGCAAAATGTGCTATGGGATAGATTTGCGCTTTTACAAATCTCTTTGTACCCTAACCTCTTTCCATTGATGTGATCCTAATCACAATTTTCTGCAAAATGTGCTATGGGATAGATTTGCGCTTTTACAAATCTCTTTGTACCCTAACCTCTTTCCATTGATGTGATCCTAATCACAATTTCTTGAAAAATGTGCTATGGGATAGATTTGCGCTTTTACAAATCTCTCTGTACCCTAACCTCTTTCCATTGATGTGATCCTAATCACAATTTTCTGCAAAATGTGCTATGGGATAGATTTGCGCTTTAAGAAATTCCTTCGTACACTAACCTCTTTCCATTTATATGATCCTAATCACAATTTTCTGCAAAATGTGCTATGGGAGTGATTTGCGATTATACAAATCTCTTTGTACAATAACCTCTTTCCATTGATGTGATCCTAATCACAATTTTCTGCAAAATGTGCTATGGAATAGATTTGCGCTTATACAAATCTCTTTGTACCCTAACCTCTTTCCATTGATGAGATCCTAATCACAATTTTCTGCAAAATGAGCTATGGGACAGATTTGCGCTTTTACAAATCTCTCTGTACCCTAACCTCTTTCCATCTATGTGATCTTAATCACAATTTTCTGCGAAATGTGCAATGGGATGGATTTGTGCTTATACAAATCTCTTTGTACTCTAACCTCTTTCCATTGATGTGATCCTAATCACAATTTTCTGCATAATGTGCTATGGGAAAGATTTGCGGTTTAGCAAATCTATCTGTACCCAAACCTCTTTCAATTGATGTGATCCTAATCACAATTTTCTGCAAAATGACTATGGGATAGATTTGCGCTTTTACAAATCTCTCTGTACCCTAACCTCTTTCCATTGATGTGATCCTAATCACAATTTTCTGCAAAATGTGCAATGGGATAGATTTGCGCTTTTACAAATCTCTCTGTACCCTAACCTCTTTCCATTGATGTGATCCTAATCACAATTTTCTGCAAAATGTGCAATGGGATAGATTTGCGCTGATACAAATCTCTTTGTACCCTAACCTCTTTCCATTTATGTGATCCTAATCACAATTTTCTGCAAAATGTGCTATGGGAGTGATTTGCGCTTTTACAAATTCCTTCGTACCCTAACCTCTTTCCATTTATATGATCCTAATCACAACTTTCTACAAAATGTGCAATGGGATAGATTTGTGCTTATACAAATCTCTTTGTACCCTAACCTCTTTCCATTGATGTTATCCTAATCACAATTTTCTGCAAAATGTGCTATGGGATAGATTTGCGCATTTACAAATCACTTCGTACCCTAACCTCTTTCCATTGATGTGATCCTAATCACAATTTTCTGCAAAATGTGCTATGGAATAGATTTGCGCATTAAGAAATTCCTACATACCCTAACCTCTTTCCATTGATGTGATCCTAATCACAATTTTCTGCAAAATGTGCTATGGAATAGATTTGCGCATTAAGAAATTCCTACGTACCCTAACCTCTTTCCATTGATGTGATCCTAATCACAATTTTCTGAAAAATGTGCTATGGGATAGATTTGCGCTTTTACAAATCACTTCGTACCCTAACCTCTTTCCATTGATGTGATCCTAATCACAATTTTCTGCAAAATGTGCTATGGAATAGATTTGCGCATTAAGAAATTCCTACGTACCCTAACCTCTTTCCATTGATGTGATCCTAATCACACTTTTCTGCAAAATGTGCTATGGGATAGATTTGCGCTTTTACAAATCACTTCGTACCCTAACCTCTTTCCATTTATGTGATCCTAATCACAATTTTCTGCAAAATGTGCTATAGGATAGATTTGGGCTTTTACAAATCTCTTTGTAACCTAACCTCATTCCATTTATGTGATCCTAATAACAATTTTCTGCAAAATGTGCAATGGGATAGATTTGAGCTTATACAAATCTCTTTGTACCCTAACCTCTTTCCATTGATGTGATCCTAATCACAATTTTCTGCAAAATGTGCTATGTGAGTGATTTGCGCTTATACAAATCTCTTTGTACCCTAATCTCTTTCCATTTATATGATCCTAATCACAATTTTCTGCAAAATGTGCTATGGGATAGAATTGCGCTTATACAAATCTCTTTGTACACTAACCTCTTTCCATTGATGTAATCCTAATCACAATTTTTTGCAAAATGTGCTATGGGATAGAATTGCGCCTATACAAATCTCTTTGTGCACTGACCTCTTTCCATTTATGTGATCCTAATCACAATTTTCTGCAAAATGTGCTATGGGATAGAATGGCGCTTTTACAAATCTCTCTGTACCCTAACCTCTTTCCATTGATGTGATCCTAATAACAATTTTCTGCAAAATGTGCTATTGGATAGATTTGCGCTTATACAAACCTCTTTGTACACTGACCTCTTTCCATTTATGTGATCCTAATCACAATTTTCTGCAAAATGTGCTATGGGATAGATTTGCGTTTTAGCAAATCTCTTTGTACCCTAACCTCTTTCCATTGATGTGATCTTAATCACAATTTTCTGCAAAATGTGCAATGGGATAGATTTGCGCTTATACAAATCTCTTTGTACCCTTGTCTTGTTATTAGGTAGCATATATTATATTAGCCAACTGATCAAACATTTATTTTTATCTTTATTAATACATAACACAAGTATTACATCAACATCAATGATAATGGTACATTCACATGACTTACTATTAAAGGTAGGTTCACAATGTTTCTTATGCTAATCTATATGAGACATCTCCTTTTTTCCAAAGCATTATGTTTCATAGTCTTTCAACCAAATTGGTCTTTGACATTTTCGACCACTTCGTGTAGTATTTGACTTATTTTCGATTTCTGGATATGTCTCATTTTTTCTTAAACTATTCTCCTTACTTACTATAATCTCTTGTCCTCCATTTACTTCTCCTTGACAATCAATTTTAGTATTTTCTACATTTTCAAAGTCTACATCTAAATCCTTAATTATATTTTCAAAATTTGGTATATTTCTAGACTTTCTTAAAAATCTAGAATTTCTTCTAAGTACAGAACCCTCCTCATCTTTAACTACATAAGACCTAGGGGTATTACACTTTTCAATAATTCTACCCGGCACCCATTTATTCCCTTTTTTCAATGTTACATTTTGATATAAATCAAAATCAGGTCTTGTTTTAGCATTTTTATCATAATGTCTTTTTTGATTTTGTTGTTTTAATTTAAAATCACTTTTAGTAGTTTTATTCATTTTTGGTTTAAGTTGTGATTCATGTATAGGCAATGTTGTCCTAACCCTATTAAACAATAATTCTGATGGCGATACTCCTAATGAACACAATGGAGTAGCTCGATACTCTAACAAATATTCTAATACATCTTTCCCTGTCTCTTTACTCTTTTTTAACATGTCTTTACAAATGCCTACTGATCTTTCAGACAACCCATTAGATTGTGAATACCTCGGACTAATAAAAGTTAGTTTCATACCAATGTCCTTGGCAAACTTCCTAAAATTTTGACTATTGAACGGATTATTATCAGATACCCATTCAGATGGATAACCATGTATAGTGAAAATTTCTGTTAATTTTTTGATAACTTCCTGTATAGTTTTATTATCTAATTTTTTAAGTTCAATCCAATTTGAATAATAGTCCGTAACTTCAAGATATGAATTTGAATCAAACTCTAAAATATCACCCGTTACCTTTTGAAATGGTAGATTTGGTATTTCATAAGGTATTAAAGGTTCTTTTACATTTGACCTCCTAAACTTTTCACATACTTTACAACTTAATACATAATTCTCAATTTCTGTTGTTATCCCTGGCCAATAAAATAATCTCCTAGCCCTTTTCTTAGTCTTTTCTACACCAAAGTGAGCTTTATGTAATTGTTTTAATATATATAATCTCAACATTTTTGGAATTATGATTTTGTCTTCCAAAAACAGAATATTTTCTTTATTTATAATGTTTTCTCTGATTTTATAATAACCTTTTAATTCTTTAATATCAGTTTTGAAAATTTCAGGCCAACCTGACTCTGTATATTCTAAAACTTTACTTAGAACTTGATCTTGCTTTGTTTTTTCTTTTATTTCGTTTATCCTTTCATCTGCTATTGGTAATTCTGTTTCAATTGAGTGTACTATTTCTCTCATTTCTGGATCATCAGAGACCCTATCCTTTAGATATGACCTTGATAAAAGATCTGCGATAAACATTTTGTTTCCAGGTAAGTACTGAATTTGAAATTTATATTTTAAAACTTTTAATTTTAATCTTTGCAATCTAGAACTTACTTTATTTATTTCTTTTTCATGTATTGCTACAAGAGGTTTGTGATCTGAATGAACTATGATGTCTTTTCCATATACAAACTGATGAAATTTTGTTAAACAATAAGTAATGGCTAGAAATTCTTTTTCTATTTGTGCCCATCGTTTTTCTGAATCTGTTAAACTTCTAGAGCAAAATGCTACTGGCCTTCCCTCTTGCATTAAGCATCCTCCTAGACCATTTTGACTTGCATCTGCTTGTATTATTATTTTCTTACTAGGATCAAAAATTTTTAGAGTTGGCATTTCACTTATTACTTCCTTTATATTTTTAAATGCCTCTTTTTGAGCTAAGTCCCAAACAAATTCAATGTTTTTCTTTGTCAAATTTCTTAAAGGTGCACTCAATTCTGCTAAATGCGGAATGTATTTGACTAAATAATTTACCATACCTAATACTGATAATAACTCTTTTTTATTTTTAGGTTCTTCTAGCTTTACTACAGCATTTATATAATCTAAGTCTGGTCTTTCTCCCTTTTCAGAATATTCCTTACCTATGTATTTTACTTTATCTACTTTATACTGTAGCTTTTCTTTATTAAATTTTATGTTATGTTTTCTAGCCCTGTCTAAAAATTTTGTCATTAATTCATCATGCTCTTTTTCTGTCTTTCCTGCAATTATATAATCATCAAAATAAATACCTATATCTAAATCTCCAAATATAGATTCATTTACTTTCTGAAATACTTCTGGACTAACTGATAAACCAAATGGTAATCTTAAAAATTTCCATTTCCCATACGGTGTTATAAATGTACATAAATCTGATGACTTTTTACTTAGCGGAATTTGGAAAAACCCATCTTTCATATCAATAACACTAAAAACCTTTTTGTCTTTTAATTTCAGACTTATTTCCTCACTAGTAGGTATTGGATGTTGGTCTAAACAAATGTTTTGATTAAGTTTATGTGGATCTAAACAAATTCTTAATTTTTTATCAGTTTTTTCTCTAACTACAATGTTATTAACCCATTCTGTAGGCTCATCGACCCTTTCTATAATTTCTTTCTCTTCAAGCTCTTTTAACGTTCCCCTTAACCTATCATTTATACTGTTTGGTAATCTCCTACATCCACTTGAAAAAGGAATATAATTTTCTTTCAATTTTATTTCATACTGAATCGGAATTTTTCCTACTCCTTCAAATAAATCTTTATTTTTTTCTAAAAATTTTATTTTTTCTGTATCCCTACTTATCTCTTTTTGTTTTCCTACTTTTACTGTTTCTGACTTTTTTAAATTTATGTCATTTACCTGACTTTTACTTACGTTTAAATCTTTAACCCTTTGTACTAAATCTAATTTATTACACGCATTAAGACCCAATATTGGTTTACTTTTTACATCTACTATAACAAATTTTATATTATAGTTCCTATGCCTTACTAAACATTTTAAAATAATGTAACCTAAAACCTGAATTTCATTTTCTCCATATGCTAAAATTTTTTCATTACTTATTTCTATTTTAGATTCTAAACCTAATAATTTTATACATCTTAATGGTAGTACATTACATTGACTTCCTGTGTCAAGTTTGAAATTCACATAATTATTTCCAATTAGGATCTTTTCGTCCCATACTAGGTTATTTTGTCTACTATTATTTCTTACGCTGTTAATTTCTATACTATCTATAAACATATTGTCATCACTTTCATCATTAATACTATTAACATTTCTAATTTTGTGATGTTTAATATATTTCTGCTTCTTATCATTATTTTGTTTATTTCTATTAAATCTACACCCTATGGCAAAGTGATTGTACTTATTACATATTCTACATATTTTACCATATGCACCACATTCACCTTTTTTATGACATTTTCCACACTTTAAACAATCATACTCACTTTCACTTGTGTTACCTTGCTTGCTTTTTCCATTTTCTGATTTAAAGTTGAACTTATTTCCTCTTGGATTTTTCTTAATGATGTTTACTTCAGGATCTCTTCGTAACCCTTTAACTTGAATAGTTGTTGCCTCGGCAGCCCTTACAAGTTCTTCAGCTTTTAACAGTGTTAGATCGGTTGTTCTCAAGAGTTTTTCTTGTAGGTGTTTGTCATTAATCCCTAGAACTAATCTATCTCTAATTAGAGACTCTTGTTGAGTTGCAAAATTACAAGGTTTCGCCAATATTTTTAAATCTTTTATAAATGAATCAAAAGTTTCTTCATCTTTCTTACTCCTCGTGAAGAATTTAAATCGATCATAAACTTCATTGCTTCTGGGTTTACAGTAGTTTGCAAAAGCTTGTTTTACTGTATCATATTTCTTTTTTTCTTCATCACTCAGTTGAAATGTATTAAACACTTCTAAAGCCTCTTCACCTGCTACATTTAGGAAAATGGCAATCTTTCTTTCATCACTAACTTTGTTTAATTCCGTTGCTTGTAAATACATGTCAAACGATTGCATAAATTTTTCAAAATTTTTGTTTAGATCTCCTTCAAATGTCAGATTTGGTGGTGTTTTAAAGGTTGTTTGACTCATTTTTATTAATTTTATTATTACAATAACAAATTCTTCTCGTTTTTACTTACTACGTCCATAGCGTTTTATTTTTTTTTTTTTTTAGGTTAGGATTCTTCTTTTTCCTCGTTTCCTTTTTCTTCTTTCTGTTTCCTTTTTAAAATTGGTTTATTTTACACCTGACACCATGTCTTGTTATTAGGTAGCATATATTATATTAGCCAACTGATCAAACATTTATTTTTATCTTTATTAATACATAACACAAGTATTACATCAACATCAATGATAATGGTACATTCACATGACTTACTATTAAAGGTAGGTTCACAATGTTTCTTATGCTAATCTATATGAGACAACCCTAACCTCTTTCCATTGATGTGATCCTAATCACAATTTTCTGCAAAATGAGATATGGGATAGATTTGCGCTTTTACAAATCTCTCTGTACCCTAACATCTTTCCATTGATGTGATCCTAATCACAATTTTCTGCAAAATGTGCTATGGGATAGATTTGGATTTTTACCAATCCCTTTGTAACCTAACCTCTTTCCATTTATGTGATCCTAATCACAATTTTCAGCAAAATGTGCTATGGGATAGATTTGCTCATTAAGAAATTCTTACGTACCCTAACCTCTTTCCATTGATGTGATCCTAATCACAATTTTCTGCAAAATGTGCTATGGGATAGATTTGCGCTTTTACAAATCTCTTTGTACCCTAAACTCTTTCCATTGATGTGATCCTAATCACAATTTTCTGCAAAATGAGCTATGGGATGGATTTGCGCTTTTACAAATCTCTCTGTACCCTAACCTCTTTCCATTGATGTGATCCTAATCACAATTTTCTGCAAAATGTGCAATGGGATAGATTTGCGCTTATACAAATCTCTTTGTACTCTAACCTCTTTCCATTGATGTGATCCTAATCACAATTTTCAGAAAAATGTGCAATGGGATAGATTTGCGCTTATACAAATCTCTTTGTACTCTAACCTCTTTCCATTTATGTGATCCTAATCACAATTTTCTGCAAAATGTGCTATGGGATAGATTTGCGCTTTAGCAAATCTCTTTGTACCCTAACCTATTTCCATGGATGTGATCCTAATCACAATTTTCTGCAAAATGTGCAATGGGATAGATTTGCGCTTATACAAATCTCTTTGTACCCTAACCTCTTTCCATTAATGTGATCCTAATTACAATTTTCTGCAAAATGAGCTATGGGATAGATTTGCGCTTTTAAAAATCTCTCTGTACCCTAACCTCTTTCCATTGATGTGATCCTAATCACAATTTTCTGCAAAATGTGCTATGGGATAGATTTGCGCTTATACAAATCTCTTTGAACTGTGACTTCTTTCCATTTATGTGATCCTAATCACAATTTTCTGCAAAATGTGCTAAGGGATAGATTTGGGCTTTTACAAATCTCTTTGTAACCTAACCTCATTCCATTGATGTGATCCTAATCACAATTTTATGCAAAATGTGCTATGGGAGTGATTTGCGCTTATACAAATCTCTTTCTACCCTAACCTCTTTCCATTTATGTGATCCTTATCACAATTTTCTGCAAAATGTGGTATGGAATAGATTTGCGCTTTTACAAATTCCTTCGTACCTTAACCTCTTTCCATTTATATGATCCTAATCACAATTTTCTGCAAAATGTGCTATGGGATAGAATTGCGCTTATACAAATCTCATTGTACCCTAACCTCTTTCCATTGATGTGATCCTAATCACAATTTTCTGCAAAAAGGCGCTATGGGATAGATTTGAGCTTCTACAAATCTCTCTGTACCCTAACCTCTTTCCATTGATGTGATCCTAATCTCAATTTTCTGCAAAATGTGCTATGGGATAGAATTGCGCTTATACAAATCTCTTTGTACACTAACCTCTTACCATTGATGTGATCCTAATCACAATCTTCTGCAAAATGTGCTATGGGAGAGATGTGCGCTTATAAAAATCTCTTCGTACCCTAACCGATTTCCATTTATGTGATCCTAATCACAATCTTCTGCAAAATGTGCTATGGGAGAGATGTGCGCTTATAAAAATCTCTTCGTACCCTAACCTCTTTCCATTGATGTGATCCTAATCACAATTTTCTGCAAAATGTGCTATGGGATAGATTTGCGCATTAAGAAATTCCTACGTACCCTAACCTCTTTCCATTGATGTGATCCTAATCACAATTTTCTGCAAAATGTGCTATGGGATAGATTTGCGCTTTTACAAATCTCTCTGTACCCAAACCTCTTTCCATTGATGTGATCCTAATCACCATTTTCTGCAAAATGTGCTATGGGATAGATTTGCGATTTTACAAATCTCTTTGTACCCTAACCTCTTTCCATTGATGTGATCCTAATCACAATTTTCTGCAAAATGAGCTATGGGATAGATTTGCGCTTTTACAAATCTCTCTGTACCCTAACCTCTTTCCATTGATGTGATCCTAATCACAATCTTCTGCAAAATGTGCTATGGGATAGATTTGCGCTTTTACAAATCTCTTCGTACCCTAACCTCTTTCTATTGATGTGATCCTAATCACAATCTTCTGCAAAATGTGCTATGGGATGGATTTGCGCTTTTACAAATCTCTTTGTACCGTAACCTCTTTCCATTAATGTGATCCTAATCGCAATTTTCTGCATAATGTGCTATGGGATAGATTTGCGCTTTTACAAATCTCTTCGTACCCTAACCTCTTTCCATTGATGTGATCCTAATCACAATCTTCTGCAAAATGTGCTATGGGATAGATTTGCTCTTTTACAAATCTCTTTGTACCCTAACCTCTTTCCATTGATGTGATCCTATTCACACTTTTCTGCAAAATGTGCTATGGGATAGATTTGCGCATTTACAAATCACTTCGTACCCTAACCTCTTTCCATTGATGTGATCCTAATCACAATTTTCTGCAAAATGTGCTATGGAATAGATTTGCGCATTAAGAAATTCCTACATACCCTAACCTCTTTCCATTGATGTGATCCTAATCACAATTTTCTGCAAAATGTGCTCTGGGATAGATTTGCGCTTTTACAAATCTCTCTGTACCCTAACCTCTTTCCATTGATGTGATCCTAATCACAATTTTCTGCAAAATGTGCTATGGGATAGATTTGCGATTTTACAAATCTCTTTGTATCCTAACCTCTTTCCATTGATGTGATCCTAATCACAATTTTCTGCAAAATGTGCTATGGAATAGATTTGCGCATTAAGAAATTCCTACGTACCCTAACCTCTTTCCATTGATGTGATCCTAATCACAATTTTCTGAAAAATGTGCTATGGGATAGATTTGCGCTTTTACAAATCACTTCGTACCCTAACCTCTTTCCATTGATGTGATCCTAATCACAATTTTCTGCAAAATGTGCTATGGAATAGATTTGCGCATTAAGAAATTCCTACGTACCCTAACCTCTTTCCATTGATGTGATCCTAATCACACTTTTCTGCAAAATGTGCTATGGGATAGATTTGCGCTTTTACAAATCACTTCGTACCCTAACCTCTTTCCATTTATGTGATCCTAATCACAATTTTCTGCAAAATGTGCTATAGGATAGATTTGGGCTTTTACAAATCTCTTTGTAACCTAACCTCATTCCATTTATGTGATCCTAATAACAATTTTCTGCAAAATGTGCAATGGGATAGATTTGAGCTTATACAAATCTCTTTGTACCCTAACCTCTTTCCATTGATGTGATCCTAATCACAATTTTCTGCAAAATGTGCTATGTGAGTGATTTGCGCTTATACAAATCTCTTTGTACCCTAATCTCTTTCCATTTATATGATCCTAATCACAATTTTCTGCAAAATGTGCTATGGGATAGAATTGCGCTTATACAAATCTCTTTGTACACTAACCTCTTTCCATTGATGTAATCCTAATCACAATTTTTTGCAAAATGTGCTATGGGATAGAATTGCGCCTATACAAATCTCTTTGTACACTGACCTCTTTCCATTTATGTGATCCTAATCACAATTTTCTGCAAAATGTGCTATGGGATAGAATGGCGCTTTTACAAATCTCTCTGTACCCTAACCTCTTTCCATTGATGTGATCCTAATAACAATTTTCTGCAAAATGTGCTATTGGATAGATTTGCGCTTATACAAACCTCTTTGTACACTGACCTCTTTCCATTTATGTGATCCTAATCACAATTTTCTGCAAAATGTGCTATGGGATAGATTTGCGTTTTAGCAAATCTCTTTGTACCCTAACCTCTTTCCATTGATGTGATCCTAATCACAATTTTCTGCAAAATGTGCAATGGGATAGATTTGCGCTTATACAAATCTCTTTGTACCCTAACCTCTTTCCATTGATGTGATCCTAATCACAATTTTCTGCAAAATGAGATATGGGATAGATTTGCGCTTTTACAAATCTCTCTGTACCCTAACATCTTTCCATTGATGTGATCCTAATCACAATTTTCTGCAAAATGTGCTATGGGATAGATTTGCGCTTATACAAATTTCTTTGTACTCTGACCTCTTTCCATTTATGTGATCCTAATCACAATTTTCTGCAAAATGTGCTATGGGATAGATTTGGATTTTTACCAAACCCTTTGTAACCTAACCTCTTTCCATTTATGTGATCCTAATCACAATTTTCTGCAAAATGTGCAATGGGATTGATTTGCGCTTATACAAATCTCTTTGTACCCTAACCTCTCTCCATTGATGTGATCCTAATCACAATTTTCTGCAAAATGTGCTATGGGAGTGATTTGCGCTTATACAAATCTCTTTGTACTCTGACCTCTTTCCATTTATGTGATCCTAATAACAATTTTCTGCAAAATGTGCTATGGGATAGATTTGGACTTTTACCGATCTCTTTGTAACCTAACCTCTTTCCATTTATGTGATCCTAATCGCAATTTTCTGCAAAATGTGCTATGGGATAGATTTGCGCTTATACAACAGTCTTTGTACCCTAACCTCTTTTCATTGATGTGATCCTAATCACAATTTTCTGCAAAATGTGCTATGGGAGTGATTTGCGCTTTTACACATTCCTTCGTACCCTAACCTCTTTCCATTTATATGATCCTAACCAAAATTTTCTACAAAATGTGCAATGGGATAGATTTGCGCTTATACAAATCTCTTTGTACCCTAACCTCTTTCCATTGATGTGATCCTAATCACAATTTTCTGCAAAATGAGCTATGGGATAGATTTGCGCTTTTACAAATCTCTCTGTACCCTAACCTCTTTCCTTTGATGTGATCCTAATCACAATTTTCTGCAAAATGTGCTATGGGATAGATTTGCGCTTTAGCAAATCTCTTTGTACCCTAACCTCTTTCCATTGATGTGATCCTAATCACAATTTTCTGCAAAATGAGCTATGGGATAGATTTGCGCTTTTACAAATCTCTCTGTACACTAACCTCTTTCCATTGATGTGATCCTAATCACAATTTTCTGCAAAATGTGCTATGGGATAGATTTGCGCTTATACAAATCTCTTTGTACTCTGACCTCTTTCCATTTATGTGATCCTAATCACAATTTTCTGCAAAATGGGCTATGGGATATATTTGGACTTTTACCAATCTCTTTGTAACCTAACCTCTTTCCATTTATGTGATCCTAATCACAATTTTCTGCAAAATGTGTAATGGGATAGATTTGCGCTTATACAAATCTCTTTGTACCCTAACCTCTTTCCATTTATGTGATCCTTATCACAATTTTCTGCAAAATGTGCTATGGGATAGATTTGCGCTTATACAAATCTCTTTGTACTCTGACCTCTTTCCATTTATGTGATCCTAATCACAATTTTCTGCAAAATGGGCTATGGGATATATTTGGACTTTTACCAATCTCTTTGTAACCTAACCTCTTTCCATTCATGTGATCCTAATCACAATTTTCTGCAAAATGTGCTATGGGATAGATTTGCGCTTTTACAAATCTCTCTGTAACCTAACCTCTTTCCATTGATGTGATCCTAATCACAATTTTCTGCAAAATGTGCTATGGGATAGATTTGCGCTTTAGCAAATCTCTTTGTACCCTAACCTCTTTCCATTGATGTGATCCTAATCACAATTTTCTGCAAAATGAGCTATGGGATAGATTTGCGCTTATACAAATCTCTCTGTACACTAACCTCTTTCCATTGATGTGATCCTAATCACAATTTTCTGCAAAATGTGCTATGGGATAGATTTGCGCTTATACAAATCTCTTTGTACTCTGACCTCTTTCCATTTATGTGATCCTAATCACAATTTTCTGCAAAATGGGCTATGGGATATATTTGGACTTTTACCAATCTCTTTGTAACCTAACCTCTTTCCATTTATGTGATCCTAATCACAATTTTCTGCAAAATGTGTAATGGGATAGATTTGCGCTTATACAAATCTCTTTGTACCCTAACCTCTTTCCATTTATGTGATCCTTATCACAATTTTCTGCAAAATGTGCTATGGGATAGATTTGCGCTTATACAAATCTCTTTGTACTCTGACCTCTTTCCATTTATGTGATCCTAATCACAATTTTCTGCAAAATGGGCTATGGGATATATTTGGACTTTTACCAATCTCTTTGTAACCTAACCTCTTTCCATTCATGTGATCCTAATCACAATTTTCTGCAAAATGTGTAATGGGATAGATTTGCGCTTATACAAATCTCTTTGTACCCTAACCTCTTTCCATTTATGTGATCCTTATCACAATTTTCTGCAAAATGTGGTATGGGATAGATTTGCGCTTTTACATATTCCTTCGTACCCTAACCTCTTTCCATTTATATGATCCTAATCACAATTTTCTGTAAAATGTGCTATGGGATAGAATTGCGCTTATAAAAATTTCTTTGTACACTAACCTCTTACCATTGATGTGATTCTAATCTCAATTTTTTGCAAAATGTGCTATGGGATAGATTTGAGCTTTTACAAATCTCTCTGTACACTAACCTCTTTCCATTGATGTGATCCTAATCACAATTTTCTGCAAAATGTGCTATGGGATAGATTTGCGCTTATACAAATCTCTTTGTACTCTGACCTCTTTCCATTTATGTGATCCTAATCACAATTTTCTGCAAAATGGGCTATGGGATATATTTGGACTTTTACCAATCTCTTTGTAACCTAACCTCTTTCCATTTATGTGATCCTAATCACAATTTTCTGCAAAATGTGTAATGGGATAGATTTGCGCTTATACAAATCTCTTTGTACCCTAACCTCTTTCCATTTATGTGATCCTAATCACAATTTTCTGCAAAATGTGCTATGGGATAGATTTGCGCTTATACAAATCTCTTTGTACTCTGACCTCTTTCCATTTATGTGATCCTAATCACAATTTTCTGCAAAATGGGCTATGGGATATATTTGGACTTTTACCAATCTCTTTGTAACCTAACCTCTTTCCATTCATGTGATCCTAATCACAATTTTCTGCAAAATGTGTAATGGGATAGATTTGCGCTTATACAAATCTCTTTGTACCCTAACCTCTTTCCATTTATGTGATCCTTATCACAATTTTCTGCAAAATGTGGTATGGGATAGATTTGCGCTTATAAAAATTTCTTTGTACACTAACCTCTTACCATTGATGTGATTCTAATCTCAATTTTTTGCAAAATGTGCTATGGGATAGATTTGAGCTTTTACAAATCTCTCTGTACCCTAACCTCTTTCCATTGATGTGATCCTAATCACAATTTTCTGCAAAATGTGCTATGGGATAGATTTGCGCATTAAGAAATTCCTACGTACCCTAACCTCTTTCCATTGATGTGATCCTAATCTCAATTTTCTGCAAAATGTGCTATGGGATAGATTTGCTCATTAAGAAATTCTTACGTACCCTAACCTCTTTCCATTGATGTGATCCTAATAACAATTTTCTGCAAAATGTGCTATGGGATAGATTTGCGCTTTTACAAATCTCTTTGTACCCTAACCTGTTTCCATTGATGTGATCCTAATCCCAATTTTCTGCAAAATGAGCTATGGGATGGATTTGCGCTTTTACAAATCTCTCTGTACCCTAACCTCTTTCCATTGATGTGATCCTAATCACTTTTCTGCAAAATGTGCTATGGGTAAGATTTGAGCTTTTACAAATCTCTCTTTACCCTAACCTCTTTCCATTGATGTGATCCTAATCACAATTTTCTGCAAAATGTACTATGGGATAGATTTGCGCATTAAGAAATTCCTACGTACCCTAACCTCTTTCCATTGATGTGATCCTAATCACAATTTTCTGCAAAATGTGCTATGGGATAGATTTGCTCATTAAGAAATTCTTACGTACCCTAACCTCTTTCCATTGATGTGATCCTAATCACAATTTTCTGCAAAATGTGCTATGGGATAGATTTGCGCTTTTACAAATCTCTTTGTACCCTAACCTCTTTCCATTGATGTGATCCTAATCACAATTTTCTGCAAAATGAGCTATGGGATGGATTTGCGCTTTTACAAATCTCTCTGTACCCTAACCTCTCTCCATTGATGTGATCCTAATCACAATTTTCTGCAAAATGTGCAATGGGATAGATTTGCGCATATACAAATCTCTTTGTACCCTAACCTCTTTCAATTTATGTGATCCTAATCACAATTTTCAGCAAAATGTGCTATGGGATAGATTTGCTCATTAAGAAATTCTTACGTACCCTAACCTCTTTCCATTGATGTGATCCTAATCACAATTTTCTGCAAAATGTGCTATGGGATAGATTTGCGCTTTTACAAATCTCTTTGTACCCTAAACTCAATCCATTGATGTGATCCTAATCACAATTTTCTGCAAAATGAGCTATGGGATGGATTTGCGCTTTTACAAATCTCTCTGTACCCTAACCTCTTTCCATTGATGTGATCCTAATCACAATTTTCTGCAAAATGTGCAATGGGATAGATTTGCGCTTTTTCAAATCTCTTTGTACTCTAACCTCTTTCCATTGATGTGATCCTAATCACAATTTTCAGAAAAATGTGCAATGGGATAGATTTGCGCTTATACAAATCTCTTTGTACTCTAACCTCTTTCCATTTATGTGATCCTAATCACAATTTTCTGCAAAATGTGCTATGGGATAGATTTGCGCTTTAGCAAATCTCTTTGTACCCTAACCTATTTCCATGGATGTGATCCTAATCACAATTTTCTGCAAAATGTGCAATGGGATAGATTTGCGCTTATACAAATCTCTTTGTACCCTAACCTCTTTCCATTAATGTGATCCTAATTACAATTTTCTGCAAAATGAGCTATGGGATAGATTTGCGCTTTTAAAAATCTCTCTGTACCCTAACCTCTTTCCATTGATGTGATCCTAATCACAATTTTCTGCAAAATGTGCTATGGGATAGATTTGCGCTTATACAAATCTCTTTGAACTGTGACTTCTTTCCATTTATGTGATCCTAATCACAATTTTCTGCAAAATGTGCTAAGGGATAGATTTGGGCTTTTACAAATCTCTTTGTAACCTAACCTCATTCCATTGATGTGATCCTAATCACAATTTTATGCAAAATGTGCTATGGGAGTGATTAGCGCTTATACAAATCTCTTTCTACCCTAACCTCTTTCCATTTATGTGATCCTTATCACAATTTTCTGCAAAATGTGGTATGGAATAGATTTGCGCTTTAACAAATTCCTTCGTACCTTAACCTCTTTCCATTTATATGATCCTAATCACAATTTTCTGCAAAATGTGCTATGGGATAGAATTGCGCTTATACAAATCTCATTGTACCCTAACCTCTTTCCATTGATGTGATCCTAATCACAATTTTCTGCAAAATGTGCTATGGGATAGATTTGAGCTTCTACAAATCTCTCTGTACCCTAACCTCTTTCCATTGATGTGATCCTAATCACAATTTTCTGCAAAATGTGCTATGGGATAGAATTGCGCTTATACAAATCTCTTTGTACACTAACCTCTTTCCATTGATGTGATTCTAATCACAATCTTCTGCAAAATGTGCTATGAGATAGATTTGCGCTTTTACAAATCTCTTCGTACCCTAACCTCTTTCCATTGATGTGATCCTAATCACAATCTTCTGCAAAATGTGCTATGGGAGAGATGTGCGCTTATACAAATCTCTTCGTACCCTAACCGATTTCCATTTATGTGATCCTAATCACAATCTTCTGCAAAATGTGCTATGGGAGAGATGTGCGCTTATAAAAATCTCTTCGTACCCTAACCGATTTCCATTTATGTGATCCTAATCACAATCTTCTGCAAAATGTGCTATGGGAGAGATGTGCGCTTATAAAAATCTCTTCGTACCCTAACCTCTTTCCATTGATGTGATCCTAATCACAATTTTCTGCAAAATGTGCTATGGGATAGATTTGCGCTTTTACAAATCACTTCATACCCTAACCTCTTTCCATTGATGTGATCCTAATCACAATTTTCTGCAAAATGTGCTATGGGATAGATTTGCGCATTAAGAAATTCCTACGTACCCTAACCTCTTTCCATTGATGTGATCCTAATCACAATTTTCTGCAAAATGTGCTATGGGATAGATTTGCGCTTTTACAAATCTCTCTGTACCCAAACCTCTTTCCATTGATGTGATCCTAATCACCATTTTCTGCAAAATGTGCTATGGGATAGATTTGCGATTTTACAAATCTCTTTGTACACTAACCTCTTTCCATTGATGTGATCCTAATCACAATCTTCCGCAAAATGTGCTATGGGATAGATTTGCGCTTTTACAAATCTCTTCGTACCCTAACCTCTTTCTATTGATGTGATCCTAATCACAATCTTCTGCAAAATGTGCTATGGGATGGATTTGCGCTTTTACAAATCTCTTTGTACCCTAACCTCTTTCCATTAATGTGATCCTAATCACAATTTTCTGCATAATGTGCTATGGGATAGATTTGAGCTTTTACAAATCTCTTCGTACCCTAACCTCTTTCCATTGATGTGATCCTAATCACAATCTTCTGCAAAATGTGCTATGGGATAGATTTGCTCTTTTACAAATCTCTTTGTACCCTAACCTCTTTCCATTGATGTGATCCTATTCACACTTTTCTGCAAAATGTGCTATGGGATAGATTTGCGCATTTACAAATCACTTCGTACCCTAACCTCTTTCCATTGATGTGATCCTAATCACAATTTTCTGCAAAATGTGCTATGGAATAGATTTGCGCATTAAGAAATTCCTACATACCCTAACCTCTTTCCATTGATGTGATCCTAATCACAATTTTCTGCAAAATGTGCTCTGGGATAGATTTGCGCTTTTACAAATCTCTCTGTACCCTAACCTCTTTCCATTGATGTGATCCTAATCACAATTTTCTGCAAAATGTGCTATGGGATAGATTTGCGATTTTACAAATCTCTTTGTATCCTAACCTCTTTCCATTGATGTGATCCTAATCACAATTTTCTGCAAAATGTGCTATGGAATAGATTTGCGCATTAAGAAATTCCTACGTACCCTAACCTCTTTCCATTGATGTGATCCTAATCACAATTTTCTGAAAAATGTGCTATGGGATAGATTTGCGCTTTTACAAATCACTTCGTACCCTAACCTCTTTCCATTGATGTGATCCTAATCACAATTTTCTGCAAAATGTGCTATGGAATAGATTTGCGCATTAAGAAATTCCTACGTACCCTAACCTCTTTCCATTGATGTGATCCTAATCACACTTTTCTGCAAAATGTGCTATGGGATAGATTTGCGCTTTTACAAATCACTTCGTACCCTAACCTCTTTCCATTTATGTGATCCTAATCACAATTTTCTGCAAAATGTGCTATAGGATAGATTTGGGCTTTTACAAATCTCTTTGTAACCTAACCTCATTCCATTTATGTGATCCTAATAACAATTTTCTGCAAAATGTGCAATGGGATAGATTTGAGCTTATACAAATCTCTTTGTACCCTAACCTCTTTCCATTGATGTGATCCTAATCACAATTTTCTGCAAAATGTGCTATGTGAGTGATTTGCGCTTATACAAATCTCTTTGTACCCTAATCTCTTTCCATTTATATGATCCTAATCACAATTTTCTGCAAAATGTGCTATGGGATAGAATTGCGCTTATACAAATCTCTTTGTACACTAACCTCTTTCCATTGATGTAATCCTAATCACAATTTTTTGCAAAATGTGCTATGGGATAGAATTGCGCCTATACAAATCTCTTTGTACACTGACCTCTTTCCATTTATGTGATCCTAATCACAATTTTCTGCAAAATGTGCTATGGGATAGAATGGCGCTTTTACAAATCTCTCTGTACCCTAACCTCTTTCCATTGATGTGATCCTAATAACAATTTTCTGCAAAATGTGCTATTGGATAGATTTGCGCTTATACAAACCTCTTTGTACACTGACCTCTTTCCATTTATGTGATCCTAATCACAATTTTCTGCAAAATGTGCTATGGGATAGATTTGCGTTTTAGCAAATCTCTTTGTACCCTAACCTCTTTCCATTGATGTGATCCTAATCACAATTTTCTGCAAAATGTGCAATGGGATAGATTTGCGCTTATACAAATCTCTTTGTACCCTAACCTCTTTCCATTGATGTGATCCTAATCACAATTTTCTGCAAAATGAGATATGGGATAGATTTGCGCTTTTACAAATCTCTCTGTACCCTAACATCTTTCCATTGATGTGATCCTAATCACAATTTTCTGCAAAATGTGCTATGGGATAGATTTGCGCTTATACAAATTTCTTTGTCCTCTGACCTCTTTCCATTTATGTGATCCTAATCACAATTTTCTGCAAAATGTGCTATGGGATAGATTTGGATTTTTACCAAACCCTTTGTAACCTAACCTCTTTCCATTTATGTGATCCTAATCACAATTTTCTGCAAAATGTGCAATGGGATTGATTTGCGCTTATACAAATCTCTTTGTACCCTAACCTCTCTCCATTGATGTGATCCTAATCACAATTTTCTGCAAAATGTGCTATGGGAGTGATTTGCGCTTATACAAATCTCTTTGTACTCTGACCTCTTTCCATTTATGTGATCCTAATAACAATTTTCTGCAAAATGTGCTATGGGATAGATTTGGACTTTTACCGATCTCTTTGTAACCTAACCTCTTTCCATTTATGTGATCCTAATCGCAATTTTCTGCAAAATGTGCTATGGGATAGATTTGCGCTTATACAACAGTCTTTGTACCCTAACCTCTTTTCATTGATGTGATCCTAATCACAATTTTCTGCAAAATGTGCTATGGGAGTGATTTGCGCTTTTACAAATTCCTTCGCACCCTAACCTCTTTCCATTTATATGATCCTAACCAAAATTTTCTACAAAATGTGCAATGGGATAGATTTGCGCTTATACAAATCTCTTTGTACCCTAACCTCTTTCCATTGATGTGATCCTAATCACAATTTTCTGCAAAATGAGCTATGGGATAGATTTGCGCTTTTACAAATCTCTCTGTACCCTAACCTCTTTCCTTTGATGTGATCCTAATCACAATTTTCTGCAAAATGTGCTATGGGATAGATTTGCGTTTTAGCAAATCTCTTTGTACCCTAACCTCTTTCCATTGATGTGATCCTAATCACAATTTTCTGCAAAATGTGCAATGGGATAGATTTGCGCTTATACAAATCTCTTTGTACCCTAACCTCTTTCCATTGATGTGATCCTAATCACAATTTTCTGCAAAATGAGATATGGGATAGATTTGCGCTTTTACAAATCTCTTTGTACCCTAACCTCTTTCCATTGATGTGATACTAATCACAATTTTCTGCAAAATGTGCTATGGGATAGATTTGCGCTTATACAAATTTCTTTGTCCTCTGACCTCTTTCCATTTATGTGATCCTAATCACAATTTTCTGCAAAATGTGCTATGGGATAGATTTGGATTTTTACCAAACCCTTTGTAACCTAACCTCTTTCCATTTATGTGATCCTAATCACAATTTTCTGCAAAATGTGCTATGGGAGTGATTTGCGCTTATACAAATCTCTTTGTACTCTGACCTCTTTCCATTTATGTGATCCTAATAACAATTTTCTTCAAAATGTGCTATGGGATAGATTTGGACTTTTACCGATCTCTTTGTAACCTAACCTCTTTCCATTTATGTGATCCTAATCGCAATTTTCTGCAAAATGTGCTATGGGATAGATTTGCGCTTATACAACAGTCTTTGTACCCTAACCTCTTTTCATTGATGTGATCCTAATCACAATTTTCTGCAAAATGTGCTATGGGAGTGATTTGCGCTTTTACAAATTCCTTCGTACCCTAACCTCTTTCCATTTATATGATCCTAACCAAAATTTTCTACAAAATGTGCAATGGGATAGATTTGCGCTTATACAAATCTCTTTGTACCCTAACCTCTTTCCATTGATGTGATCCTAATCACAATTTTCTGCAAAATGAGCTATGGGATAGATTTGCGCTTTTACAAATCTCTCTGTACCCTAACCTCTTTCCTTTGATGTGATCCTAATCACAATTTTCTGCAAAATGTGCTATGGGATAGATTTGCGCTTTAGCAAATCTCTTTGTACCCTAACCTCTTTCCATTGATGTGATCCTAATCACAATTTTCTGCAAAATGAGCTATGGGATAGATTTGCGCTTTTACAAATCTCTCTGTACACTAACCTCTTTCCATTGATGTGATCCTAATCACAATTTTCTGCAAAATGTGCTATGGGATAGATTTGCGCTTATACAAATCTCTTTGTACTCTGACCTCTTTCCATTTATGTGATCCTAATCACAATTTTCTGCAAAATGGGCTATGGGATATATTTGGACTTTTACCAATCTCTTTGTAACCTAACCTCTTTCCATTTATGTGATCCTAATCACAATTTTCTGCAAAATGTGTAATGGGATAGATTTGCGCTTATACAAATCTCTTTGTACCCTAACCTCTTTCCATTTATGTGATCCTTATCACAATTTTCTGCAAAATGTGCTATGGGATAGATTTGCGCTTATACAAATCTCTTTGTACTCTGACCTCTTTCCATTTATGTGATCCTAATCACAATTTTCTGCAAAATGGGCTATGGGATATATTTGGACTTTTACCAATCTCTTTGTAACCTAACCTCTTTCCATTCATGTGATCCTAATCACAATTTTCTGCAAAATGTTTAATGGGATAGATTTGCGCTTATACAAATCTCTTTGTACCCTAACCTCTTTCCATTTATGTGATCCTTATCACAATTTTCTGCAAAATGTGGTATGGGATAGATTTGCGCTTTTACATATTCCTTCGTACCCTAACCTCTTTCCATTTATATGATCCTAATCACAATTTTCTGTAAAATGTGCTATGGGATAGAATTGCGCTTTTACAAATCTCTCTGTACCCTAACCTCTTACCATTGATGTGATTCTAATCTCAATTTTTTGCAAAATGTGCTATGGGATAGATTTGAGCTTTTACAAATCTCTCTGTACCCTAACCTCTTTCCATTGATGTGATCCTAATCACAATTTTCTGCAAAATGTGCTATGGGATAGATTTGCACATTAAGAAATTCCTACGTACCCTAACCTCTTTCCATTGATGTGATCCCAATCTCAATTTTCTGCAAAATGTGCTATGGGATAGATTTGCTCATTAAGAAATTCTTACGTACCCTAACCTCTTTCCATTGATGTGATCCTAATAACAATTTTCTGCAAAATGTGCTATGGGATAGATTTGCGCTTTTACAAATCTCTTTGTACCCTAACCTCTTTCCATTGATGTGATCCTAATCCCAATTTTCTGCAAAATGAGCTATGGGATGGATTTGCGCTTTTACAAATCTCTCTGTACCCTAACCTCTTTCCATTGATGTGATCCTAATCACTTTTCTGCAAAATGTGCTATGGGTAAGATTTGAGCTTTTACAAATCTCTCTTTACCCTAACCTCTTTCCATTGATGTGATCCTAATCACAATTTTCTGCAAAATGTACTATGGGATAGATTTGCGCATTAAGAAATTCCTACGTACCCTAACCTCTTTCCATTGATGTGATCCTAATCACAATTTTCTGCAAAATGTGCTATGGGATAGATTTGCTCATTAAGAAATTCTTACGTACCCTAACCTCTTTCCATTGATGTGATCCTAATCACAATTTTCTGCAAAATGTGCTATGGGATAGATTTGCGCTTTTACAAATCTCTTTGTACCCTAACCTCTTTCCATTGATGTGATCCTAATCACAATTTTCTGCAAAATGAGCTATGGGATGGATTTGCGCTTTTACAAATCTCTCTGTACCCTAACCTCTTTCCATTGATGTGATCCTAATCACAATTTTCTGCAAAATGTGCAATGGGATAGATTTGCGCATATACAAATCTCTTTGTACCCTAACCTCTTTCAATTTATGTGATCCTAATCACAATTTTCAGCAAAATGTGCTATGGGATAGATTTGCTCATTAAGAAATTCTTACGTACCCTAACCTCTTTCCATTGATGTAATCCTAATCACAATTTTCTGCAAAATGTGCTATGGGATAGATTTGCGCTTTTACAAATCTCTTTGTACCCTAAACTCTATCCATTGATGTGATCCTAATCACAATTTTCTGCAAAATGAGCTATGTAATGGATTTGCGCTTTTACAAATCTCTCTGTACCCTAACCTCTTTCCATTGATGTGATCCTAATCACAATTTTCTGCAAAATGTGCAATGGGATAGATTTGCGCTTATACAAATCTCTTTGTACTCTAACCTCTTTCCATTGATGTGATCCTAATCACAATTTTCAGAAAAATGTGCAATGGGATAGATTTGCGCTTATACAAATCTCTTTGTACTCTAACCTCTTTCCATTTATGTGATCCTAATCACAATTTTCTGCAAAATGTGCTATGGGATAGATTTGCGCTTTAGCAAATCTCTTTGTACCCTAACCTATTTCCATGGATGTGATCCTAATCACAATTTTCTGCAAAATGTGCAATGGGATAGATTTGCGCTTATACAAATCTCTTTGTACCCTAACCTCTTTCCATTAATGTGATCCTAATTACAATTTTCTGCAAAATGAGCTATGGGATAGATTTGCGCTTTTAAAAATCTCTCTGTACCTTAACCTCTTTCCATTGATGTGATCCTAATCACAATTTTCTGCAAAATGTGCTATGGGATAGATTTGCGCTTTTACAAATCTCTTTGAACTGTGACTTCTTTCCATTTATGTGATCCTAATCACAATTTTCTGCAAAATGTGCTAAGGGATAGATTTGGGCTTTTACAAATCTCTTTGTAATCTAACCTCATTCCATTGATGTGATCCTAATCACAATTTTCTGTAAAATGTGCTATGGGATAGAATTGCGCTTATAAAAATTTCTTTGTACACTAACCTCTTACCATTGATGTGATTCTAATCTCAATTTTTTGCAAAATGTGCTATGGGATAAATTTGAGCTTTTACAAATCTCTCTGTACCCTAACCTCTTTCCATTGATGTGATCCTAATCACAATTTTCTGCAAAATGTGCTATGGGATAGATTTGCACATTAAGAAATTCCTACGTACCCTAACCTCTTTCCATTGATGTGATCCTAATCTCAATTTTCTGTAAAATGTGCTATGGGATAGAATTGCGCTTATAAAAATTTCTTTGTACACTAACCTCTTACCATTGATGTGATTCTAATCTCAATTTTTTGCAAAATGTGCTATGGGATAGATTTGAGCTTTTACAAATCTCTCTGTACCCTAACCTCTTTCCATTGATGTGATCCTAATCACAATTTTCTGCAAAATGTGCTATGGGATAGATTTGCACATTAAGAAATTCCTACGTACCCTAACCTCTTTCCATTGATGTGATCCTAATCTCAATTTTCTGCAAAATGTGCTATGGGATAGATTTGCTCATTAAGAAATTCTTACGTACCCTAACCTCTTTCCATTGATGTGATCCTAATAACAATTTTCTGCAAAATGTGCTATGGGATAGATTTGCGCTTTTACAAATCTCTTTGTACCCTAACCTCTTTCCATTGATGTGATCCTAATCCCAATTTTCTGCAAAATGAGCTATGGGATGGATTTGCGCTTTTACAAATCTCTCTGTACCCTAACCTCTTTCCATTGATGTGATCCTAATCACTTTTCTGCAAAATGTGCTATGGGTAAGATTTGAGCTTTTACAAATCTCTCTTTACCCTAACCTCTTTCCATTGATGTGATCCTAATCACAATTTTCTGCAAAATGTACTATGGGATAGATTTGCGCATTAAGAAATTCCTACGTACCCTAACCTCTTTCCATTGATGTGATCCTAATCACAATTTTCTGCAAAATGTGCTATGGGATAGATTTGCTCATTAAGAAATTCTTACGTACCCTAACCTCTTTCCATTGATGTGATCCTAATCACAATTTTCTGCAAAATGTGCTATGGGATAGATTTGCGCTTTTACAAATCTCTTTGTACCCTAACCTCTTTCCATTGATGTGATCCTAATCACAATTTTCTGCAAAATGAGCTATGGGATGGATTTGCGCTTTTACAAATCTCTCTGTACCCTAACCTCTTTCCATTGATGTGATCCTAATCACAATTTTCTGCAAAATGTGCAATGGGATAGATTTGCGCATATACAAATCTCTTTGTACCCTAACCTCTTTCAATTGATGTGATCCTAATCACAATTTTCAGCAAAATGTGCTATGGGATAGATTTGCTCATTAAGAAATTCTTACGTACCCTAACCTCTTTCCATTGATGTGATCCTAATCACAATTTTCTGCAAAATGTGCTATGGGATAGATTTGCGCTTTTACAAATCTCTTTGTACCCTAAACTCTATCCATTGATGTGATCCTAATCACAATTTTCTGCAAAATGAGCTATGGGATGGATTTGCGCTTTTACAAATCTCTCTGTACCCTAACCTCTTTCCATTGATGTGATCCTAATCACAATTTTCTGCAAAATGTGCAATGGGATAGATTTGCGCTTATACAAATCTCTTTGTACTCTAACCTCTTTCCATTGATGTGATCCTAATCACAATTTTCAGAAAAATGTGCAATGGGATAGATTTGCGCTTATACAAATCTCTTTGTACTCTAACCTCTTTCCATTTATGTGATCCTAATCACAATTTTCTGCAAAATGTGCTATGGGATAGATTTGCGCTTTAGCAAATCTCTTTGTACCCTAACCTATTTCCATGGATGTGATCCTAATCACAATTTTCTGCAAAATGTGCAATGGGATAGATTTGCGCTTATACAAATCTCTTTGTACCCTAACCTCTTTCCATTAATGTGATCCTAATTACAATTTTCTGCAAAATGAGCTATGGGATAGATTTGCGCTTTTAAAAATCTCTCTGTACCCTAACCTCTTTCCATTGATGTGATCCTAATCACAATTTTCTGCAAAATGTGCTATGGGATAGATTTGCGCTTATACAAATCTCTTTGAACTGTGACTTCTTTCCATTTATGTGATCCTAATCACAATTTTCTGCAAAATGTGCTAAGGGATAGATTTGGGCTTTTACAAATCTCTTTGTAATCTAACCTCATTCCATTGATGTGATCCTAATCACAATTTTATGCAAAATGTGCTATGGGAGTGATTTGCGCTTATACAAATCTCTTTCTACCCTAACCTCTTTCCATTTATGTGATCCTTATCACAATTTTCTGCAAAATGTGGTATGGAATAGATTTGCGCTTTTACAAATTCCTTCGTACCTTAACCTCTTTCCATTTATATGATCCTAATCACAATTTTCTGCAAAATGTGCTATGGGATAGAATTGCGCTTATACAAATCTCATTGTACCCTAACCTCTTTCCATTGATGTGATCCTAATCACAATTTTCTGCAAAATGTGCTATGGGATAGATTTGAGCTTCTACAAATCTCTCTGTACCCTAACCTCTTTCCATTGATGTGATCCTAATCTCAATTTTCTGCAAAATGTGCTATGGGATAGAATTGCGCTTATACAAATCTCTTTGTACACTAACCTCTTACCATTGATGTGATTCTAATCACAATCTTCTGCAAAATGTGCTATGAGATAGATTTGCGCTTTTACAAATCTCTTCGTACCCTAACCTCTTTCCATTGATGTGATCCTAATCACAATCTTCTGCAAAATGTGCTATGGGAGAGATGTGCGCTTATACAAATCTCTTCGTACCCTAACCTATTTCCATTTATGTGATCCTAATCACAATCTTCTGCAAAATGTGCTATGGGAGAGATGTGCGCTTATAAAAATCTCTTCGTACCCTAACCGATTTCCATTTATGTGATCCTAATCACAATCTTCTGCAAAATGTGCTATGGGAGAGATGTGCGCTTATAAAAATCTCTTCGTACCCCAACCTCTTTCCATTGATGTGATCCTAATCACAATTTTCTGCAAAATGTGCTATGGGATAGATTTGCTCATTAAGAAATTCTTACGTACCCTAACCTCTTTCCATTGATGTGATCCTAATCACAATTTTCTGCAAAATGTGCTATGGGATAGATTTGCGCTTTTACAAATCTCTTTGTACCCTAAACTCTTTCCATTGATGTGATCCTAATCACAATTTTCTGCAAAATGAGCTATGGGATGGATTTGCGCTTTTACAAATCTCTCTGTACCCTAACCTCTTTCCATTGATGTGATCCTAATCACAATTTTCTGCAAAATGTGCAATGGGATAGATTTGCGCTTATACAAATCTCTTTGTACTCTAACCTCTTTCCATTGATGTGATCCTAATCACAATTTTCAGAAAAATGTGCAATGGGATAGATTTGCGCTTATACAAATCTCTTTGTACTCTAACCTCTTTCCATTTATGTGATCCTAATCACAATTTTCTGCAAAATGTGCTATGGGATAGATTTGCGCTTTAGCAAATCTCTTTGTACCCTAACCTATTTCCATGGATGTGATCCTAATCACAATTTTCTGCAAAATGTGCAATGGGATAGATTTGCGCTTATACAAATCTCTTTGTACCCTAACCTCTTTCCATTAATGTGATCCTAATTACAATTTTCTGCAAAATGAGCTATGGGATAGATTTGCGCTTTTAAAAATCTCTCTGTACCCTAACCTCTTTCCATTGATGTGATCCTAATCACAATTTTCTGCAAAATGTGCTATGGGATAGATTTGCGCTTATACAAATCTCTTTGAACTGTGACTTCTTTCCATTTATGTGATCCTAATCACAATTTTCTGCAAAATGTGCTAAGGGATAGATTTGGGCTTTTACAAATCTCTTTGTAACCTAACCTCATTCCATTGATGTGATCCTAATCACAATTTTATGCAAAATGTGCTATGGGAGTGATTTGCGCTTATACAAATCTCTTTCTACCCTAACCTCTTTCCATTTATGTGATCCTTATCACAATTTTCTGCAAAATGTGGTATGGAATAGATTTGCGCTTTTACAAATTCCTTCGTACCTTAACCTCTTTCCATTGATATGATCCTAATCACAATTTTCTGCAAAATGTGCTATGGGATAGAATTGCGCTTATACAAATCTCATTGTACCCTAACCTCTTTCCATTGATGTGATCCTAATCACAATTTTCTGCAAAAAGGCGCTATGGGATAGATTTGAGCTTCTACAAATCTCTCTGTACCCTAACCTCTTTCCATTGATGTGATCCTAATCTCAATTTTCTGCAAAATGTGCTATGGGATAGAATTGCGCTTATACAAATCTCTTTGTACACTAACCTCTTACCATTGATGTGATCCTAATCACAATCTTCTGCAAAATGTGCTATGGGAGAGATGTGCGCTTATAAAAATCTCTTCGTACCCTAACCGATTTCCATTTATGTGATCCTAATCACAATCTTCTGCAAAATGTGCTATGGGAGAGATGTGCGCTTATAAAAATCTCTTCGTACCCTAACCTCTTTCCATTGATGTGATCCTAATCACAATTTTCTGCAAAATGTGCTATGGGATAGATTTGCGCATTAAGAAATTCCTACGTACCCTAACCTCTTTCCATTGATGTGATCCTAATCACAATTTTCTGCAAAATGTGCTATGGGATAGATTTGCGCTTTTACAAATCTCTCTGTACCCAAACCTCTTTCCATTGATGTGATCCTAATCACCATTTTCTGCAAAATGTGCTATGGGATAGATTTGCGATTTTACAAATCTCTTTGTACCCTAACCTCTTTCCATTGATGTGATCCTAATCACAATTTTCTGCAAAATGAGCTATGGGATAGATTTGCGCTTTTACAAATCTCTCTGTACCCTAACCTCTTTCCATTGATGTGATCCTAATCACAATCTTCTGCAAAATGTGCTATGGGATAGATTTGCGCTTTTACAAATCTCTTCGTACCCTAACCTCTTTCTATTGATGTGATCCTAATCACAATCTTCTGCAAAATGTGCTATGGGATGGATTTGCGCTTTTACAAATCTCTTTGTACCGTAACCTCTTTCCATTAATGTGATCCTAATCGCAATTTTCTGCATAATGTGCTATGGGATAGATTTGCGCTTTTACAAATCTCTTCGTACCCTAACCTCTTTCCATTGATGTGATCCTAATCACAATCTTCTGCAAAATGTGCTATGGGATAGATTTGCTCTTTTACAAATCTCTTTGTACCCTAACCTCTTTCCATTGATGTGATCCTATTCACACTTTTCTGCAAAATGTGCTATGGGATAGATTTGCGCATTTACAAATCACTTCGTACCCTAACCTCTTTCCATTGATGTGATCCTAATCACAATTTTCTGCAAAATGTGCTATGGAATAGATTTGCGCATTAAGAAATTCCTACATACCCTAACCTCTTTCCATTGATGTGATCCTAATCACAATTTTCTGCAAAATGTGCTCTGGGATAGATTTGCGCTTTTACAAATCTCTCTGTACCCTAACCTCTTTCCATTGATGTGATCCTAATCACAATTTTCTGCAAAATGTGCTATGGGATAGATTTGCGATTTTACAAATCTCTTTGTATCCTAACCTCTTTCCATTGATGTGATCCTAATCACAATTTTCTGCAAAATGTGCTATGGAATAGATTTGCGCATTAAGAAATTCCTACGTACCCTAACCTCTTTCCATTGATGTGATCCTAATCACAATTTTCTGAAAAATGTGCTATGGGATAGATTTGCGCTTTTACAAATCACTTCGTACCCTAACCTCTTTCCATTGATGTGATCCTAATCACAATTTTCTGCAAAATGTGCTATGGAATAGATTTGCGCATTAAGAAATTCCTACGTACCCTAACCTCTTTCCATTGATGTGATCCTAATCACACTTTTCTGCAAAATGTGCTATGGGATAGATTTGCGCTTTTACAAATCACTTCGTACCCTAACCTCTTTCCATTTATGTGATCCTAATCACAATTTTCTGCAAAATGTGCTATAGGATAGATTTGCGCTTTTACAAATCTCTTTGTAACCTAACCTCATTCCATTTATGTGATCCTAATAACAATTTTCTGCAAAATGTGCAATGGGATAGATTTGAGCTTATACAAATCTCTTTGTACCCTAACCTCTTTCCATTGATGTGATCCTAATCACAATTTTCTGCAAAATGTGCTATGTGAGTGATTTGCGCTTATACAAATCTCTTTGTACCCTAATCTCTTTCCATTTATATGATCCTAATCACAATTTTCTGCAAAATGTGCTATGGGATAGAATTGCGCTTATACAAATCTCTTTGTACACTAACCTCTTTCCATTGATGTAATCCTAATCACAATTTTTTGCAAAATGTGCTATGGGATAGAATTGCGCCTATACAAATCTCTTTGTACACTGACCTCTTTCCATTTATGTGATCCTAATCACAATTTTCTGCAAAATGTGCTATGGGATAGAATGGCGCTTTTACAAATCTCTCTGTACCCTAACCTCTTTCCATTGATGTGATCCTAATAACAATTTTCTGCAAAATGTGCTATTGGATAGATTTGCGCTTATACAAACCTCTTTGTACACTGACCTCTTTCCATTTATGTGATCCTAATCACAATTTTCTGCAAAATGTGCTATGGGATAGATTTGCGTTTTAGCAAATCTCTTTGTACCCTAACCTCTTTCCATTGATGTGATCCTAATCACAATTTTCTGCAAAATGTGCAATGGGATAGATTTGCGCTTATACAAATCTCTTTGTACCCTAACCTCTTTCCATTGATGTGATCCTAATCACAATTTTCTGCAAAATGAGATATGGGATAGATTTGCGCTTTTACAAATCTCTCTGTACCCTAACATCTTTCCATTGATGTGATCCTAATCACAATTTTCTGCAAAATGTGCTATGGGATAGATTTGCGCTTATACAAATTTCTTTGTACTCTGACCTCTTTCCATTTATGTGATCCTAATCACAATTTTCTGCAAAATGTGCTATGGGATAGATTTGGATTTTTACCAAACCCTTTGTAACCTAACCTCTTTCCATTTATGTGATCCTAATCACAATTTTCTGCAAAATGTGCAATGGGATTGATTTGCGCTTATACAAATCTCTTTGTACCCTAACCTCTCTCCATTGATGTGATCCTAATCACAATTTTCTGCAAAATGTGCTATGGGAGTGATTTGCGCTTATACAAATCTCTTTGTACTCTGACCTCTTTCCATTTATGTGATCCTAATAACAATTTTCTGCAAAATGTGCTATGGGATAGATTTGGACTTTTACCGATCTCTTTGTAACCTAACCTCTTTCCATTTATGTGATCCTAATCGCAATTTTCTGCAAAATGTGCTATGGGATAGATTTGCGCTTATACAACAGTCTTTGTACCCTAACCTCTTTTCATTGATGTGATCCTAATCACAATTTTCTGCAAAATGTGCTATGGGAGTGATTTGCGCTTTTACACATTCCTTCGTACCCTAACCTCTTTCCATTTATATGATCCTAACCAAAATTTTCTACAAAATGTGCAATGGGATAGATTTGCGCTTATACAAATCTCTTTGTACCCTAACCTCTTTCCATTGATGTGATCCTAATCACAATTTTCTGCAAAATGAGCTATGGGATAGATTTGCGCTTTTACAAATCTCTCTGTACCCTAACCTCTTTCCTTTGATGTGATCCTAATCACAATTTTCTGCAAAATGTGCTATGGGATAGATTTGCGCTTTAGCAAATCTCTTTGTACCCTAACCTCTTTCCATTGATGTGATCCTAATCACAATTTTCTGCAAAATGAGCTATGGGATAGATTTGCGCTTTTACAAATCTCTCTGTACACTAACCTCTTTCCATTGATGTGATCCTAATCACAATTTTCTGCAAAATGTGCTATGGGATAGATTTGCGCTTATACAAATCTCTTTGTACTCTGACCTCTTTCCATTTATGTGATCCTAATCACAATTTTCTGCAAAATGGGCTATGGGATATATTTGGACTTTTACCAATCTCTTTGTAACCTAACCTCTTTCCATTTATGTGATCCTAATCACAATTTTCTGCAAAATGTGTAATGGGATAGATTTGCGCTTATACAAATCTCTTTGTACCCTAACCTCTTTCCATTTATGTGATCCTTATCACAATTTTCTGCAAAATGTGCTATGGGATAGATTTGCGCTTATACAAATCTCTTTGTACTCTGACCTCTTTCCATTTATGTGATCCTAATCACAATTTTCTGCAAAATGGGCTATGGGATATATTTGGACTTTTACCAATCTCTTTGTAACCTAACCTCTTTCCATTCATGTGATCCTAATCACAATTTTCTGCAAAATGAGCTATGGGATAGATTTGCGCTTTTACAAATCTCTCTGTACCCTAACCTCTTTCCTTTGATGTGATCCTAATCACAATTTTCTGCAAAATGTGCTATGGGATAGATTTGCGCTTTAGCAAATCTCTTTGTACCCTAACCTCTTTCCATTGATGTGATCCTAATCACAATTTTCTGCAAAATGAGCTATGGGATAGATTTGCGCTTTTACAAATCTCTCTGTACACTAACCTCTTTCCATTGATGTGATCCTAATCACAATTTTCTGCAAAATGTGCTATGGGATAGATTTGCGCTTATACAAATCTCTTTGTACTCTGACCTCTTTCCATTTATGTGATCCTAATCACAATTTTCTGCAAAATGGGCTATGGGATATATTTGGACTTTTACCAATCTCTTTGTAACCTAACCTCTTTCCATTTATGTGATCCTAATCACAATTTTCTGCAAAATGTGTAATGGGATAGATTTGCGCTTATACAAATCTCTTTGTACCCTAACCTCTTTCCATTTATGTGATCCTTATCACAATTTTCTGCAAAATGTGCTATGGGATAGATTTGCGCTTATACAAATCTCTTTGTACTCTGACCTCTTTCCATTTATGTGATCCTAATCACAATTTTCTGCAAAATGGGCTATGGGATATATTTGGACTTTTACCAATCTCTTTGTAACCTAACCTCTTTCCATTCATGTGATCCTAATCACAATTTTCTGCAAAATGTGTAATGGGATAGATTTGCGCTTATACAAATCTCTTTGTACCCTAACCTCTTTCCATTTATGTGATCCTTATCACAATTTTCTGCAAAATGTGGTATGGGATAGATTTGCGCTTTTACATATTCCTTCGTACCCTAACCTCTTTCCATTTATATGATCCTAATCACAATTTTCTGTAAAATGTGCTATGGGATAGAATTGCGCTTATAAAAATTTCTTTGTACACTAACCTCTTACCATTGATGTGATTCTAATCTCAATTTTTTGCAAAATGTGCTATGGGATAGATTTGAGCTTTTACAAATCTCTCTGTACACTAACCTCTTTCCATTGATGTGATCCTAATCACAATTTTCTGCAAAATGTGCTATGGGATAGATTTGCGCTTATACAAATCTCTTTGTACTCTGACCTCTTTCCATTTATGTGATCCTAATCACAATTTTCTGCAAAATGGGCTATGGGATATATTTGGACTTTTACCAATCTCTTTGTAACCTAACCTCTTTCCATTTATGTGATCCTAATCACAATTTTCTGCAAAATGTGTAATGGGATAGATTTGCGCTTATACAAATCTCTTTGTACCCTAACCTCTTTCCATTTATGTGATCCTTATCACAATTTTCTGCAAAATGTGCTATGGGATAGATTTGCGCTTATACAAATCTCTTTGTACTCTGACCTCTTTCCATTTATGTGATCCTAATCACAATTTTCTGCAAAATGGGCTATGGGATATATTTGGACTTTTACCAATCTCTTTGTAACCTAACCTCTTCCCATTCATGTGATCCTAATCACAATTTTCTGCAAAATGTGTAATGGGATAGATTTGCGCTTATACAAATCTCTTTGTACCCTAACCTCTTTCCATTTATGTTATCCTTATCACAATTTTCTGCAAAATGTGGTATGGGATAGATTTGCGCTTATAAAAATTTCTTTGTACACTAACCTCTTACCATTGATGTGATTCTAATCTCAATTTTTTGCAAAATGTGCTATGGGATAGATTTGAGCTTTTACAAATCTCTCTGTACCCTAACCTCTTTCCATTGATGTGATCCTAATCACAATTTTCTGCAAAATGTGCTATGGGATAGATTTGCGCATTAAGAAATTCCTACGTACCCTAACCTCTTTCCATTGATGTGATCCTAATCTCAATTTTCTGCAAAATGTGCTATGGGATAGATTTGCTCATTAAGAAATTCTTACGTACCCTAACCTCTTTCCATTGATGTGATCCTAATAACAATTTTCTGCAAAATGTGCTATGGGATAGATTTGCGCTTTTACAAATCTCTTTGTACCCTAACCTCTTTCCATTGATGTGATCCTAATCCCAATTTTCTGCAAAATGAGCTATGGGATGGATTTGCGCTTTTACAAATCTCTCTGTACCCTAACCTCTTTCCATTGATGTGATCCTAATCACTTTTCTGCAAAATGTGCTATGGGTAAGATTTGAGCTTTTACAAATCTCTCTTTACCCTAACCTCTTTCCATTGATGTGATCCTAATCACAATTTTCTGCAAAATGTACTATGGGATAGATTTGCGCATTAAGAAATTCCTACGTACCCTAACCTCTTTCCATTGATGTGATCCTAATCACAATTTTCTGCAAAATGTGCTATGGGATAGATTTGCTCATTAAGAAATTCTTACGTACCCTAACCTCTTTCCATTGATGTGATCCTAATCACAATTTTCTGCAAAATGTGCTATGGGATAGATTTGCGCTTTTACAAATCTCTTTGTACCCTAACCTCTTTCCATTGATGTGATCCTAATCACAATTTTCTGCAAAATGAGCTATGGGATGGATTTGCGCTTTTACAAATCTCTCTGTACCCTAACCTCTTTCCATTGATGTGATCCTAATCACAATTTTCTGCAAAATGTGCAATGGGATAGATTTGCGCATATACAAATCTCTTTGTACCCTAACCTCTTTCAATTTATGTGATCCTAATCACAATTTTCAGCAAAATGTGCTATGGGATAGATTTGCTCATTAAGAAATTCTTACGTACCCTAACCTCTTTCCATTGATGTGATCCTAATCACAATTTTCTGCAAACTGTGCTATGGGATAGATTTGCGCTTTTACAAATCTCTTTGTACCCTAAACTCAATCCATTGATGTGATCCTAATCACAATTTTCTGCAAAATGAGCTATGGGATGGATTTGCGCTTTTACAAATCTCTCTGTACCCTAACCTCTTTCCATTGATGTGATCCTAATCACAATTTTCTGCAAAATGTGCAATGGGATAGATTTGCGCTTTTTCAAATCTCTTTGTACTCTAACCTCTTTCCATTGATGTGATCCTAATCACAATTTTCAGAAAAATGTGCAATGGGATAGATTTGCGCTTATACAAATCTCTTTGTACTCTAACCTCTTTCCATTTATGTGATCCTAATCACAATTTTCTGCAAAATGTGCTATGGGATAGATTTGCGCTTTAGCAAATCTCTTTGTACCCTAACCTATTTCCATGGATGTGATCCTAATCACAATTTTCTGCAAAATGTGCAATGGGATAGATTTGCGCTTATACAAATCTCTTTGTACCCTAACCTCTTTCCATTAATGTGATCCTAATTACAATTTTCTGCAAAATGAGCTATGGGATAGATTTGCGCTTTTAAAAATCTCTCTGTACCCTAACCTCTTTCCATTGATGTGATCCTAATCACAATTTTCTGCAAAATGTGCTATGGGATAGATTTGCGCTTATACAAATCTCTTTGAACTGTGACTTCTTTCCATTTATGTGATCCTAATCACAATTTTCTGCAAAATGTGCTAAGGGATAGATTTGGGCTTTTACAAATCTCTTTGTAACCTAACCTCATTCCATTGATGTGATCCTAATCACAATTTTATGCAAAATGTGCTATGGGAGTGATTAGCGCTTATACAAATCTCTTTCTACCCTAACCTCTTTCCATTTATGTGATCCTTATCACAATTTTCTGCAAAATGTGGTATGGAATAGATTTGCGCTTTAACAAATTCCTTCGTACCTTAACCTCTTTCCATTTATATGATCCTAATCACAATTTTCTGCAAAATGTGCTATGGGATAGAATTGCGCTTATACAAATCTCATTGTACCCTAACCTCTTTCCATTGATGTGATCCTAATCACAATTTTCTGCAAAATGTGCTATGGGATAGATTTGAGCTTCTACAAATCTCTCTGTACCCTAACCTCTTTCCATTGATGTGATCCTAATCTCAATTTTCTGCAAAATGTGCTATGGGATAGAATTGCGCTTATACAAATCTCTTTGTACACTAACCTCTTACCATTGATGTGATTCTAATCACAATCTTCTGCAAAATGTGCTATGAGATAGATTTGCGCTTTTACAAATCTCTTCGTACCCTAACCTCTTTCCATTGATGTGATCCTAATCACAATCTTCTGCAAAATGTGCTATGGGAGAGATGTGCGCTTATACAAATCTCTTCGTACCCTAACCGATTTCCATTTATGTGATCCTAATCACAATCTTCTGCAAAATGTGCTATGGGAGAGATGTGCGCTTATAAAAATCTCTTCGTACCCTAACCGATTTCCATTTATGTGATCCTAATCACAATCTTCTGCAAAATGTGCTATGGGAGAGATGTGCGCTTATAAAAATCTCTTCGTACCCTAACCTCTTTCCATTGATGTGATTCTAATCACAATCTTCTGCAAAATGTGCTATGAGATAGATTTGCGCTTTTACAAATCTCTTCGTACCCTAACCTCTTTCCATTGATGTGATCCTAATCACAATCTTCTGCAAAATGTGCTATGGGAGAGATGTGCGCTTATACAAATCTCTTCGTACCCTAACCGATTTCCATTTATGTGATCCTAATCACAATCTTCTGCAAAATGTGCTATGGGAGAGATGTGCGCTTATAAAAATCTCTTCGTACCCTAACCGATTTCCATTTATGTGATCCTAATCACAATCTTCTGCAAAATGTGCTATGGGAGAGATGTGCGCTTATAAAAATCTCTTCGTACCCTAACCTCTTTCCATTGATGTGATCCTAATCACAATTTTCTGCAAAATGTGCTATGGGATAGATTTGCGCTTTTACAAATCACTTCATACCCTAACCTCTTTCCATTGATGTGATCCTAATCACAATTTTCTGCAAAATGTGCTATGGGATAGATTTGCGCTTTTACAAATCTCTCTGTACCCAAACCTCTTTCCATTGATGTGATCCTAATCACCATTTTCTGCAAAATGTGCTATGGGATAGATTTGCGATTTTACAAATCTCTTTGTACACTAACCTCTTTCCATTGATGTGATCCTAATCACAATCTTCTGCAAAATGTGCTATGGGATAGATTTGCGCTTTTACAAATCTCTTCGTACCCTAACCTCTTTCTATTGATGTGATCCTAATCACAATCTTCTGCAAAATGTGCTATGGGATGGATTTGCGCTTTTACAAATCTCTTTGTACCCTAACCTCTTTCCATTAATGTGATCCTAATCACAATTTTCTGCATAATGTGCTATGGGATAGATTTGAGCTTTTACAAATCTCTTCGTACCCTAACCTCTTTCCATTGATGTGATCCTAATCACAATCTTCTGCAAAATGTGCTATGGGATAGATTTGCTCTTTTACAAATCTCTTTGTACCCTAACCTCTTTCCATTGATGTGATCCTATTCACACTTTTCTGCAAAATGTGCTATGGGATAGATTTGCGCATTTACAAATCACTTCGTACCCTAACCTCTTTCCATTGATGTGATCCTAATCACAATTTTCTGCAAAATGTGCTATGGAATAGATTTGCGCATTAAGAAATTCCTACATACCCTAACCTCTTTCCATTGATGTGATCCTAATCACAATTTTCTGCAAAATGTGCTCTGGGATAGATTTGCGCTTTTACAAATCTCTCTGTACCCTAACCTCTTTCCATTGATGTGATCCTAATCACAATTTTCTGCAAAATGTGCTATGGGATAGATTTGCGATTTTACAAATCTCTTTGTATCCTAACCTCTTTCCATTGATGTGATCCTAATCACAATTTTCTGCAAAATGTGCTATGGAATAGATTTGCGCATTACGAAATTCCTACGTACCCTAACCTCTTTCCATTGATGTGATCCTAATCACAATTTTCTGAAAAATGTGCTATGGGATAGATTTGCGCTTTTACAAATCACTTCGTACCCTAACCTCTTTCCATTGATGTGATCCTAATCACAATTTTCTGCAAAATGTGCTATGGAATAGATTTGCGCATTAAGAAATTCCTACGTACCCTAACCTCTTTCCATTGATGTGATCCTAATCACACTTTTCTGCAAAATGTGCTATGGGATAGATTTGCGCTTTTACAAATCACTTCGTACCCTAACCTCTTTCCATTTATGTGATCCTAATCACAATTTTCTGCAAAATGTGCTATAGGATAGATTTGGGCTTTTACAAATCTCTTTGTAACCTAACCTCATTCCATTTATGTGATCCTAATAACAATTTTCTGCAAAATGTGCAATGGGATAGATTTGAGCTTATACAAATCTCTTTGTACCCTAACCTCTTTCCATTGATGTGATCCTAATCACAATTTTCTGCAAAATGTGCTATGTGAGTGATTTGCGCTTATACAAATCTCTTTGTACCCTAATCTCTTTCCATTTATATGATCCTAATCACAATTTTCTGCAAAATGTGCTATGGGATAGAATTGCGCTTATACAAATCTCTTTGTACACTAACCTCTTTCCATTGATGTAATCCTAATCACAATTTTTTGCAAAATGTGCTATGGGATAGAATTGCGCCTATACAAATCTCTTTGTACACTGACCTCTTTCCATTTATGTGATCCTAATCACAATTTTCTGCAAAATGTGCTATGGGATAGAATGGCGCTTTTACAAATCTCTCTGTACCCTAACCTCTTTCCATTGATGTGATCCTAATAACAATTTTCTGCAAAATGTGCTATTGGATAGATTTGCGCTTATACAAACCTCTTTGTACACTGACCTCTTTCCATTTATGTGATCCTAATCACAATTTTCTGCAAAATGTGCTATGGGATAGATTTGCGTTTTAGCAAATCTCTTTGTACCCTAACCTCTTTCCATTGATGTGATCCTAATCACAATTTTCTGCAAAATGTGCAATGGGATAGATTTGCGCTTATACAAATCTCTTTGTACCCTAACCTCTTTCCATTGATGTGATCCTAATCACAATTTTCTGCAAAATGAGATATGGGATAGATTTGCGCTTTTACAAATCTCTCTGTACCCTAACATCTTTCCATTGATGTGATCCTAATCACAATTTTCTGCAAAATGTGCTATGGGATAGATTTGCGCTTATACAAATTTCTTTGTCCTCTGACCTCTTTCCATTTATGTGATCCTAATCACAATTTTCTGCAAAATGTGCTATGGGATAGATTTGGATTTTTACCAAACCCTTTGTAACCTAACCTCTTTCCATTTATGTGATCCTAATCACAATTTTCTGCAAAATGTGCAATGGGATTGATTTGCGCTTATACAAATCTCTTTGTACCCTAACCTCTCTCCATTGATGTGATCCTAATCACAATTTTCTGCAAAATGTGCTATGGGAGTGATTTGCGCTTATACAAATCTCTTTGTACTCTGACCTCTTTCCATTTATGTGATCCTAATAACAATTTTCTGCAAAATGTGCTATGGGATAGATTTGGACTTTTACCGATCTCTTTGTAACCTAACCTCTTTCCATTTATGTGATCCTAATCGCAATTTTCTGCAAAATGTGCTATGGGATGGATTTGCGCTTATACAACAGTCTTTGTACCCTAACCTCTTTTCATTGATGTGATCCTAATCACAATTTTCTGCAAAATGTGCTATGGGAGTGATTTGCGCTTTTACAAATTCCTTCGCACCCTAACCTCTTTCCATTTATATGATCCTAACCAAAATTTTCTACAAAATGTGCAATGGGATAGATTTGCGCTTATACAAATCTCTTTGTACCCTAACCTCTTTCCATTGATGTGATCCTAATCACAATTTTCTGCAAAATGAGCTATGGGATAGATTTGCGCTTTTACAAATCTCTCTGTACCCTAACCTCTTTCCTTTGATGTGATCCTAATCACAATTTTCTGCAAAATGTGCTATGGGATAGATTTGCGTTTTAGCAAATCTCTTTGTACCCTAACCTCTTTCCATTGATGTGATCCTAATCACAATTTTCTGCAAAATGTGCAATGGGATAGATTTGCGCTTATACAAATCTCTTTGTACCCTAACCTCTTTCCATTGATGTGATCCTAATCACAATTTTCTGCAAAATGAGATATGGGATAGATTTGCGCTTTTACAAATCTCTTTGTACCCTAACCTCTTTCCATTGATGTGATCCTAATCACAATTTTCTGCAAAATGTGCTATGGGATAGATTTGCGCTTATACAAATTTCTTTGTCCTCTGACCTCTTTCCATTTATGTGATCCTAATCACAATTTTCTGCAAAATGTGCTATGGGATAGATTTGGATTTTTACCAAACCCTTTGTAACCTAACCTCTTTCCATTTATGTGATCCTAATCACAATTTTCTGCAAAATGTGCTATGGGAGTGATTTGCGCTTATACAAATCTCTTTGTACTCTGACCTCTTTCCATTTATGTGATCCTAATAACAATTTTCTGCAAAATGTGCTATGGGATAGATTTGGACTTTTACCGATCTCTTTGTAACCTAACCTCTTTCCATTTATGTGATCCTAATCGCAATTTTCTGCAAAATGTGCTATGGGATAGATTTGCGCTTATACAACAGTCTTTGTACCCTAACCTCTTTTCATTGATGTGATCCTAATCACAATTTTCTGCAAAATGTGCTATGGGAGTGATTTGCGCTTTTACAAATTCCTTCGTACCCTAACCTCTTTCCATTTATATGATCCTAACCAAAATTTTCTACAAAATGTGCAATGGGATAGATTTGCGCTTATACAAATCTCTTTGTACCCTAACCTCTTTCCATTGATGTGATCCTAATCACAATTTTCTGCAAAATGAGCTATGGGATAGATTTGCGCTTTTACAAATCTCTCTGTACCCTAACCTCTTTCCTTTGATGTGATCCTAATCACAATTTTCTGCAAAATGTGCTATGGGATAGATTTGCGCTTTAGCAAATCTCTTTGTACCCTAACCTCTTTCCATTGATGTGATCCTAATCACAATTTTCTGCAAAATGAGCTATGGGATAGATTTGCGCTTTTACAAATCTCTCTGTACACTAACCTCTTTCCATTGATGTGATCCTAATCACAATTTTCTGCAAAATGTGCTATGGGATAGATTTGCGCTTATACAAATCTCTTTGTACTCTGACCTCTTTCCATTTATGTGATCCTAATCACAATTTTCTGCAAAATGGGCTATGGGATATATTTGGACTTTTACCAATCTCTTTGTAACCTAACCTCTTTCCATTTATGTGATCCTAATCACAATTTTCTGCAAAATGTGTAATGGGATAGATTTGCGCTTATACAAATCTCTTTGTACCCTAACCTCTTTCCATTTATGTGATCCTTATCACAATTTTCAGCAAAATGTGCTATGGGATAGATTTGCGCTTATACAAATCTCTTTGTACTCTGACCTCTTTCCATTTATGTGATCCTAATCACAATTTTCTGCAAAATGGGCTATGGGATATATTTGGACTTTTACCAATCTCTTTGTAACCTAACCTCTTTCCATTCATGTGATCCTAATCACAATTTTCTGCAAAATGTTTAATGGGATAGATTTGCGCTTATACAAATCTCTTTGTACCCTAACCTCTTTCCATTTATGTGATCCTTATCACAATTTTCTGCAAAATGTGGTATGGGATAGATTTGCGCTTTTACATATTCCTTCGTACCCTAACCTCTTTCCATTTATATGATCCTAATCACAATTTTCTGTAAAATGTGCTATGGGATAGAATTGCGCTTTTACAAATCTCTCTGTACCCTAACCTCTTACCATTGATGTGATTCTAATCTCAATTTTTTGCAAAATGTGCTATGGGATAGATTTGAGCTTTTACAAATCTCTCTGTACCCTAACCTCTTTCCATTGATGTGATCCTAATCACAATTTTCTGCAAAATGTGCTATGGGATAGATTTGCACATTAAGAAATTCCTACGTACCCTAACCTCTTTCCATTGATGTGATCCTAATCTCAATTTTCTGCAAAATGTGCTATGGGATAGATTTGCTCATTAAGAAATTCTTACGTACCCTAACCTCTTTCCATTGATGTGATCCTAATAACAATTTTCTGCAAAATGTGCTATGGGATAGATTTGCGCTTTTACAAATCTCTTTGTACCCTAACCTCTTTCCATTGATGTGATCCTAATCCCAATTTTCTGCAAAATGAGCTATGGGATGGATTTGCGCTTTTACAAATCTCTCTGTACCCTAACCTCTTTCCATTGATGTGATCCTAATCACTTTTCTGCAAAATGTGCTATGGGTAAGATTTGAGCTTTTACAAATCTCTCTTTACCCTAACCTCTTTCCATTGATGTGATCCTAATCACAATTTTCTGCAAAATGTACTATGGGATAGATTTGCGCATTAAGAAATTCCTACGTACCCTAACCTCTTTCCATTGATGTGATCCTAATCACAATTTTCTGCAAAATGTGCTATGGGATAGATTTGCTCATTAAGAAATTCTTACGTACCCTAACCTCTTTCCATTGATGTGATCCTAATCACAATTTTCTGCAAAATGTGCTATGGGATAGATTTGCGCTTTTACAAATCTCTTTGTACCCTAACCTCTTTCCATTGATGTGATCCTAATCACAATTTTCTGCAAAATGAGCTATGGGATGGATTTGCGCTTTTACAAATCTCTCTGTACCCTAACCTCTTTCCATTGATGTGATCCTAATCACAATTTTCTGCAAAATGTGCAATGGGATAGATTTGCGCATATACAAATCTCTTTGTACCCTAACCTCTTTCAATTTATGTGATCCTAATCACAATTTTCAGCAAAATGTGCTATGGGATAGATTTGCTCATTAAGAAATTCTTACGTACCCTAACCTCTTTCCATTGATGTAATCCTAATCACAATTTTCTGCAAAATGTGCTATGGGATAGATTTGCGCTTTTACAAATCTCTTTGTACCCTAAACTCTATCCATTGATGTGATCCTAATCACAATTTTCTGCAAAATGAGCTATGTAATGGATTTGCGCTTTTACAAATCTCTCTGTACCCTAACCTCTTTCCATTGATGTGATCCTAATCACAATTTTCTGCAAAATGTGCAATGGGATAGATTTGCGCTTATACAAATCTCTTTGTACTCTAACCTCTTTCCATTGATGTGATCCTAATCACAATTTTCAGAAAAATGTGCAATGGGATAGATTTGCGCTTATACAAATCTCTTTGTACTCTAACCTCTTTCCATTTATGTGATCCTAATCACAATTTTCTGCAAAATGTGCTATGGGATAGATTTGCGCTTTAGCAAATCTCTTTGTACCCTAACCTATTTCCATGGATGTGATCCTAATCACAATTTTCTGCAAAATGTGCAATGGGATAGATTTGCGCTTATACAAATCTCTTTGTACACTAACCTCTTTCCATTAATGTGATCCTAATTACAATTTTCTGCAAAATGAGCTATGGGATAGATTTGCGCTTTTAAAAATCTCTCTGTACCCTAACCTCTTTCCATTGATGTGATCCTAATCACAATTTTCTGCAAAATGTGCTATGGGATAGATTTGCGCTTTTACAAATCTCTTTGAACTGTGACTTCTTTCCATTTATGTGATCCTAATCACAATTTTCTGCAAAATGTGCTAAGGGATAGATTTGGGCTTTTACAAATCTCTTTGTAATCTAACCTCATTCCATTGATGTGATCCTAATCACAATTTTCTGTAAAATGTGCTATGGGATAGAATTGCGCTTATAAAAATTTCTTTGTACACTAACCTCTTACCATTGATGTGATTCTAATCTCAATTTTTTGCAAAATGTGCTATGGGATAAATTTGAGCTTTTACAAATCTCTCTGTACCCTAACCTCTTTCCATTGATGTGATCCTAATCACAATTTTCTGCAAAATGTGCAATGGGATAGATTTGCACATTAAGAAATTCCTACGTACCCTAACCTCTTTCCATTGATGTGATCCTAATCTCAATTTTCTGTAAAATGTGCTATGGGATAGAATTGCGCTTATAAAAATTTCTTTGTACACTAACCTCTTACCATTGATGTGATTCTAATCTCAATTTTTTGCAAAATGTGCTATGGGATAGATTTGAGCTTTTACAAATCTCTCTGTACCCTAACCTCTTTCCATTGATGTGATCCTAATCACAATTTTCTGCAAAATGTGCTATGGGATAGATTTGCACATTAAGAAATTCCTACGTACCCTAACCTCTTTCCATTGATGTGATCCTAATCTCAATTTTCTGCAAAATGTGCTATGGGATAGATTTGCTCATTAAGAAATTCTTACGTACCCTAACCTCTTTCCATTGATGTGATCCTAATAACAATTTTCTGCAAAATGTGCTATGGGATAGATTTGCGCTTTTACAAATCTCTTTGTACCCTAACCTCTTTCCATTGATGTGATCCTAATCCCAATTTTCTGCAAAATGAGCTATGGGATGGATTTGCGCTTTTACAAATCTCTCTGTACCCTAACCTCTTTCCATTGATGTGATCCTAATCACTTTTCTGCAAAATGTGCTATGGGTAAGATTTGAGCTTTTACAAATCTCTCTTTACCCTAACCTCTTTCCATTGATGTGATCCTAATCACAATTTTCTGCAAAATGTACTATGGGATAGATTTGCGCATTAAGAAATTCCTACGTACCCTAACCTCTTTCCATTGATGTGATCCTAATCACAATTTTCTGCAAAATGTGCTATGGGATAGATTTGCTCATTAAGAAATTCTTACGTACCCTAACCTCTTTCCATTGATGTGATCCTAATCACAATTTTCTGCAAAATGTGATATGGGATAGATTTGCGCTTTTACAAATCTCTTTGTACCCTAACCTCTTTCCATTGATGTGATCCTAATCACAATTTTCTGCAAAATGAGCTATGGGATGGATTTGAGCTTTTACAAATCTCTCTGTACCCTAACCTCTTTCCATTGATGTGATCCTAATCACAATTTTCTGCAAAATGTGCAATGGGATAGATTTGCGCATATACAAATCTCTTTGTACCCTAACCTCTTTCAATTTATGTGATCCTAATCACAATTTTCAGCAAAATGTGCTATGGGATAGATTTGCTCATTAAGAAATTCTTACGTACCCTAACCTCTTTCCATTGATGTGATCCTAATCACAATTTTCTGCAAAATGTGCTATGGGATAGATTTGCGCTTTTACAAATCTCTTTGTACCCTAAACTCTATCCATTGATGTGATCCTAATCACAATTTTCTGCAAAATGAGCTATGGGATGGATTTGCGCTTTTACAAATCTCTCTGTACCCTAACCTCTTTCCATTGATGTGATCCTAATCACAATTTTCTGCAAAATGTGCAATGGGATAGATTTGCGCTTATACAAATCTCTTTGTACTCTAACCTCTTTCCATTGATGTGATCCTAATCACAATTTTCAGAAAAATGTGCAATGGGATAGATTTGCGCTTATACAAATCTCTTTGTACTCTAACCTCTTTCCATTTATGTGATCCTAATCACAATTTTCTGCAAAATGTGCTATGGGATAGATTTGCGCTTTAGCAAATCTCTTTGTACCCTAACCTATTTCCATGGATGTGATCCTAATCACAATTTTCTGCAAAATGTGCAATGGGATAGATTTGCGCTTATACAAATCTCTTTGTACCCTAACCTCTTTCCATTAATGTGATCCTAATTACAATTTTCTGCAAAATGAGCTATGGGATAGATTTGCGCTTTTAAAAATCTCTCTGTACCCTAACCTCTTTCCATTGATGTGATCCTAATCACAATTTTCTGCAAAATGTGCTATGGGATAGATTTGCGCTTATACAAATCTCTTTGAACTGTGACTTCTTTCCATTTATGTGATCCTAATCACAATTTTCTGCAAAATGTGCTAAGGGATAGATTTGGGCTTTTACAAATCTCTTTGTAATCTAACCTCATTCCATTGATGTGATCCTAATCACAATTTTATGCAAAATGTGCTATGGGAGTGATTTGCGCTTATACAAATCTCTTTCTACCCTAACCTCTTTCCATTTATGTGATCCTTATCACAATTTTCTGCAAAATGTGGTATGGAATAGATTTGCGCTTTTACAAATTCCTTCGTACCTTAACCTCTTTCCATTTATATGATCCTAATCACAATTTTCTGCAAAATGTGCTATGGGATAGAATTGCGCTTATACAAATCTCATTGTACCCTAACCTCTTTCCATTGATGTGATCCTAATCACAATTTTCTGCAAAATGTGCTATGGGATAGATTTGAGCTTCTACAAATCTCTCTGTACCCTAACCTCTGTCCATTGATGTGATCCTAATCTCAATTTTCTGCAAAATGTGCTATGGGATAGAATTGCGCTTATACAAATCTCTTTGTACACTAACCTCTTACCATTGATGTGATTCTAATCACAATCTTCTGCAAAATGTGCTATGAGATAGATTTGCGCTTTTACAAATCTCTTCGTACCCTAACCTCTTTCCATTGATGTGATCCTAATCACAATCTTCTGCAAAATGTGCTATGGGAGAGATGTGCGCTTATACAAATCTCTTCGTACCCTAACCGATTTCCATTTATGTGATCCTAATCACAATCTTCTGCAAAATGTGCTATGGGAGAGATGTGCGCTTATAAAAATCTCTTCGTACCCTAACCGATTTCCATTTATGTGATCCTAATCACAATCTTCTGCAAAATGTGCTATGGGAGAGATGTGCGCTTATAAAAATCTCTTCGTACCCCAACCTCTTTCCATTGATGTGATCCTAATCACAATTTTCTGCAAAATGTGCTATGGGATAGATTTGCGCTTTTACAAATCACTTCATACCCTAACCTCTTTCCATTGATGTGATCCTAATCTCAATTTTCTGCAAAATGTGCTATGGGATAGATTTGCTCATTAAGAAATTCTTACGTACCCTAACCTCTTTCCATTGATGTGATCCTAATAACAATTTTCTGCAAAATGTGCTATGGGATAGATTTGCGCTTTTACAAATCTCTTTGTACCCTAACCTCTTTCCATTGATGTGATCCTAATCCCAATTTTCTGCAAAATGAGCTATGGGATGGATTTGCGCTTTTACAAATCTCTCTGTACCCTAACCTCTTTCCATTGATGTGATCCTAATCACTTTTCTGCAAAATGTGCTATGGGTAAGATTTGAGCTTTTACAAATCTCTCTTTACCCTAACCTCTTTCCATTGATGTGATCCTAATCACAATTTTCTGCAAAATGTACTATGGGATAGATTTGCGCATTAAGAAATTCCTACGTACCCTAACCTCTTTCCATTGATGTGATCCTAATCACAATTTTCTGCAAAATGTGCTATGGGATAGATTTGCTCATTAAGAAATTCTTACGTACCCTAACCTCTTTCCATTGATGTGATCCTAATCACAATTTTCTGCAAAATGTGCTATGGGATAGATTTGCGCTTTTACAAATCTCTTTCTACCCTAACCTCTTTCCATTGATGTGATCCTAATCACAATTTTCTGCAAAATGAGCTATGGGATGGATTTGCGCTTTTACAAATCTCTCTGTACCCTAACCTCTTTCCATTGATGTGATCCTAATCACAATTTTCTGCAAAATGTGCAATGGGATAGATTTGCGCATATACAAATCTCTTTGTACCCTAACCTCTTTCAATTTATGTGATCCTAATCACAATTTTCAGCAAAATGTGCTATGGGATAGATTTGCTCATTAAGAAATTCTTACGTACCCTAACCTCTTTCCATTGATGTGATCCTAATCACAATTTTCTGCAAAATGTGCTATGGGATAGATTTGCGCTTTTACAAATCTCTCTGTACCCAAACCTCTTTCCATTGATGTGATCCTAATCACCATTTTCTGCAAAATGTGCTATGGGATAGATTTGCGATTTTACAAATCTCTTTGTACCCTAACCTCTTTCAATTTATGTGATCCTAATCACAATTTTCAGCAAAATGTGCTAAGGGATAGATTTGCGCATTAAGAAATTCCTACGTACCCTAACCTCTTTCCATTGATGTGATCCTAATCACAATTTTCTGCAAAATGTGCTATGGGATAGATTTGCGCTTTTACAAATCTCTCTGTACCCAAACCTCTTTCCATTGATGTGATCCTAATCACCATTTTCTGCAAAATGTGCTATGGGATAGATTTGCGATTTTACAAATCTCTTTGTACCCTAACCTCTTTCCATTGATGTGATCCTAATCACAATTTTCTGCAAAATGAGCTATGGGATAGATTTGCGCTTTTACAAATCTCTCTGTACCCTAACCTCTTTCCATTGATGTGATCCTAATCACAATCTTCTGCAAAATGTTCTATGGGATAGATTTGCGCTTTTACAAATCTCTTCGTACCCTAACCTCTTTCTATTGATGTGATCCTAATCACAATCTTCTGCAAAATGTGCTATGGGATGGATTTGCGCTTTTACAAATCTCTTTGTACCCTAACCTCTTTCCATTAATGTGATCCTAATCACAATTTTCTGCATAATGTGCTATGGGATAGATTTGCGCTTTTACAAATCTCTTCGTACCCTAACCTCTTTCCATTGATGTGATCCTAATCACAATCTTCTGCAAAATGTGCTATGGGATAGATTTGCTCTTTTACAAATCTCTTTGTACCCTAACCTCTTTCCATTGATGTGATCCTATTCACACTTTTCTGCAAAATGTGCTATGGGATAGATTTGCGCATTTACAAATCACTTCGTACCCTAACCTCTTTCCATTGATGTGATCCTAATCACAATTTTCTGCAAAATGTGCTATGGAATAGATTTGCGCATTAAGAAATTCCTACATACCCTAACCTCTTTCCATTGATGTGATCCTAATCACAATTTTCTGCAAAATGTGTAATGGGATAGATTTGCGCTTATACAAAACTCTTTGTACCCTAACCTCTTTCCATTTATGTGATCCTTATCACAATTTTCTGCAAAATGTGCTATGGGATAGATTTGCGCTTATACAAATCTCTTTGTACTCTGACCTCTTTCCATTTATGTGATCCTAATCACAATTTTCTGCAAAATGGGCTATGGGATATATTTGGACTTTTACCAATCTCTTTGTAACCTAACCTCTTTCCATTCATGTGATCCTAATCACAATTTTCTGCAAAATGTGTAATGGGATAGATTTGCGCTTATACAAATCTCTTTGTACCCTAACCTCTTTCCATTTATGTGATCCTTATCACAATTTTCTGCAAAATGTGGTATGGGATAGATTTGCGCTTTTACATATTCCTTCGTACCCTAACCTCTTTCCATTTATATGATCCTAATCACAATTTTCTGTAAAATGTGCTATGGGATAGAATTGCGCTTATAAAAATTTCTTTGTACACTAACCTCTTACCATTGATGTGATTCTAATCTCAATTTTTTGCAAAATGTGCTATGGGATAGATTTGAGCTTTTACAAATCTCTCTGTACCCTAACCTCTTTCCATTGATGTGATCCTAATCACAATTTTCTGCAAAATGTGCTATGGGATAGATTTGCGCATTAAGAAATTCCTACGTACCCTAACCTCTTTCCATTGATGTGATCCTAATCTCAATTTTCTGCAAAATGTGCTATGGGATAGATTTGCTCATTAAGAAATTCTTACGTACCCTAACCTCTTTTCATTGATGTGATCCTAATAACAATTTTCTGCAAAATGTGCTATGGGATAGATTTGCGCTTTTACAAATCTCTTTGTACCCTAACCTCTTTCCATTGATGTGATCCTAATCCCAATTTTCTGCAAAATGAGCTATGGGATGGATTTGCGCTTTTACAAATCTCTCTGTACCCTAACCTCTTTCCATTGATGTGATCCTAATCACTTTTCTGCAAAATGTGCTATGGGTAAGATTTGAGCTTTTACAAATCTCTCTTTACCCTAACCTCTTTCCATTGATGTGATCCTAATCACAATTTTCTGCAAAATGTACTATGGGATAGATTTGCGCATTAAGAAATTCCTACGTACCCTAACCTCTTTCCATTGATGTGATCCTAATCACAATTTTCTGCAAAATTTGCTATGGGATAGATTTGCTCATTAAGAAATTCTTACGTACCCTAACCTCTTTCCATTGATGTGATCCTAATCACAATTTTCTGCAAAATGTGCTATGGGATAGATTTGCGCTTTTACAAATCTCTTTGTACCCTAACCTCTTTCCATTGATGTGATCCTAATCACAATTTTCTGCAAAATGAGCTATGGGATGGATTTGCGCTTTTACAAATCTCTCTGTACCCTAACCTCTTTCCATTGATGTGATCCTAATCACAATTTTCTGCAAAATGTGCAATGGGATAGATTTGCGCATATACAAATCTCTTTGTACCCTAACCTCTTTCAATTTATGTGATCCTAATCACAATTTTCAGCAAAATGTGCTATGGGATAGATTTGCTCTTTTAAAAATCTCTCTGTACCCTAACCTCTTTCCATTGATGTGATCCTAATCACAATTTTCTGCAAAATGTGCTATGGGATAGATTTGCGCTTTTACAAATCTCTTTGTACCCTAAACTCTATCCATTGATGTGATCCTAATCACAATTTTCTGCAAAATGAGCTATGGGATGGATTTGCGCTTTTACAAATCTCTCTGTACCCTAACCTCTTTCCATTGATGTGATCCTAATCACAATTTTCTGCAAAATGTGCAATGGGATAGATTTGCGCTTATACAAATCTCTTTGTACTCTAACCTCTTTCCATTGATGTGATCCTAATCACAATTTTCAGAAAAATGTGCAATGGGATAGATTTGCGCTTATACAAATCTCTTTGTACTCTAACCTATTTCCATTTATGTGATACTAATCACAATTTTCTGCAAAATGTGCTATGGGATAGATTTGCGCTTTAGCAAATCTCTTTGTACCCTAACCTATTTCCATGGATGTGATCCTAATCACAATTTTCTGCAAAATGTGCAATGGGATAGATTTGCGCTTATACAAATCTCTTTGTACCCTAACCTCTTTCCATTAATGTGATCCTAATTACAATTTTCTGCAAAATGAGCTATGGGATAGATTTGCGCTTTTAAAAATCTCTCTGTACCCTAACCTCTTTCCATTGATGTGATCCTAATCACAATTTTCTGCAAAATGTGCTATGGGATAGATTTGCGCTTATACAAATCTCTTTGAACTGTGACTTCTTTCCATTTATGTGATCCTAATCACAATTTTCTGCAAAATGTGCTAAGGGATAGATTTGGGCTTTTACAAATCTCTTTGTAACCTAACCTCATTCCATTGATGTGATCCTAATCACAATTTTATGCAAAATGTGCTATGGGAGTGATTTGCGCTTATACAAATCTCTTTCTACCCTAACCTCTTTCCATTTATGTGATCCTTATCACAATTTTCTGCAAAATGTGGTATGGAATAGATTTGCGATTTTACAAATTCCTTCGTACCTTAACCTCTTTCCATTTATATGATCCTAATCACAATTTTCTGAAAAATGTGCTATGGGATAGAATTGCACTTATACAAATCTCATTGTACCCTAACCTCTTTCCATTGATGTGATCCTAATCACAATTTTCTGCAAAATGTGCTATGGGATAGATTTGAGCTTCTACAAATCTCTCTGTACACTAACCTCTTTCCATTGATGTGATCCTAATCTCAATTTTCTGCAAAATGTGCTATGAGATAGATTTGCGCTTTTACAAATCTCTTCGTACCCTAACCTCTTTCCATTGATGTGATCCTAATCACAATCTTCTGCAAAATGTGCTATGGGAGAGATGTGCGCTTATACAAATCTCTTCGTACCCTAACCGATTTCCATTTATGTGATCCTAATCACAATCTTCTGCAAAATGTGCTATGGGAGAGATGTGCGCTTATAAAAATCTCTTCGTACCCTAACCGATTTCCATTTATGTGATCCTAATCACAATCTTCTGCAAAATGTGCTATGGGAGAGATGTGCGCTTATAAAAATCTCTTCGTACCCTAACCTCTTTCCATTGATGTGATCCTAATCACAATTTTCTGCAAAATGTGCTATGGGATAGATTTGCGCTTTTACAAATCACTTCATACCCTAACCTCTTTCCATTGATGTGATCCTAATCACAATTTTCTGCAAAATGTGCTATGGGATAGATTTGCGCATTAAGAAATTCCTACGTACCCTAACCTCTTTCCATTGATGTGATCCTAATCACAATTTTCTGCAAAATGTGCTATGTGATAGATTTGCGCTTTTACAAATCTCTCTGTACCCAAACCTCTTTCCATTGATGTGATCCTAATCACCATTTTCTGCAAAATGTGCTATGGGATAGATTTGCGATTTTACAAATCTCTTTGTACCCTAACCTCTTTCCATTGATGTGATCCTAATCACAATTTTCTGCAAAATGAGCTATGGGATAGATTTGCGCTTTTACAAATCTCTCTGTACCCTAACCTCTTTCCATTGATGTGATCCTAATCACAATCTTCTGCAAAATGTGCTATGGGATAGATTTGCGCTTTTACAAATCTCTTCGTACCCTAACCTCTTTCTATTGATGTGATCCTAATCACAATCTTCTGCAAAATGTGCTATGGGATGGATTTGCGCTTTTACAAATCTCTTTGTACCCTAACCTCTTTCCATTAATGTGATCCTAATCACAATTTTCTGCAAAATGTGCTATGGGATAGATTTGCGCTTTTACAAATCTCTTCGTACCCTAACCTCTTTCCATTGATGTGATCCTAATCACAATCTTCTGCAAAATGTGCTATGGGATAGATTTGCTCTTTTACAAATCTCTTTGTACCCTAACCTCTTTCCATTGATGTGATCCTATTCACACTTTTCTGCAAAATGTGCTATGGGATAGATTTGCGCATTTACAAATCACTTCGTACCCTAACCTCTTTCCATTGATGTGATCCTAATCACAATTTTCTGCAAAATGTGCTATGGAATAGATTTGCGCATTAAGAAATTCCTACATACCCTAACCTCTTTCCATTGATGTTGTCCTAATCACAATTTTCTGCAAAATGTGCTATGGGATAGATTTGCGCTTTTACAAATCTCTCTGTACCCTAACCTCTTTCCATTGATGTGATCCTAATCACAATTTTCTGCAAAATGTGCTATGGGATAGATTTGCGATTTTACAAATCTCTTTGTATCCTAACCTCTTTCCATTGATGTGATCCTAATCACAATTTTCTGCAAAATGGGCTATGGAATAGATTTGCGAATTAAGAAATTCCTACGTACCCTAACCTCTTTCCATTGATGTGATCCTAATCACAATTTTCTGAAAAATGTGCTATGGGATAGATTTGCGCTTTTACAAATCACTTCGTACCCTAACCTCTTTCCATTGATGTGATCCTAATCACAATTTTCTGCAAAATGTTCTATGGAATAGATTTGCGCATTAAGAAATTCCTACGTACCCTAACCTCTTTCCATTGATGTGATCCTAATCACACTTTTTTGCAAAATGTGCTATGGGATAGATTTGCGCTTTTACAAATCACTTCGTACCCTAACCTCTTTCCATTTATGTGATCCTAATCACAATTTTCTGCAAAATGTGCTATAGGATAGATTTGGGCTTTTACAAATCTCTTTGTAACCTAACCTCATTCCATTTATGTGATCCTAATAACAATTTTCTGCAAAATGTGCAATGGGATAGATTTGAGCTTATACAAATCTTTTTGTACCCTAACCTCTTTCCATTGATGTGATCCTAATCACAATTTTCTGCAAAATGTGCTATGTGAGTGATTTGCGCTTATACAAATCTCTTTGTACCCTAATCTCTTTCCATTTATATGATCCTAATCACAATTTTCTGCAAAATGTGCTATGGGATAGAATTGCGCTTATACAAATCTCTTTGTACACTAACCTCTTTCCATTGATGTAATCCTAATCACAATTTTTTGCAAAATGAGCTATGGGATAGAATTGCGCCTATACAAATCTCTTTGTACACTGACCTCTTTCCATTTATGTGATCCTAATCACAATTTTCTGCAAAATGTGCTATGGGATAGAATGGCTCTTTTACAAATCTCTCTGTACCCTAACCTCTTTCCATTGATGTGATCCTAATAACAATTTTCTGCAAAATGTGCTATGGGATAGATTTGCGCTTTTACAAATCTCTTTGTACCCTAACCTCTTTCCATTGATGTGATCCTAATCCCAATTTTCTGCAAAATGAGCTATGGGATGGATTTGCGCTTTTACAAATCTCTCTGTACCCTAACCTCTTTCCATTGATGTGATCCTAATCACTTTTCTGCAAAATGTGCTATGGGTAAGATTTGAGCTTTTACAAATCTCTCTTTACCCTAACCTCTTTCCATTGATGTGATCCTAATCACAATTTTCTGCAAAATGTACTATGGGATAGATTTGCGCATTAAGAAATTCATACGTACCCTAACCTCTTTCCATTGATGTGATCCTAATCACAATTTTCTGCAAAATGTGCTATGGGATAGATTTGCTCATTAAGAAATTCTTACGTACCCTAACCTCTTTCCATTGATGTGATCCTAATCACAATTTTCTGCAAAATGTGCTATGGGATAGATTTGCGCTTTTACAAATCTCTTTGTACCCTAACCTCTTTCCATTGATGTGATCCTAATCACAATTTTCTGCAAAATGAGCTATGGGATGGATTTGCGCTTTTACAAATCTCTCTGTACCCTAACCTCTTTCCATTGATGTGATCCTAATCACAATTTTCTGCAAAATGTGCAATGGGATAGATTTGCGCATATACAAATCTCTTTGTACCCTAACCTCTTTCAATTTATGTGATCCTAATCACAATTTTCAGCAAAATGTGCTATGGGATAGATTTGCTCATTAAGAAATTCTTACGTACCCTAACCTCTTTCCATTGATGTGATCCTAATCACAATTTTCTGCAAAATGTGCTATGGGATAGATTTGCGCTTTTACAAATCTCTTTGTACCCTAAACTCTATCCATTGATTTGATCCTAATCACAATTTTCTGCAAAATGAGCTATGGGATGGATTTGCGCTTTTACAAATCTCTCTGTACCCTAACCTCTTTCCATTGATGTGATCCTAATCACAATTTTCTGCAAAATGTGCAATGGGATAGATTTGCGCTTATACAAATCTCTTTGTACTCTAACCTCTTTCCATTGATGTGATCCTAATCACAATTTTCAGAAAAATGTGCAATGGGATAGATTTGCGCTTATACAAATCTCTTTGTACTCTAACCTCTTTCCATTTATGTGATCCTAATCACAATTTTCTGCAAAATGTGCTATGGGATAGATTTGCGCTTTAGCAAATCTCTTTGTACCCTAACCTATTTCCATGGATGTGATCCTAATCACAATTTTCTGCAAAATGTGCAATGGGATAGATTTGCGCTTATACAAATCTCTTTGTACCCTAACCTCTTTTTATTAATGTGATCCTAATTACAATTTTCTGCAAAATGAGCTATGGGATAGATTTGCGCTTTTAAAAATCTCTCTGTACCCTAACCTCTTTCCATTGATGTGATCCTAATCACAATTTTCTGCAAAATGTGCTATGGGATAGATTTGCGCTTATACAAATCTCTTTGAACTGTGACTTCTTTCCATTTATGTGATCCTAATCACAATTTTCTGCAAAATGTGCTAAGGGATAGATTTGGGCTTTTACAAATCTCTTTGTAACCTAACCTCATTCCATTGATGTGATCCTAATCACAATTTTATGCAAAATGTGCTATGGGAGTGATTTGCGCTTATACAAATCTCTTTCTACCCTAACCTCTTTCCATTTATGTGATCCTTATCACAATTTTCTGCAAAATGTGGTATGGAATAGATTTAAGCTTTTACAAATTCCTTCGTACCTTAACCTCTTTCCATTTATATGATCCTAATCACAATTTTCTGCAAAATGTGCTATGGGATAGAATTGCGCTTATACAAATCTCATTGTACCCTAACCTCTTTCCATTGATGTGAACCTAATCACAATTTTCTGCAAAATGTGCTATGGGATAGATTTGAGCTTCTACAAATCTCTCTGTACCCTAACCTCTTTCCATTGATGTGATCCTAATCTCAATTTTCTGCAAAATGTGCTATGGGATAGAATTGCGCTTATACAAATCTCTTTGTACACTAACCTCTTACCATTGATGTGATTCTAATCACAATCTTCTGCAAAATGTGCTATGAGATAAATTTGCGCTTTTACAAATCTCTTCGTACCCTAACCTCTTTCCATTGATGTGATCCTAATCACAATCTTCTGCAAAATGTGCTATGGGAGAGATGTGCGCTTATACAAATCTCTTCGTACCCTAACCGATTTCCATTTATGTGATCCTAATCACAATCTTCTGCAAAATGTGCTATGGGAGTGATGTGCGCTTATAAAAATCTCTTCGTACCCTAACCGATTTCCATTTATGTGATCCTAATCACAATCTTCTGCAAAATGTGCTATGGGAGAGATGTGCGCTTATAAAAATCTCTTCGTACCCTAACCTCTTTCCATTGATGTGATCCTAATCACAATTTTCTGCAAAATGTGCTATGGGATAGATTTGCGCTTTTACAAATCACTTCATACCCTAACCTCTTTCCATTGATGTGATCCTATTCACAATTTTCTGCAAAATGTGCTATGGGATAGATTTGCGCTTTTACAAATCTCTCTGTACCCAAACCTCTTTCCATTGATGTGATCCTAATCACCATTTTCTGCAAAATGTGCTATGGGATAGATTTGCGATTTTACAAATCTCTTTGTACCCTAACCTCTTTCCATTGATGTGATCCTAATCACAATTTTCTGCAAAATGAGCTATGGGATAGATTTGCGCTTTTACAAATCTCTCTGTACCCTAACCTCTTTCCATTGATGTGATCCTAATCACAATCTTCTGCAAAATGTGCTATGGGATAGATTTGCGCTTTTACAAATCTCTTCGTACCCTAACCTCTTTCTATTGATGTGATCCTAATCACAATCTTCTGCAAAATGTGCTATGGGATGGATTTGCGCTTTTACAAATCTCTTTGTACCCTAACCTCTTTCCATTAATGTGATCCTAATCACAATTTTCTGCATAATGTGCTATGGGATAGATTTGCGCTTTTACAAATCTCTTCGTACCCTAACCTCTTTCCATTGATGTGATCCTAATCACAATCTTCTGCAAAATGTGCTATGGGATAGATTTGCTCTTTTACAAATCTCTTTGTACCCTAACCTCTTTCCATTGATGTGATCCTATTCACACTTTTCTGCAAAATGTGCTATGGGATAGATTTGCGCATTTACAAATCACTTCGTACCCTAACCTCTTTCCATTGATGTGATCCTAATCACAATTTTCTGCAAAATGTGCTATGGAATAGATTTGCGCATTAAGAAATTCCTACATACCCTAACCTCTTTCCATTGATGTGATCCTAATCACAATTTTCTGCAAAATGTGCTATGGGATAGATTTGCGCTTTTACAAATCTCTCTGTACCCTAACCTCTTTCCATTGATGTGATCCTAATCACAATTTTCTGCAAAATGTGCTATGGGATAGATTTGCGATTTTACAAATCTCTTTGTATCCTAACCTCTTTCCATTGATGTGATCCTAATCACAATTTTCTGCAAAATGTGCTATGGAATAGATTTGCGAATTAAGAAATTCCTACGTACCCTAACCTCTTTCCATTGATGTGATCCTAATCACAATTTTCTGAAAAATGTGCTATGGGATAGATTTGCGCTTTTACAAATCACTTCGTACCCTAACCTCTTTCCATTGATGTGATCCTAATCACAATTTTCTGCAAAATGTGCTATGGAATAGATTTGCACATTAAGAAATTCCTACGTACCCTAACCTCTTTCCATTGATGTGATCCTAATCACACTTTTCTGCAAAATGTGCTATGGGATAGATTTGCGCTTTTACAAATCACTTCGTACCCTAACCTCTTTCCATTTATGTGATCCTAATCACAATTTTCTGCAAAATGTGCTATAGGATAGATTTGGGCTTTTACAAATCTCTTTGTAACCTAACCTCATTCCATTTATGTGATCCTAATAACAATTTTCTGCAAAATGTGCAATGGGATAGATTTGAGCTTATACAAATCTCTTTGTACCCTAACCTCTTTCCATTGATGTGATCCTAATCACAATTTTCTGCAAAATGTGCTATGTGAGTGATTTGCGCTTATACAAATCTCTTTGTACCCTAATCTCTTTCCATTTATATGATCCTAATCACAATTTTCTGCAAAATGTGCTATGGGATAGAATTGCGCTTATACAAATCTCTTTGTACACTAACCTCTTTCCATTGAAGTAATCCTAATCACAATTTTTTGCAAAATGTGCTATGGGATAGAATTGCGCCTATACAAATCTCTTTGTACACTGACCTCTTTCCATTTATGTGATCCTAATCACAATTTTCTGCAAAATGTGCTATGGGATAGAATGGCGCTTTTACAAATCTCTCTGTACCCTAACCTCTTTCCATTGATGTGATCGTAATAACAATTTTTTGCAAAATGTGCTATTGGATAGATTTGCGCTTATACAAACCTCTTTGTACACTGACCTCTTTCCATTTATGTGATCCTAATCACAATTTTCTGCAAAATGTGCTATGGGATGGATTTGCGCTTTTACAAATCTCTCTGTACCCTAACCTCTTTCCATTGATGTGATCCTAATCACAATTTTCTGCAAAATGTGCAATGGGATAGATTTGCGCTTATACAAATCTCTTTGTACTCTAACCTCTTTCCATTGATGTGATCCTAATCACAATTTTCAGAAAAATGTGCTATGGGATAGATTTGCTCATTAAGAAATTCTTACGTACCCTAACCTCTTTCCATTGATGTGATCCTAATCACAATTTTCTGCAAAATGTGCTATGGGATAGATTTGCGCTTTTGCAAATCTCTTTGTACCCTAACCTCTTTCCATTGATGTGATCCTAATCACAATTTTCTGCAAAATGTGCTATGGGATAGATTTGCGCTTTTACAAATCTCTCTATACCCTAACCTCTTTCCATTGATGTGATCCTAATCACAATTTTCTGCAAAATGTGCTATGGGATAGATTTGCGCTTTAGCAAATCTCTTTGTACCCTAACCTATTTCCATGGATGTGATCCTAATTACAATTTTCTGCAAAATGAGCTATGGGATAGATTTGCGCTTTTAAAAATCTCTCTGTACCCTAACCTCTTTCCATTGATGTGATCCTAATCACAATTTTCTGCGAAATGAGCTATGGGATAGATTTGCGGTTTTAAAAATCTCTCTGTACCCTAACCTCTTTCCATTGATGTGATCCTAATCACAATTTTCTGCAAAATGTGCAATGGGATAGATTTGCGCTTATACAAATCTCTTTGTACCCTAACCTCTTTCCATTGATGTGATCCTAATTACAATTTTCTGCAAAATGAGCTATGGGATAGATTTGCGCTTTTAAAAATCTCTCTGTACCCTAACCTCTTTCCATTGATGTGATCCTAATCACAATTTTCTGCAAAATGTGCTATGGGATAGATTTGCGCTTATACAAATCTCTTTGAACTGTGACTTCTTTCCATTTATGTGATCCTAATCACAATTTTCTGCAAAATGTGCTAAAGGATACATTTGGGCTTTTACAAATCTTTTTGTAACCTAACCTCATTCCATTGATGTGATCCTTATCACAATTTTCTGCAAAATTTGGTATGGAATAGATTTGCGCTTTTACAAATCTCTTCGTACCCTAACCTCTTTCCATTGATGTGATCCTAATCACAATCTTCTGCAAAATGTGCTATGGGAGAGATGTGCGCTTATAAAAATCTGTTCGTACCCTAACCGATTTCCATTTATGTGATCCTAATCACAATCTTCTGCAAAATGTGCTATGGGAGAGATGTGCGCATATAAAAATCTCTTCGTACCCTAACCTCTTTCCATTGATATGATCCTAATCACCATTTTCTGCAAAATGTGCTATGGGATAGATTTGCGATTTTACAAATCTCTTTGTACACTAACCTCTTTCCATTGATGTGATCCTAATCACAATTTGCTGCAAAATGAGCTATGGGATAGATTTGCGCTTTTACAAATCTCTCTGTACCCTAACCTCTTTCCATTGATGTGATCCTAATCACAATCTTCTGCAAAATGTGCTATGGGATAGATTTGCGCTTTTACAAATCTCTTCGTACCCTAACCTCTTTCTATTGATGTGATCCTAATCACAATCTTCTGCAAAATGTGCTATGGGATGGATTTGCGCTTTTACAAATCTCTTTGTACCCTAACCTCTTTCCATTAATGTGATCCTAATCACAATTTTCTGCATAATGTGCTATGGGATAGATTTGCGCTTTTACAAATCTCTTCGTACCCTAACCTCTTTCCATTGATGTGATCCTAATCACAATCTTCTGCAAAATGTGCTATGGGATAGATTTGCTCTTTTACAAATCTCTTTGTACCCTAACCTCTTTCCATTGATGTGATCCTATTCACACTTTTCTGCAAAATGTGCTATGGGATAGATTTGCTCTTTTACAAATCACTTCGTACCCTAACCTCTTTCCATTGATGTGATCCTAATCACAATTTTCTGCAAAATGTGCTATGGGAGAGATGTGCGCTTATAAAAATCTCTTCGTACCCTAACCGATTTCCATTTATGTGATCCTAATCACAATCTTCTGCAAAATGTGCTATGGGAGAGATGTGCGCATATAAAAATCTCTTCGTACCCTAACCTCTTTCCATTGATATGATCCTAATCGTAATTTTCTGCAAAATGTGCTATGGGATAGATTTGCGCTTTTACAAATCACTTCGTACCCTAACCTCTTTCCATTGATGTGATCCTAATCACAATTTTCTGCAAAATGTGCTATGGGATAGATTTGCGCTTTTACAAATCTCTCTGTACCCAAACCTCTTTCCATTGATGTGATCCTAATCACCATTTTCTGCAAAATGTGCTATGGGATAGATTTGCGATTTTACAAATCTCTTTGTACCCTAACCTCTTTCCATTGATGTGATCCTAATCACAATTTTCTGCAAAATGTGCTATGGGAGAGATGTGCGCTTATAAAAATCTCTTCGTACCCTAACCGATTTCCATTTATGTGATCCTAATCACAATCTTCTGCAAAATGTGCTATGGGAGAGATGTGCGCATATAAAAATCTCTTCGTACCCTAACCTCTTTCCATTGATATGATCCTAATCACAATTTTCTGCAAAATGTGCTATGGGATAGAATTGCGCTTATACAAATCTCATTGTACACTAACCTCTTTCCATTGATGTGATCCTAATCACAATTTTCTGCAAAATGTGCTATGGGATAGATTTGAGCTTCTACAAATCTCTCTGTACCCTAACCTCTTTCCATTGATGTGATCCTAATCACAATTTTCTGCAAAATGTGCTATGGGATAGATTTGAGCTTCTACAAATCTCTCTGTACCCTAACCTCTTACCATTGATGTGATTCTAATCACAATTTTCTGCAAAATGTGCTATAGGATAGATTTGCGCTTATACAAATCTCTTTGAACTGTGACTTCTTTCCATTTATGTGATCCTAATCACAATTTTCTGCAAAATGTGCTAAGGGATACATTTGGGCTTTTACAAATCTTTTTGTAACCTAACCTCATTCCATTGATGTGATCCTAATCACAATTTTATGCAAAATGTGCTATGGGAGTGATTTGCGCTTATACAAATCTCTTTCTACCAAAACCTTTTTCATTTATGTGATCCTTATCACAATTTTCTGCAAAATTTGGTATGGAATAGATTTGCGCTTTTACAAATCTCTTCGTACCCTAACCTCTTTCCATTGATGTGATCCTAATCACAATCTTCTGCAAAATGTGCTATGGGAGAGATGTGCGCTTATAAAAATCTGTTCGTACCCTAACCGATTTCCATTTATGTGATCCTAATCACAATCTTCTGCAAAATGTTCTATGGGAGAGATGTGCGCATATAAAAATCTCTTCGTACCCTAACCTCTTTCCATTGATATGATCCTAATCACCATTTTCTGCAAAATGTGCTATGGGATAGATTTGCGATTTTACAAATCTCTTTGTACACTAACCTCTTTCCATTGATGTGATCCTAATCACAATTTTCTGCAAAATGAGCTATGGGATAGATTTGCGCTTTTACAAATCTCTCTGTACCCTAACCTCTTTCCATTGATGTGATCCTAATCACAATCTTCTGCGAAATGTGCTATGGGATAGATTTGCGCTTTTACAAATCTCTTCGTACCCTAACCTCTTTCTATTGATGTGATCCTAATCACAATCTTCTGCAAAATGTGCTATGGGATGGATTTGCGCTTTTACAAATCTCTTTGTACCCTAACCTCTTTCCATTAATGTGATCCTAATCACAATTTTCTGCATAATGTGCTATGGGATAGATTTGCGCTTTTACAAATCTCTTCGTACCCTAACCTCTTTCCATTGATGTGATCCTAATCACAATCTTCTGCAAAATGTGCTATGGGATAGATTTGCTCTTTTACAAATCTCTTTGTACCCTAACCTCTTTCCATTGATGTGATCCTATTCACACTTTTCTGCAAAATGTGCTATGGGATAGATTTGCGCATTTACAAATCACTTCGTACCCTAACCTCTTTCCATTGATGTGATCCTAATCACAATTTTCTGCAAAATGTGCTATGGGAGAGATGTGCGCTTATAAAAATCTCTTCGTACCCTAACCGATTTCCATTTATGTGATCCTAATCACAATCTTCTGCAAAATGTGCTATGGGAGAGATGTGCGCATATAAAAATCTCTTCGTACCCTAACCTCTTTCCATTGATATGATCCTAATCACAATTTTCTGCAAAATGTGCTATGGGATAGATTTGCGCTTTTACAAATCACTTCGTACCCTAACCTCTTTCCATTGATGTGATCCTAATCACAATTTTCTGCAAAATGTGCTATGGGATAGATTTGCGCTTTTACAAATCTCTCTGTACCCAAACCTCTTTCCATTGATGTGATCCTAATCACCATTTTCTGCAAAATGTGCTATGGGATAGATTTGCGATTTTACAAATCTCTTTGTACCCTAACCTCTTTCCATTGATGTGATCCTAATCACAATTTTCTGCAAAATGTGCTATGGGAGAGATGTGCGCTTATAAAAATCTCTTCGTACCCTAACCGATTTCCATTTATGTGATCCTAATCACAATCTTCTGCAAAATGTGCTATGGGAGAGATGTGCGCATATAAAAATCTCTTCGTACCCTAACCTCTTTCCATTGATATGATCCTAATCACAATTTTCTGCAAAATGTGCTATGGGATAGAATTGCGCTTATACAAATCTCATTGTACACTAACCTCTTTCCATTGATGTGATCCTAATCACAATTTTCTGCAAAATGTGCTATGGGATAGATTTGAGCTTCTACAAATCTCTCTGTAACCTAACCTCTTTCCATTGATGTGATCCTAATCACAATTTTCTGCAAAATGTGCTATGGGATAGATTTGAGCTTCTACAAATCTCTCTGTACCCTAACCTCTTACCATTGATGTGATTCTAATCACAATCTTCTGCAAAATGTGCTATGGGATAGATTTGCGCTTTTACAAATCTCTTCGTACCCTAACCGATTTCCATTTATGTGATCCTAATCACAATCTTCTGCAAAATGTGCTATGGGAGAGATGTGCGCTTATAAAAATCTCTTCGTACCCTAACCGATTTCCATTTATGTGATCCTAATCACAATCTTCTGCAAAATGTGCTATGGGAGAGATGTGCGCATATAAAAATCTCTTCGTACCCTAACCTCTTTCCATTGATATGATCCTAATCACAATTTTCTGCAAAATGTGCTATGGGATAGATTTGCGCTTTTACAAATCACTTCGTACCCTAACCTCTTTCCATTGATGTGATCCTAATCACAATTTTCTGCAAAATGTGCTATGGGATAGATTTGCGCTTTTACAAATCTCTCTGTACCCAAACCTCTTTCCATTGATGTGATCCTAATCACCATTTTCTGCAAAATGTGCTATGGGATAGATTTGCGATTTTACAAATCTCTTTGTACCCTAACCTCTTTCCATTGATGTGATCCTAATCACAATTTTCTGCAAAATGAGCTATGGGATAGATTTGCGCTTTTACAAATCTCTCTGTACCCTAACCTCTTTCCATTGATGTGATCCTAATCACAATCTTCTGCAAAATGTGCTATGGGATAGATTTGAGCTTCTACAAATCTCTCTGTAACCTAACCTCTTTCCATTGATGTGATCCTAATCACAATTTTCTGCAAAATGTGCTATGGGATAGATTTGAGCTTCTACAAATCTCTCTGTACCCTAACCTCTTACCATTGATGTGATTCTAATCACAATCTTCTGCAAAATGTGCTATGGGATAGATTTGCGCTTTTACAAATCTCTTCGTACCCTAACCGATTTCCATTTATGTGATCCTAATCACAATCTTCTGCAAAATGTGCTATGGGAGAGATGTGCGCTTATAAAAATCTCTTCGTACCCTAACCGATTTCCATTTATGTGATCCTAATCACAATCTTCTGCAAAATGTGCTATGGGAGAGATGTGCGCATATAAAAATCTCTTCGTACCCTAACCTCTTTCAATTGATATGATCCTAATCACAATTTTCTGCAAAATGTGCTATGGGATAGATTTGCGCTTTTACAAATCACTTCGTACCCTAACCTCTTTCCATTGATGTGATCCTAATCACAATTTTCTGCAAAATGTGCTATGGGATAGATTTGCGCTTTTACAAATCTCTCTGTACCCAAACCTCTTTCCATTGATGTGATCCTAATCACCATTTTCTGCAAAATGTGCTATGGGATAGATTTGCGATTTTACAAATCTCTTTGTACCCTAACCTCTTTCCATTGATGTGATCCTAATCACAATTTTCTGCAAAATGAGCTATGGGATAGATTTGCGCTTTTACAAATCTCTCTGTACCCTAACCTCTTTCCATTGATGTGATCCTAATCACAATCTTCTGCAAAATGTGCTATGGGATAGATTTGCGCTTTTACAAATCTCTTCGTACCCTAACCTCTTTCTATTGATGTGATCCTAATCACAATTTTCTGCAAAATGTGCTATGGGATAGATTTGCGTTTTAGCAAATCTCTTTGTACCCTAACCTCTTTCCATTGATGTGATCCTAATCACAATTTTCTGCAAAATGTGCAATGGGATAGATTTGCGCTTATACAAATCTCTTTGTACCCTAACCTCTTTCCATTGATGTGATCCTAATCACAATTTTCTGCAAAATGTGCTATGGGATAGATTTGCGCTTTAGCAAATCTCTTTGTACCCTAACCTCTTTCCATTGATGTGATCCTAATCACAATTTTCTGCAAAATGAGCTATGGGATAGATTTGCGCTTTTACAAATCTCTCTGTACACTAACCTCTTTCCATTGATGTGATCCTAATCACAATTTTCTGCAAAATGTGCTATGGGATAGATTTGCGCTTATACAAATCTCTTTGTACTCTGACCTCTTTCCATTTATGTGATCCTAATCACAATTTTCTGCAAAATGGGCTATGGGATATATTTGGACTTTTACCAATCTCTTTGTAACCTAACCTCTTTCCATTTATGTGATCCTAATCACAATTTTCTGCAAAATGTGTAATGGGATAGATTTGCGCTTATACAAATCTCTTTGTACCCTAACCTCTTTCCATTTATGTGATCCTTATCACAATTTTCTGCAAAATGTGCTATGGGATAGATTTGCGCTTATACAAATCTCTTTGTACTCTGACCTCTTTCCATTTATGTGATCCTAATCACAATTTTCTGCAAAATGGGCTATGGGATATATTTGGACTTTTACCAATCTCTTTGTACCCTAACCTCTTTCCATTTATGTGATCCTAATCACAATTTTCTGCAAAATGTGTAATGGGATAGATTTGCGCTTATACAAATCTCTTTGTACCCTAACCTCTTTCCATTTATGTGATCCTTATCACAATTTTCTGCAAAATGTGGTATGGGATAGATTTGCGCTTTTACATATTCCTTCGTACCCTAACCTCTTTCCATTTATATGATCCTAATCACAATCTTCTGCAAAATGTGCTATGGGATAGATTTGCGCTTTTACAAATCTCTTCGTACCCTAACCTCTTTCTATTGATGTGATCCTAATCACAATTTTCTGCAAAATGTGCTATGGGATAGATTTGCGTTTTAGCAAATCTCTTTGTACCCTAACCTCTTTCCATTGATGTGATCCTAATCACAATCTTCTGCAAAATGTGCTATGGGAGAGATGTGCGCTTATACAAATCTCTTCGTACCCTAACCGATTTCCATTTATGTGATCCTAATCACAATCTTCTGCAAAATGTGCTATGGGAGAGATGTGCGCTTATAAAAATCTCTTCGTACCCTAACCGATTTCCATTTATGTGATCCTAATCACAATCTTCTGCAAAATGTGCTATGGGAGAGATGTGCGCTTATAAAAATCTCTTCGTACCCTAACCTCTTTCCATTGATGTGATCCTAATCACAATTTTCTGCAAAATGTGCTATGGGATAGATTTGCGCTTTTACAAATCACTTCATACCCTAACCTCTTTCCATTGATGTGATCCTAATCACAATTTTCTGCAAAATGTGCTATGGGATAGATTTGCGCATTAAGAAATTCCTACGTACCCTAACCTCTTTCCATTGATGTGATCCTAATCACAATTTTCTGCAAAATGTGCTATGGGATAGATTTGCGCTTTTACAAATCTCTCTGTACCCAAACCTCTTTCCATTGATGTGATCCTAATCACCATTTTCTGCAAAATGTGCTATGGGATAGATTTGCGATTTTACAAATCTCTTTGTACCCTAACCTCTTTCCATTGATGTGATCCTAATCACAATTTTCTGCAAAATGAGCTATGGGATAGATTTGCGCTTTTACAAATCTCTCTGTACCCTAACCTCTTTCCATTGATGTGATCCTAATCACAATCTTCTGCAAAATGTGCTATGGGATAGATTTGCGCTTTTACAAATCTCTTCGTACCCTAACCTCTTTCTATTGATGTGATCCTAATCACAATCTTCTGCAAAATGTGCTATGGGATGGATTTGCGCTTTTACAAATCTCTTTGTACCCTAACCTCTTTCCATTAATGTGATCCTAATCACAATTTTCTGCATAATGTGCTATGGGATAGATTTGCGCTTTTACAAATCTCTTCGTACCCTAACCTCTTTCCATTGATGTGATCCTAATCACAATCTTCTGCAAAATGTGCTATGGGATAGATTTGCTCTTTTACAAATCTCTTTGTACCCTAACCTCTTTCCATTGATGTGATCCTATTCACACTTTTCTGCAAAATGTGCTATGGGATAGATTTGCGCATTTACAAATCACTTCGTACCCTAACCTCTTTCCATTGATGTGATCCTAATCACAATTTTCTGCAAAATGTGCTATGGAATAGATTTGCGCATTAAGAAATTCCTACATACCCTAACCTCTTTCCATTGATGTGATCCTAATCACAATTTTCTGCAAAATGTGCTATGGGATAGATTTGCGCTTTTACAAATCTCTCTGTACCCTAACCTCTTTCCATTGATGTGATCCTAATCACAATTTTCTGCAAAATGTGCTATTGGATAGATTTGCGATTTTACAAATCTCTTTGTATCCTAACCTCTTTACATTGATGTGATCCTAATCACAATTTTCTGCAAAATGGGCTATGGAATAGATTTGCGAATTAAGAAATTCCTACGTACCCTAACCTCTTTCCATTGATGTGATCCTAATCACAATTTTCTGAAAAATGTGCTATGGGATAGATTTGCGCTTTTACAAATCACTTCGTACCCTAACCTCTTTCCATTGATGTGATCCTAATCACAATTTTCTGCAAAATGTTCTATGGAATAGATTTGCGCATTAAGAAATTCCTACGTACCCTAACCTCTTTCCATTGATGTGATCCTAATCACACTTTTCTGCAAAATGTGCTATGGGATAGATTTGCGCTTTTACAAATCACTTCGTACCCTAACCTCTTTCCATTTATGTGATCCTAATCACAATTTTCTGCAAAATGTGCTATAGGATAGATTTGGGCTTTTACAAATCTCTTTGTAACCTAACCTCATTCCATTTATGTGATCCTAATAACAATTTTCTGCAAAATGTGCAATGGGATAGATTTGAGCTTATACAAATCTTTTTGTACCCTAACCTCTTTCCATTGATGTGATCCTAATCACAATTTTCTGCAAAATGTGCTATGTGAGTGATTTGCGCTTATACAAATCTCTTTGTACCCTAATCTCTTTCCATTTATATGATCCTAATCACAATTTTCTGCAAAATGTGCTATGGGATAGAATTGCGCTTATACAAATCTCTTTGTACCCTAACCTCTTTCCATTGATGTGATCCTAATCACAATTTTCTGCAAAATGTGCTATGTGAGTGATTTGCGCTTATACAAATCTCTTTGTACCCTAATCTCTTTCCATTTATGTGATCCTAATCACAATTTTCTGCAAAATGTGCTATGGGATAGAATGGCGCTTTTACAAATCTCTCTGTACCCTAACCTCTTTCCATTGATGTGATCCTAATAACAATTTTCTGCAAAATGTGCTATGGGATAGATTTGCGCTTTTACAAATCTCTTTGTACCCTAACCTCTTTCCATTGATGTGATCCTAATCCCAATTTTCTGCAAAATGAGCTATGGGATGGATTTGCGCTTTTACAAATCTCTCTGTACCCTAACCTCTTTCCATTGATGTGATCCTAATCACTTTTCTGCAAAATGTGCTATGGGTAAGATTTGAGCTTTTACAAATCTCTCTTTACCCTAACCTCTTTCCATTGATGTGATCCTAATCACAATTTTCTGCAAAATGTACTATGGGATAGATTTGCGCATTAAGAAATTCATACGTACCCTAACCTCTTTCCATTGATGTGATCCTAATCACAATTTTCTGCAAAATGTGCTATGGGATAGATTTGCTCATTAAGAAATTCTTACGTACCCTAACCTCTATCCATTGATGTGATCCTAATCACAATTTTCTGCAAAATGTGCTATGGGATAGATTTGCGCTTTTACAAATCTCTTTGTACCCTAACCTCTTTCCATTGATGTGATCCTAATCACAATTTTCTGCAAAATGAGCTATGGGATGGATTTGCGCTTTTACAAATCTCTCTGTACCCTAACCTCTTTCCATTGATGTGATCCTAATCACAATTTTCTGCAAAATGTGCAATGGGATAGATTTGCGCATATACAAATCTCTTTGTACCCTAACCTCTTTCAATTTATGTGATCCTAATCACAATTTTCAGCAAAATGTGCTATGGGATAGATTTGCTCATTAAGAAATTCTTACGTACCCTAACCTCTTTCCATTGATGTGATCCTAATCACAATTTTCTGCAAAATGTGCTATGGGATAGATTTGCGCTTTTACAAATCTCTTTGTACCCTAAACTCTATCCATTGATTTGATCCTAATCACAATTTTCTGCAAAATGAGCTATGGGATGGATTTGCGCTTTTACAAATCTCTCTGTACCCTAACCTCTTTCCATTGATGTGATCCTAATCACAATTTTCTGCAAAATGTGCAATGGGATAGATTTGCGCTTATACAAATCTCTTTGTACTCTAACCTCTTTCCATTGATGTGATCCTAATCACAATTTTCAGAAAAATGTGCAATGGGATAGATTTGCGCTTATACAAATCTCTTTGTACTCTAACCTCTTTCCATTTATGTGATCCTAATCACAATTTTCTGCAAAATGTGCTATGGGATAGATTTGCGCTTTAGCAAATCTCTTTGTACCCTAACCTATTTCCATGGATGTGATCCTAATCACAATTTTCTGCAAAATGTGCAATGGGATAGATTTGCGCTTATACAAATCTCTTTGTACCCTAACCTCTTTTTATTAATGTGATCCTAATTACAATTTTCTGCAAAATGAGCTATGGGATAGATTTGCGCTTTTAAAAATCTCTCTGTACCCTAACCTCTTTCCATTGATGTGATCCTAATCACAATTTTCTGCAAAATGTGCTATGGGATAGATTTGCGCTTATACAAATCTCTTTGAACTGTGACTTCTTTCCATTTATGTGATCCTAATCACAATTTTCTGCAAAATGTGCTAAGGGATAGATTTGGGCTTATACAAATCTCTTTGTAACCTAACCTCATTCCATTGATGTGATCCTAATCACAATTTTATGCAAAATGTGCTATGGGAGTGATTTGCGCTTATACAAATCTCTTTCTACCCTAACCTCTTTCCATTTATGTGATCCTTATCACAATTTTCTGCAAAATGTGGTATGGAATAGATTTAAGCTTTTACAAATTCCTTCGTACCTTAACCTCTTTCCATTTATATGATCCTAATCACAATTTTCTGCAAAATGTGCTATGGGATAGAATTGCGCTTATACAAATCTCATTGTACCCTAACCTCTTTCCATTGATGTGATCCTAATCACAATTTTCTGCAAAATGTGCTATGGGATAGATTTGAGCTTCTACAAATCTCTCTGTACCCTAACCTCTTTCCATTGATGTGATCCTAATCTCAATTTTCTGCAAAATGTGCTATGGGATAGAATTGCGCTTATACAAATCTCTTTGTACACTAACCTCTTACCATTGATGTGATTCTAATCACAATCTTCTGCAAAATGTGCTATGAGATAGATTTGCGCTTTTACAAATCTCTTCGTACCCTAACCTCTTTCCATTGATGTGATCCTAATCACAATCTTCTGCAAAATGTGCTATGGGAGAGATGTGCGCTTATACAAATCTCTTCGTACCCTAACCGATTTCCATTTATGTGATCCTAATCACAATCTTCTGCAAAATGTGCTATGGGAGTGATGTGCGCTTATAAAAATCTCTTCGTACCCTAACCGATTTCCATTTATGTGATCCTAATCACAATCTTCTGCAAAATGTGCTATGGGAGAGATGTGCGCTTATAAAAATCTCTTCGTACCCTAACCTCTTTCCATTGATGTGATCCTAATCACAATTTTCTGCAAAATGTGCTATGGGATAGATTTGCGCATTTACAAATCTCTTTGTACCCTAACCTCTTTCCATTGATGTGATCCTATTCACACTTTTCTGCAAAATGTGCTATGGGATAGATTTGCGCATTTACAAATCACTTCGTACCCTAACCTCTTTCCATTGATGTGATCCTAATCACAATTTTCTGCAAAATGTGCTATGGGAGAGATGTGCGCTTATAAAAATCTCTTCGTACCCTAACCGATTTCCATTTATGTGATCCTAATCACAATCTTCTGCAAAATGTGCTATGGGAGAGATGTGCGCATATAAAAATCTCTTCGTACCCTAACCTCTTTCCATTGATATGATCCTAATCACAATTTTCTGCAAAATGTGCTATGGGATAGATTTGCGCTTTTACAAATCACTTCGTACCCTAACCTCTTTCCATTGATGTGATCCTAATCACAATTTTCTGCAAAATGTGCTATGGGATAGATTTGCGCTTTTACAAATCTCTCTGTACCCAAACCTCTTTCCATTGATGTGATCCTAATCACCATTTTCTGCAAAATGTGCTATGGGATAGATTTGCGATTTTACAAATCTCTTTGTACCCTAACCTCTTTCCATTGATGTGATCCTAATCACAATTTTCTGCAAAATGTGCTATGGGAGAGATGTGCGCTTATAAAAATCTCTTCGTACCCTAACCGATTTCCATTTATGTGATCCTAATCACAATCTTCTGCAAAATGTGCTATGGGAGAGATGTGCGCATATAAAAATCTCTTCGTACCCTAACCTCTTTCCATTGATATGATCCTAATCACAATTTTCTGCAAAATGTGCTATGGGATAGAATTGCGCTTATACAAATCTCATTGTACACTAACCTCTTTCCATTGATGTGATCCTAATCACAATTTTCTGCAAAATGTGCTATGGGATAGATTTGAGCTTCTACAAATCTCTCTGTACCCTAACCTCTTTCCATTGATGTGATCCTAATCACAATTTTCTGCAAAATGTGCTATGGGATAGATTTGAGCTTCTACAAATCTCTCTGTACCCTAACCTCTTACCATTGATGTGATTCTAATCACAATCTTCTGCAAAATGTGCTATGGGAGAGATGTGCGCTTATACAAATCTCTTTGTACCCTAACCTCTTTCCATTTATGTGATCCTTATCACAATTTTCTGCAAAATGTGCTATGGGATAGATTTGCGCTTATACAAATCTCTTTGTACTCTGACCTCTTTCCATTTATGTGATCCTAATCACAATTTTCTGCAAAATGGGCTATGGGATATATTTGGACTTTTACCAATCTCTTTGTAACCTAACCTCTTTCCATTTATGTGATCCTAATCACAATTTTCTGCAAAATGTGTAATGGGATAGATTTGCGCTTATACAAATCTCTTTGTACCCTAACCTCTTTCCATTTATGTGATCCTTATCACAATTTTATGCAAAATGTGGTATGGGATAGATTTGCGCTTTTACATATTCCTTCGTACCCTAACCTCTTTCCATTTATATGATCCTAATCACAATCTTCTGCAAAATGTGCTATGGGATAGATTTGCGCTTTTACAAATCTCTTCGTACCCTAACCTCTTTCTATTGATGTGATCCTAATCACAATTTTCTGCAAAATGTGCTATGGGATAGATTTGCGTTTTAGCAAATCTCTTTGTACCCTAACCTCTTTCCATTGATGTGATCCTAATCACAATCTTCTGCAAAATGTGCTATGGGAGAGATGTGCGCTTATACAAATCTCTTCGTACCCTAACCGATTTCCATTTATGTGATCCTAATCACAATCTTCTGCAAAATGTGCTATGGGAGAGATGTGCGCTTATAAAAATCTCTTCGTACCCTAACCGATTTCCATTTATGTGATCCTAATCACAATCTTCTGCAAAATGTGCTATGGGAGAGATGTGCGCTTATAAAAATCTCTTCGTACCCTAACCTCTTTCCATTGATGTGATCCTAATCACAATTTTCTGCAAAATGTGCTATGGGATAGATTTGCGCTTTTACAAATCACTTCATACCCTAACCTCTTTCCATTGATGTGATCCTAATCACAATTTTCTGCAAAATGTGCTATGGGATAGATTTGCGCATTAAGAAATTCCTACGTACCCTAACCTCTTTCCATTGATGTGATCCTAATCACAATTTTCTGCAAAATGTGCTATGGGATAGATTTGCGCTTTTACAAATCTCTCTGTACCCAAACCTCTTTCCATTGATGTGATCCTAATCACCATTTTCTGCAAAATGTGCTATGGGATAGATTTGCGATTTTACAAATCTCTTTGTACCCTAACCTCTTTCCATTGATGTGATCCTAATCACAATTTTCTGCAAAATGAGCTATGGGATAGATTTGCGCTTTTACAAATCTCTCTGTATCCTAACCTCTTTCCATTGATGTGATCCTAATCACAATCTTCTGCAAAATGTGCTATGGGATAGATTTGCGCTTTTACAAATCTCTTCGTACCCTAACCTCTTTCTATTGATGTGATCCTAATCACAATCTTCTGCAAAATGTGCTATGGGATGGATTTGCGCTTTTACAAATCTCTTTGTACCCTAACCTCTTTCCATTAATGTGATCCTAATCACAATTTTCTGCATAATGTGCTATGGGATAGATTTGCGCTTTTACAAATCTCTTCGTACCCTAACCTCTTTCCATTGATGTGATCCTAATCACAATCTTCTGCAAAATGTGCTATGGGATAGATTTGCTCTTTTACAAATCTCTTTGTACCCTAACCTCTTTCCATTGATGTGATCCTATTCACACTTTTCTGCAAAATGTGCTATGGGATAGATTTGCGCATTTACAAATCACTTCGTACCCTAACCTCTTTCCATTGATGTGATCCTAATCACAATTTTCTGCAAAATGTGCTATGGAATAGATTTGCGCATTAAGAAATTCCTACATACCCTAACCTCTTTCCATTGATGTGATCCTAATCACAATTTTCTGCAAAATGTGCTATGGGATAGATTTGCGCTTTTACAAATCACTTCGTACCCTAACCTCTTTCCATTGATGTGATCCTAATCACAATTTTCTGCAAAATGTTCTATGGAATAGATTTGCGCATTAAGAAATTCCTACGTACCCTAACCTCTTTCCATTGATGTGATCCTAATCACACTTTTCTGCAAAATGTGCTATGGGATAGATTTGCGCTTTTACAAATCACTTCGTACCCTAACCTCTTTCCATTTATGTGATCCTAATCACAATTTTCTGCAAAATGTGCTATAGGATAGATTTGGGCTTTTACAAATCTCTTTGTAACCTAACCTCATTCCATTTATGTGATCCTAATAACAATTTTCTGCAAAATGTGCAATGGGATAGATTTGAGCTTATACAAATCTTTTTGTACCCTAACCTCTTTCCATTGATGTGATCCTAATCACAATTTTCTGCAAAATGTGCTATGTGAGTGATTTGCGCTTATACAAATCTCTTTGTACCCTAATCTCTTTCCATTTATATGATCCTAATCACAATTTTCTGCAAAATGTGCTATGGGATAGAATTGCGCTTATACAAATCTCTTTGTACACTAACCTCTTTCCATTGATGTAATCCTAATCACAATTTTTTGCAAAATGAGCTATGGGATAGAATTGCGCCTATACAAATCTCTTTGTACACTGACCTCTTTCCATTTATGTGATCCTAATCACAATTTTCTGCAAAATGTGCTATGGGATAGAATGGCGCTTTTACAAATCTCTCTGTACCCTAACCTCTTTCCATTGATGTGATCCTAATAACAATTTTCTGCAAAATGTGCTATGGGATAGATTTGCGCTTTTACAAATCTCTTTGTACCCTAACCTCTTTCCATTGATGTGATCCTAATCCCAATTTTCTGCAAAATGAGCTATGGGATGGATTTGCGCTTTTACAAATCTCTCTGTACCCTAACCTCTTTATATTGATGTGATCCTAATCACTTTTCTGCAAAATGTGCTATGGGTAAGATTTGAGCTTTTACAAATCTCTCTTTACCCTAACCTCTTTCCATTGATGTGATCCTAATCACAATTTTCTGCAAAATGTACTATGGGATAGATTTGCGCATTAAGAAATTCATACGTACCCTAACCTCTTTCCATTGATGTGATCCTAATCACAATTTTCTGCAAAATGTGCTATGGGATAGATTTGCTCATTAAGAAATTCTTACGTACCCTAACCTCTTTCCATTGATGTGATCCTAATCACAATTTTCTGCAAAATGTGCTATGGGATAGATTTGCGCTTTTACAAATCTCTTTGTACCCTAACCTCTTTCCATTGATGTGATCCTAATCACAATTTTCTGCAAAATGAGCTATGGGATGGATTTGCGCTTTTACAAATCTCTCTGTACCCTAACCTCTTTCCATTGATGTGATCCTAATCACAATTTTCTGCAAAATGTGCAATGGGATAGATTTGCGCATATACAAATCTCTTTGTACCCTAACCTCTTTCAATTTATGTGATCCTAATCACAATTTTCAGCAAAATGTGCTATGGGATAGATTTGCTCATTAAGAAATTCTTACGTACCCTAACCTCTTTCCATTGATGTGATCCTAATCACAATTTTCTGCAAAATGTGCTATGGGATAGATTTGCGCTTTTACAAATCTCTTTGTACCCTAAACTCTATCCATTGATTTGATCCTAATCACAATTTTCTGCAAAATGAGCTATGGGATGGATTTGCGCTTTTACAAATCTCTCTGTACCCTAACCTCTTTCCATTGATGTGATCCTAATCACAATTTTCAGAAAAATGTGCAATGGGATAGATTTGCGCTTATACAAATCTCTTTGTACTCTAACCTCTTTCCATTTATGTGATCCTAATCACAATTTTCTGCAAAATGTGCTATGGGATAGATTTGCGCTTTAGCAAATCTCTTTGTACCCTAACCTATTTCCATGGATGTGATCCTAATCACAATTTTCTGCAAAATGTGCAATGGGATAGATTTGCGCTTATACAAATCTCTTTGTACCCTAACCTCTTTTTATTAATGTGATCCTAATTACAATTTTCTGCAAAATGAGCTATGGGATAGATTTGCGCTTTTAAAAATCTCTCTGTACCCTAACCTCTTTCCATTGATGTGATCCTAATCACAATTTTCTGCAAAATGTGCTATGGGATAGATTTGCGCTTATACAAATCTCTTTGAACTGTGACTTCTTTCCATTGATGTGATCCTAATCACAATTTTATGCAAAATGTGCTATGGGAGTGATTTGCGCTTATACAAATCTCTTTCTACCCTAACCTCTTTCCATTTATGTGATCCTTATCACAATTTTCTGCAAAATGTGGTATGGAATAGATTTAAGCTTTTACAAATTCCTTCGTACCTTAACCTCTTTCCATTTATTTGATCCTAATCACAATTTTCTGCAAAATGTGCTATGGGATAGAATTGCGCTTATACAAATCTCATTGTACCCTAACCTCTTTCCATTGATGTGATCCTAATCACAATTTTCTGCAAAATGTGCTATGGGATAGATTTGAGCTTCTACAAATCTCTCTGTACCCTAACCTCTTTCCATTGATGTGATCCTAATCTCAATTTTCTGCAAAATGTGCTATGGGATAGAATTGCGCTTATACAAATCTCTTTGTACACTAACCTCTTACCATTGATGTGATTCTAATCACAATCTTCTGCAAAATGTGCTATGAGATAGATTTGCGCTTTTACAAATCTCTTCGTACCCTAACCTCTTTCCATTGATGTGATCCTAATCACAATCTTCTGCAAAATGTGCTATGGGAGAGATGTGCGCTTATACAAATCTCTTCGTACCCTAACCGATTTCCATTTATGTGATCCTAATCACAATCTTCTGCAAAATGTGCTATGGGAGTGATGTGCGCTTATAAAAATCTCTTCGTACCCTAACCGATTTCCATTTATGTGATCCTAATCACAATCTTCTGCAAAATGTGCTATGGGAGAGATGTGCGCTTATAAAAATCTCTTCGTACCCTAACCTCTTTCCATTGATGTGATCCTAATCACAATTTTCTGCAAAATGTGCTATGGGATAGATTTGCGCTTTTACAAATCACTTCATACCCTAACCTCTTTCCATTGATGTGATCCTATTCACAATTTTCTGCAAAATGTGCTATGGGATAGATTTGCGCTTTTACAAATCTCTCTGTACCCAAACCTCTTTCCATTGATGTGATCCTAATCACCATTTTCTGAAAAATGTGCTATGGGATAGATTTGCGATTTTACAAATCTCTTTGTACCCTAACCTCTTTCCATTGATGTGATCCTAATCACAATTTTCTGCAAAATGAGCTATGGGATAGATTTGCGCTTTTACAAATCTCTCTGTACCCTAACCTCTTTCCATTGATGTGATCCTAATCACAATCTTCTGCAAAATGTGCTATGGGATAGATTTGCGCTTTTACAAATCTCTTCGTACCCTAACCTCTTTCTATTGATGTGATCCTAATCACAATCTTCTGCAAAATGTGCTATGGGATGGATTTGCGCTTTTACAAATCTCTTTGTACCCTAACCTCTTTCCATTAATGTGATCCTAATCACAATTTTCTGCATAATGTGCTATGGGATAGATTTGCGCTTTTACAAATCTCTTCGTACCCTAACCTCTTTCCATTGATGTGATCCTAATCACAATCTTCTGCAAAATGTGCTATGGGATAGATTTGCTCTTTTACAAATCTCTTTGTACCCTAACCTCTTTCCATTGATGTGATCCTATTCACACTTTTCTGCAAAATGTGCTATGGGATAGATTTGCGCATTTACAAATCACTTCGTACCCTAACCTCTTTCCATTGATGTGATCCTAATCACAATTTTCTGCAAAATGTGCTATGGAATAGATTTGCGCATTAAGAAATTCCTACATACCCTAACCTCTTTCCATTGATGTGATCCTAATCACAATTTTCTGCAAAATGTGCTATGGGATAGATTTGCGCTTTTACAAATCTCTCTGTACCCTAACCTCTTTCCATTGATGTGATCCTAATCACAATTTTCTGCAAAATGTGCTATGGGATAGATTTGCGATTTTACAAATCTCTTTGTATCCTAACCTCTTTCCATTGATGTGATCCTAATCACAATTTTCTGCAAAATGTGCTATGGAATAGATTTGCGAATTAAGAAATTCCTACGTACCCTAACCTCTTTCCATTGATGTGATCCTAATAACAATTTTCTGAAAAATGTGCTATGGGATAGATTTGCGCTTTTACAAATCACTTCGTACCCTAACCTCTTTCCATTGATGTGATCCTAATCACAATTTTCTGCAAAATGTGCTATGGAATAGATTTGCACATTAAGAAATTCCTACGTACCCTAACCTCTTTCCATTGATGTGATCCTAATCACACTTTTCTGCAAAATGTGCTATGGGATAGATTTGCGCTTTTACAAATCACTTCGTACCCTAACCTCTTTCCATTTATGTGATCCTAATCACAATTTTCTGCAAAATGTGCTATAGGATAGATTTGGGCTTTTACAAATCTCTTTGTAACCTAACCTCATTCCATTTATGTGATCCTAATAACAATTTTCTGCAAAATGAGCAATGGGATAGATTTGAGCTTATACAAATCTCTTTGTACCCTAACCTCTTTCCATTGATGTGATCCTAATCACAATTTTCTGCAAAATGTGCTATGTGAGTGATTTGCGCTTATACAAATCTCTTTGTACCCTAATCTCTTTCCATTTATATGATCCTAATCACAATTTTCTGCAAAATGTGCTATGGGATAGAATTGCGCTTATACAAATCTCTTTGTACACTAACCTCTTTCCATTGAAGTAATCCTAATCACAATTTTTTGCAAAATGTGCTATGGGATAGAATTGCGCCTATACAAATCTCTTTGTACACTGACCTCTTTCCATTTATGTGATCCTAATCACAATTTTCTGCAAAATGTGCTATGGGATAGAATGGCGCTTTTACAAATCTCTCTGTACCCTAACCTCTTTCCATTGATGTGATCCTAATAACAATTTTTTGCAAAATGTGCTATTGGATAGATTTGCGCTTATACAAACCTCTTTGTACACTGACCTCTTTCCATTTATGTGATCCTAATCACAATTTTCTGCAAAATGTGCTATGGGATAGATTTGCGTTTTAGCAAATCTCTTTGTACCCTAACCTCTTTCCATTGATGTGATCCTAATCACAATTTTCTGCAAAATGTGCAATGGGATAGATTTGCGCTTATACAAATCTCTTTGTACCCTAACCTCTTTCCATTGATGTGATCCTAATCACAATTTTCTGCAAAATGTGCTATGGGATAGATTTGCGCTTTAGCAAATCTCTTTGTACCCTAACCTCTTTCCATTGATGTGATCCTAATCACAATTTTCTGCAAAATGAGCTATGGGATAGATTTGCGCTTTTACAAATCTCTCTGTACACTAACCTCTTTCCATTGATGTGATCCTAATCACAATTTTCTGCAAAATGTGCTATGGGATAGATTTGCGCTTATACAAATCTCTTTGTACTCTGACCTCTTTCCATTTATGTGATCCTAATCACAATTTTCTGCAAAATGGGCTATGGGATATATTTGGACTTTTACCAATCTCTTTGTAACCTAACCTCTTTCCATTTATGTGATCCTAATCACAATTTTCTGCAAAATGTGTAATGGGATAGATTTGCGCTTATACAAATCTCTTTGTACCCTAACCTCTTTCCATTTATGTGATCCTAATCACAATTTTCTGCAAAATGTGCTATGGGATAGATTTGCGCTTATACAAATCTCTTTGTACTCTGACCTCTTTCCATTTATGTGATCCTAATCACAATTTTCTGCAAAATGGGCTATGGGATATATTTGGACTTTTACCAATCTCTTTGTAACCTAACCTCTTTCCATTTATGTGATCCTAATCACAATTTTCTGCAAAATGTGTAATGGGATAGATTTGCGCTTATACAAATCTCTTTGTACCCTAACCTCTTTCCATTTATGTGATCCTTATCACAATTTTCTGCAAAATGTGGTATGGGATAGATTTGCGCTTTTACATATTCCTTCGTACCCTAACCTCTTTCCATTTATATGATCCTAATCACAATTTTCTGTAAAATGTGCTATGGGATAGAATTGCGCTTATAAAAATTTCTTTGTACACTAACCTCTTACCATTGATGTGATTCTAATCTCAATTTTTTGCAAAATGTGCTATGGGATAGATTTGAGCTTTTACAAATCTCTCTGTACCCTAACCTCTTTCCATTGATGTGATCCTAATCACAATTTTCTGCAAAATGTGCTATGGGATAGATTTGCGCATTAAGAAATTCCTACGTACCCTAACCTCTTTCCATTGATGTGATCCTAATCACAATTTTCTGCAAAATGTGCTATGGGATAGATTTGCTCATTAAGAAATTCTTACGTACCCTAACCTCTTTCCATTGATGTGATCCTAATAACAATTTTCTGCAAAATGTGCTATGGGATAGATTTGCGCTTTTACAAACCTCTTTGTACCCTAACCTCTTTCCATTGATATGATCCTAATCACAATTTTCTGCAAAATGAGCTATGGGATGGATTTGCGCTTTTACAGATCTCTCTGTACCCTAACCTCTTTCCATTGATGTGATCCTAATCACAATTTTCTGCAAAATGTACTATGGGATAGATTTGCGCATTAAGAAATTCCTACGTACCCTAACCTCTTTCCATTGATGTGATCCTAATCACAATTTTCTGCAAAATGTGCTATGGGATAGATTTGCTCATTAAGAAATTCTTACGTACCCTAACCTCTTTCCATTGATGTGATCCTAATCACAATTTTCTGCAAAATGTGCTATGGGATAGATTTGCGCTTTTACAAATCTCTTTGTACCCTAACCTCTTTCCATTGATGTGATCCTAATCACAATTTTCTGCAAAATGAGCTATGGGATGGATTTGCGCTTTTACAAATCTCTCTGTACCCTAACCTCTTTCCATTGATGTGGTCCTAATCACAATTTTCTGCAAAATGTGCAATGGGATAGATTTGCGCATATACAAATCTCTTTGTACCCTAACCTCTTTCAATTTATGTGATCCTAATCACAATTTTCAGCAAAATGTGCTATGGGATAGATTTGCTCATTAAGAAATTCTTACGTACCCTAACCTCTTTCCATTGATGTGATCCTAATCACAATTTTCTGCAAAATGAGCTATGGGATAGATTTGCGCTTTTACAAATCTCTTTGTACCCTAAACTCTTTCCATTGATGTGATCCTAATCACAATTTTCTGCAAAATGAGCTATGGGATGGATTTGCGCTTTTACAAATCTCTCTGTACCCTAACCTCTTTCCATTGATGTGATCCTAATCACAATTTTCTGCAAAATGTGCAATGGGATAGATTTGCGCTTATACAAATCTCTTTGTACTCTAACCTCTTTCCATTGATGTGATCCTAATCACAATTTTCAGAAAAATGTGCTATGGGATAGATTTGCTCATTAAGAAATTCTTACGTTCCCTAACCTCTTTCCATTGATGTGATCCTAATCACAATTTTCTGCAAAATGTGCTATGGGATAGATTTGCGCTTTTGCAAATCTCTTTGTACCCTAACCTCTTTCCATTGATGTGATCCTAATCACAATTTTCTGCAAAATGTGCTATGGGATAGATTTGCGCTTTTACAAATCTCTCTATACCCTAACCTCTTTCCATTGATGTGATCCTAATCACAATTTTCTGCAAAATGTGCTATGGGATAGATTTGCGCTTTAGCAAATCTCTTTGTACCCTAACCTATTTCCATGGATGTGATCCTAATTACAATTTTCTGCAAAATGAGCTATGGGATAGATTTGCGCTTTTAAAAATCTCTCTGTACCCTAACCTCTTTCCATTGATGTGATCCTAATCACAATTTTCTGCGAAATGAGCTATGGGATAGATTTGCGGTTTTAAAAATCTCTCTGTACCCTAACCTCTTTCCATTGATGTGATCCTAATCACAATTTTCTGCAAAATGTGCAATGGGATAGATTTGCGCTTATACAAATCTCTTTGTACCCTAACCTCTTTCCATTGATGTGATCCTAATTACAATTTTCTGCAAAATGAGCTATGGGATAGATTTGCGCTTTTAAAAATCTCTCTGTACCCTAACCTCTTTCCATTGATATGATCCTAATCACAATTTTCTGCAAAATGTGCTATGGGATAGATTTGCGCTTATACAAATCTCTTTGAACTGTGACTTCTTTCCATTTATGTGATCCTAATCACAATTTTCTGCAAAATGTGCTAAGGGATACATTTGGGCTTTTACAAATCTTTTTGTAACCTAACCTCATTCCATTGATGTGATCCTAATCACAATTTTATGCAAAATGTGCTATGGGAGTGATTTGCGCTTATACAAATCTCTTTCTACCCTAACCTCTTTCCATTTATGTGATCCTTATCACAATTTTCTGCAAAATTTGGTATGGAATAGATTTGCGCTTTTACAAATCTCTTCGTACCCTAACCTCTTTCCATTGATGTGATCCTAATCACAATCTTCTGCAAAATGTGCTATGGGAGAGATGTGCGCTTATAAAAATCTGTTCGTACCCTAACCGATTTCCATTTATGTGATCCTAATCACAATCTTCTGCAAAATGTGCTATGGGAGAGATGTGCGCATATAAAAATCTCTTCGTACCCTAACCTCTTTCCATTGATATGATCCTAATCACAATTTTCTGCAAAATGAGCTATGGGATAGATTTGCGCTTTTACAAATCTCTCTGTACCCTAACCTCTTTCCATTGATGTGATCCTAATCACAATCTTCTGCAAAATGTGCTATGGGATAGATTTGCGCTTTTACAAATCTCTTCGTACCCTAACCTCTTTCTATTGATGTGATCCTAATCACAATCTTCTGCAAAATGTGCTATGGGATGGATTTGCGCTTTTACAAATCTCTTTGTACCCTAACCTCTTTCCATTAATGTGATCCTAATCACAATTTTCTGCATAATGTGCTATGGGATAGATTTGCGCTTTTACAAATCTCTTCGTACCCTAACCTCTTTCCATTGATGTGATCCTAATCACAATCTTCTGCAAAATGTGCTATGGGATAGATTTGCTCTTTTACAAATCTCTTTGTACCCTAACCTCTTTCCATTGATGTGATCCTATTCACACTTTTCTGCAAAATGTGCTATGGGATAGATTTGCGCATTTACAAATCACTTCGTACCCTAACCTCTTTCCATTGATGTGATCCTAATCACAATTTTCTGCAAAATGTGCTATGGGAGAGATGTGCGCTTATAAAAATCTCTTCGTACCCTAACCGATTTCCATTTATGTGATCCTAATCACAATCTTCTGCAAAATGTGCTATGGGAGAGATGTGCGCATATAAAAATCTCTTCGTACCCTAACCTCTTTCCATTGATATGATCCTAATCACAATTTTCTGCAAAATGTGCTATGGGATAGATTTGCGCTTTTACAAATCACTTCGTACCCTAACCTCTTTCCATTGATGTGATCCTAATCACAATTTTCTGCAAAATGTGCTATGGGATAGATTTGCGCTTTTACAAATCTCTCTGTACCCAAACCTCTTTCCATTGATGTGATCCTAATCACCATTTTCTGCAAAATGTGCTATGGGATAGATTTGCGATTTTACAAATCTCTTTGTACCCTAACCTCTTTCCATTGATGTGATCCTAATCACAATTTTCTGCAAAATGTGCTATGGGAGAGATGTGCGCTTATAAAAATCTCTTCGTACCCTAACCGATTTCCATTTATGTGATCCTAATCACAATCTTCTGCAAAATGTGCTATGGGAGAGATGTGCGCATATAAAAATCTCTTCGTACCCTAACCTCTTTCCATTGATATGATCCTAATCACAATTTTCTGCAAAATGTGCTATGGGATAGAATTGCGCTTATACAAATCTCATAGTACACTAACCTCTTTCCATTGATGTGATCCTAATCACAATTTTCTGCAAAATGTGCTATGGGATAGATTTGAGCTTCTACAAATCTCTCTGTACCCTAACCTCTTTCCATTGATGTGATCCTAATCACAATTTTCTGCAAAATGTGCTATGGGATAGATTTGAGCTTCTACAAATCTCTCTGTACCCTAACCTCTTACCATTGATGTGATTCTAATCACAATTTTCTGCAAAATGTGCTATGGGATAGATTTGCGCTTATACAAATCTCTTTGAACTGTGACTTCTTTCCATTTATGTGATCCTAATCACAATTTTCTGCAAAATGTGCTAAGGGATACATTTGGGCTTTTACAAATCTTTTTGTAACCTAACCTCATTCCATTGATGTGATCCTAATCACAATTTTATGCAAAATGTGCTATGGGAGTGATTTGCGCTTATACAAATCTCTTTCTACCCTAACCTCTTTCCATTTATGTGATCCTTATCACAATTTTCTGCAAAATTTGGTATGGAATAGATTTGCGCTTTTACAAATCTCTTCGTACCCTAACCTCTTTCCATTGATGTGATCCTAATCACAATCTTCTGCAAAATGTGCTATGGGAGAGATGTGCGCTTATAAAAATCTGTTCGTACCCTAACCGATTTCCATTTATGTGATCCTAATCACAATCTTCTGCAAAATGTGCTATGGGAGAGATGTGCGCATATAAAAATCTCTTCGTACCCTAACCTCTTTCCATTGATATGATCCTAATCACCATTTTCTGCAAAATGTGCTATGGGATAGATTTGCGATTTTACAAATCTCTTTGTACACTAACCTCTTTCCATTGATGTGATCCTAATCACAATTTTCTGCAAAATGAGCTATGGGATAGATTTGCGCTTTTACAAATCTCTCTGTACCCTAACCTCTTTCCATTGATGTGATCCTAATCACAATCTTCTGCAAAATGTGCTATGGGATAGATTTGCGCTTTTACAAATCTCTTCGTACCCTAACCTCTTTCTATTGATGTGATCCTAATCACAATCTTCTGCAAAATGTGCTATGGGATGGATTTGCGCTTTTACAAATCTCTTTGTACCCTAACCTCTTTCCATTAATGTGATCCTAATCACAATTTTCTGCATAATGTGCTATGGGATAGATTTGCGCTTTTACAAATCTCTTCGTACCCTAACCTCTTTCCATTGATGTGATCCTAATCACAATCTTCTGCAAAATGTGCTATGGGATAGATTTGCTCTTTTACAAATCTCTTTGTACCCTAACCTCTTTCCATTGATGTGATCCTATTCACACTTTTCTGCAAAATGTGCTATGGGATAGATTTGCGCATTTACAAATCACTTCGTACCCTAACCTCTTTCCATTGATGTGATCCTAATCACAATTTTCTGCAAAATGTGCTATGGGAGAGATGTGCGCTTATAAAAATCTCTTCGTACCCTAACCGATTTCCATTTATGTGATCCTAATCACAATCTTCTGCAAAATGTGCTATGGGAGAGATGTGCGCTTATAAAAATCTCTTCGTACCCTAACCTCTTTCCATTGATATGATCCTAATCACAATTTTCTGCAAAATGTGCTATGGGATAGATTTGCGCTTTTACAAATCACTTCGTACCCTAACCTCTTTCCATTGATGTGATCCTAATCACAATTTTCTGCAAAATGTGCTATGGGATAGATTTGCGCTTTTACAAATCTCTCTGTACCCAAACCTCTTTCCATTGATGTGATCCTAATCACCATTTTCTGCAAAATGTGCTATGGGATAGATTTGCGATTTTACAAATCTCTTTGTACCCTAACCTCTTTCCATTGATGTGATCCTAATCACAATTTTCTGCAAAATGTGCTATGGGAGAGATGTGCGCTTATAAAAATCTCTTCGTACCCTAACCGATTTCCATTTATGTGATCCTAATCACAATCTTCTGCAAAATGTGCTATGGGAGAGATGTGCGCATATAAAAATCTCTTCGTACCCTAACCTCTTTCCATTGATATGATCCTAATCACAATTTTCTGCAAAATGTGCTATGGGATAGAATTGCGCTTATACAAATCTCATTGTACACTAACCTCTTTCCATTGATGTGATCCTAATCACAATTTTCTGCAAAATGTGCTATGGGATAGATTTGAGCTTCTACAAATCTCTCTGTACCCTAACCTCTTTCCATTGATGTGATCCTAATCACAATTTTCTGCAAAATGTGCTATGGGATAGATTTGAGCTTCTACAAATCTCTCTGTACCCTAACCTCTTACCATTGATGTGATTCTAATCACAATTTTCTGCAAAATGTGCTATGGGATAGATTTGCGCTTATACAAATCTCTTTGAACTGTGACTTCTTTCCATTTATGTGATCCTAATCACAATTTTCTGCAAAATGTGCTAAGGGATACATTTGGGCTTTTACAAATCTTTTTGTAACCTAACCTCATTCCATTGATGTGATCCTAATCACAATTTTATGCAAAATGTGCTATGGGAGTGATTTGCGCTTATACAAATCTCTTTCTACCCTAACCTCTTTCCATTTATGTGATCCTTATCACAATTTTCTGCAAAATTTGGTATGGAATAGATTTGCGCTTTTACAAATCTCTTCGTACCCTAACCTCTTTCCATTGATATGATCCTAATCACAATCTTCTGCAAAATGTGCTATGGGAGAGATGTGCGCTTATAAAAATCTGTTCGTACCCTAACCGATTTCCATTTATGTGATCCTAATCACAATCTTCTGCAAAATGTGCTATGGGAGAGATGTGCGCATATAAAAATCTCTTCGTACCCTAACCTCTTTCCATTGATATGATCCTAATCACCATTTTCTGCAAAATGTGCTATGGGATAGATTTGCGATTTTACAAATCTCTTTGTACACTAACCTCTTTCCATTGATGTGATCCTAATCACAATTTTCTGCAAAATGAGCTATGGGATAGATTTGCGCTTTTACAAATCTCTCTGTACCCTAACCTCTTTCCATTGATGTGATCCTAATCACAATCTTCTGCAAAATGTGCTATGGGATAGATTTGCGCTTTTACAAATCTCTTCGTACCCTAACCTCTTTCTATTGATGTGATCCTAATCACAATCTTCTGCAAAATGTGCTATGGGATGGATTTGCGCTTTTACAAATCTCTTTGTACCCTAACCTCTTTCCATTAATGTGATCCTAATCACAATTTTCTGCATAATGTGCTATGGGATAGATTTGCGCTTTTACAAATCTCTTCGTACCCTAACCTCTTTCCATTGATGTGATCCTAATCACAATCTTCTGCAAAATGTGCTATGGGATAGATTTGCTCTTTTACAAATCTCTTTGTACCCTAACCTCTTTCCATTGATGTGATCCTATTCACACTTTTCTGCAAAATGTGCTATGGGATAGATTTGCGCATTTACAAATCACTTCGTACCCTAACCTCTTTCCATTGATGTGATCCTAATCACAATTTTCTGCAAAATGTGCTATGGGAGAGATGTGCGCTTATAAAAATCTCTTCGTACCCTAACCGATTTCCATTTATGTGATCCTAATCACAATCTTCTGCAAAATGTGCTATGGGAGAGATGTGCGCATATAAAAATCTCTTCGTACCCTAACCTCTTTCCATTGATATGATCCTAATCACAATTTTCTGCAAAATGTGCTATGGGATAGATTTGCGCTTTTACAAATCACTTCGTACCCTAACCTCTTTCCATTGATGTGATCCTAATCACAATTTTCTGCAAAATGTGCTATGGGATAGATTTGCGCTTTTACAAATCTCTCTGTACCCAAACCTCTTTCCATTGATGTGATCCTAATCACCATTTTCTGCAAAATGTGCTATGGGATAGATTTGCGATTTTACAAATCTCTTTGTACCCTAACCTCTTTCCATTGATGTGATCCTAATCACAATTTTCTGCAAAATGTGCTATGGGAGAGATGTGCGCTTATAAAAATCTCTTCGTACCCTAACCGATTTCCATTTATGCGATCCTAATCACAATCTTCTGCAAAATGTGCTATGGGAGAGATGTGCGCATATAAAAATCTCTTCGTACCCTAACCTCTTTCCATTGATATGATCCTAATCACAATTTTCTGCAAAATGTGCTATGGGATAGAATTGCGCTTATACAAATCTCATTGTACACTAACCTCTTTCCATTGATGTGATCCTAATCACAATTTTCTGCAAAATGTGCTATGGGATAGATTTGAGCTTCTACAAATCTCTCTGTACCCTAACCTCTTTCCATTGATGTGATCCTAATCACAATTTTCTGCAAAATGTGCTATGGGATAGATTTGAGCTTCTACAAATCTCTCTGTACCCTAACCTCTTACCATTGATGTGATTCTAATCACAATCTTCTGCAAAATGTGCTATGGGATAGATTTGCGCTTTTACAAATCTCTTCGTACCCTAACCGATTTCCATTTATGTGATCCTAATCACAATGTTCTGCAAAATGTGCTATGGGAGAGATGTGCGCTTATAAAAATCTCTTCGTACCCTAACCGATTTCCATTTATGTGATCCTAATCACAATCTTCTGCAAAATGTGCTATGGGATAGATTTGCGCTTTTACAAATCACTTCGTACCCTAACCTCTTTCCATTGATGTGATCCTAATCACAATTTTCTGCAAAATGTGCTATGGGATAGATTTGCGCTTTTACAAATCACTTCGTACCCTAACCTCTTTCCATTGATGTGATCCTAATCACAATTTTCTGCAAAATGTGCTATGGGATAGATTTGCGCTTTTACAAATCTCTCTGTACCCAAACCTCTTTCCATTGATGTGATCCTAATCACCATTTTCTGCAAAATGTGCTATGGGATAGATTTGCGATTTTACAAATCTCTTTGTACCCTAACCTCTTTCCATTGATGTGATCCTAATCACAATTTTCTGCAAAAAGAGCTATGGGATAGATTTGCGCTTTTACAAATCTCTCTGTACCCTAACCTCTTTCCATTGATGTGATCCTAATCACAATCTTCTGCAAAATGTGCTATGGGATAGATTTGCGCTTTTACAAATCTCTTCGTACCCTAACCTCTTTCTATTGATGTGATCCTAATCACAATCTTCTGCAAAATGTGCTATGGGATGGATTTGCGCTTTTACAAATCTCTTTGTACCCTAACCTCTTTCCATTGATGTGATCCTAATCACAATTTTCTGCAAAATGAGCTATGGGATAGATTTGCGCTTTTACAAATCTCTCTGTACCCTAACCTCTTTCCATTGATGTGATCCTAATCACAATTTTCTGCAAAATGTGCTATGGGATAGATTTGCTCATTAAGAAATTCTTACGTACCCTAACCTCTTTCCATTGATGTGATCCTAATAACAATTTTCTGCAAAATGTGCTATGGGATAGATTTGCGCTTTTACAAACCTCTTTGTACCCTAACCTCTTTCCATTGATATGATCCTAATCACAATTTTCTGCAAAATGAGCTATGGGATGGATTTGCGCTTTTACAAATCTCTCTGTACCCTAACCTCTTTCCATTGATGTGATCCTAATCACAATTTTCTGCAAAATGTACTATGGGATAGATTTGCGCATTAAGAAATTCCTACGTACCCTAACCTCTTTCCATTGATGTGATCCTAATTACAATTTTCTGCAAAATGAGCTATGGGATAGATTTGCGCTTTTAAAAATCTCTCTGTACCCTAACCTCTTTCCATTGATGTGATCCTAATCACAATTTTCTGCAAAATGTGCTATGGGATAGATTTGCGCTTATACAAATCTCTTTGAACTGTGACTTCTTTCCATTTATGTGATCCTAATCACAATTTTCTGCAAAATGTGCTAAGGGATACATTTGGGCTTTTACAAATCTTTTTGTAACCTAACCTCATTCCATTGATGTGATCCTAATCACAATTTTATGCAAAATGTGCTATGGGAGTGATTTGCGCTTATACAAATCTCTTTCTACCCTAACCTCTTTCCATTTATGTGATCCTTATCACAATTTTCTGCAAAATTTGGTATGGAATAGATTTGCGCTTTTACAAATCTCTTCGTACCCTAACCTCTTTCCATTGATGTGATCCTAATCACAATCTTCTGCAAAATGTGCTATGGGAGAGATGTGCGCTTATAAAAATCTGTTCGTACCCTAACCGATTTCCATTTATGTGATCCTAATCACAATCTTCTGCAAAATGTGCTATGGGAGAGATGTGCGCATATAAAAATCTCTTCGTACCCTAACCTCTTTCCATTGATATGATCCTAATCACCATTTTCTGCAAAATGTGCTATGGGATAGATTTGCGATTTTACAAATCTCTTTGTACACTAACCTCTTTCCATTGATGTGATCCTAATCACAATTTGCTGCAAAATGAGCTATGGGATAGATTTGCGCTTTTACAAATCTCTCTGTACCCTAACCTCTTTCCATTGATGTGATCCTAATCACAATCTTCTGCAAAATGTGCTATGGGATAGATTTGCGCTTTTACAAATCTCTTCGTACCCTAACCTCTTTCTATTGATGTGATCCTAATCACAATCTTCTGCAAAATGTGCTATGGGATAGATTTGCGCTTTTACAAATCTCTTTGTACCCTAACCTCTTTCCATTAATGTGATCCTAATCACAATTTTCTGCATAATGTGCTATGGGATAGATTTGCGCTTTTACAAATCTCTTCGTACCCTAACCTCTTTCCATTGATGTGATCCTAATCACAATCTTCTGCAAAATGTGCTATGGGATAGATTTGCTCTTTTACAAATCTCTTTGTACCCTAACCTCTTTCCATTGATGTGATCCTATTCACACTTTTCTGCAAAATGTGCTATGGGATAGATTTGCGCATTTACAAATCACTTCGTACCCTAACCTCTTTCCATTGATGTGATCCTAATCACAATCTTCTGCAAAATGTGCTATGGGAGAGATGTGCGCATATAAAAATCTCTTCGTACCCTAACCTCTTTCCATTGATATGATCCTAATCACAATTTTCTGCAAAATGTGCTATGGGATAGATTTGCGCTTTTACAAATCACTTCGTACCCTAACCTCTTTCCATTGATGTGATCCTAATCACAATTTTCTGCAAAATGTGCTATGGGATAGATTTGCGCTTTTACAAATCTCTCTGTACCCAAACCTCTTTCCATTGATGTGATCCTAATCACCATTTTCTGCAAAATGTGCTATGGGATAGATTTGCGCTTTTACAAATCTCTTTGTACCCTAACCTCTTTCCATTGATGTGATCCTAATCACAATTTTCTGCAAAATGTGCTATGGGAGAGATGTGCGCTTATAAAAATCTCTTCGTACCCTAACCGATTTCCATTTATGTGATCCTAATCACAATCTTCTGCAAAATGTGCTATGGGAGAGATGTGCGCATATAAAAATCTCTTCGTACCCTAACCTCTTTCCATTGATATGATCCTAATCACAATTTTCTGCAAAATGTGCTATGGGATAGAATTGCGCTTATACAAATCTCATTGTACACTAACCTCTTTCCATTGATGTGATCCTAATCACAATTTTCTGCAAAATGTGCTATGGGATAGATTTGAGCTTCTACAAATCTCTCTGTACCCTAACCTCTTTCCATTGATGTGATCCTAATCACAATTTTCTGCAAAATGTGCTATGGGATAGATTTGAGCTTCTACAAATCTCTCTGTACCCTAACCTCTTACCATTGATGTGATTCTAATCACAATTTTCTGCAAAATGTGCTATGGGATAGATTTGCGCTTATACAAATCTCTTTGAACTGTGACTTCTTTCCATTTATGTGATCCTAATCACAATTTTCTGCAAAATGTGCTAAGGGATACATTTGGGCTTTTACAAATCTTTTTGTAACCTAACCTCATTCCATTGATGTGATCCTAATCACAATTTTATGCAAAATGTGCTATGGGAGTGATTTGCGCTTATACAAATCTCTTTCTACCCTAACCTCTTTCCATTTATGTGATCCTTATCACAATTTTCTGCAAAATTTGGTATGGAATAGATTTGCGCTTTTACAAATCTCTTCGTACCCTAACCTCTTTCCATTGATGTGATCCTAATCACAATCTTCTGCAAAATGTGCTATGGGAGAGATGTGCGCTTATAAAAATCTGTTCGTACCCTAACCGATTTCCATTTATGTGATCCTAATCACAATCTTCTGCAAAATGTGCTATGGGAGAGATGTGCGCATATAAAAATCTCTTCGTACCCTAACCTCTTTCCATTGATATGATCCTAATCACCATTTTCTGCAAAATGTGCTATGGGATAGATTTGCGATTTTACAAATCTCTTTGTACACTAACCTCTTTCCATTGATGTGATCCTAATCACAATTTTCTGCAAAATGAGCTATGGGATAGATTTGCGCTTTTACAAATCTCTCTGTACCCTAACCTCTTTCCATTGATGTGATCCTAATCACAATCTTCTGCAAAATGTGCTATGGGATAGATTTGCGCTTTTACAAATCTCTTCGTACCCTAACCTCTTTCTATTGATGTGATCCTAATCACAATCTTCTGCAAAATGTGCTATGGGATGGATTTGCGCTTTTACAAATCTCTTTGTACCCTAACCTCTTTCCATTAATGTGATCCTAATCACAATTTTCTGCATAATGTGCTATGGGATAGATTTGCGCTTTTACAAATCTCTTCGTACCCTAACCTCTTTCCATTGATGTGATCCTAATCACAATCTTCTGCAAAATGTGCTATGGGATAGATTTGCTCTTTTACAAATCTCTTTGTACCCTAACCTCTTTCCATTGATGTGATCCTATTCACACTTTTCTGCAAAATGTGCTATGGGATAGATTTGCGCATTTACAAATCACTTCGTACCCTAACCTCTTTCCATTGATGTGATCCTAATCACAATTTTCTGCAAAATGTGCTATGGGAGAGATGTGCGCTTATAAAAATCTCTTCGTACCCTAACCGATTTCCATTTATGTGATCCTAATCACAATCTTCTGCAAAATGTGCTATGGGAGAGATGTGCGCATATAAAAATCTCTTCGTACCCTAACCTCTTTCCATTGATATGATCCTAATCACAATTTTCTGCAAAATGTGCTATGGGATAGATTTGCGCTTTTACAAATCACTTCGTACCCTAACCTCTTTCCATTGATGTGATCCTAATCACAATTTTCTGCAAAATGTGCTATGGGATAGATTTGCGCTTTTACAAATCTCTCTGTACCCAAACCTCTTTCCATTGATGTGATCCTAATCACCATTTTCTGCAAAATGTGCTATGGGATAGATTTGCGATTTTACAAATCTCTTTGTACCCTAACCTCTTTCCATTGATGTGATCCTAATCACAATTTTCTGCAAAATGTGCTATGGGAGAGATGTGCGCTTATAAAAATCTCTTCGTACCCTAACCGATTTCCATTTATGTGATCCTAATCACAATCTTCTGCAAAATGTGCTATGGGAGAGATGTGCGCATATAAAAATCTCTTCGTACCCTAACCTCTTTCCATTGATATGATCCTAATCACAATTTTCTGCAAAATGTGCTATGGGATAGAATTGCGCTTATACAAATCTCATTGTACACTAACCTCTTTCCATTGATGTGATCCTAATCACAATTTTCTGCAAAATGTGCTATGGGATAGATTTGAGCTTCTACAAATCTCTCTGTACCCTAACCTCTTTCCATTGATGTGATCCTAATCACAATTTTCTGCAAAATGTGCTATGGGATAGATTTGAGCTTCTACAAATCTCTCTGTACCCTAACCTCTTACCATTGATGTGATTCTAATCACAATTTTCTGCAAAATGTGCTATGGGATAGATTTGCGCTTATACAAATCTCTTTGAACTGTGACTTCTTTCCATTTATGTGATCCTAATCACAATTTTCTGCAAAATGTGCTAAGGGATACATTTGGGCTTTTACAAATCTTTTTGTAACCTAACCTCATTCCATTGATGTGATCCTAATCACAATTTTATGCAAAATGTGCTATGGGAGTGATTTGCGCTTATACAAATCTCTTTCTACCCTAACCTCTTTCCATTTATGTGATCCTTATCACAATTTTCTGCAAAATTTGGTATGGAATAGATTTGCGCTTTTACAAATCTCTTCGTACCCTAACCTCTTTCCATTGATGTGATCCTAATCACAATCTTCTGCAAAATGTGCTATGGGAGAGATGTGCGCTTATAAAAATCTGTTCGTACCCTAACCGATTTCCATTTATGTGATCCTAATCACAATCTTCTGCAAAATGTGCTATGGGAGAGATGTGCGCATATAAAAATCTCTTCGTACCCTAACCTCTTTCCATTGATATGATCCTAATCACCATTTTCTGCAAAATGTGCTATGGGATAGATTTGCGATTTTACAAATCTCTTTGTACACTAACCTCTTTCCATTGATGTGATCCTAATCACAATTTTCTGCAAAATGAGCTATGGGATAGATTTGCGCTTTTACAAATCTCTCTGTACCCTAACCTCTTTCCATTGATGTGATCCTAATCACAATCTTCTGCAAAATGTGCTATGGGATAGATTTGCGCTTTTACAAATCTCTTCGTACCCTAACCTCTTTCTATTGATGTGATCCTAATCACAATCTTCTGCAAAATGTGCTATGGGATGGATTTGCGCTTTTACAAATCTCTTTGTACCCTAACCTCTTTCCATTAATGTGATCCTAATCACAATTTTCTGCATAATGTGCTATGGGATAGATTTGCGCTTTTACAAATCTCTTCGTACCCTAACCTCTTTCCATTGATGTGATCCTAATCACAATCTTCTGCAAAATGTGCTATGGGATAGATTTGCTCTTTTACAAATCTCTTTGTACCCTAACCTCTTTCCATTGATGTGATCCTATTCACACTTTTCTGCAAAATGTGCTATGGGATAGATTTGCGCATTTACAAATCACTTCGTACCCTAACCTCTTTCCATTGATGTGATCCTAATCACAATTTTCTGCAAAATGTGCTATGGGAGAGATGTGCGCTTATAAAAATCTCTTCGTACCCTAACCGATTTCCATTTATGTGATCCTAATCACAATCTTCTGCAAAATGTGCTATGGGAGAGATGTGCGCATATAAAAATCTCTTCGTACCCTAACCTCTTTCCATTGATATGATCCTAATCACAATTTTCTGCAAAATGTGCTATGGGATAGATTTGCGCTTTTACAAATCACTTCGTACCCTAACCTCTTTCCATTGATGTGATCCTAATCACAATTTTCTGCAAAATGTGCTATGGGATAGATTTGCGCTTTTACAAATCTCTCTGTACCCAAACCTCTTTCCATTGATGTGATCCTAATCACCATTTTCTGCAAAATGTGCTATGGGATAGATTTGCGATTTTACAAATCTCTTTGTACCCTAACCTCTTTCCATTGATGTGATCCTAATCACAATTTTCTGCAAAATGTGCTATGGGAGAGATGTGCGCTTATAAAAATCTCTTCGTACCCTAACCGATTTCCATTTATGCGATCCTAATCACAATCTTCTGCAAAATGTGCTATGGGAGAGATGTGCGCATATAAAAATCTCTTCGTACCCTAACCTCTTTCCATTGATATGATCCTAATCACAATTTTCTGCAAAATGTGCTATGGGATAGAATTGCGCTTATACAAATCTCATTGTACACTAACCTCTTTCCATTGATGTGATCCTAATCACAATTTTCTGCAAAATGTGCTATGGGATAGATTTGAGCTTCTACAAATCTCTCTGTACCCTAACCTCTTTCCATTGATGTGATCCTAATCACAATTTTCTGCAAAATGTGCTATGGGATAGATTTGAGCTTCTACAAATCTCTCTGTACCCTAACCTCTTACCATTGATGTGATTCTAATCACAATCTTCTGCAAAATGTGCTATGGGATAGATTTGCGCTTTTACAAATCTCTTCGTACCCTAACCGATTTCCATTTATGTGATCCTAATCACAATGTTCTGCAAAATGTGCTATGGGAGAGATGTGCGCTTATAAAAATCTCTTCGTACCCTAACCGATTTCCATTTATGTGATCCTAATCACAATCTTCTGCAAAATGTGCTATGGGAGAGATGTGCGCATATAAAAATCTCTTCGTACCCTAACCTCTTTCCATTGATATGATCCTAATCACAATTTTCTGCAAAATGTGCTATGGGATAGATTTGCGCTTTTACAAATCACTTCGTACCCTAACCTCTTTCCATTGATGTGATCCTAATCACAATTTTCTGCAAAATGTGCTATGGGATAGATTTGCGCTTTTACAAATCTCTCTGTACCCAAACCTCTTTCCATTGATGTGATCCTAATCACCATTTTCTGCAAAATGTGCTATGGGATAGATTTGCGATTTTACAAATCTCTTTGTACCCTAACCTCTTTCCATTGATGTGATCCTAATCACAATTTTCTGCAAAATGAGCTATGGGATAGATTTGCGCTTTTACAAATCTCTCTGTACCCTAACCTCTTTCCATTGATGTGATCCTAATCACAATCTTCTGCAAAATGTGCTATGGGATAGATTTGCGCTTTTACAAATCTCTTCGTACCCTAACCTCTTTCTATTGATGTGATCCTAATCACAATCTTCTGCAAAATGTGCTATGGGATGGATTTGCGCTTTTACAAATCTCTTTGTACCCTAACCTCTTTCCATTGATGTGATCCTAATCACAATTTTCTGCAAAATGAGCTATGGGATAGATTTGCGCTTTTACAAATCTCTCTGTACCCTAACCTATTTCCATTGATGTGATCCTAATCACAATTTTCTGCAAAATGTGCTATGGGATAGATTTGCTCATTAAGAAATTCTTACGTACCCTAACCTCTTTCCATTGATGTGATCCTAATAACAATTTTCTGCAAAATGTGCTATGGGATAGATTTGCGCTTTTACAAACCTCTTTGTACCCTAACCTCTTTCCATTGATATGATCCTAATCACAATTTTCTGCAAAATGAGCTATGGGATGGATTTGCGCTTTTACAAATCTCTCTGTACCCTAACCTCTTTCCATTGATGTGATCCTAATCACAATTTTCTGCAAAATGTACTATGGGATAGATTTGCGCATTAAGAAATTCCTACGTACCCTAACCTCTTTCCATTGATGTGATCCTAATCACAATTTTCTGCAAAATGTGCTATGGGATAGATTTGCTCATTAAGAAATTCTTACGTACCCTAACCTCTTTCCATTGATGTGATCCTAATCACAATTTTCTGCAAAATGAGCTATGGGATGGATTTGCGCTTTTACAAATCTCTCTGTACCCTAACCTCTTTCCATTGATGTGGTCCTAATCACAATTTTCTGCAAAATGTGCAATGGGATAGATTTGCGCATATACAAATCTCTTTGTACCCTAACCTCTTTCAATTTATGTGATCCTAATCACAATTTTCAGCAAAATGTGCTATGGGATAGATTTGCTCATTAAGAAATTCTTACGTACCCTAACCTCTTTCCATTGATGTGATCCTAATCACAATTTTCTGCAAAATGAGCTATGGGATGGATTTGCGCTTTTACAAATCTCTCTGTACCCTAACCTCTTTCCATTGATGTGATCCTAATCACAATTTTCTGCAAAATGTGCAATGGGATAGATTTGCGCTTATACAAATCTCTTTGTACTCTAACCTCTTTCCATTGATGTGATCCTAATCACAATTTTCTGCAAAATGTACTATGGGATAGATTTGCGCATTAAGAAATTCCTACGTACCCTAACCTCTTTCCATTGATGTGATCCTAATCACAATTTTCTGCAAAATGTGCTATGGGATAGATTTGCTCATTAAGAAATTCTTACGTACCCTAACCTCTTTCCATTGATGTGATCCTAATCACAATTTTCTGCAAAATGAGCTATGGGATGGATTTGCGCTTTTACAAATCTCTCTGTACCCTAACCTCTTTCCATTGATGTGGTCCTAATCACAATTTTCTGCAAAATGTGCAATGGGATAGATTTGCGCATATACAAATCTCTTTGTACCCTAACCTCTTTCAATTTATGTGATCCTAATCACAATTTTCAGCAAAATGTGCTATGGGATAGATTTGCTCATTAAGAAATTCTTACGTACCCTAACCTCTTTCCATTGATGTGATCCTAATCACAATTTTCTGCAAAATGAGCTATGGGATGGATTTGCGCTTTTACAAATCTCTCTGTACCCTAACCTCTTTCCATTGATGTGATCCTAATCACAATTTTCTGCAAAATGTGCAATGGGATAGATTTGCGCTTATACAAATCTCTTTGTACTCTAACCTCTTTCCATTGATGTGATCCTAATCACAATTTTCAGAAAAATGTGCTATGGGATAGATTTGCTCATTAAGAAATTCTTACGTACCCTAACCTCTTTCCATTGATGTGATCCTAATCACAATTTTCTGCAAAATGTGCTATGGGATAGATTTGCGCTTTTGCAAATCTCTTTGTACCCTAACCTCTTTCCATTGATGTGATCCTAATCACAATTTTCTGCAAAATGTGCTATGGGATAGATTTGCGCTTTTACAAATCTCTCTATACCCTAACCTCTTTCCATTGATGTGATCCTAATCACAATTTTCTGCAAAATGTGCTATGGGATAGATTTGCGCTTTAGCAAATCTCTTTGTACCCTAACCTATTTCCATGGATGTGATCCTAATTACAATTTTCTGCAAAATGAGCTATGGGATAGATTTGCGCTTTTAAAAATCTCTCTGTACCCTAACCTCTTTCCATTGATGTGATCCTAATCACAATTTTCTGCGAAATGAGCTATGGGATAGATTTGCGGTTTTAAAAATCTCTCTGTACCCTAACCTCTTTCCATTGATGTGATCCTAATCACAATTTTCTGCAAAATGTGCAATGGGATAGATTTGCGCTTATACAAATCTCTTTGTACCCTAACCTCTTTCCATTGATGTGATCCTAATTACAATTTTCTGCAAAATGAGCTATGGGATAGATTTGCGCTTTTAAAAATCTCTCTGTACCCTAACCTCTTTCCATTGATGTGATCCTAATCACAATTTTCTGCAAAATGTGCTATGGGATAGATTTGCGCTTATACAAATCTCTTTGAACTGTGACTTCTTTCCATTTATGTGATCCTAATCACAATTTTCTGCAAAATGTGCTAAGGGATACATTTGGGCTTTTACAAATCTTTTTGTAACCTAACCTCATTCCATTGATGTGATCCTAATCACAATTTTATGCAAAATGTGCTATGGGAGTGATTTGCGCTTATACAAATCTCTTTCTACCCTAACCTCTTTCCATTTATGTGATCCTTATCACAATTTTCTGCAAAATTTGGTATGGAATAGATTTGCGCTTTTACAAATCTCTTCGTACCCTAACCTCTTTCCATTGATGTGATCCTAATCACAATCTTCTGCAAAATGTGCTATGGGAGAGATGTGCGCTTATAAAAATCTGTTCGTACCCTAACCGATTTCCATTTATGTGATCCTAATCACAATCTTCTGCAAAATGTGCTATGGGAGAGATGTGCGCATATAAAAATCTCTTCGTACCCTAACCTCTTTCCATTGATATGATCCTAATCACCATTTTCTGCAAAATGTGCTATGGGATAGATTTGCGATTTTACAAATCTCTCTGTACCCTAACCTCTTTCCATTGATGTGATCCTAATCACAATCTTCTGCAAAATGTGCTATGGGATAGATTTGCGCTTTTACAAATCTCTTCGTACCCTAACCTCTTTCTATTGATGTGATCCTAATCACAATCTTCTGCAAAATGTGCTATGGGATGGATTTGCGCTTTTACAAATCTCTTTGTACCCTAACCTCTTTCCATTAATGTGATCCTAATCACAATTTTCTGCATAATGTGCTATGGGATAGATTTGCGCTTTTACAAATCTCTTCGTACCCTAACCTCTTTCCATTGATGTGATCCTAATCACAATCTTCTGCAAAATGTGCTATGGGATGGATTTGCGCTTTTACAAATCTCTTTGTACCCTAACCTCTTTCCATTAATGTGATCCTAATCACAATTTTCTGCATAATGTGCTATGGGATAGATTTGCGCTTTTACAAATCTCTTCGTACCCTAACCTCTTTCTATTGATGTGATCCTAATCACAATCTTCTGCAAAATGTGCTATGGGATGGATTTGCGCTTTTACAAATCTCTTTGTACCCTAACCTCTTTCCATTAATGTGATCCTAATCACAATTTTCTGCATAATGTGCTATGGAATAGATTTGCGCTTTTACAAATCTCTTCGTACCCTAACCTCTTTCCATTGATGTGATCCTAATCACAATCTTCTGCAAAATGTGCTATGGGAGAGATGTGCGCTTATAAAAATCTGTTCGTACCCTAACCGATTTCCATTTATGTGATCCTAATCACAATCTTCTGCAAAATGTGCTATGGGAGAGATGTGCGCATATAAAAATCTCTTCGTACCCTAACCTCTTTCCATTGATGTGATCCTAATCACAATTTGCTGCAAAATGAGCTATGGGATAGATTTGCGCTTTTACAAATCTCTCTGTACCCTAACCTCTTTCCATTGATGTGATCCTAATCACAATCTTCTGCAAAATGTGCTATGGGATAGATTTGCGCTTTTACAAATCTCTTCGTACCCTAACCTCTTTCTATTGATGTGATCCTAATCACAATCTTCTGCAAAATGTGCTATGGGATGGATTTGCGCTTTTACAAATCTCTTTGTACCCTAACCTCTTTCCATTAATGTGATCCTAATCACAATTTTCTGCATAATGTGCTATGGGATAGATTTGCGCTTTTACAAATCTCTTCGTACCCTAACCTCTTTCCATTGATGTGATCCTAATCACAATCTTCTGCAAAATGTGCTATGGGATAGATTTGCTCTTTTACAAATCTCTTTGTACCCTAACCTCTTTCCATTGATGTGATCCTATTCACACTTTTCTGCAAAATGTGCTATGGGATAGATTTGCGCATTTACAAATCACTTCGTACCCTAACCTCTTTCCATTGATGTGATCCTAATCACAATTTTCTGCAAAATGTGCTATGGGAGAGATGTGCGCTTATAAAAATCTCTTCGTACCCTAACCGATTTCCATTTATGTGATCCTAATCACAATCTTCTGCAAAATGTGCTATGGGAGAGATGTGCGCATATAAAAATCTCTTCGTACCCTAACCTCTTTCCATTGATATGATCCTAATCACAATTTTCTGCAAAATGTGCTATGGGATAGATTTGCGCTTTTACAAATCACTTCGTACCCTAACCTCTTTCCATTGATGTGATCCTAATCACAATTTTCTGCAAAATGTGCTATGGGATAGATTTGCGCTTTTACAAATCTCTCTGTACCCAAACCTCTTTCCATTGATGTGATCCTAATCACCATTTTCTGCAAAATGTGCTATGGGATAGATTTGCGATTTTACAAATCTCTTTGTACCCTAACCTCTTTCCATTGATGTGATCCTAATCACAATTTTCTGCAAAATGTGCTATGGGAGAAATGTGCGCTTATAAAAATCTCTTCGTACCCTCACCGATTTCCATTTATGTGATCCTAATCACAATCTTCTGCAAAATGTGCTATGGGAGAGATGTGCGCATATAAAAATCTCTTCGTACCCTAACCTCTTTCCATTGATATGATCCTAATCACAATTTTCTGCAAAATGTGCTATGGGATAGAATTGCGCTTATACAAATCTCATTGTACACTAACCTCTTTCCATTGATGTGATCCTAATCACAATTTTCTGCAAAATGTGCTATGGGATAGATTTGAGCTTCTACAAATCTCTCTGTACCCTAACCTCTTTCCATTGATGTGATCCTAATCACAATTTTCTGCAAAATGTGCTATGGGATAGATTTGAGCTTCTACAAATCTCTCTGTACCCTAACCTCTTACCATTGATGTGATTCTAATCACAATTTTCTGCAAAATGTGCTATGGGATAGATTTGCGCTTATACAAATCTCTTTGAACTGTGACTTCTTTCCATTTATGTGATCCTAATCACAATTTTCTGCAAAATGTGCTAAGGGATACATTTGGGCTTTTACAAATCTTTTTGTAACCTAACCTCATTCCATTGATGTGATCCTAATCACAATTTTATGCAAAATGTGCTATGGGAGTGATTTGCGCTTATACAAATCTCTTTCTACCCTAACCTCTTTCCATTTATGTGATCCTTATCACAATTTTCTGCAAAATTTGGTATGGAATAGATTTGCGCTTTTACAAATCTCTTCGTACCCTAACCTCTTTCCATTGATGTGATCCTAATCACAATCTTCTGCAAAATGTGCTATGGGAGAGATGTGCGCTTATAAAAATCTGTTCGTACCCTAACCGATTTCCATTTATGTGATCCTAATCACAATCTTCTGCAAAATGTGCTATGGGAGAGATGTGCGCATATAAAAATCTCTTCGTACCCTAACCTCTTTCCATTGATATGATCCTAATCACCATTTTCTGCAAAATGTGCTATGGGATAGATTTGCGATTTTACAAATCTCTTTGTACACTAACCTCTTTCCATTGATGTGATCCTAATCACAATTTTCTGCAAAATGAGCTATGGGATAGATTTGCGCTTTTACAAATCTCTCTGTACCCTAACCTCTTTCCATTGATGTGATCCTAATCACAATCTTCTGCAAAATGTGCTATGGGATAGATTTGCGCTTTTACAAATCTCTTCGTACCCTAACCTCTTTCTATTGATGTGATCCTAATCACAATCTTCTGCAAAATGTGCTATGGGATGGATTTGCGCTTTTACAAATCTCTTTGTACCCTAACCTCTTTCCATTAATGTGATCCTAATCACAATTTTCTGCATAATGTGCTATGGGATAGATTTGCGCTTTTACAAATCTCTTCGTACCCTAACCTCTTTCCATTGATGTGATCCTAATCACAATCTTCTGCAAAATGTGCTATGGGATAGATTTGCTCTTTTACAAATCTCTTTGTACCCTAACCTCTTTCCATTGATGTGATCCTATTCACACTTTTCTGCAAAATGTGCTATGGGATAGATTTGCGCATTTACAAATCACTTCGTACCCTAACCTCTTTCCATTGATGTGATCCTAATCACAATTTTCTGCAAAATGTGCTATGGGAGAGATGTGCGCTTATAAAAATCTCTTCGTACCCTAACCGATTTCCATTTATGTGATCCTAATCACAATCTTCTGCAAAATGTGCTATGGGAGAGATGTGCGCATATAAAAATCTCTTCGTACCCTAACCTCTTTCCATTGATATGATCCTAATCACAATTTTCTGCAAAATGTGCTATGGGATAGATTTGCGCTTTTACAAATCACTTCGTACCCTAACCTCTTTCCATTGATGTGATCCTAATCACAATTTTCTGCAAAATGTGCTATGGGATAGATTTGCGCTTTTACAAATCTCTCTGTACCCAAACCTCTTTCCATTGATGTGATCCTAATCACCATTTTCTGCAAAATGTGCTATGGGATAGATTTGCGATTTTACAAATCTCTTTGTACCCTAACCTCTTTCCATTGATGTGATCCTAATCACAATTTTCTGCAAAATGTGCTATGGGAGAGATGTGCGCTTATAAAAATCTCTTCGTACCCTAACCGATTTCCATTTATGTGATCCTAATCACAATCTTCTGCAAAATGTGCTATGGGAGAGATGTGCGCATATAAAAATCTCTTCGTACCCTAACCTCTTTCCATTGATATGATCCTAATCACAATTTTCTGCAAAATGTGCTATGGGATAGAATTGCGCTTATACAAATCTCATTGTACACTAACCTCTTTCCATTGATGTGATCCTAATCACAATTTTCTGCAAAATGTGCTATGGGATAGATTTGAGCTTCTACAAATCTCTCTGTACCCTAACCTCTTTCCATTGATGTGATCCTAATCACAATTTTCTGCAAAATGTGCTATGGGATAGATTTGAGCTTCTACAAATCTCTCTGTACCCTAACCTCTTACCATTGATGTGATTCTAATCACAATTTTCTGCAAAATGTGCTATGGGATAGATTTGCGCTTATACAAATCTCTTTGAACTGTGACTTCTTTCCATTTATGTGATCCTAATCACAATTTTCTGCAAAATGTGCTAAGGGATACATTTGGGCTTTTACAAATCTTTTTGTAACCTAACCTCATTCCATTGATGTGATCCTAATCACAATTTTATGCAAAATGTGCTATGGGAGTGATTTGCGCTTATACAAATCTCTTTCTACCCTAACCTCTTTCCATTTATGTGATCCTTATCACAATTTTCTGCAAAATTTGGTATGGAATAGATTTGCGCTTTTACAAATCTCTTCGTACCCTAACCTCTTTCCATTGATGTGATCCTAATCACAATCTTCTGCAAAATGTGCTATGGGAGAGATGTGCGCTTATAAAAATCTGTTCGTACCCTAACCGATTTCCATTTATGTGATCCTAATCACAATCTTCTGCAAAATGTGCTATGGGAGAGATGTGCGCATATAAAAATCTCTTCGTACCCTAACCTCTTTCCATTGATATGATCCTAATCACCATTTTCTGCAAAATGTGCTATGGGATAGATTTGCGATTTTACAAATCTCTTTGTACACTAACCTCTTTCCATTGATGTGATCCTAATCACAATTTTCTGCAAAATGAGCTATGGGATAGATTTGCGCTTTTACAAATCTCTCTGTACCCTAACCTCTTTCCATTGATGTGATCCTAATCACAATCTTCTGCAAAATGTGCTATGGGATAGATTTGCGCTTTTACAAATCTCTTCGTACCCTAACCTCTTTCTATTGATGTGATCCTAATCACAATCTTCTGCAAAATGTGCTATGGGATGGATTTGCGCTTTTACAAATCTCTTCGTACCCTAACCTCTTTCCATTAATGTGATCCTAATCACAATTTTCTGCATAATGTGCTATGGGATAGATTTGCGCTTTTACAAATCTCTTCGTACCCTAACCTCTTTCCATTGATGTGATCCTAATCACAATTTTCTGCAAAATGTGCTATGGGAGAGATGTGCGCTTATAAAAATCTCTTCGTACCCTAACCGATTTCCATTTATGTGATCCTAATCACAATCTTCTGCAAAATGTGCTATGGGAGAGATGTGCGCATATAAAAATCTCTTCGTACCCTAACCTCTTTCCATTGATATGATCCTAATCACAATTTTCTGCAAAATGTGCTATGGGATAGATTTGCGCTTTTACAAATCACTTCGTACCCTAACCTCTTTCCATTGATGTGATCCTAATCACAATTTTCTGCAAAATGTGCTATGGGATAGATTTGCGCTTTTACAAATCTCTCTGTAACCAAACCTCTTTCCATTGATGTGATCCTAATCACCATTTTCTGCAAAATGTGCTATGGGATAGATTTGCGATTTTACAAATCTCTTTGTACCCTAACCTCTTTCCATTGATGTGATCCTAATCACAATTTTCTGCAAAATGTGCTATGGGAGAGATGTGCGCTTATAAAAATCTCTTCGTACCCTAACCGATTTCCATTTATGCGATCCTAATCACAATCTTCTGCAAAATGTGCTATGGGAGAGATGTGCGCATATAAAAATCTCTTCGTACCCTAACCTCTTTCCATTGATATGATCCTAATCACAATTTTCTGCAAAATGTGCTATGGGATAGAATTGCGATTTTACAAATCTCATTGTACACTAACCTCTTTCCATTGATGTGATCCTAATCACAATTTTCTGCAAAATGTGCTATGGGATAGATTTGAGCTTCTACAAATCTCTCTGTACCCTAACCTCTTTCCATTGATGTGATCCTAATCACAATTTTCTGCAAAATGTGCTATGGGATAGATTTGAGCTTCTACAAATCTCTCTGTACCCTAACCTCTTACCATTGATGTGATTCTAATCACAATCTTCTGCAAAATGTGCTATGGGATAGATTTGCGCTTTTACAAATCTCTTCGTACCCTAACCGATTTCCATTTATGTGATCCTAATCACAATGTTCTGCAAAATGTGCTATGGGAGAGATGTGCGCTTATAAAAATCTCTTCGTACCCTAACCGATTTCCATTTATGTGATCCTAATCACAATCTTCTGCAAAATGTGCTATGGGAGAGATGTGCGCATATAAAAATCTCTTCGTACCCTAACCTCTTTCCATTGATATGATCCTAATCACAATTTTCTGCAAAATGTGCTATGGGATAGATTTGCGCTTTTACAAATCACTTCGTACCCTAACCTCTTTCCATTGATGTGATCCTAATCACAATTTTCTGCAAAATGTGCTATGGGATAGATTTGCGCTTTTACAAATCTCTCTGTACCCAAACCTCTTTCCATTGATGTGATCCTAATCACCATTTTCTGCAAAATGTGCTATGGGATAGATTTGCGATTTTACAAATCTCTTTGTACCCTAACCTCTTTCCATTGATGTGATCCTAATCACAATTTTCTGCAAAATGAGCTATGGGATAGATTTGCGCTTTTACAAATCTCTCTGTACCCTAACCTCTTTCCATTGATGTGATCCTAATCACAATCTTCTGCAAAATGTGCTATGGGATAGATTTGCGCTTTTACAAATCTCTTCGTACCCTAACCTCTTTCTATTGATGTGATCCTAATCACAATCTTCTGCAAAATGTGCTATGGGATGGATTTGCGCTTTTACAAATCTCTTTGTACCCTAACCTCTTTCCATTGATGTGATCCTAATCACAATTTTCTGCATAATGTGCTATGGGATAGATTTGCGCTTTTACAAACCTCTTCGTACCCTAACCTCTTTCCATTGATGTGATCCTAATCACAATCTTCTGCAAAATGTGCTATGGGATAGATTTGCTCTTTTACAAATCTCTTTGTACCCTAACCTCTTTCCATTGATGTGATCCTATTCACACTTTTCTGCAAAATGTGCTATGGGATAGATTTGCGCATTTACAAATCACTTCGTACACTAACCTCTTTCCATTGATGTGATCCTAATCACAATTTTCTGCAAAATGTGCTATGGAATAGATTTGCGCATTAAGAAATTCCTACATACCCTAACCTCTTTCCATTGATGTGATCCTAATCACAATTTTCTGCAAAATGTGCTATGGGATAGATTTGCGCTTTTACAAATCTCTCTGTACCCTAACCTCTTTCCATTGATGTGATCCTAATCACAATTTTCTGCAAAATGTGCTATGTGATAGATTTGCGATTTTACAAATCTCTTTGTATCCTAACCTCTTTCCATTGATGTGATCCTAATCACAATTTTCTGCAAAATGTGCTATGGAATAGATTTGCGCATTAAGAAATTCCTACGTACCCTAACCTCTTTCCATTGATGTGATCCTAATCACAATTTTCTGAAAAATGTGCTATGGGATAGATTTGCGCTTTTACAAATCACTTCGTACCCTAACCTCTTTCCATTGATGTGATCCTAATCACAATTTTCTGCAAAATGTGCTATGGAATAGATTTGCGCATTAAGAAATTCCTACGTACCCTTACCTCTTTCCATTGATGTGATCCTAATCACACTTTTCTGCAAAATGTGCTATGGGATAGATTTGCGCTTTTACAAATCACTTCGTACCCTAACCTCTTTCCATTGATGTGATCCTAATCACAATTTTCTGCAAAATGTGCTATGGGATAGAATGGCGCTTTTACAAATCTCTCTGTACCCTAACCTCTTTCCATTGATGTGATCCTAATAACAATTTTCTGCAAAATGTGCTATTGGATAGATTTGCGCTTATACAAACCTCTTTGTACACTGACCTCTTTCCATTTATGTGATCCTAATCACAATTTTCTGCAAAATGTGCTATGGGATAGATTTGCGTTTTAGCAAATCTCTTTGTACCCTAACCTCTTTCCATTGATGTGATCCTAATCACAATTTTCTACAAAATGAGATATGGGATAGATTTGCGCTTTTACAAATCTCTCTGTACCCTAACATCTTTCCATTGATGTGATCCTAATCACAATTTTCTGCAAAATGTGCTATGGGATAGATTTGCGCTTATACAAATTTCTTTGTACTCTGACCTCTTTCCATTTATGTGATCCTAATCACAATTTTCTGCAAAATGTGCTATGGGATAGATTTGGATTTTTACCAATCCCTTTGTAACCTAACCTCTTTCCATTTATGTGATCCTAATCACAATTTTCTGCAAAATGTGCAATGGGATTGATTTGCGCTTATACAAATCTCTTTGTACCCTAACCTCTCTCCATTGATGTGATCCTAATCACAATTTTCTGCAAAATGTGCTATGGGAGTGATTTGCGCTTATACAAATCTCTTTGTACTCTGACCTCTTTCCATTTATGTGATCCTAATAACAATTTTCTGCAAAATGTGCTATGGGATAGATTTGGACTTTTACCGATCTCTTTGTAACCTAACCTCTTTCCATTTATGTGATCCTAATCGCAATTTTCTGCAAAATGTGCTATGGGATAGATTTGCGCTTATACAACTGTCTTTGTACCCTAACCTCTTTTCATTGATGTGATCCTAATCACAATTTTCTGCAAAATGTGTTATGGGAGTGATTTGCGCTTTTACAAATTCCTTCGTACACTAACCTCTTTCCATTTATATGATCCTAACCAAAATTTTCTACAAAATGTGCAATGGGATAGATTTGCGCTTATACAAATCTCTTTGTACCCTAACCTCTTTCCAATGATGTGATCCTAATCACAATTTTCTGCAAAATGAGCTATGGGATAGATTTGCGCTTTTACAAATCTCTCTGTACCCTAACCTCTTTCCTTTGATGTGATCCTAATCACAATTTTCTGCAAAATGTGCTATGGGATAGATTTGCGCTTTAGCAAATCTCTTTGTACCCTAACCTCTTTCCATTGATGTGATCCTAATCACAATTTTCTGCAAAATGAGCTATGGGATAGATTTGCGCTTTTACAAATCTCTCTGTACACTAACCTCTTTCCATTGATGTGATCCTAATCACAATTTTCTGCAAAATGTGCTATGGGATAGATTTGCGCTTATACAAATCTCTTTGTACTCTGACCTCTTTCCATTTATGTGATCTTAATCACAATTTTCTGCAAAATGGGCTATGGGATATATTTGGACTTTTACCAATCTCTTTGTAACCTAACCTCTTTCCATTTATGTGATCCTAATCACAATTTTCTGCAAAATGTGTAATGGGATAGATTTGCGCTTATACAAATCTCTTTGTACCCTAACCTCTTTCCATTTATGTGATCCTTATCACAATTTTCTGCAAAATGTGCTATGGGATAGATTTGCGCTTATACAAATCTCTTTGTACTCTGACCTCTTTCCATTTATGTGATCCTAATCACAATTTTCTGCAAAATGGGCTATGGGATATATTTGGACTTTTACCAATCTCTTTGTAACCTAACCTCTTTCCATTTATGTGATCCTAATCACAATTTTCTGCAAAATGTGTAATGGGATAGATTTGCGCTTATACAAATCTCTTTGTACCATAACCTCTTTCCATTTATGTGATCCTTATCACAATTTTCTGCAAAATGTGGTATGGGATAGATTTGCGCTTTTACATATTCCTTCGTACCCTAACCTCTTTCCATTTATATGATCCTAATCACAATTTTCTGCAAAATGTGCTATGGGATAGATTTGCGCATTAAGAAATTCCTACGTACCCTAACCTCTTTCCATTGATGTGATCCTAATCACAATTTTCTGCAAAATGTGCTATGGGATAGATTTGCTCATTAAGAAATTCTTACGTACCCTAACCTCTTTCCATTGATGTGATCCTAATCACTTTTCTGCAAAATGTGCTATGGGTTAGATTTGAGCTTTTACAAATCTCTCTGTACCCTAATCTCTTTCCATTGATGTGATCCTAATCACAATTTTCTGCAAAATGTACTATGGGATAGATTTGCGCATTAAGAAATTCCTACGTACCCTAACCTCTTTCCATTGATGTGATCCTAATCACAATTTTCTGCAAAATGTGCTATGGGATAGATTTGCTCATTAAGAAATTCTTACGTACCCTAACCTCTTTCCATTGATGTGATCCTAATCACAATTTTCTGCAAAATGTGCTATGGGATAGATTTGCGCTTTTACAAATCTCTTTGTACCCTAACCTCTTTCCATTGATGTGATCCTAATCACAATTTTCTGCAAAATGAGCTATGGGATGGATTTGCGCTTTTACAAATCTCTCTGTACCCTAACCTCTTTCCATTGATGTGGTCCTAATCACAATTTTCTGCAAAATGTGCAATGGGATAGATTTGCGCATATACAAATCTCTTTGTACCCTAACCTCTTTCAATTTATGTGATCCTAATCACAATTTTCAGCAAAATGTGCTATGGGATAGATTTGCTCATTAAGAAATTCTTACGTACCCTAACCTCTTTCCATTGATGTGATCCTAATCACAATTTTCTGCAAAATGTGCTATGGGATAGATTTGCGCTTTTACAAATCTCTTTGTACCCTAAACTCTTTCCATTGATGTGATCCTAATCACAATTTTCTGCAAAATGAGCTATGGGATGGATTTGCGCTTTTACAAATCTCTCTGTACCCTAACCTCTTTCCATTGATGTGATCCTAATCACAATTTTCTGCAAAATGTGCAATGGGATAGATTTGCGCTTATACAAATCTCTTTGTACTCTAACCTCTTTCCATTGATGTGATCCTAATCACAATTTTCAGAAAAATGTGCTATGGGATAGATTTGCTCATTAAGAAATTCTTACGTACCCTAACCTCTTTCCATTGATGTGATCCTAATCACAATTTTCTGCAAAATGTGCTATGGGATAGATTTGCGCTTTTACAAATCTCTTTGTACCCTAACCTCTTTCCATTGATGTGATCCTAATCACAATTTTCTGCAAAATGTGCTATGGGATAGATTTGCGCTTTAGCAAATCTCTTTGTACCCTAACCTATTTCCATGGATGTGATCCTAATTACAATTTTCTGCAAAATGAGCTATGGGATAGATTTGCGCTTTTAAAAATCTCTCTGTACCCTAACCTCTTTCCATTGATGTGATCCTAATCACAATTTTCTGCGAAATGAGCTATGGGATAGATTTGCGCTTTTAAAAATCTCTCTGTACCCTAACCTCTTTCCATTGATGTGATCCTAATCACAATTTTCTGCAAAATGTGCAATGGGATAGATTTGCGCTTATACAAATCTCTTTGTACCCTAACCTCTTTCCATTGATGTGATCCTAATCACAATTTTCTGCGAAATGAGCTATGGAATAGATTTGCGCTTTTAAAAATCTCTCTGTACCCTAACCTCTTTCCATTGATGTGATCCTAATCACAATTTTCTGCAAAATGAGCTATGGGATGGATTTGCGCTTTTACAAATCTCTCTGTACCCTAACCTCTTTCCATTGATGTGGTCCTAATCACAATTTTCTGCAAAATGTGCAATGGGATAGATTTGCGCATATACAAATTTCTTTGTACCCTAACCTCTTTCAATTTATGTGATCCTAATCACAATTTTCAGCAAAATGTGCTATGGGATAGATTTGCTCATTAAGAAATTCTTACGTACCCTAACCTCTTTCCATTGATGTGATCCTAATCACAATTTTCTGCAAAATGTGCTATGGGATAGATTTGCGCTTTTACAAATCTCTTTGTACCCTAAACTCTTTCCATTGATGTGATCCTAATCACAATTTTCTGCAAAATGAGCTATGGGATGGATTTGCGCTTTTACAAATCTCTCTGTACCCTAACCTCTTTCCATTGATGTGATCCTAATCACAATTTTCTGCAAAATGTGCAATGGGATAGATTTGCGCTTATACAAATCTCTTTGTACTCTAACCTCTTTCCATTGATGTGATCCTAATCACAATTTTCAGAAAAATGTGCTATGGGATAAATTTGCTCATTAAGAAATTCTTACGTACCCTAACCTCTTTCCATTGATGTGATCCTAATCACAATTTTCTGCAAAATGTGCTATGGGATAGATTTGCGCTTTTACAAATCTCTTTGTACCCTAACCTCTTTCCATTGATGTGATCCTAATCACAATTTTCTGCAAAATGTGCTATGGGATAGATTTGCGCTTTTACAAATCTCTCTGTACCCTAACCTCTTTCCATTGATGTGATCCTAATCACAATTTTCTGCAAAATGTGCTATGGGATAGATTTGCGCTTTAGCAAATCTCTTTGTACCCTAACCTATTTCCATGGATGTGATCCTAATTACAATTTTCTGCAAAATGAGCTATGGGATAGATTTGCGCTTTTAAAAATCTCTCTGTACCCTAACCTCTTTCCATTGATGTGATCCTAATCACAATTTTCTGCGAAATGAGCTATGGGATAGATTTGCGCTTTTAAAAATCTCTCTGTACCCTAACCTCTTTCCATTGATGTGATCCTAATCACAATTTTCTGCAAAATGTGCAATGGGATAGATTTGCGCTTATACAAATCTCTTTGTACCCTAACCTCTTTCCATTGATGTGATCCTAATTACAATTTTCTGCAAAATGAGCTATGGGATAGATTTGCGCTTTTAAAAATCTCTCTGTACCCTAACCTCTTTCCATTGATGTGATCCTAATCACAATTTTCTGCAAAATGTGCTATGGGATAGATTTGCGCTTATACAAATCTCTTTGAACTGTGACTTCTTTCCATTTATGTGATCCTAATCACAATTTTCTGCAAAATGTGCTAAGGGATACATTTGGGCTTTTACAAATCTTTTTGTAACCTAACCTCATTCCATTGATGTGATCCTAATCACAATTTTATGCAAAATGTGCTATGGGAGTGATTTGCGCTTATACAAATCTCTTTCTACCCTAACCTCTTTCCATTTATGTGATCCTTATCACAATTTTCTGCAAAATTTGGTATGGAATAGATTTGCGCTTTTACAAATTCCTTTGTACCTTAACCTCTTTCCATTTATATGATCCTAATCACAATTTTCTGCAAAATGTGCTATGGGATAGAATTGCGCTTATACAAATCTCATTGTACCCTAACCTCTTTCCATTGATGTGATCCTAATCACAATTTTCTGCAAAATGTGCTATGGGATAGATTTGAGCTTCTACAAATCTCTCTGTACCCTAACCTCTTTCCATTGATGTAATCCTAATCACAATTTTCTGCAAAATGTGCTTTGGGATAGAATTGCGCTTATACAAATCTCTTTGTACACTAACCTCATACCATTGATGTGATTCTAATCACAATCTTCTGCAAAATGTGCTATGGGATAGATTTGCGCTTTTACAAATCTCTTCGTACCCTAACCTCTTTCCATTGATGTGATCCTAATCACAATCTTCTGCAAAATGTGCTATGGGAGAGATGTGCGCTTATAAAAATCTGTTCGTACCCTAACCGATTTCCATTTATGTGATCCTAATCACAATCTTCTGCAAAATGTGCTATGGGAGAGATGTGCGCATATAAAAATCTCTTCGTACCCTAACCTCTTTCCATTGATATGATCCTAATCACAATTTTCTGCAAAATGTGCTATGGGATAGATTTGCGCTTTTACAAATCACTTCGTACCCTAACCTCTTTCCATTGATGTGATCCTAATCACAATTTTCTGCAAAATGTGCTATGGGATAGATTTGCGCTTTTACAAATCTCTCTGTACCCAAACCTCTTTCCATTGATGTGATCCTAATCACCATTTTCTGCAAAATGTGCTATGGGATAGATTTGCGATTTTACAAATCTCTTTGTACCCTAACCTCTTTCCATTGATGTGATCCTAATCACAATTTTCTGCAAAATGAGCTATAGGATAGATTTGCGCTTTTACAAATCTCTCTGTACCCTAACCTCTTTCCATTGATGTGATCCTAATCACAATCTTCTGCAAAATGTGCTATGGGATAGATTTGCGCTTTTACAAATCTCTTCGTACCCTAACCTCTTTCTATTGATGTGATCCTAATCACAATCTTCTGCAAAATGTGCTATGGGATGGATTTGCGCTTTTACAAATCTCTTTGTACCCTAACCTCTTTCCATTAATGTGATCCTAATCACAATTTTCTGCATAATGTGCTATGGGATAGATTTGCGCTTTTACAAATCTCTTCGTACCCTAACCTCTTTCCATTGATGTGATCCTAATCACAATCTTCTGCAAAATGTGCTATGGGATAGATTTGCTCTTTTACAAATCTCTTTGTACCCTAACCTCTTTCCATTGATGTGATCCTATTCACACTTTTCTGCAAAATGTGCTATGGGATAGATTTGCGCATTTACAAATCACTTCGTACCCTAACCTCTTTCCATTGATGTGATCCTAATCACAATTTTCTGCAAAATGTGCTATGGGAGAGATGTGCGCTTATAAAAATCTCTTCGTACCCTAACCGATTTCCATTTATGTGATCCTAATCACAATCTTCTGCAAAATGTGCTATGGGAGAGATGTGCGCATATAAAAATCTCTTCGTACCCTAACCTCTTTTCATTGATATGATCCTAATCACAATTTTCTGCAAAATGTGCTATGGGATAGATTTGCGCTTTTACAAATCACTTCGTACCCTAACCTCTTTCCATTGATGTGATCCTAATCACAATTTTCTGCAAAATGTGCTATGGGATAGATTTGCGCTTTTACAAATCTCTCTGTACCCAAACCTCTTTCCATTGATGTGATCCTAATCACCATTTTCTGCAAAATGTGCTATGGGATAGATTTGCGATTTTACAAATCTCTTTGTACCCTAACCTCTTTCTATTGATGTGATCCTAATCACAATTTTCTGCAAAATGTGCTATGGGAGAGATGTGCGCTTATAAAAATCTCTTCGTACCCTAACCGATTTCCATTTATGTGATCCTAATCACAATCTTCTGCAAAATGTGCTATGGGAGAGATGGGCGCATATAAAAATCTCTTCGTACCCTAACCTCTTTCCATTGATATGATCCTAATCACAATTTTCTGCAAAATGTGCTATGGGATAGAATTGCGCTTATACAAATCTCATTGTACCCTAACCTCTTTCCATTGATGTGATCCTAATCACAATTTTCTGCAAAATGTGCTATGGGATAGATTTGAGCTTCTACAAATCTCTCTGTACCCTAACCTCTTTCCATTGATGTGATCCTAATCACAATTTTCTGCAAAATGTGCTTTGGGATAGAATTGCGCTTATACAAATCTCTTTGTACACTAACCTCTTACCATTGATGTGATTCTAATCACAATCTTCAGCAAAATGTGCTATGGGATAGATTTGCGCTTTTACAAATCTCTTCGTACCCTAACCGATTTCCATTTATGTGATCCTAATCACAATCTTCTGCAAAATGTGCTATGGGAGAGATGTGCGCTTATAAAAATCTCTTCGTACCCTAACCGATTTCCATTTATGTGATCCTAATCACAATCTTCTGCAAAATGTGCTATGGGAGAGATGTGCGCATATAAAAATCTCTTCGTACCCTAACCTCTTTCCATTGATATGATCCTAATCACAATTTTCTGCAAAATGTGCTATGGGATAGATTTGCGCTTTTACAAATCACTTCGTACCCTAACCTCTTTCCATTGATGTGATCCTAATCACAATTTTCTGCAAAATGTGCTATGGGATAGATTTGCGCTTTTACAAATCTCTCTGTACCCAAACCTTTTTCCATTGATGTGATCCTAATCACCATTTTCTGCAAAATGTGCTATGGGATAGATTTGCGATTTTACAAATCTCTTTGTACCCTAACCTCTTTCCATTGATGTGATCCTAATCACAATTTTCTGCAAAATGAGCTATGGGATAGATTTGCGCTTTTACAAATCTCTCTGTACCCTAACCTCTTTCCATTGATGTGATCCTAATCACAATCTTCTGCAAAATGTGCTATGGGATAGATTTGCGCTTTTACAAATCTCTTCGTACCCTAACCTCTTTCTATTGATGTGATCCTAATCACAATCTTCTGCAAAATGTGCTATGGGATGGATTTGCGCTTTTACAAATCTCTTTGTACCCTAACCTCTTTCCATTAATGTGATCCTAATCACAATTTTCTGCATAATGTGCTATGGGATAGATTTGCGCTTTTACAAATCTCTTCGTACCCTAACCTCTTTCCATTGATGTGATCCTAATCACAATCTTCTGCAAAATGTGCTATGGGATAGATTTGCTCTTTTACAAATCTCTTTGTACCCTAACCTCTTTCCATTGATGTGATCCTATTCACACTTTTCTGCAAAATGTGCTATGGGATAGATTTGCGCATTTACAAATCACTTCGTACCCTAACCTCTTTCCATTGATGTGATCCTAATCACAATTTTCTGCAAAATGTGCTATGGAATAGATTTGCGCATTAAGAAATTCCTACATACCCTAACCTCTTTCCATTGATGTGATCCTAATCACAATTTTCTGCAAAATGTGCTATGGGATAGATTTGCGCTTTTACAAATCTCTTTGTACCCTAACCTCTTTCCATTGATGTGATCCTAATCACAATTTTCTGCAAAATGTGCTATGTGATAGATTTGCGATTTTACAAATCTCTTTGTATCCTAACCTCTTTCCATTGATGTGATCCTAATCACAATTTTCTGCAAAATGTGCTATGGAATAGATTTGCGCATTAAGAAATTCCTACGTACCCTAACCTCTTTCCATTGATGTGATCCTAATCACAATTTTCTGAAAAATGTGCTATGGGATAGATTTGCGCTTTTACAAATCACTTCGTACCCTAACCTCTTTCCATTGATGTGATCCTAATCACAATTTTCTGCAAAATGTGCTATGGAATAGATTTGCGCATTAAGAAATTCCTACGTACCCTAACCTCTTTCCATTGATGTGATCCTAATCACACTTTTCTGCAAAATGTGCTATGGGATAGATTTGCGCTTTTACAAATCACTTCGTACCCTAACCTCTTTCCATTGATGTGATCCTAATCACAATTTTCTGCAAAATGTGCTATGGAATAGATTTGCGCATTAAGAAATTCCTACGTACCCTAACCTCTTTCCATTGATGTGATCCTAATCACACTTTTCTGCAAAATGTGCTATGGGATAGATTTGCGCTTTTACAAATCACTTCGTACCCTAACCTCTTTCCATTTATGTGATCCTAATCACAATTTTCTGCAAAATGTGCTATGGGATAGATTTGGGCTTTTACAAATCTCTTTGTAACCTAACCTCATTCCATTTATGTGATCCTAATAACAATTTTCTGCAAAATGTGCAATGGGATAGATTTGAGCTTATACAAATCTCTTTGTACCCTAACCTCTTTCCATTGATGTGATCCTAATCACAATTTTCTGCAAAATGTGCTATGTGAGTGATTTGCGCTTATACAAATCTCTTTGTACCCTAATCTCTTTCCATTTATATGATCCTAATCACAATTTTCTGCAAAATGTGCTATGGGATAGAATTGCGCTTATACAAATCTCTTTGTACACTAACCTCTTTCCATTGATGTAATCCTAATCACAATTTTTTGCAAAATGTGCTATGGGATAGAATTGCGCCTATACAAATCTCTTTGTACCCTAACCTCTTTCCATTGATGTGATCCTAATCACAATTTTCTGCAAAATGTGCTATGGGATAGATTGGCGCTTTTACAAATCTCTCTGTACCCTAACCTCTTTCCATTGATTTGATCCTAATCACAATTTTCTGCAAAATGTTCTATGGGATAGAATTGCGCTTATACAAATCTCTTTGTACACTGACCTCTTTCCATTTATGTGATCCTAATCACAATTTTCTGCAAAATGTGCTATGGGATAGATTTGCGCTTTTACAAATCTCTATGTACCCTAACCACTTTCCATTGATGTGATCCTATTCACACTTTTCTGCAAAATGTGCTATGGGATAGATTTGCGCTTTTACAAATCTCTCTGTACCCTAACCTCTTTCCATTGATGTGATCCTAATCACAATTATCTGCAAAATGTGCTATGGGAGTGATTTGCGCTTATACAAATCTCTTTGTACCCTAACCTCTTTCCATTTATGTGATCCTAATCACAATTTCCAGCAAAATGTGCAATGGGATAGATTTGCGCATTAAGAAATTCTTACGTACCCTAACCACTTTCCATTGATGTGATCCTATTCACACTTTTCTGCAAAATGTGCTATGGGATAGATTTGCGCTTTTACAAATCTCTCTGTACCCTAACCTCTTTCCATTGATGTGATCCTAATCACAATTATCTGCAAAATGTGTTATGAGATAGATTTGCGCATTAAGAAATTCTTACGTACCCTAACCTCTTTCCATTGATGTGATCCTAATCACAATTTTCTGCAAAATGCGCTATGGGATATATTTGGACTATTACCAATCTCTTTGTACCCTAACCTCTTTCCATTGATGTGATCCTAATAACAATTTTCTGCAAAATTAGCTATGGGATAGATTTGCGCTTTTACAAATCTCTCTGTATCCTAACCTCTTTCCATTGATGTGATCCTAATCACAATTTTCTGCAAAATGTGCTATGGGATAGATTTGCGCTTTAGCAAATCTCTTTGTACCCTAACCTCTTTCCATTGATGTGATCCTAATCACAATTTTCTGCAAAATGTGCAATGGGATAGATTTGCGCTTATACAAATCTCTTTGTACCCAAACCTCTTTCCATTGATGTGATCCTAATCACAATTTTCTGCAAAATGAGCTACGGGATAGATTTGCGCTTTTACAAATCTCTCTGTACCCTAACCTCTTTCCATTGATGTGATCCTAATCACAATTTTCTGCAAAATGTGCTATGGGATAGATTTGCGCTTATACAAATCTCTTTGTACTCTGACCTCTTTCCATTTATGTGATCCTAATCACAATTTTCTGCAAAATGCGCTATGGGATATATTTGGACTTTTACCAATCTCTTTGTAACCTAACCTCTTTCCATTTATGTGTTCCTAATCACAATTTTCTGCATAATGTGCAATGGGATAGATTTGTGCTTATACAAATCTCTTTGTACCCTAACCTCTTTCCATTTATGTGATCCTTATCACAATTTTCTGCAAAATGTGCAATGGGATAGATTTGTGCTTATACAAATCTCTTTGTACACTAACCTCTTTCCATTGATGTGATCCTAATCACAATTTTCTGCAAAATGTGATATAGGATAGATTTGCGCTTTTACAAATCTCTCTGTACCCTAACCTCTTTCCATTGATGTGATCCTAATCACAATTTTCTGCAAAATGTGCTATGGGAGTGATTTGCGCTTATACAAATCTCTTTGTACCCTAACCTCTTTCCATTTATGTGATCCTAATCCCAATTTTCAGCAAAATGTGCTATGGGATAGATTTGCGCATTAAGAAATTCTTACGTACCCTAACCTCTTTCCATTGATGTGATCCTAATCACAATTTTCTGCAAAATGTGCTATGGGATAGATTTGCGCTTTTACAAATCTCTTTGTACCCTAACCTCTTTCCATTGATGTGATCCTAATCACAATTTTCTGCAAAATGTGCTATGGGATAGATCTGCGCTTTTACAAATCTCTTCGTACCCTAACCTATTTCCATTTATGTGATCCTAATCACAATTTTCTGCAAAATGTGCTATGGGAGAGATTTGCGCTTATACAAATCTCTTTGTACCCTAACCTCTTTCCATTGATGTGATCCTAATCACAATTTTCTGCAAAATGTGCTATGGGAGAGATGTGCGCTTTTACAAATCTCTTTGTACCCTAACCTCTTTCCATTGATGTGATCCTAATCACAATTTTCTGCAAAATGTGCTATGGGAGAGATGTGCGCTTATACAAATCTCTTCGTACCCTAACCTATTTCCATTTATGTGATCCTAATCCCAATTTTCAGCAAAATGTGCTATGGGATAGATTTGCGCATTAAGAAATTCTTACGTACCCTAACCTCTTTCCATTGATGTGATCCTAATCACAATTTTCTGCAAAATGTGGTATGGGATAGATTTGCGCTTTTACAAATCTCTTTGTACCCTAACCTCTATCCATTGATGTGATCCTAATTACAATTTTCTGCAAAATGTGCTATGGGATAGATTTTCGCTTTTACAAATCTCTCTGTACCCTAACCTCTTTCCATTGATGTGCTCCTAATCACAATTTTCTGCAAAATGTGCTATGGGATAGATTTGCGCATTAAGAAATTCCTTCGTACTCTAACCTCTTTCCATTTATATGATCCTAATTACAATTTTCTGCAAAATGTGCTTTGGAATAGAATTGCGATTATACAAATCTCTTTGTACCCTAACCTCTTAACATTGACATGATCCTAATCACAATTTTCTGCAAAATGTGACATGGGAGTGATTTGAGCATTTACAAATCTCTTTGTACTCTAACCTCTTTCCATTTATGTGATCCTAATCACAATTTTCTGCAAAATGTGCTATGGGAGTGATTTGCGCTTTTACAAATTTCTTCGTACCCTAACCTCTTTCAATTGATGTGATCCTAATCACAATTTTCTGCAAAATGTGCTATGGGATAGATTTGCGCTTATACAAATCTCTTTGTACCCTAACCTCTTTCAATTGATGTGATCCTAATCACAATTTTCTGCAAAATGTGCTATGGGATAGATTTGCGCTTATACAAATCTCTTTGTACCCTAACCTCTTTCAATTGATGTGATCCTAATCACAATTTTCTGCAAAATGTGCTATGGGATAGATATGCGCTTTTACAAATCTCTCTGTACCCTAACCTCTTTCCATTGATGTGATCCTAATCACAATTTTCTGCAAAATGTGCTATGGGATAGATTTGCGCTTATACAAATCTCTTTGTACTCTGACCTCTTTCCATTTATGTGATCCTAATCACAATTTTCTGCAAAATGTGCTATGGGATAGATTTGCGCTTTAGAAAATCTCTTTGTACCCTAACCTCTTTCCATTGATGTGATCCTAATCACAATTTTCTGCAAAATGTGCAATAGGATAGATTTGCGCTTATACAAATCTCTTTGTACCCTAACCCCTTTCCATTGATGTGATCCTAATCACAATTTTCTGCAAAATGAGCTATGGGATAGATTTGCGCTTTTACAAATCTCTCTGTACCCTAACCTCTTTCCATTTATGTGATCCTAATCACAATTTTCTGCAAAATGTGCTATGGGATAGATTTGCGCTTTTACAAATCTCTTTGTACCCTAACCTCTTTCCATTGATGTGATCCTAATCACAATTTTATGCAAAATGAGCTATGGGATAGATTTGCGCTTTTACAAATCTCTCTGTACCCTAACCTCTTTCCATTGATGTGATCCTAATCACAATTTTCTGCAAAATGTGCAATGGGATAGATTTGCGCTTATACAAATCTCTTTGTACTCTAACCTCTTTCCATTTATGTGATCCTAATCACAATTTTTTGCAAAATGTGCTATGGGATAGATTTGCGCTTTAGCAAATCTCTTTGTACCCTAACCTATTTCCATGGATGTGATCCTAATCACAATTTTCTGCAAAATGTGCAATGGGATAGATTTGCGCTTATACAAATCTCTTTGTACCCTAACCTCTTTCCATTAATGTGATCCTAATTACAATTTTCTGCAAAATGAGCTATGGGATAGATTTGCGCTTTTAAAAATCTCTCTGTACCCTAACCTCTTTCCATTGATGTGATCCTAATCACAATTTTCTGCAAAATGTGCTATGGGATAGATTTGCGCTTATACAAATCTCTTTGAACTGTGACTTCTTTCCATTTATGTGATCCTAATCACAATTTTCTGCAAAATGTGCTAAGGGATAGATTTGGGCTTTTACAAATCTCTTTGTAACCTAACCTCATTCCATTGATGTGATCCTAATCACAATTTTATGCAAAATGTGCTATGGGAATGATTTGCGCTTATACAAATCTCTTTCTACCCTAACCTCTTTCCATTTATGTGATCCTTATCACAATTTTCTGCAAAATGTGGTATGGAATAGATTTGCGCTTTTACAAATTCCTTCGTACCTTAACCTCTTTCCATTTATATGATCCTAATCACAATTTTCTGCAAAATGTGCAATGGGATAGATTTGTGCTTATACAAATCTCTCTGTACACTAACCTCTTTCCATTGATGTAATCCTAATCACAATTTTCTGCAAAATGTGATATAGGATAGATTTGCGCTTTTACAAATCTCTCTGTACCCTAACCTCTTTCCATTGATGTGATCCTAATCACAATTTTCTGCAAAATGTGCTATGGGAGTGATTTGCGCTTATACAAATCTCTTTGTACCCTAACCTCTTTCCATTTATGTGATCCTAATCCCAATTTTCAGCAAAATGTGCTATGGGATAGATTTGCGCATTAAGAAATTCTTACGTACCCTAACCTCTTTCCATTGATGTGATCCTAATCACAATTTTCTGCAAAATGTGCTATGGGATAGATTTGCGCTTTTACAAATCTCTTTGTACCCTAACCTCTTTCCATTGATGTGATCCTAATCACAATTTTCTGCAAAATGTGCTATGGGATAGATCTGCGCTTTTACAAATCTCTTCGTACCCTAACCTATTTCCATTTATGTGATCCTAATCACAATTTTCTGCAAAATGTGCTATGGGAGAGATTTGCGCTTATAGAAATCTCTTTGTACCCTAACCTCTTTCCATTGATGTGATCCTAATCACAATTTTCTGCAAAATGTGCTATGGGAGAGATGTGCGCTTTTACAAATCTCTTTGTACCCTAACCTCTTTCCATTGATGTGATCCTAATCACAATTTTCTGCAAAATGTGCTATGGGAGAGATGTGCGCTTATACAAATCTCTTCGTACACTAACCTATTTCCATTTATGTGATCCTAATCCCAATTTTCAGCAAAATGTGTTATGGGATAGATTTGCGCATTAAGAAATTCTTACGTACCCTAACCTCTTTCCATTGATGTGATCCTAATCACAATTTTCTGCAAAATGTGCTATGGGAGAGATTTGCGCTTATAGAAATCTCTTTGTACCCTAACCTCTTTCCATTGATGTGATCCTAATCACAATTTTCTGCAAAATGTGCTATGGGATAGATTTTCGCTTTTACAAATCTCTCTGTACCCTAACCTCTTTCCATTGATTTGCTCCTAATCACAATTTTCTGCAAAATGTGCTATGGGATAGATTTGCGCATTAAGAAATTCCTTCGTACTCTAACCTCTTTCCATTTATATGATCCTAATTACAATTTTCTGCAAAATGTGCTTTGGAATAGAATTGCGATTATACAAATCTCTTTGTACCCTAACCTCTTAACATTGACATGATCCTAATCACAATTTTCTGCAAAATGTGACATGGGAGTGATTTGAGCATTTACAAATCTCTTTGTACTCTAACCTCTTTCCATTTATGTGATCCTAATCACAATTTTCTGCAAAATGTGCTATGGGAGTGATTTGCGCTTTTACAAATTTCTTCGTACCCTAACCTCTTTTAATTGATGTGATCCTAATCACAATTTTCTGCAAAATGTGCTATGGGATAGATTTGCGCTTATACAAATCTCTTTGTACCCTAACCTCTTTCAATTGATGTGATCCTAATCACAATTTTCTGCAAAATGTGCTATGGGATAGATTTGCGCTTATACAAATCTCTTTGTACCCTAACCTCTTTCAATTGATGTGATCCTAATCACAATTTTCTGCAAAATGTGCTATGGGATAGATTTGCGCTTTTACAAATCTCTCTGTACCCTAACCTCTTTCCATTGATGTGATCCTAATCACAATTTTCTGCAAAATGTGCTATGGGATAGATTTGCGCTTATACAAATCTCTTTGTACTCTGACCTCTTTCCATTTATGTGATCCTAATCACAATTTTCTGCAAAATGTGCTATTGGATAGATTTGCGCTTTAGAAAATCTCTTTGTACCCTAACCTCTTTCCATTGATGTGATCCTAATCACAATTTTCTGCAAAATGTGCAATAGGATAGATTTGCGCTTATACAAATCTCTTTGTACCCTAACCCCTTTCCATTGATGTGATCCTAATCACAATTTTCTGCAAAATGAGCTATGGGATAGATTTGCGCTTTTACAAATCTCTCTGTACCCTAACCTCTTTCCATTTATGTGATCCTAATAACAATTTTCTGCAAAATGTGCTATGGGATAGATTTGCGCTTTTACAAATCTCTTTGTACCCTAACCTCTTTCCATTGATGTGATCCTAATCACAATTTTATGCAAAATGAGCTATGGGATAGATTTGCGCTTTTACAAATCTCTCTGTACCCTAACCTCTTTCCATTGATGTGATCCTAATCACAATTTTCTGCAAAATGTGCAATGGGATAGATTTGCGCTTATACAAATCTCTTTGTACCCTAACCTCTTTCCATTAATGTGATCCTAATTACAATTTTCTGCAAAATGAGCTATGGGATAGATTTGCGCTTTTAAAAATCTCTCTGTACCCTAACCTCTTTCCATTGATGTGATCCTAATCACAATTTTCTGCAAAATGTGCTATGGGATAGATTTGCGCTTATACAAATCTCTTTGAACTGTGACTTCTTTCCATTTATGTGATCCTAATCACAATTTTCTGCAAAATGTGCTAAGGGATAGATTTGGGCTTTTACAAATCTCTTTGTAACCTAACCTCATTCCATTGATGTGATCCTAATCACAATTTTATGCAAAATGTGCTATGGGAGTGATTTGCGCTTATACAAATCTCTTTCTACCCTAACCTCTTTCCATTTATGTGATCCTTATCACAATTTTCTGCAAAATGTGGTATGGAATAGATTTGCGCTTTTACAAATTCCTTCGTACCTTAACCTCTTTCCATTTATATGATACTAATCACAATTTTCTGCAAAATGTGCTATGGGATAGAATTGCGCTTATACAAATCTCATTGTACCCTAACCTCTTTCCATTGATGTGATCCTAATCACAATTTTCTGCAAAATGTGCTATGGGATAGATTTGAGCTTCTACAAATCTCTCTGTACCCTAACCTCTTTCCATTGATGTGATCCTAATCTCAATTTTCTGCAAAATGTGCTATGGGATAGAATTGCGCTTATACAAATCTCTTTGTACACTAACCTCTTACCATTGATGTGATTCTAATCACAATCTTCTGCAAAATGTGCTATGAGATAGATTTGCGCTTTTACAAATCTCTTCGTACCCTAACCTCTTTCCATTGATGTGATCCTAATCACAATCTTCTGCAAAATGTGCTATGGGAGAGATGTGCGCTTATACAAATCTCTTCGTACCCTAACCGATTTCCATTTATGTGATCCTAATCACAATCTTCTGCAAAATGTGCTATGGGAGAGATGTGCGCTTATAAAAATCTCTTCGTACCCTAACCGATTTCCATTTATGTGATCCTAATCACAATCTTCTGCAAAATGTGCTATGGGAGAGATGTGCGCTTATAAAAATCTCTTCGTACCCTAACCTCTTTCCATTGATGTGATCCTAATCACAATTTTCTGCAAAATGTGCTATGGCATAGATTTGCGCTTTTACAAATCACTTCATACCCTAACCTCTTTCCATTGATGTGATCCTAATCACAATTTTCTGCAAAATGTGCTATGGGATAGATTTGCGCATTAAGAAATTCCTACGTACCCTAACATCTTTCCATTGATGTGATCCTAATCACAATTTTCTGCAAAATGTGCTATGGGATAGATTTGCGCTTTTACAAATCTCTCTGTACCCAAACCTCTTTCCATTGATGTGATCCTAATCACCATTTTCTGCAAAATGTGCTATGGGATAGATTTGCGATTTTACAAATCTCTTTGTACCCTAACCTCTTTCCATTGATGTGATCCTAATCACAATCTTCTGCAAAATGTGCTATGGGATAGATTTGCGCTTTTACAAATCTCTTCGTACCCTAACCTCTTTCTATTGATGTGATCCTAATCACAATCTTCTGCAAAATGTGCTATGGGATGGATTTGCGCTTTTACAAATCTCTTTGTACCCTAACCTCTTTCCATTAATGTGATCCTAATCACAATTTTCTGCATAATGTGCTATGGGATAGATTTGCGCTTTTACAAATCTCTTCGTACCCTAACCTCTTTCCATTGATGTGATCCTAATCACAATCTTCTGCAAAATGTGCTATGGGATAGATTTGCTCTTTTACAAATCTCTTTGTACCCTAACCTCTTTCCATTGATGTGATCCTATTCACACTTTTCTGCAAAATGTGCTATGGGATAGATTTGCGCATTTACAAATCACTTCGTACCCTAACCTCTTTCCATTGATGTGATCCTAATCACAATTTTCTGCAAAATGTGCTATGGAATAGATTTGCGCATTAAGAAATTCCTACATACCCTAACCTCTTTCCATTGATGTGATCCTAATCACAATTTTCTGCAAAATGTGCTATGGGATAGATTTGCGCTTTTACAAATCTCTCTGTACCCTAACCTCTTTCCATTGATGTGATCCTAATTACAATTTTCTGCAAAATGTGCTATGGGATAGATTTGCGATTTTACAAATCTCTTTGTATCCTAACCTCTTTCCATTGATGTGATCCTAATAACAATTTTCTGCAAAATGTGCTATGGAATAGATTTGCGCATTAAGAAATTCCTACGTACCCTAACCTCTTTCCATTGATGTGATCCTAATCACAATTTTCTGCAAAATGTGCTATGGGATAGATTTGCGCTTTTACAAATCACTTCGTACCCTAACCTCTTTCCATTGATGTGATCCTAATCACAATTTTCTGCAAAATGTGCTATGGAATAGATTTGCGCATTAAGAAATTCCTACGTACCCTAACCTCTTTCCATTGATGTGATCCTAATCACACTTTTCTGCAAAATGTGCTATGGGATAGATTTGCGCTTTTACAAATCACTTCGTACCCTAACCTCTTTCCATTTATGTGATCCTAATCACAATTTTCTGCAAAATGTGCTATAGGATAGATTTGGGCTTTTACAAATCTCTTTGTAACCTAACCTCATTCCATTTATATGATCCTAATCACAATTTTCTGCAAAATGTGCTATGGGATAGAATTGCGCTTATACAAATCTCTTTGTACACTAACCTCTTTCCATTGATGTAATCCTAATCACAATTTTTTGCAAAATGTGCTATGGGATAGAATTGCGCCTATACAAATCTCTTTGTACACTGACCTCTTTCCATTTATGTGATCCTAATCACAATTTTCTGCAAAATGTGCTATGGGATAGAATGGCGCTTTTACAAATCTCTCTGTACCCTAACCTCTTTCCATTGATGTGATCCTAATAACAATTTTCTGCAAAATGTGCTATTGGATAGATTTGCGCTTATACAAACCTCTTTGTACACTGACCTCTTTCCATTTATGTGATCCTAATCACAATTTTCTGCAAAATGTGCTATGGGATAGATTTGCGTTTTAGCAAATCTCTTTGTACCCTAACCTCTTTCCATTGATGTGATCCTAATCACAATTTTCTGCAAAATGTGCAATGGGATAGATTTGCGCTTATACAAATCTCTTTGTACCCTAACCTCTTTCCATTGATGTGATCCTAATCACAATTTTCTGCAAAATGAGATATGGGATAGATTTGCGCTTTTACAAATCTCTCTGTACCCTAACATCTTTCCATTGATGTGATCCTAATCACAATTTTCTGCAAAATGTGCTATGGGATAGATTTGCGCTTATACAAATTTCTTTGTACTCTGACCTCTTTCCATTTATGTGATCCTAATCACAATTTTCTGCAAAATGTGCTATGGGATAGATTTGGATTTTTACCAATCCCTTTGTAACCTAACCTCTTTCCATTTATGTGATCCTAATCACAATTTTCTGCAAAATGTGCAATGGGATTGATTTGCGCTTATACAAATCTCTTTGTACCCTAACCTCTCTCCATTGATGTGATCCTAATCACAATTTTCTGCAAAATGTGCTATGGGAGTGATTTGCGGTTATACAAATCTCTTTGTACTCTGACCTCTTTCCATTTATGTGATCCTAATAACAATTTTCTGCAAAATGTGCTATGGGATAGATTTGGACTTTTACCGATATCTTTGTAACCTAACCTCTTTCCATTTATGTGATCCTAATCGCAATTTTCTGCCAAATGTGCTATGGGATAGATTTGCGCTTATACAACTGTCTTTGTACCCTAACCTCTTTTCATTGATGTGATCCTAATCACAATTTTCTGCAAAATGTGCTATGGGAGTGATTTGCGCTTTTACAAATTCCTTCGTACCCTAACCTCTTTCTATTTATATGATCCTAACCAAAATTTTCTACAAAATGTGCAATGGGATAGATTTGCGCTTATACAAATCTCTTTGTACCCTAACCTCTTTCCATTGATGTGATCCTAATCACAATTTTCTGCAAAATGAGCTATGGGATAGATTTGCGCTTTTACAAATCTCTCTGTACCCTAACCTCTTTCCTTTGATGTGATCCTAATCACAATTTTCTGCAAAATGTGCTATGGGATAGATTTGCGCTTTAGCAAATCTCTTTGTACCCTAACCTCTTTCCATTGATGTGATCCTAATCACAATTTTCTGCAAAATGAGCTATGGGATAGATTTGCGCTTTTACAAATCTCTCTGTACACTAACCTCTTTCCATTGATGTGATCCTAATCACAATTTTCTGCAAAATGTGCTATGGGATAGATTTGCGCTTATACAAATCTCTTTGTACTCTGACCTCTTTCCATTTATGTGATCCTAATCACAATTTTCTGCAAAATGGGCTATGGGATATATTTGGACTTTTACCAATCTCTTTGTAACCTAACCTCTTTCCATTTATGTGATCCTAATCACAATTTTCTGCAAAATGTGTAATGGGATAGATTTGCGCTTATACAAATCTCTTTGTACCCTAACCTCTTTCCATTTATGTGATCCTTATCACAATTTTCTGCAAAATGTGCTATGGGATAGATTTGCGCTTATACAAATCTCTTTGTACTCTGACCTCTTTCCATTTATGTGATCCTAATAACAATTTTCTGCAAAATGGGCTATGGGATATATTTGGACTTTTACCAATCTCTTTGTAACCTAACCTCTTTCCATTTATGTGATCCTAATCACAATTTTCTGCAAAATGTGTAATGGGATAGATTTGCGCTTATACAAATCTCTTTGTACCCTAACCTCTTTCCATTTATGTGATCCTTATTACAATTTTCTGCAAAATGTGGTATGGGATAGATTTGCGCTTTTACATATTCCTTCGTACCCTAACCTCTTTCCATTTATATGATCCTAATCACAATTTTCTGTAAAATGTGCTATGGGATAGAATTGCGCTTATACAAATCTCTTTGTACACTAACCTCTTTCCATTGATGTAATCCTAATCACAATTTTTTGCAAAATGTGCTATGGGATAGAATTGCGCCTATACAAATCTCTTTGTACACTGACCTCTTTCCATTTATGTGATCCTAATCACAATTTTCTGCAAAATGTGCTATGGGATAGAATGGCGCTTTTACAAATCTCTCTGTACCCTAACCTCTTTCCATTGATGTGATCCTAATAACAATTTTCTGCAAAATGTGCTATTGGATAGATTTGCGCTTATACAAACCTCTTTGTACACTGACCTCTTTCTATTTATGTGATCCTAATCACAATTTTCTGCAAAATGTGCTATGAGATAGATTTGCGTTTTAGCAAATCTCTTTGTACCCTAACCTCTTTCCATTGATGTGATCCTAATCACAATTTTCTGCAAAATGTGCAATGGGATAGATTTGCGCTTATACAAATCTCTTTGTACCCTAACCTCTTTCCATTGATGTGATCCTAATCACAATTTTCTGCAAAATGAGATATGGGATAGATTTGCGCTTTTACAAATCTCTCTGTACCCTAACATCTTTCCATTGATGTGATCCTAATCACAATTTTCTGCAAAATGTGCTATGGGATAGATTTGCGCTTATACAAATTTCTTTGTACTCTGACCTCTTTCCATTTATGTGATCCTAATCACAATTTTCTGCAAAATGTGCTATGGGATAGATTTGGATTTTTACCAATCCCTTTGTAACCTAACCTCTTTCCATTTATGTGATCCTAATCACAATTTTCTGCAAAATGTGCAATGGGATTGATTTGCGCTTATACAAATCTCTTTGTACCCTAACCTCTCTCCATTGATGTGATCCTAATCACAATTTTCTGCAAAATGTGCTATGGGAGTGATTTGCGCTTATACAAATTTCTTTGTACTCTGACCTCTTTCCATTTATGTGATCCTAATAACAATTTTCTGCAAAATGTGCTATGGGATAGATTTGGACTTTTACCGATCTCTTTGTAACCTAACCTCTTTCCATTTATATGATCCTAATCGCAATTTTCTGCAAAATGTGCTATGGGATAGATTTGCGGTTATACAAATCTCTTTGTACTCTGACCTCTTTCCATTTATGTGATCCTAATAACAATTTTCTGCAAAATGTGCAATGGGATAGATTTGGACTTTTACCTATATCTTTGTAACCTAACCTCTTTCCATTTATGTGATCCTAATCGCAATTTTCTGCAAAATGTGCTATGGGATAGATTTGCGCTTATACAACTGTCTTTGTACCCTAACCTCTTTTCATTGATGTGATCCTAATCACAATTTTCTGCAAAATGTGCTATGGGATAGATTTGCGCTTTAGCAAATCTCTTTGTACCCTAACCTCTTTCCATTGATGTGATCCTAATCACAATTTTCTGCAAAATGAGCTATGGGATAGATTTGTGCTTTTACAAATCTCTCTGTACACTAACCTCTTTCCATTGATGTGATCCTAATCACAATTTTCTGCAAAATGTGCTATGGGATAGATTTGCGCTTATACAAATCTCTTTGTACTCTGACCTCTTTCCATTTATGTGATCCTAATCACAATTTTCTGCAAAATGGGCTATGGGATATATTTGGACTTTTACCAATCTCTTTGTAACCTAACCTCTTTCCATTTATGTGATCCTAATCACAATTTTCTGCAAAATGTGTAATGGGATAGATTTGCGCTTATACAAATCTCTTTGTACCCTAACCTCTTTCCATTTATGTGATCCTTATCACAATTTTCTGCAAAATGTGCTATGGGATAGATTTGCGCTTATACAAATCTCTTTGTACTCTGACCTCTTTCCATTTATGTGATCCTAATCACAATTTTCTGCAAAATGGGCTATGGGATATATTTGGACTTTTACCAATCTCTTTGTAACCTAACCTCTTTCCATTTATGTGATCCTAATCACAATTTTCTGCAAAATGTGTAATGGGATAGATTTGCGCTTATACAAATCTCTTTGTACCCTAACCTCTTTCCATTTATGTGATCCTTATCACAATTTTCTGCAAAATGTGGTATGGGATAGATTTGCGCTTTTACATATTCCTTCGTACCCTAACCTCTTTCCATTTATATGATCCTAATCACAATTTTCTGTAAAATGTGCTATGGGATAGAATTGCGCTTATAAAAATTTCTTTGTACACTAACCTCTTACCATTGATGTGATTCTAATCTCAATTTTTTGCAAAATGTGCTATGGGATAGATTTGAGCTTTTACAAATCTCTCTGTACCCTAACCTCTTTCCATTGATGTGATCCTAATCACAATTTTCTGCAAAATGTGCTATGGGATAGATTTGCGCATTAAGAAATTCCTACGTACCCTAACCTCTTTCCATTGATGTGATCCTAATCACAATTTTCTGCAAAATGTGCTATGGGATAGATTTGCGCATTAAGAAATTCTTACGTACCCTAACCTCTTTCCATTGATGTGATCCTAATAACAATTTTCTGCAAAATGTGCTATGGGATAGATTTGCGCTTTTACAAATCTCTTTGTACCCTAACCTCTTTCCATTGATGTGATCCTAATCACAATTTTCTGCAAAATGAGCTATGGGATGGATTTGCGCTTTTACAAATCTCTCTGTACCCTAACCTCTTTCCATTGATGTGATCCTAATCACTTTTCTGCAAAATGTGCTATGGGTTAGATTTGAGCTTTTACAAATCTCTCTGTACCCTAACCTCTTTCCATTGATGTGATCCTAATCACAATTTTCTGCAAAATGAGCTATGGGATGGATTTGCGCTTTTACAAATCTCTCTGTACCCTATCCTCTTTCCATTGATGTGATCCTAATCACAATTTTCTGCAAAATGTGCAATGGGATAGATTTGCGCATATACAAATCTCTTTGTACCCTAACCTCTTTCAATTTATGTGATCCTAATCACAATTTTCAGCAAAATGTGCTATGGGATAGATTTGCTCATTAAGAAATTCTTACGTACCCTAACCTCTTTCCATTGATGTGATCCTAATCACAATTTTCTGCAAAATGTGCTATGGGATAGATTTGCGCTTTTACAAATCTCTTTGTACCCTAAACTCTTTCCATTGATGTGATCCTAATCACAATTTTCTGCAAAATGTGCTATGGGATAGATTTGCGCTTATACAAATCTCTTTGTACTCTAACCTCTTTCCATTGATGTGATCCTAATCACAATTTACAGAAAAATGTGCTATGGGATAGATTTGCTCATTAAGAAATTCTTACGTACCCTAACCTCTTTCCATTGATGTGATCCTAATCACAATTTTCTGCAAAATGTGCTATGGGATAGATTTGCGCTTTTACAAATCTCTTTGTACCCTAACCTCTTTCCATTGATGTGATCCTAATCACAATTTTCTGCAAAATGTGCTATGGGATAGATTTGCGCTTTTACAAATCTCTCTGTACCCTAACCTCTTTCCATTGATGTGATCCTAATCACAATTTTCTGCAAAATGTGCTATGGGATAGATTTGCGCTTTAGCAAATCTCTTTGTACCCTAACCTATTTCCATGGATGTGATCCTAATTACAATTTTCTGCAAAATGAGCTATGGGATAGATTTGCGCTTTTAAAAATCTCTCTGTACCCTAACCTCTTTCCATTGATGTGATCCTAATCACAATTTTCTGCGAAATGAGCTATGGGATAGATTTGCGCTTTTAAAAATCTCTCTGTACCCTAACCTCTTTCCATTGATGTGATCCTAATCACAATTTTCTGCAAAATGTGCAATGGGATAGATTTGCGCTTATACAAATCTCTTTGTACCCTAACCTCTTTCCATTGATGTGATCCTAATTACAATTTTCTGCAAAATGAGCTATGGGATAGATTTGCGCTTTTAAAAATCTCTCTGTACCCTAACCTCTTTCCATTGATGTGATCCTAATCACAATTTTCTGCAAAATGTGCTATGGGATAGATTTGCGCTTATACAAATCTCTTTGAACTGTGACTTCTTTCCATTTATGTGATCCTAATCACAATTTTCTGCAAAATGTGCTAAGGGATAGATTTGGGCTTTTACAAATCTTTTTGTAACCTAACCTCATTCCATTGATGTGATCCTAATCACAATTTTATGCAAAATGTGCTATGGGAGTGATTTGCGCTTATACAAATCTCTTTCTACCCTAACCTCTTTCCATTTATGTGATCCTTATCACAATTTTCTGCAAAATTTGGTATGGAATAGATTTGCGCTTTCACAAATTCTTTTGTACCTTAACCTCTTTCCATTTATATGATCCTAATCACAATTTTCTGCAAAATGTGCTACGGGATAGAATTGCGCTTATACAAATCTCATTGTACCCTAACCTCTTTCCATTGATGTGATCCTAATCACAATTTTCTGCAAAATGTGCTATGGGATAGATTTGAGCTTCTACAAATCTCTCTGTACCCTAACCTCTTTCCATTGATGTGATCCTAATAACAATTTTCTGCAAAATGTGCTTTGGGATAGAATTGCGCTTATACAAATCTCTTTGTACACTAACCTCTTACCATTGATGTGATTCTAATCACAATCTTCTGCAAAATGTGCTATGGGATAGATTTGCGCTTTTACAAATCTCTTCGTACCCTAACCTCTTTCCATTGATGTGATCCTAATCACAATCTTCTGCAAAATGTGCTATGGGAGAGATGTGCGCTTATAAAAATCTCTTCGTACCCTAACCGATTTCCATTTATGTGATCCTAATCACAATCTTCTGCAAAATGTGCTATGGGAGAGATGTGCGCATATAAAAATCTCTTCGTACCCTAACCTCTTTCCATTGATATGATCCTAATCACAATTTTCTGCAAAATGTGCTATGGGATAGATTTGCGCTTTTACAAATCACTTCGTACCCTAACCTCTTTCCATTGATGTGATCCTAATCACAATATTCTGCAAAATGTGCTATGGGATAGATTTGCGCTTTTACAAATCTCTCTGTACCCTAACCTCTTTCCATTGATGTGATCCTAATCACAATCTTCTGCAAAATGTGCTATGGGATAGATTTGCGCTTTTACAAATCTCTTCGTACCCTAACCTCATTCTATTGATGTGATCCTAATCACAATCTTCTGCAAAATGTGCTATGGGATAGATTTGCGCTTTTACAAATCTCTCTGTACCCTAACCTCTTTCCATTGATGTGATCCTAATCACAATCTTCTGCAAAATGTGCTATGGGATAGATTTGCGCTTTTACAAATCACTTCGTACCCTAACCTCTTTCCATTGATGTGATCCTAATCACAATTTTCTGCAAAATGTGCTATGGGATAGATGTGCGCTTTTACAAATCTCTCTGTACCCTAACCTCTTTCCATTGATGTGATCCTAATCACAATCTTCTGCAAAATGTGCTATGGGATAGATTTGCGCTTTTACAAATCTCTTCGTACCCTAACCTCATTCTATTGATGTGATCCTAATCACAATCTTCTGCAAAATGTGCTATGGGATAGATTTGCTCTTTTACAAATCTCTTTGTACCCTAACCTCTTTCCATTGATGTGATCCTATTCACACTTTTCTGCAAAATGTGCTATGGGATAGATTTGCGCATTTACAAATCACTTCGTACCCTAACCTCTTTCCATTGATGTGATCCTAATCACAATTTTCTGCAAAATGTGCTATGGGAGAGATGTGCGCTTATAAAAATCTCTTCGTACCCTAACCGATTTCCATTTATGTGATCCTAATCACAATCTTCTGCAAAATGTGCTATGGGAGAGATGTGCGCATATAAAAATCTCTTCGTACCCTAACCTCTTTCCATTGATATGATCCTAATCACAATTTTCTGCAAAATGTGCTATGGGATAGATTTGCGCTTTTACAAATCACTTCGTACCCTAACCTCTTTCCATTGATGTGATCCTAATCACAATTTTCTGAAAAATGTGCTATGGGATAGATTTGCGCTTTTACAAATCTCTCTGTACCCAAACCTCTTTCCATTGATGTGATCCTAATCACCATTTTCTGCAAAATGTGCTATGGGATAGATTTGCGATTTTACAAATCTCTTTGTACCCTAACCTCTTTCCATTGATGTGATCCTAATCACAATCTTCTGCAAAATGTGCTATGGGAGAGATGTGCGCATATAAAAATCTCTTCGTACCCTAACCTCTTTCCATTGATATGATCCTAATCACAATTTTCTGCAAAATGTGCTATGGGATAGAATTGCGCTTATACAAATCTCATTGTACCCTAACCTCTTTCCATTGATGTGATCCTAATCACAATTTTCTGCAAAATGTGCTATGGGATAGATTTGAGCTTCTACAAATCTCTCTGTACCCTAACCTCTTTCCATTGATGTGATCCTAATAACAATTTTCTGCAAAATGTGCTTTGGGATAGAATTGCGCTTATACAAATCTCTTTGTACACTAACCTCTTACCATTGATGTGATTCTAATCACAATCTTCTGCAAAATGTGCTATGGGATAGATTTGCGCTTTTACAAATCTCTTCGTACCCTAACCGATTTCCATTTATGTGATCCTAATCACAATCTTCTGCAAAATGTGCTATGGGAGAGATGTGCGCTTATAAAAATCTCTTCGTACCCTAACCGATTTCCATTTATGTGATCCTAATCACAATCTTCTGCAAAATGTGCTATGGGAAGATGTGCGCATATAAAAATCTCTTCGTACCCTAACCTCTTTCCATTGATATGATCCTAATCACAATTTTCTGCAAAATGTGCTATGGGATAGATTTGCGCTTTTACAAATCACTTCGTACCCTAACCTCTTTCCATTGATGTGATCCTAATCACAATTTTCTGCAAAATGTGCTATGGGATAGATTTGCGCTTTTACAAATCTCTCTGTACCCAAACCTCTTTCCATTGATGTGATCCTAATCACCATTTTCTGCAAAATGTGCTATGGGATAGATTTGCGCTTTTACAAATCTCTTCGTACCCTAACCGATTTCCATTTATGTGATCCTAATCACAATCTTCTGCAAAATGTGCTATGGGAGAGATGTGCGCTTATAAAAATCTCTTCGTACCCTAACCTCTTTCCATTTATGTGATCCTTATCACAATTTTCTGCAAAATGTGGTATGGGATAGATTTGCGCTTTTACATATTCCTTCGTACCCTAACCTCTTTCCATTTATATGATCCTAATCACAATTTTCTGTAAAATGTGCTATGGGATAGAATTGCGCTTATAAAAATTTCTTTGTACACTAACCTCTTACCATTGATGTGATTCTAATCTCAATTTTTTGCAAAATGTGCTATGGGATAGATTTGAGCTTTTACAAATCTCTCTGTACCCTAACCTCTTTCCATTGATGTGATCCTAATCACAATTTTCTGCAAAATGTGCTATGGGATAGATTTGCGCATTAAGAAATTCCTACGTACCCTAACCTCTTTCCATTGATGTGATCCTAATCACAATTTTCTGCAAAATGTGCTATGGGATAGATTTGCTCATTAAGAAATTCTTACGTACCCTAACCTCTTTCCATTGATGTGATCCTAATAACAATTTTCTGCAAAATGTGCTATGGGATAGATTTGCGCTTTTACAAATCTCTTTGTACCCTAACCTCTTTCCATTGATGTGATCCTAATCACAATTTTCTGCAAAATGAGCTATGGGATGGATTTGCGCTTTTACAAATCTCTCTGTACCCTAACCTCTTTCCATTGATGTGATCCTAATCACTTTTCTGCAAAATGTGCTATGGGTTAGATTTGAGCTTTTACAAATCTCTCTGTACCCTAACCTCTTTCCATTGATGTGATCCTAATCACAATTTTCTGCAAAATGAGCTATGGGATGGATTTGCGCTTTTACAAATCTCTCTGTACCCTATCCTCTTTCCATTGATGTGATCCTAATCACAATTTTCTGCAAAATGTGCAATGGGATAGATTTGCGCATATACAAATCTCTTTGTACCCTAACCTCTTTCAATTTATGTGATCCTAATCACAATTTTCAGCAAAATGTGCTATGGGATAGATTTGCTCATTAAGAAATTCTTACGTACCCTAACCTCTTTCCATTGATGTGATCCTAATCACAATTTTCTGCAAAATGTGCTATGGGATAGATTTGCGCTTTTACAAATCTCTTTGTACCCTAAACTCTTTCCATTGATGTGATCCTAATCACAATTTTCTGCAAAATGTGCTATGGGATAGATTTGCGCTTATACAAATCTCTTTGTACTCTAACCTCTTTCCATTGATGTGATCCTAATCACAATTTTCAGAAAAATGTGCTATGGGATAGATTTGCTCATTAAGAAATTCTTACGTACCCTAACCTCTTTCCATTGATGTGATCCTAATCACAATTTTCTGCAAAATGTGCTATGGGATAGATTTGCGCTTTTACAAATCTCTCTGTACCCTAACCTCTTTCCATTGATGTGATCCTAATCACAATTTTCTGCAAAATGTGCTATGGGATAGATTTGCGCTTTTACAAATCTCTCTGTACCCTAACCTCTTTCCATTGATGTGATCCTAATCACAATTTTCTGCAAAATGTGCTATGGGATAGATTTGCGCTTTAGCAAATCTCTTTGTACCCTAACCTATTTCCATGGATGTGATCCTAATTACAATTTTCTGCAAAATGAGCTATGGGATAGATTTGCGCTTTTAAAAATCTCTCTGTACCCTAACCTCTTTCCATTGATGTGATCCTAATCACAATTTTCTGCGAAATGAGCTATGGGATAGATTTGCGCTTTTAAAAATCTCTCTGTACCCTAACCTCTTTCCATTGATGTGATCCTAATCACAATTTTCTGCAAAATGTGCAATGGGATAGATTTGCGCTTATACAAATCTCTTTGTACCCTAACCTCTTTCCATTGATGTGATCCTAATTACAATTTTCTGCAAAATGAGCTATGGGATAGATTTGCGCTTTTAAAAATCTCTCTGTACCCTAACCTCTTTCCATTGATGTGATCCTAATCACAATTTTCTGCAAAATGTGCTATGGGATAGATTTGCGCTTATACAAATCTCTTTGAACTGTGACTTCTTTCCATTTATGTGATCCTAATCACAATTTTCTGCAAAATGTGCTAAGGGATAGATTTGGGCTTTTACAAATCTTTTTGTAACCTAACCTCATTCCATTGATGTGATCCTAATCACAATTTTATGCAAAATGTGCTATGGGAGTGATTTGCGCTTATACAAATCTCTTTCTACCCTAACCTCTTTCCATTTATGTGATCCTTATCACAATTTTCTGCAAAATTTGGTATGGAATAGATTTGCGCTTTCACAAATTCTTTTGTACCTTAACCTCTTTCCATTTATATGATCCTAATCACAATTTTCTGCAAAATGTGCTACGGGATAGAATTGCGCTTATACAAATCTCATTGTACCCTAACCTCTTTCCATTGATGTGATCCTAATCACAATTTTCTGCAAAATGTGCTATGGGATAGATTTGAGCTTCTACAAATCTCTCTGTACCCTAACCTCTTTCCATTGATGTGATCCTAATAACAATTTTCTGCAAAATGTGCTTTGGGATAGAATTGCGCTTATACAAATCTCTTTGTACACTAACCTCTTACCATTGATGTGATTCTAATCACAATCTTCTGCAAAATGTGCTATGGGATAGATTTGCGCTTTTACAAATCTCTTCGTACCCTAACCTCTTTCCATTGATGTGATCCTAATCACAATCTTCTGCAAAATGTGCTATGGGAGAGATGTGCGCTTATAAAAATCTCTTCGTACCCTAACCGATTTCCATTTATGTGATCCTAATCACAATCTTCTGCAAAATGTGCTATGGGAGAGATGTGCGCATATAAAAATCTCTTCGTACCCTAACCTCTTTCCATTGATATGATCCTAATCACAATTTTCTGCAAAATGTGCTATGGGATAGATTTGCGCTTTTACAAATCACTTCGTACCCTAACCTCTTTCCATTGATGTGATCCTAATCACAATTTTCTGCAAAATGTGCTATGGGATAGATTTGCGCTTTTACAAATCTCTCTGTACCCTAACCTCTTTCCATTGATGTGATCCTAATCACAATCTTCTGCAAAATGTGCTATGGGATAGATTTGCGCTTTTACAAATCTCTTCGTACCCTAACCTCATTCTATTGATGTGATCCTAATCACAATCTTCTGCAAAATGTGCTATGGGATAGATTTGCGCTTTTACAAATCTCTCTGTACCCTAACCTCTTTCCATTGATGTGATCCTAATCACAATCTTCTGCAAAATGTGCTATGGGATAGATTTGCGCTTTTACAAATCACTTCGTACCCTAACCTCTTTCCATTGATGTGATCCTAATCACAATTTTCTGCAAAATGTGCTATGGGATAGATTTGCGCTTTTACAAATCTCTCTGTACCCTAACCTCTTTCCATTGATGTGATCCTAATCACAATCTTCTGCAAAATGTGCTATGGGATAGATTTGCGCTTTTACAAATCTCTTCGTACCCTAACCTCATTCTATTGATGTGATCCTAATCACAATCTTCTGCAAAATGTGCTATGGGATAGATTTGCTCTTTTACAAATCTCTTTGTACCCTAACCTCTTTCCATTGATGTGATCCTATTCACACTTTTCTGCAAAATGTGCTATGGGATAGATTTGCGCATTTACAAATCACTTCGTACCCTAACCTCTTTCCATTGATGTGATCCTAATCACAATTTTCTGCAAAATGTGCTATGGGAGAGATGTGCGCTTATAAAAATCTCTTCGTACCCTAACCGATTTCCATTTATGTGATCCTAATCACAATCTTCTGCAAAATGTGCTATGGGAGAGATGTGCGCATATAAAAATCTCTTCGTACCCTAACCTCTTTCCATTGATATGATCCTAATCACAATTTTCTGCAAAATGTGCTATGGGATAGATTTGCGCTTTTACAAATCACTTCGTACCCTAACCTCTTTCCATTGATGTGATCCTAATCACAATTTTCTGAAAAATGTGCTATGGGATAGATTTGCGCTTTTACAAATCTCTCTGTACCCAAACCTCTTTCCATTGATGTGATCCTAATCACCATTTTCTGCAAAATGTGCTATGGGATAGATTTGCGATTTTACAAATCTCTTTGTACCCTAACCTCTTTCCATTGATGTGATCCTAATCACAATCTTCTGCAAAATGTGCTATGGGAGAGATGTGCGCATATAAAAATCTCTTCGTACCCTAACCTCTTTCCATTGATATGATCCTAATCACAATTTTCTGCAAAATGTGCTATGGGATAGAATTGCGCTTATACAAATCTCATTGTACCCTAACCTCTTTCCATTGATGTGATCCTAATCACAATTTTCTGCAAAATGTGCTATGGGATAGATTTGAGCTTCTACAAATCTCTCTGTACCCTAACCTCTTTCCATTGATGTGATCCTAATCACAATTTTCTGCAAAATGTGCTTTGGGATAGAATTGCGCTTATACAAATCTCTTTGTACACTAACCTCTTACCATTGATGTGATTCTAATCACAGTCTTCTGCAAAATGTGCTATGGGATAGATTTGCGCTTTTACAAATCTCTTCGTACCCTAACCGATTTCCATTTATGTGATCCTAATCACAATCTTCTGCAAAATGTGCTATGGGAGAGATGTGCGCTTATAAAAATCTCTTCGTACCCTAACCGATTTCCATTTATGTGATCCTAATCACAATTTTCTGCAAAATGTGCTATGGGAAGATGTGCGCATATAAAAATCTCTTCGTACCCTAACCTCTTTCCATTGATATGATCCTAATCACAATTTTCTGCAAAATGTGCTATGGGATAGATTTGCGCTTTTACAAATCACTTCGTACCCTAACCTCTTTCCATTGATGTGATCCTAATCACAATTTTCTGCAAAATGTGCTATGGGATAGATTTGCGCTTTTACAAATCTCTCTGTACCCAAACCTCTTTCCATTGATGTGATCCTAATCACCATTTTCTGCAAAATGTGCTATGGGATAGATTTGCGCTTTTACAAATCTCTTCGTACCCTAACCGATTTCCATTTATGTGATCCTAATCACAATCTTCTGCAAAATGTGCTATGGGAGAGATGTGCGCTTATAAAAATCTCTTCGTACCCTAACCGATTTCCATTTATGTGATCCTAATCACAATCTTCTGCAAAATGTGCTATGGGAAGATGTGCGCATATAAAAATCTCTTCGTACCCTAACCTCTTTCCATTGATATGATCCTAATCACAATTTTCTGCAAAATGAGCTATGGGATAGATTTGCGCTTTTACAAATCTCTCTGTACCCTAACCTCTTTCCATTGATGTGATCCTAATCACAATCTTCTGCAAAATGTGCTATGGGATAGATTTGCGCTTTTACAAATCTCTTCGTACCCTAACCTCTTTCTATTGATGTGATCCTAATCACAATCTTCTGCAAAATGTGCTATGGGATGGATTTGCGCTTTTACAAATCTCTTTGTACCCTAACCTCTTTCCATTAATGTGATCCTAATCACAATTTTCTGCATAATGTGCTATGGGATAGATTTGCGCTTTTACAAATCTCTTCGTACCCTAACCTCTTTCCATTGATGTGATCCTAATCACAATCTTCTGCAAAATGTGCTATGGGATAGATTTGCTCTTTTACAAATCTCTTTGTACCCTAACCTCTTTCCATTGATGTGATCCTATTCACACTTTTCTGCAAAATGTGCTATGGGATAGATTTGCGCATTTACAAATCACTTCGTACCCTAACCTCTTTCCATTGATGTGATCCTAATCACAATTTTCTGCAAAATGTGCTATGGAATAGATTTGCGCATTAAGAAATTCCTACATACCCTAACCTCTTTCCATTGATGTGATCCTAATCACAATTTTCTGCAAAATGTGCTATGGGATAGATTTGCGCTTTTACAAATCTCTCTGTACCCTAACCTCTTTCCATTGATGTGATCCTAATCACAATCTTCTGCAAAATGTGCTATGGGATAGATTTGCGCTTATACAAATCTCTTTGAACTGTGACTTCTTTCCATTTATGTGATCCTAATCACAATTTTCTGCAAAATGTGCTAAGGGATAGATTTGGGCTTTTTACAAATCTTTTTGTAACCTAACCTCATTCCATTGATGTGATCCTAATCACAATTTTATGCAAAATGTGCTATGGGAGTGATTTGCGCTTATACAAATCTCTTTCTACCCTAACCTCTTTCCATTTATGTGATCCTTATCACAATTTTCTGCAAAATTTGGTATGGAATAGATTTGCGCTTTTACAAATTCTTTTGTACCTTAACCTCTTTCCATTTATATGATCCTAATCACAATTTTCTGCAAAATGTGCTACGGGATAGAATTGCGCTTATACAAATCTCATTGTACCCTAACCTCTTTCCATTGATGTGATCCTAATCACAATTTTCTGCAAAATGTGCTATGGGATAGATTTGAGCTTCTACAAATCTCTCTGTACCCTAACCTCTTTCCATTGATGTGATCCTAATAACAATTTTCTGCAAAATGTGCTTTGGGATAGAATTGCGCTTATACAAATCTCTTTGTACACTAACCTCTTACCATTGATGTGATTCTAATCACAATCTTCTGCAAAATGTGCTATGGGATAGATTTGCGCTTTTACAAATCTCTTCGTACCCTAACCTCTTTCCATTGATGTGATCCTAATCACAATTTTCTGGAAAATGTGCTATGGGAGAGATGTGCGCTTATAAAAATCTCTTCGTACCCTAACCGATTTCCATTTATGTGATCCTAATCACAATCTTCTGCAAAATGTGCTATGGGAGAGATGTGCGCATATAAAAATCTCTTCGTACCCTAACCTCTTTCCATTGATATGATCCTAATCACAATTTTCTGCAAAATGTGCTATGGGATAGATTTGCGCTTTTACAAATCACTTCGTACCCTAACCTCTTTCCATTGATGTGATCCTAATCACAATTTTCTGCAAAATGTGCTATGGGATAGATTTGCGCTTTTACAAATCTCTCTGTACCCTAACCTCTTTCCATTGATGTGATCCTAATCACAATCTTCTGCAAAATGTGCTATGGGATAGATTTGCGCTTTTACAAATCTCTTCGTACCCTAACCTCATTCTATTGATGTGATCCTAATCACAATCTTCTGCAAAATGTGCTATGGGATAGATTTGCGCTTTTACAAATCTCTCTGTACCCTAACCTCTTTCCATTGATGTGATCCTAATCACAATCTTCTGCAAAATGTGCTATGGGATAGATTTGCGCTTTTACAAATCACTTCGTACCCTAACCTCTTTCCATTGATGTGATCCTAATCACAATTTTCTGCAAAATGTGCTATGGGATAGATTTGCGCTTTTACAAATCTCTCTGTACCCTAACCTCTTTCCATTGATGTGATCCTAATCACAATCTTCTGCAAAATGTGCTATGGGATAGATTTGCGCTTTTACAAATCTCTTCGTACCCTAACCTCATTCTATTGATGTGATCCTAATCACAATCTTCTGCAAAATGTGCTATGGGATAGATTTGCTCTTTTACAAATCTCTTTGTACCCTAACCTCTTTCCATTGATGTGATCCTATTCACACTTTTCTGCAAAATGTGCTATGGGATATATTTGCGCATTTACAAATCACTTCGTACCCTAACCTCTTTCCATTGATGTGATCCTAATCACAATTTTCTGCAAAATGTGCTATGGGAGAGATGTGCGCTTATAAAAATCTCTTCGTACCCTAACCGATTTCCATTTATGTGATCCTAATCACAATCTTCTGCAAAATGTGCTATGGGAGAGATGTGCGCATATAAAAATCTCTTCGTACCCTAACCTCTTTCCATTGATATGATCCTAATCACAATTTTCTGCAAAATGTGCTATGGGATAGATTTGCGCTTTTACAAATCACTTCGTACCCTAACCTCTTTCCATTGATGTGATCCTAATCACAATTTTCTGAAAAATGTGCTATTGGATAGATTTGCGCTTATACAAACCTCTTTGTACACTGACCTCTTTCCATTTATGTGATCCTAATCACAATTTTCTGCAAAATGTGCTATGGGATAGATTTGCGTTTTAGCAAATCTCTTTGTACCCTAACCTCTTTCCATTGTTGTGATCCTAATCACAATTTTCTGCAAAATGTGCTATGGGATAGATTTGCGCTTTTACAAATCACTTCGTACCCTAACCTCTTTCCATTGATGTGATCCTAATCACAATTTTCTGAAAAATGTGCTATGGGATAGATTTGCGCTTTTACAAATCTCTCTGTACCCAAACCTCTTTCCATTGATGTGATCCTAATCACCATTTTCTGCAAAATGTGCTATGGGATAGATTTGCGATTTTACAAATCTCTTTGTACCCTAACCTCTTTCCATTGATGTGATCCTAATCACAATCTTCTGCAAAATGTGCTATGGGAGAGATGTGCGCATATAAAAATCTCTTCGTACCCTAACCTCTTTCCATTGATATGATCCTAATCACAATTTTCTGCAAAATGTGCTATGGGATAGAATTGCGCTTATACAAATCTCATTGTACCCTAACCTCTTTCCATTGATGTGATCCTAATCACAATTTTCTGCAAAATGTGCTATGGGATAGATTTGAGCTTCTACAAATCTCTCTGTACCCTAACCTCTTTCCATTGATGTGATCCTAATCACAATTTTCTGCAAAATGTGCTTTGGGATAGAATTGCGCTTATACAAATCTCTTTGTACACTAACCTCTTACCATTGATGTGATTCTAATCACAATCTTCTGCAAAATGTGCTATGGGATAGATTTGCGCTTTTACAAATCTCTTCGTACCCTAACCGATTTCCATTTATGTGATCCTAATCACAATCTTCTGCAAAATGTGCTATGGGAGAGATGTGCGCTTATAAAAATCTCTTCGTACCCTAACCGATTTCCATTTATGTGATCCTAATCACAATCTTCTGCAAAATGTGCTATGGGAAGATGTGCGCATATAAAAATCTCTTCGTACCCTAACCTCTTTCCATTGATATGATCCTAATCACAATTTTCTGCAAAATGTGCTATGGGATAGATTTGCGCTTTTACAAATCACTTCGTACCCTAACCTCTTTCCATTGATGTGATCCTAATCACAATTTTCTGCAAAATGTGCTATGGGATAGATTTGCGCTTTTACAAATCTCTCTGTACCCAAACCTCTTTCCATTGATGTGATCCTAATCACCATTTTCTGCAAAATGTGCTATGGGATAGATTTGCGATTTTACAAATCTCTTTGTACCCTAACCTCTTTCCATTGATGTGATCCTAATCACAATTTTCTGCAAAATGAGCTATGGGATAGATTTGCGCTTTTACAAATCTCTCTGTACCCTAACCTCTTTCCATTGATGTGATCCTAATCACAATCTTCTGCAAAATGTGCTATGGGATAGATTTGCGCTTTTACAAATCTCTTCGTACCCTAACCTCTTTCTATTGATGTGATCCTAATCACAATCTTCTGCAAAATGTGCTATGGGATGGATTTGCGCTTTTACAAATCTCTTTGTACCCTAACCTCTTTCCATTAATGTGATCCTAATCACAATTTTCTGCATAATGTGCTATGGGATAGATTTGCGCTTTTACAAATCTCTTCGTACCCTAACCTCTTTCCATTGATGTGATCCTAATCACAATCTTCTGCAAAATGTGCTATGGGATAGATTTGCTCTTTTACAAATCTCTTTGTACCCTAACCTCTTTCCATTGATGTGATCCTATTCACACTTTTCTGCAAAATGTGCTATGGGATAGATTTGCGCATTTACAAATCACTTCGTACCCTAACCTCTTTCCATTGATGTGATCCTAATCACAATTTTCTGCAAAATGTGCTATGGAATAGATTTGCGCATTAAGAAATTCCTACATACCCTAACCTCTTTCCATTGATGTGATCCTAATCACAATTTTCTGCAAAATGTGCTATGGGATAGATTTGCGCTTTTACAAATCTCTCTGTACCCTAACCTCTTTCCATTGATGTGATCCTAATCACAATCTTCTGCAAAATGTGCTATGGGATAGATTTGCGCTTTTACAAATCTCTTCGTACCCTAACCTCTTTCTATTGATGTGATCCTAATCACAATCTTCTGCAAAATGTGCTATGGGATGGATTTGCGCTTTTACAAATCTCTTTGTACCCTAACCTCTTTCCATTGATGTGATCCTAATCACAATCTTCTGCAAAATGTGCTATGGGATAGATTTGCGCTTTTACAAATCTCTTCGTACCCTAACCTCTTTCTATTGATGTGATCCTAATCACAATCTTCTGCAAAATGTGCTATGGGATAGATTTGCGCTTTTACAAATCTCTTCGTACCCTAACCTCTTTCTATTGATGTGATCCTAATCACAATCTTCTGCAAAATGTGCTATGGGATGGATTTGCGCTTTTACAAATCTCTTTGTACCCTAACCTCTTTCCATTGATGTGATCCTAATCACAATTTTCTGCAAAATGTGCTATGGGATAGATTTGCGCTTTTACAAATCTCTCTGTACCCTAACCTCTTTCCATTGATGTGATCCTAATCACAATCTTCTGCAAAATGTGCTATGGGATAGATTTGCGCTTTTACAAATCTCTTCGTACCCTAACCTCTTTCTATTGATGTGATCCTAATCACAATCTTCTGCAAAATGTGCTATGGGATGGATTTGCGCTTTTACAAATCTCTCTGTACCCTAACCTCTTTCCATTGATGTGATCCTAATCACAATCTTCTGCAAAATGTGCTATGGGATAGATTTGCGCTTTTACAAATCTCTTCGTACCCTAACCTCTTTCTATTGATGTGATCCTAATCACAATCTTCTGCAAAATGTGCTATGGGATAGATTTGCGCTTTTACAAATCTCTCTGTACCCTAACCTCTTTCCATTGATGTGATCCTAATCACAATCTTCTGCAAAATGTGCTATGGGATAGATTTGCGCTTTTACAAATCTCTTCGTACCCTAACCTCTTTCTATTGATGTGATCCTAATCACAATTTTCTGCAAAATGGGCTATGGGATATATTTGGACTTTTACCAATCTCTTTGTAACCTAACCTCTTTCCATTTATGTGATCCTAATCACAATTTTCTGCAAAATGTGTAATGGGATAGATTTGCGCTTATACAAATCTCTTTGTACCCTAACCTCTTTCCATTTATGTGATCCTTATCACAATTTTCTGCAAAATGTGCTATGGGATAGATTTGCGCTTATACAAATCTCTTTGTACTCTGACCTCTTTCCATTTATGTGATCCTAATCACAATTTTCTGCAAAATGGGCTATGGGATATATTTGGACTTTTACCAATCTCTTTGTAACCTAAGCTCTTTCCATTTATGTGATCCTAATCACAATTTTCTGCAAAATGTGTAATGGGATAGATTTGCGCTTATACAAATCTCTTTGTACCCTAACCTCTTTCCATTTATGTGATCCTTATCACAATTTTATGCAAAATGTGGTATGGGATAGATTTGCGCTTTTACATATTCCTTCGTACCCTAACCTCTTTCCATTTATATGATCCTAATCACAATTTTCTGTAAAATGTGCTATGGGATAGAATTGCGCTTATACAAATCTCTTTGTACACTAACCTCTTTCCATTGATGTAATCCTAATCACAATTTTTTGCAAAATGTGCTATGGGATAGAATTGCGCCTATACAAATCTCTTTGTACACTGACCTCTTTCCATTTATGTGATCCTAATCACAATTTTCTGCAAAATGTGCTATGGGATAGAATGGCGCTTTTACAAATCTCTCTGTACCCTAACCTCTTTCCATTGATGTGATCCTAATAACAATTTTCTGCAAAATGTGCTATTGGATAGATTTGCGCTTATACAAACCTCTTTGTACACTGACCTCTTTCCATTTATGTGATCCTAATCACAATTTTCTGCAAAATGTGCTATGGGATAGATATGCGTTTTAGCAAATCTCTTTGTACCCTAACCTCTTTCCATTGTTGTGATCCTAATCACAATTTTCTGCAAAATGTGCAATGGGATAGATTTGCGCTTATACAAATCTCTTTGTACCCTAACCTCTTTCCATTGATGTGATCCTAATCACAATTTTCTGCAAAATGAGGTATGGGATAGATTTGCGCTTTTACAAATCTCTCTGTACCCTAACATCTTTCCATTGATGTGATCCTAATCACAATTTTCTGCAAAATGTGCTATGGGATAGATTTGCGCTTATACAAATTTCTTTGTACTCTGACCTCTTTCCATTTATGTGATCCTAATCACAATTTTCTGCAAAATGTGCTATGGGATAGATTTGGATTTTTACCAATCCCTTTGTAACCTAACCTCTTTCCATTTATGTGATCCTAATCACAATTTTCTGCAAAATGTGCAATGGGATTGATTTGCGCTTATACAAATCTCTTTGTACCCTAACCTCTCTCCATTGATGTGATCCTAATCACAATTTTCTGCAAAATGTGCTATGGGAGTGATTTGCGCTTATACAAATCTCTTTGTACTCTGACCTCTTTCCATTTATGTGATCCTAATAACAATTTTCTGCAAAATGTGCTATGGGATAGATTTGGACTTTTACTGATCTCTTTGTAACCTAACCTCTTTCCATTTATGTGATCCTAATCGCAATTTTCTGCAAAATGTGCTATGGGATAGATTTGCGGTTATACAAATCTCTTTGTACTCTGACCTCTTTCCATTTATGTGATCCTAATAACAATTTTCTGCAAAATGTGCTATGGGATAGATTTGGACTTTTACCGATATCTTTGTAACCTAACCTCTTTCCATTTATGTGATCCTAATCGCAATTTTCTGCAAAATGTGCTATGGGATAGATTTGCGCTTATACAACTGTCTTTGTACCCTAACCTCTTTTCATTGATGTGATCCTAATCACAATTTTCTGCAAAATGTGCTATGGGAGTGATTTGCGCTTTTACAAATTCCTTCGTACCCTAACCTCTTTCCATTTATATGATCCTAACCAAAATTTTCTACAAAATGTGCAATGGGATAGATTTGCGCTTATACAAATCTCTTTGTACCCTAACCTCTTTCCATTGATGTGATCCTAATCACAATTTTCTGCAAAATGAGCTATGGGATAGATTTGCGGTTTTACAAATCTCTCTGTACCCTAACCTCTTTCCTTTGATGTGATCCTAATCACAATTTTCTGCAAAATGTGCTATGGGATAGATTTGCGCTTTAGCAAATCTCTTTGTACCCTAACCTCTTTCCATTGATGTGATCCTAATCACAATTTTCTGCAAAATGAGCTATGGGATAGATTTGCGCTTTTACAAATCTCTCTGTACACTAACCTCTTTCCATTTATGTGATCCTTATCACAATTTTCTGCAAAATGTGCTATGGGATAGATTTGCGCTTATACAAATCTCTTTGTACTCTGACCTCTTTCCATTTATGTGATCCTAATCACAATTTTCTGCAAAATGGGCTATGGGATATATTTGGACTTTTACCAATCTCTTTGTAACCTAACCTCTTTCCATTTATGTGATCCTAATCACAATTTTCTGCAAAATGTGTAATGGGATAGATTTGCGCTTATACAAATCTCTTTGTACCCTAACCTCTTTCCATTTATGTGATCCTTATCACAATTTTCTGCAAAATGTGGTATGGGATAGATTTGCGCTTTTACATATTCCTTCGTACCCTAACCTCTTTCCATTTATATGATCCTAATCACAATTTTCTGTAAAATGTGCTATGGGATAGAATTGCGCTTATAAAAATTTCTTTGTACACTAACCTCTTACCATTGATGTGATTCTAATCTCAATTTTTTGCAAAATGTGCTATGGGATAGATTTGAGCTTTTACAAATCTCTCTGTACCCTAACCTCTTTCCATTGATGTGATCCTAATCACAATTTTCTGCAAAATGTGCTATGGGATAGATTTGCGCATTAAGAAATTCCTACGTACCCTAACCTCTTTCCATTGATGTGATCCTAATCACAATTTTCTGCAAAATGTGCTATGGGATAGATTTGCTCATTAAGAAATTCTTACGTACCCTAACCTCTTTCCATTGATGTGATCCTAATAACAATTTTCTGCAAAATGTGCTATGGAATAGATTTGCGCTTTTACAAATCTCTTTGTACCCTAACCTCTTTCCATTGATGTGATCCTAATCACAATTTTCTGCAAAATGAGCTATGGGATGGATTTGCGCTTTTACAAATCTCTCTGTACCCTAACCTCTTTCCATTGATGTGATCCTAATCACTTTTCTGCAAAATGTGCTATGGGTTAGATTTGAGCTTTTACAAATCTCTCTGTACCCTAACCTCTTTCCATTGATGTGATCCTAATCACAATTTTCTGCAAAATGTACTATGGGATAGATTTGCGCATTAAGAAATTCCTACGTACCCTAACCTCTTTCCATTGATGTGATCCTAATCACAATTTTCTGCAAAATGTGCTATGGGAAAGATTTGCTCATTAAGAAATTCTTACGTACCCTAACCTCTTTCTATTGATGTGACCCTAATCACAATTTTCTGCAAAATGTGCTATGGGATAGATTTGCGCTTTTACAAATCTCTTTGTACCCTAACCTCTTTCCATTGATGTGATCCTAATCACAATTTTCTGCAAAATGAGCTATGGGATGGATTTGCGCTTTTACAAATCTCTCTGTACCCTAACCTCTTTCCATTGATGTGATCCTAATCACAATTTTCTGCAAAATGTGCAATGGGATAGATTTGCGCATATACAAATCTCTTTGTACCCTAACCTCTTTCAATTTATGTGATCCTAATCACAATTTTCAGCAAAATGTGCTATGGGATAGATTTGCTCATTAAGAAATTCTTACGTACCCTAACCTCTTTCCATTGATGTGATCCTAATCACAATTTTCTGCAAAATGTGCTATGGGATAGATTTGCGCTTTTACAAATCTCTTTGTACCCTAAACTCTTTCCATTGATGTGATCCTAATCACAATTTTCTGCAAAATGAGCTATGGGATGGATTTGCGCTTTTACAAATCTCTCTGTACCCTAACCTCTTTCCATTGATGTGATCCTAATCACAATTTTCTGCAAAATGTGCAATGGGATAGATTTGCGCTTATACAAATCTCTTTGTACTCTAACCTCTTTCCATTGATGTGATCCTAATCACAATTTTCAGAAAAATGTGCTATGGGATAGATTTGCTCATTAAGAAATTCTTACGTACCCTAACCTCTTTCCATTGATGTGATCCTAATCACAATTTTCTGCAAAATGTGCTATGGGATAGATTTGCGCTTTTACAAATCTCTTTGTACCCTAACCTCTTTCCATTGATGTGATCCTAATCACAATTTTCTGCAAAATGTGCTATGGGATAGATTTGCGCTTTTACAAATCTCTCTGTACCCTAACCTCTTTCCATTGATGTGATCCTAATCACCATTTTCTGCAAAATGTGCTATGGGATAGATTTGCGCTTTAGCAAATCTCTTTATACCCTAACCTATTTCCATGGATGTGATCCTAATTACAATTTTCTGCAAAATGAGCTATGGGATAGATTTGCGCTTTTAAAAATCTCTCTGTACCCTAACCTCTTTCCATTGATGTGATCCTAATCACAATTTTCTGCGAAATGAGCTATGGGATAGATTTGCGCTTTTAAAAATCTATCTGTACCCTAACCTCTTTCCATTGATGTGATCCTAATCACAATTTTCTGCAAAATGTGCAATGGGATAGATTTGCGCTTATACAAATCTCTTTGTACCCTAACCTCTTTCCATTGATGTGATCCTAATTACAATTTTCTGCAAAATGAGCTATGGGATAGATTTGCGCTTTTAAAAATCTCTCTGTACCCTAACCTCTTTCCATTGATGTGATCCTAATCACAATTTTCTGCAAAATGTGCTATGGGATAGATTTGCGCTTATACAAATCTCTTTGAACTGTGACTTCTTTCCATTTATGTGATCCTAATCACAATTTTCTGCAGAATGTGCTAAGGGATAGATTTGGGCTTTTACAAATCTTTTTGTAACCTAACCTCATTCCATTGATGTGATCCTAATCACAATTTTATGCAAAATGTGCTATGGGAGTGATTTGCGCTTATACAAATCTCTTTCTACCCTAACCTCTTTCCATTTATGTGATCCTTATCACAATTTTCTGCAAAATTTGGTATGGAATAGATTTGCGCTTTTACAAATTCCTTTGTACCTTAACCTCTTTCCATTTATATGATCCTAATTACAATTTTCTGCAAAATGTGCTATGGGATAGAATTGCGCTTATACAAATCTCATTGTACCCTAACCTCTTTCCATTGATGTGATCCTAATCACAATTTTCTGCAAAATGTGCTATGGGATAGATTTGAGCTTCTACAAATCTCTCTGTACCCTAACCTCTTTCCATTGATGTGATCCTAATAACAATTTTCTGCAAAATGTGCTTTGGGATAGAATTGCGCTTATACAAATCTCTTTGTACACTAACCTCTTACCATTGATGTGATTCTAATCACAATCTTCTGCAAAATGTGCTATGGGATAGATTTGCGCTTTTACAAATCTCTTCGTACCCTAACCTCTTTCCATTGATGTGATCCTAATCACAATCTTCTGCAAAATGTGCTATGGGAGAGATGTGCGCTTATAAAAATCTCTTCGTACCCTAACCGATTTCCATTTATGTGATCCTAATCACAATCTTCTGCAAAATGTGCTATGGGAGAGATGTGCGCATATAAAAATCTCTTCGTACCCTAACCTCTTTCCATTGATATGATCCTAATCACAATTTTCTGCAAAATGTGCTATGGGATAGATTTGCGCTTTTACAAATCACTTCGTACCCTATCCTCTTTCCATTGATGTGATCCTAATCACAATTTTCTGCAAAATGTGCTATGGGATAGATTTGCGCTTTTACAAATCTCTCTGTACCCTAACCTCTTTCCATTGATGTGATCCTAATCACAATCTTCTGCAAAATGTGCTATGGGATAGATTTGCGCTTTTACAAATCTCTTCGTACCCTAACCTCTTTCTATTGATGTGATCCTAATCACAATCTTCTGCAAAATGTGCTATGGGATGGATTTGCGCTTTTACAAATCTCTTTGTACCCTAACCTCTTTCCATTAATGTGATCCTAATCACAATTTTCTGCATAATGTGCTATGGGATAGATTTGCGCTTTTACAAATCTCTTCGTACCCTAACCTCTTTCCATTGATGTGATCCTAATCACAATCTTCTGCAAAATGTGCTATGGGATAGATTTGCTCTTTTACAAATCTCTTTGTACCCTAACCTCTTTCCATTGATGTGATCCTATTCACACTTGTCTGCAAAATGTGCTATGGGATAGATTTGCGCATTTACAAATCACTTCGTACCCTAACCTCTTTCCATTGATGTGATCCTAATCACAATTTTCTGCAAAATGTGCTATGGGAGAGATGTGCGCTTATAAAAATCTCTTCGTACCCTAACCGATTTCCATTTATGTGATCCTAATCACAATCTTCTGCAAAATGTGCTATGGGAGAGATGTGCGCATATAAAAATCTCTTCGTACCCTAACCTCTTTCCATTGATATGATCCTAATCACAATTTTCTGCAAAATGTGCTATGGGATAGATTTGCGCTTTTACAAATCACTTCGTACCCTAACCTCTTTCCATTGATGTGATCCTAATCACAATTTTCTGAAAAATGTGCTATGGGATAGATTTGCGCTTTTACAAATCTCTCTGTACCCAAACCTCTTTCCATTGATGTGATCCTAATCACCATTTTCTGCAAAATGTGCTATGGGATAGATTTGCGATTTTACAAATCTCTTTGTACCCTAACCTCTTTCCATTGATGTGATCCTAATCACAATCTTCTGCAAAATGTGCTATGGGAGAGATGTGCGCATATAAAAATCTCTTCGTACCCTAACCTCTTTCGATTGATATGATCCTAATCACAATTTTCTGCAAAATGTGCTATGGGATAGAATTGCGCTTATACAAATCTCATTGTACCCTAACCTCTTTCCATTGATGTGATCCTAATCACAATTTTCTGCAAAATGTGCTATGGGATAGATTTGAGCTTCTACAAATCTCTCTGTACCCTAACCTCTTTCCATTGATGTGATCCTAATCACAATTTTCTGCAAAATGTGCTTTGGGATAGAATTGCGCTTATACAAATCTCTTTGTACACTAACCTCTTACCATTGATGTGATTCTAATCACAATCTTCTGCAAAATGTGCTATGGGATAGATTTGCGCTTTTACAAATCTCTTCGTACCCTAACCGATTTCCATTTATGTGATCCTAATCACAATCTTCTGCAAAATGTGCTATGGGAGAGATGTGCGCTTATAAAAATCTCTTCGTACCCTAACCGATTTCCATTTATGTGATCCTAATCACAATCTTCTGCAAAATGTGCTATGGGAGAGATGTGCGCATATAAAAATCTCTTCGTACCCTAACCTCTTTCCATTGATATGATCCTAATCACAATTTTCTGCAAAATGTGCTATGGGATAGATTTGCGCTTTTACAAATCACTTCGTACCCTAACCTCTTTCCATTGATGTGATCCTAATCACAATTTTCTGCAAAATGTGCTATGGGATAGATTTGCGCTTTTACAAATCTCTCTGTACCCAAACCTCTTTCCATTGATGTGATCCTAATCACCATTTTCTGCAAAATGTGCTATGGGATAGATTTGCGATTTTACAAATCTCTTTGTACCCTAACCTCTTTCCATTGATGTGATCCTAATCACAATTTTCTGCAAAATCAGCTATGGGATAGATTTGCGCTTTTACAAATCTCTCTGTACCCTAACCTCTTTCCATTGATGTGATCCTAATCACAATCTTCTGCAAAATGTGCTATGGGATAGATTTGCGCTTTTACAAATCTCTTCGTACCCTAACCTCTTTCTATTGATGTGATCCTAATCACAATCTTCTGCAAAATGTGCTATGGGATGGATTTGCGCTTTTACAAATCTCTTTGTACCCTAACCTCTTTCCATTAATGTGATCCTAATCACAATTTTCTGCATAATGTGCTATGGGATAGATTTGCGCTTTTACAAATCTCTTCGTACCCTAACCTCTTTCCATTGATGTGATCCTAATCACAATTTTCTGCAAAATGTGCTATGGGATAGATTTGAGCTTCTACAAATCTCTCTGTACCCTAACCTCTTTCCATTGATGTGATCCTAATAACAATTTTCTGCAAAATGTGCTTTGGGATAGAATTGCGCTTATACAAATCTCTTTGTACACTAACCTCTTACCATTGATGTGATTCTAATCACAATCTTCTGCAAAATGTGCTATGGGATAGATTTGCGCTTTTACAAATCTCTTCGTACCCTAACCTCTTTCCATTGATGTGATCCTAATCACAATCTTCTGCAAAATGTGCTATGGGAGAGATGTGCGCTTATAAAAATCTCTTCGTACCCTAACCGATTTCCATTTATGTGATCCTAATCACAATCTTCTGCAAAATGTGCTATGGGAGAGATGTGCGCATATAAAAATCTCTTCGTACCCTAACCTCTTTCCATTGATATGATCCTAATCACAATTTTCTGCAAAATGTGCTATGGGATAGATTTGCGCTTTTACAAATCTCTTCGTACCCTAACCTCTTTCCATTGATGTGATCCTAATCACAATTTTCTGCAAAATGTGCTATGGGATAGATTTGCGCTTTTACAAATCTCTCTGTACCCTAACCTCTTTCCATTGATGTGATCCTAATCACAATCTTCTGCAAAATGTGCTATGGGATAGATTTGCGCTTTTACAAATCTCTTCGTACCCTAACCTCTTTCTATTGATGTGATCCTAATCACAATCTTCTGCAAAATGTGCTATGGGATGGATTTGCGCTTTTACAAATCTCTTTGTACCCTAACCTCTTTCCATTAATGTGATCCTAATCACAATTTTCTGCATAATGTGCTATGGGATAGATTTGCGCTTTTACAAATCTCTTCGTACCCTAACCTCTTTCCATTGATGTGATCCTAATCACAATCTTCTGCAAAATGTGCTATGGGATAGATTTGCTCTTTTACAAATCTCTTTGTACCCTAACCTCTTTCCATTGATGTGATCCTATTCACACTTGTCTGCAAAATGTGCTATGGGATAGATTTGCGCATTTACAAATCACTTCGTACCCTAACCTCTTTCCATTGATGTGATCCTAATCACAATTTTCTGCAAAATGTGCTATGGGAGAGATGTGCGCTTATAAAAATCTCTTCGTACCTTAACCGATTTCCATTTATGTGATCCTAATCACAATCTTCTGCAAAATGTGCTATGGGAGAGATGTGCGCATATAAAAATCTCTTCGTACCCTAACCTCTTTCCATTGATATGATCCTAATCACAATTTTCTGCAAAATGTGCTATGGGATAGATTTGCGCTTTTACAAATCACTTCGTACCCTAACCTCTTTCCATTGATGTGATCCTAATCACAATTTTCTGAAAAATGTGCTATGGGATAGATTTGCGCTTTTACAAATCTCTCTGTACCCAAACCTCTTTCCATTGATGTGATCCTAATCACCATTTTCTGCAAAATGTGCTATGGGATAGATTTGCGATTTTACAAATCTCTTTGTACCCTAACCTCTTTCCATTGATGTGATCCTAATCACAATCTTCTGCAAAATGTGCTATGGGAGAGATGTGCGCATATAAAAATCTCTTCGTACCCTAACCTCTTTCGATTGATATGATCCTAATCACAATTTTCTGCAAAATGTGCTATGGGATAGAATTGCGCTTATACAAATCTCATTGTACCCTAACCTCTTTCCATTGATGTGATCCTAATCACAATCTTCTGCAAAATGTGCTATGGGATAGATTTGAGCTTCTACAAATCTCTCTGTACCCTAACCTCTTTCCATTGATGTGATCCTAATCACAATTTTCTGCAAAATGTGCTTTGGGATAGAATTGCGCTTATACAAATCTCTTTGTACACTAACCTCTTACCATTGATGTGATTCTAATCACAATCTTCTGCAAAATGTGCTATGGGATAGATTTGCGCTTTTACAAATCTCTTCGTACCCTAACCGATTTCCATTTATGTGATCCTAATCACAATCTTCTGCAAAATGTGCTATGGGAGAGATGTGCGCTTATAAAAATCTCTTCGTACCCTAACCGATTTCCATTTATGTGATCCTAATCACAATCTTCTGCAAAATGTGCTATGGGAGAGATGTGCGCATATAAAAATCTCTTCGTACCCTAACCTCTTTCCATTGATATGATCCTAATCACAATTTTCTGCAAAATGTGCTATGGGATAGATTTGCGCTTTTACAAATCACTTCGTACCCTAACCTCTTTCCATTGATGTGATCCTAATCACAATTTTCTGCAAAATGTGCTATGGGATAGATTTGCGCTTTTACAAATCTCTCTGTACCCAAACCTCTTTCCATTGATGTGATCCTAATCACCATTTTCTGCAAAATGTGCTATGGGATAGATTTGCGATTTTACAAATCTCTTTGTACCCTAACCTCTTTCCATTGATGTGATCCTAATCACAATTTTCTGCAAAATCAGCTATGGGATAGATTTGCGCTTTTACAAATCTCTCTGTACCCTAACCTCTTTCCATTGATGTGATCCTAATCACAATCTTCTGCAAAATGTGCTATGGGATAGATTTGCGCTTTTACAAATCTCTTCGTACCCTAACCTCTTTCTATTGATGTGATCCTAATCACAATCTTCTGCAAAATGTGCTATGGGATGGATTTGCGCTTTTACAAATCTCTTTGTACCCTAACCTCTTTCCATTAATGTGATCCTAATCACAATTTTCTGCATAATGTGCTATGGGATAGATTTGCGCTTTTACAAATCTCTTCGTACCCTAACCTCTTTCCATTGATGTGATCCTAATCACAATCTTCTGCAAAATGTGCTATGGGATAGATTTGCTCTTTTACAAATCTCTTTGTACCCTAACCTCTTTCCATTGATGTGATCCTATTCACACTTTTCTGCAAAATGTGCTATGGGATAGATTTGCGCATTTACAAATCACTTCGTACCCTAACCTCTTTCCATTGATGTGATCCTAATCACAATTTTCTGCAAAATGTGCTATGGAATAGATTTGCGCATTAAGAAATTCCTACATACCCTAACCTCTTTCCATTGATGTGATCCTAATCACAATTTTCTGCAAAATGTGCTATGGGATAGATTTGCGCTTTTACAAATCTCTCTGTACCCTAACCTCTTTCCATTGATGTGATCCTAATCACAATCTTCTGCAAAATGTGCTATGGGATAGATTTGCGCTTTTACAAATCTCTTCGTACCCTAACCTCTTTCTATTGATGTGATCCTAATCACAATCTTCTGCAAAATGTGCTATGGGAGAGATGTGCGCATATAAAAATCTCTTCGTACCCTAACCTCTTTCCATTGATATGATCCTAATCACAATTTTCTGCAAAATGTGCTATGGGATAGATTTGCGCTTTTACAAATCACTTCGTACCCTAACCTCTTTCCATTGATGTGATCCTAATCACAATTTTCTGAAAAATGTGCTATGGGATAGATTTGCGCTTTTACAAATCTCTCTGTACCCAAACCTCTTTCCATTGATGTGATCCTAATCACCATTTTCTGCAAAATGTGCTATGGGATAGATTTGCGCTTTTACAAATCTCTCTGTACCCTAACCTCTTTCCATTGATGTGATCCTAATCACAATCTTCTGCAAAATGTGCTATGGGATAGATTTGCGCTTTTACAAATCTCTTCGTACCCTAACCTCTTTCTATTGATGTGATCCTAATCACAATCTTCTGCAAAATGTGCTATGGGAGAGATGTGCGCATATAAAAATCTCTTCGTACCCTAACCTCTTTCCATTGATATGATCCTAATCACAATTTTCTGCAAAATGTGCTATGGGATAGATTTGCGCTTTTACAAATCACTTCGTACCCTAACCTCTTTCCATTGATGTGATCCTAATCACAATTTTCTGAAAAATGTGCTATGGGATAGATTTGCGCTTTTACAAATCTCTTTGTACCCTAACCTCTTTCCATTGATGTGATCCTAATCACAATCTTCTGCAAAATGTGCTATGGGAGAGATGTGCGCATATAAAAATCACTTCGTACCCTAACCTCTTTCCATTGATATGATCCTAATCACAATTTTCTGCAAAATGTGCTATGGGATAGAATTGCGCTTATACAAATCTCATTGTACCCTAACCTCTTTCCATTGATGTGATCCTAATCACAATTTTCTGCAAAATGTGCTATGGGATAGATTTGAGCTTCTACAAATCTCTCTGTACCCTAACCTCTTTCCATTGATGTGATCCTAATCACAATTTTCTGCAAAATGTGCTTTGGGATAGAATTGCGCTTATACAAATCTCTTTGTACACTAACCTCTTACCATTGATGTGATTCTAATCACAATCTTCTGCAAAATGTGCTATGGGATAGATTTGCGCTTTTACAAATCTCTTCGTACCCTAACCGATTTCCATTTATGTGATCCTAATCACAATCTTCTGCAAAATGTGCTATGGGAGAGATGTGCGCTTATAAAAATCTCTTCGTACCCTAACCGATTTCCATTTATGTGATCCTAATCACAATCTTCTGCAAAATGTGCTATGGGAGAGATGTGCGCATATAAAAATCTCTTCGTACCCTAACCTCTTTCCATTGATATGATCCTAATCACAATTTTCTGCAAAATGTGCTATGGGATAGATTTGCGCTTTTACAAATCACTTCGTACCCTAACCTCTTTCCATTGATGTGATCCTAATCACAATTTTCTGCAAAATGTGCTATGGGATAGATTTGCGATTTTACAAATCTCTCTGTACCCAAACCTCTTTCCATTGATGTGATCCTAATCACCATTTTCTGCAAAATGTGCTATGGGATAGATTTGCGATTTTACAAATCTCTTTGTACCCTAACCTCTTTCCATTGATGTGATCCTAATCACAATTTTCTGCAAAATCAGCTATGGGATAGATTTGCGCTTTTACAAATCTCTCTGTACCCTAACCTCTTTCCATTGATGTGATCCTAATCACAATCTTCTGCAAAATGTGCTATGGGATAGATTTGCGCTTTTACAAATCTCTTCGTACCCTAACCTCTTTCTATTGATGTGATCCTAATCACAATCTTCTGCAAAATGTGCTATGGGATGGATTTGCGCTTTTACAAATCTCTTTGTACCCTAACCTCTTTCCATTAATGTGATCCTAATCACAATTTTCTGCATAATGTGCTATGGGATAGATTTGCGCTTTTACAAATCTCTTCGTACCCTAACCTCTTTCCATTGATGTGATCCTAATCACAATCTTCTGCAAAATGTGCTATGGGATAGATTTGCTCTTTTACAAATCTCTTTGTACCCTAACCTCTTTCCATTGATGTGATCCTATTCACACTTTTCTGCAAAATGTGCTATGGGATAGATTTGCGCATTTACAAATCACTTCGTACCCTAACCTCTTTCCATTGATGTGATCCTAATCACAATTTTCTGCAAAATGTGCTATGGAATAGATTTGCGCATTAAGAAATTCCTACATACCCTAACCTCTTTCCATTGATGTGATCCTAATCACAATTTTCTGCAAAATGTGCTATGGGATAGATTTGCGCTTTTACAAATCTCTCTGTACCCTAACCTCTTTCCATTGATGTGATCCTAATCACAATCTTCTGCAAAATGTGCTATGGGATAGATTTGCGCTTTTACAAATCTCTTCGTACCCTAACCTCTTTCTATTGATGTGATCCTAATCACAATCTTCTGCAAAATGTGCTATGGGATGGATTTGCGCTTTTACAAATCTCTTTGTACCCTAACCTCTTTCCATTAATGTGATCCTAATCACAATTTTCTGCATAATGTGCTATGGGATAGATTTGCGCTTTTACAAATCTCTTCGTACCCTAACCTCTTTCCATTGATGTGATCCTAATCACAATCTTCTGCAAAATGTGCTATGGGATAGATTTGCTCTTTTACAAATCTCTTTGTACCCTAACCTCTTTCCATTGATGTGATCCTATTCACACTGTTCTGCAAAATGTGCTATGGGATAGATTTGCGCATTTACAAATCACTTCGTACCCTAACCTCTTTCCATTGATGTGATCCTAATCACAATTTTCTGCAAAATGTGCTATGGGATAGATTTGCGCTTTTACAAATCTCTCTGTACCCTAACCTCTTTCCATTGATGTGATCCTAATCACAATCTTCTGCAAAATGTGCTATGGGATAGATTTGCGCTTTTACAAATCTCTTCGTACCCTAACCTCTTTCTATTGATGTGATCCTAATCACAATCTTCTACAAAATGTGCTATGGGATGGATTTGCGCTTTTACAAATCTCTTTGTACCCTAACCTCTTTCCATTAATGTGATCCTAATCACAATTTTCTGCATAATGTGCTATGGAATAGATTTGCGCTTTTACAAATCTCTTCGTACCCTAACCTCTTTCCATTGATGTGATCCTAATCACAATCTTCTGCAAAATGTGCTATGGGATAGATTTGCTCTTTTACAAATCTCTTTGTACCCTAACCTCTTTCCATTGATGTGATCCTATTCACACTTTTCTGCAAAATGTGCTATGGGATAGATTTGCGCATTTACAAATCACTTCGTACCCTAACCTCTTTCCATTGATGTGATCCTAATCACAATTTTCTGCAAAATGTGCTATGGGAGAGATGTGCGCTTATAAAAATCTCTTCGTACCCTAACCGATTTCCATTTATGTGATCCTAATCACAATCTTCTGCAAAATGTGCTATGGGAGAGATGTGCGCATATAAAAATCTCTTCGTACCCTAACCTCTTTCCATTGATATAATCCTAATCACAATTTTCTGCAAAATGTGCTATGGGATAGATTTGCGCTTTTACAAATCTCTTTGTACCCTAACCTCTTTCCATTGATGTGATCCTAATCACAATTTTCTGCAAAATGTGCTATGGGATAGATTTGCGCTTTTACAAATCTCTCTGTACCCTAACCTCTTTCCATTGATGTGATCCTAATCACAATTTTCTGCAAAATGTGCTATGGGATAGATTTGCGCTTTAGCAAATCTCTTTGTACCCTAACCTATTTCCATGGATGTGATCCTAATTACAATTTTCTGCAAAATGAGCTATGGGATAGATTTGCGCTTTTAAAAATCTCTCTGTACCCTAACCTCTTTCCATTGATGTGATCCTAATCACAATTTTCTGCGAAATGAGCTATGGGATAGATTTGCGCTTTTAAAAATCTCTCTGTACCCTAACCTCTTTCCATTGATGTGATCCTAATCACAATTTTCTGCAAAATGTGCAATGGGATAGATTTGCGCTTATACAAATCTCTTTGTACCCTAACCTCTTTCCATTGATGTGATCCTAATTACAATTTTCTGCAAAATGAGCTATGGGATAGATTTGCGCTTTTAAAAATCTCTCTGTACCCTAACCTCTTTCCATTGATGTGATCCTAATCACAATTTTCTGCAAAATGTGCTATGGGATAGATTTGCGCTTATACAAATCTCTTTGAACTGTGACTTCTTTCCATTTATGTGATCCTAATCACAATTTTCTGCAAAATGTGCTAAGGGATAGATTTGGGCTTTTACAAATCTTTTTGTAACCTAACCTCATTCCATTGATGTGATCCTAATCACAATTTTATGCAAAATGTGCTATGGGAGTGATTTGCGCTTATACAAATCTCTTTCTACCCTAACCTCTTTCCATTTATGTGATCCTTATCACAATTTTCTGCAAAATTTGGTATGGAATAGATTTGCGCTTTTACAAATTCCTTGGTACCTTAACCTCTTTCCATTTATATGATCCTAATCACAATTTTCTGCAAAATGTGCTATGGGAGAGATGTGCGCATATAAAAATCTCTTCGTACCCTAACCTCTTTCCATTGATATGATCCTAATCACAATTTTCTGCAAAATGTGCTATGGGATAGATTTGCGCTTTTACAAATCACTTCGTACCCTAACCTCTTTCCATTGATGTGATCCTAATCACAATTTTCTGCAAAATGTGCTATGGGATAGATTTGCGCTTTTACAAATCTCTCTGTACCCTAACCTCTTTCCATTGATGTGATCCTAATCACAATCTTCTGCAAAATGTGCTATGGGATAGATTTGCGCTTTTACAAATCTCTTCGTACCCTAACCTCTTTCCATTGATATAATCCTAATCACAATTTTCTGCAAAATGTGCTATGGGATAGATTTGCGCTTTTACAAATCTCTTTGTACCCTAACCTCTTTCCATTGATGTGATCCTAATCACAATTTTCTGCAAAATGTGCTATGGGATAGATTTGCGCTTTTACAATTCTCTCTGTACCCTAACCTCTTTCCATTGATGTGATCCTAATCACAATTTTCTGCAAAATGTGCTATGGGATAGATTTGCGCTTTAGCAAATCTCTTTGTACCCTAACCTATTTCCATGGATGTGATCCTAATTACAATTTTCTGCAAAATGAGCTATGGGATAGATTTGCGCTTTTACAAATCTCTCTGTACCCTAACCTCTTTCCATTGATGTGATCCTAATCACAATTTTCTGCGAAATGAGCTATGGGATAGATTTGCGCTTTTAAAAATCTCTCTGTACCCTAACCTCTTTCCATTGATGTGATCCTAATCACAATTTTCTGCAAAATGTGCAATGGGATAGATTTGCGCTTATACAAATCTCTTTGTACCCTAACCTCTTTCCATTGATGTGATCCTAATTACAATTTTCTGCAAAATGAGCTATGGGATAGATTTGCGCTTTTAAAAATCTCTCTGTACCCTAACCTCTTTCCATTGATGTGATCCTAATCACAATTTTCTGCAAAATGTGCTATGGGATAGATTTGCGCTTATACAAATCTCTTTGAACTGTGACTTCTTTCCATTTATGTGATCCTAATCACAATTTTCTGCAAAATGTGCTAAGGGATAGATTTGGGCTTTTACAAATCTTTTTGTAACCTAACCTCATTCCATTGATGTGATCCTAATCACAATTTTATGCAAAATGTGCTATGGGAGTGATTTGCGCTTATACAAATCTCTTTCTACCCTAACCTCTTTCCATTTATGTGATCCTTATCACAATTTTCTGCAAAATTTGGTATGGAATAGATTTGCGCTTTTACAAATTCCTTTGTACCTTAACCTCTTTCCATTTATATGATCCTAATCACAATTTTCTGCAAAATGTGCTATGGGATAGAATTGCGCTTATACAAATCTCATTGTATCCTAACCTCTTTCCATTGATGTGATCCTAATCACAATTTTCTGCAAAATGTGCTATGGGATAGATTTGAGCTTCTACAAATCTCTCTGTACCCTAACCTCTTTCCATTGATGTGATCCTAATAACAATTTTCTGCAAAATGTGCTTTGGGATAGAATTGCGCTTATACAAATCTCTTTGTACACTAACCTCTTACCATTGATGTGATTCTAATCACAATCTTCTGCAAAATGTGCTATGGGATAGATTTGCGCTTTTACAAATCTCTTCGTACCCTAACCTCTTTCCATTGATGTGATCCTAATCACAATCTTCTGCAAAATGTGCGAAGGGAGAGATGTGCGCTTATAAAAATCTCTTCGTACCCTAACCGATTTCCATTTATGTGATCCTAATCACAATCTTCTGCAAAATGTGCTATGGGAGAGATGTGCGCATATAAAAATCTCTTCGTACCCTAACCTCTTTCCATTGATATGATCCTAATCACAATTTTCTGCAAAATGTGCTATGGGATAGATTTGCGCTTTTACAAATCACTTCGTACCCTAACCTCTTTCCATTGATGTGATCCTAATCACAATTTTCTGCAAAATGTGCTATGGGATAGATTTGCGCTTTTACAAATCTCTCTGTACCCTAACCTCTTTCCATTGATGTGATCCTAATCACAATCTTCTGCAAAATGTGCTATGGGATAGATTTGCGCTTTTACAAATCTCTTCGTACCCTAACCTCTTTCTATTGATGTGATCCTAATCACAATCTTCTGCAAAATGTGCTATGGGATGGATTTGCGCTTTTACAAATTTCTTTGTACCCTAACCTCTTTCCATTAATGTGATCCTAATCACAATTGTCTGCATAATGTGCTATGGGATAGATTTGCGCTTTTACAAATCTCTTCGTACCCTAACCTCTTTCCATTGATGTGATCCTAATCACAATCTTCTGCAAAATGTGCTATGGGATAGATTTGTTCTTTTACAAATCTCTTTGTACCCTAACCTCTTTCCATTGATGTGATCCTATTCACACTTTTCTGCAAAATGTGCTATGGGATAGGTTTGCGCATTTACAAATCACTTCGTACCCTAACCTCTTTCCATTGATGTGATCCTAATCACAATTTTCTGCAAAATGTGCTATGGGAGAGATGTGCGCTTATAAAAATCTCTTCGTACCCTAACCGATTTCCATTTATGTGATCCTAATCACAATCTTCTGCAAAATGTGCTATGGGAGAGATGTGCGCATATAAAAATCTCTTCGTACCCTAACCTCTTTCCATTGATATGATCCTAATCACAATTTTCTGCAAAATGTGCTATGGGATAGATTTGCGCTTTTACAAATCACTTCGTACACTAACCTCTTTCCATTGATGTGATCCTAATCACAATTTTCTGAAAAATGTGCTATGGGATAGATTTGCGCTTTTACAAATCTCTCTGTACCCAAACCTCTTTCCATTGATGTGATCCTAATCACCATTTTCTGCAAAATGTGCTATGGGATAGATTTGCGATTTTACAAATCTCTTTGTACCCTAACCTCTTTCCATTGATGTGATCCTAATCACAATCTTCTGCAAAATGTGCTATGGGAGAGATGTGCGCATATAAAAATCTCTTCGTACCCTAACCTCTTTCCATTGATATGATCCTAATCACAATTTTCTGCAAAATGTGCTATGGGATAGAATTGCGCTTATACAAATCTCATTGTACCCTAACCTCTTTCCATTGATGTGATCCTAATCACAATTTTCTGCAAAATGTGCTATGGGATAGATTCGAGCTTCTACAAATCTCTCTGTACCCTAACCTCTTTCCATTGATGTGATCCTAATCACAATTTTCTGCAAAATGTGCTTTGGGATAGAATTGCGCTTATACAAATCTCTTTGTACACTAACCTCTTACCATTGATGTGATTCTAATCACAATCTTCTGCAAAATGTGCTATGGGATAGATTTGCGCTTTTACAAATCTCTTCGTACCCTAACCGATTTCCATTTATGTGATCCTAATTACAATCTTCTGCAAAATGTGCTATGGGAGAGATGTGCGCTTATAAAAATCTCTTCGTACCCTAACCGATTTCCATTTATGTGATCCTAATCACAATCTTCTGCAAAATGTGCTATGGGAGAGATGTGCGCATATAAAAATCTCTTCGTACCCTAACCTCTTTCCATTGATATGATCCTAATCACAATTTTCTGCAAAATGTGCTATGGGATAGATTTGCGCTTTTACAAATCACTTCGTACCCTAACCTCTTTCCATTGATGTGATCCTAATCACAATTTTCTGCAAAATGTGCTATGGGATAGATTTGCGCTTTTACAAATCTCTCTGTACCCAAACCTCTTTCCATTGATGTGATCCTAATCACCATTTTCTGCAAAATGTGCTATGGGATAGATTTGCGATTTTACAAATCTCTTTGTACCCTAACCTCTTTCCATTGATGTGATCCTAATCACAATTTTCTGCAAAATGAGCTATGGGATAGATTTGCGCTTTTACAAATCTCTCTGTACCCTAACCTCTTTCCATTAATGTGATCCTAATCACAATCTTCTGCAAAATGTGCTATGGGATAGATTTGCGCTTTTACAAATCTCTTCGTACCCTAACCTCTTTCTATTGATGTGATCCTAATCACAATCTTCTGCAAAATGTGCTATGGGATGGATTTGCGCTTTTACAAATCTATTTGTACCCTAACCTCTTTCCATTAATGTGATCCTAATCACAATTGTCTGCATAATGTGCTATGGGATAGATTTGCGCTTTTACAAATCTCTTCGTACCCTAACCTCTTTCCATTGATGTGATCCTAATCACAATCTTCTGCAAAATGTGCTATGGGATAGATTTGTTCTTTTACAAATCTCTTTGTACCCTAACCTCTTTCCATTGATGTGATCCTATTCACACTTTTCTGCAAAATGTGCTATGGGATAGATTTGCGCATTTACAAATCACTTCGTACCCTAACCTCTTTCCATTGATGTGATCCTAATCACAATTTTCTGCAAAATGTGCTATGGGAGAGATGTGCGCTTATAAAAATCTCTTCGTACCCTAACCGATTTCCATTTATGTGATCCTAATCACAATCTTCTGCAAAATGTGCTATGGGAGAGATGTGCGCATATAAAAATCTCTTCGTACCCTAACCTCTTTCCATTGATATGATCCTAATCACAATTTTCTGCAAAATGTGCTATGGGATAGATTTGCGCTTTTACAAATCACTTCGTACACTAACCTCTTTCCATTGATGTGATCCTAATCACAATTTTCTGAAAAATGTGCTATGGGATAGATTTGCGCTTTTACAAATCTCTCTGTACCCAAACCTCTTTCCATTGATGTGATCCTAATCACCATTTTCTGCAAAATGTGCTATGGGATAGATTTGCGATTTTACAAATCTCTTTGTACCCTAACCTCTTTCCATTGATGTGATCCTAATCACAATCTTCTGCAAAATGTGCTATGGGAGAGATGTGCGCATATAAAAATCTCTTCGTACCCTAACCTCTTTCCATTGATATGATCCTAATCACAATTTTCTGCAAAATGTGCTATGGGATAGAATTGCGCTTATACAAATCTCATTGTACCCTAACCTCTTTCCATTGATGTGATCCTAATCACAATTTTCTGCAAAATGTGCTATGGGATAGATTCGAGCTTCTACAAATCTCTCTGTACCCTAACCTCTTTCCATTGATGTGATCCTAATCACAATTTTCTGCAAAATGTGCTTTGGGATAGAATTGCGCTTATACAAATCTCTTTGTACACTAACCTCTTACCATTGATGTGATTCTAATCACAATCTTCTGCAAAATGTGCTATGGGATAGATTTGCGCTTTTACAAATCTCTTCGTACCCTAACCGATTTCCATTTATGTGATCCTAATTACAATCTTCTGCAAAATGTGCTATGGGAGAGATGTGCGCTTATAAAAATCTCTTCGTACCCTAACCGATTTCCATTTATGTGATCCTAATCACAATCTTCTGCAAAATGTGCTATGGGAGAGATGTGCGCATATAAAAATCACTTCGTACCCTAACCTCTTTCCATTGATATGATCCTAATCACAATTTTCTGCAAAATGTGCTATGGGATAGATTTGCGCTTTTACAAATCACTTCGTACCCTAACCTCTTTCCATTGATGTGATCCTAATCACAATTTTCTGCAAAATGTGCTATGGGATAGATTTGCGCTTTTACAAATCTCTCTGTACCCAAACCTCTTTCCATTGATGTGATCCTAATCACCATTTTCTGCAAAATGTGCTATGGGATAGATTTGCGATTTTACAAATCTCTTTGTACCCTAACCTCTTTCCATTGATGTGATCCTAATCACAATTTTCTGCAAAATGATCTATGGGATAGATTTGCGCTTTTACAAATCTCTCTGTACCCTAACCTCTTTCCATTAATGTGATCCTAATCACAATCTTCTGCAAAATGTGCTATGGGATAGATTTGCGCTTTTACAAATCTCTTCGTACCCTAACCTCTTTCTATTGATGTGATCCTAATCACAATCTTCTGCAAAATGTGCTATGGGATGGATTTGCGCTTTTACAAATCTCTTTGTACCCTAACCTCTTTCCATTAATGTGATCCTAATCACAATTTTCTGCATAATGTGCTATGGGATAGATTTGCGCTTTTACAAATCTCTTCGTACCCTAACCTCTTTCCATTGATGTGATCCTAATCACAATCTTCTGCAAAATGTGCTATGGGATAGATTTGCTCTTTTACAAATCTCTTTGTACCCTAACCTCTTTCCATTGATGTGATCCTATTCACACTTTTCTGCAAAATGTGCTATGGGATAGATTTGCGCATTTACAAATCACTTCGTACCCTAACCTCTTTCCATTGATGTGATCCTAATCACAATTTTCTGCAAAATGTGCTATGGAATAGATTTGCGCATTAAGAAATTCCTACATACCCTAACCTCTTTCCATTGATGTGATCCTAATCACAATTTTCTGCAAAATGTGCTATGGGATAGATTTGCGCTTTTACAAATCTCTCTGTACCCTAACCTCTTTCCATTGATGTGATCCTAATCACAATCTTCTGCAAAATGTGCTATGGGATAGATTTGCGCTTTTACAAATCTCTTCGTACCCTAACCTCTTTCTATTGATGTGATCCTAATCACAATCTTCTGCAAAATGTGCTATGGGATGGATTTGCGCTTTTACAAATCTCTTTGTACCCTAACCTCTTTCCATTAATGTGATCCTAATCACAATTTTCTGCATAATGTGCTATGGGATAGATTTGCGCTTTTACAAATCTCTTCGTACCCTAACCTCTTTCCATTGATGTGATCCTAATCACAATCTTCTGCAAAATGTGCTATGGGATAGATTTGCTCTTTTACAAATCTCTTTGTACCCTAACCTCTTTCCATTGATGTGATCCTATTCACACTTTTCTGCAAAATGTGCTATGGGATAGATTTGCGCATTTACAAATCACTTCGTACCCTAACCTCTTTCCATTGATGTGATCCTAATCACAATCTTCTGCAAAATGTGCTATGGGATAGATTTGCGCTTTTACAAATCTCTCTGTACCCTAACCTCTTTCCATTGATGTGATCCTAATCACAATCTTCTGCAAAATGTGCTATGGGATAGATTTGCGCTTTTACAAATCTCTTCGTACCCTAACCTCTTTCCATTGATGTGATCCTAATCACAATCTTCTGCAAAATGTGCTATGGGATGGATTTGCGCTTTTACAAATCTCTTTGTACCCTAACCTCTTTCCATTAATGTGATCCTAATCACAATTTTCTGCATAATGTGCTATGGGATAGATTTGCGCTTTTACAAATCTCTTCGTACCCTAACCTCTTTCCATTGATGTGATCCTAATCACAATCTTCTGCAAAATGTGCTATGGGATAGATTTGCTCTATTACAAATCTCTTTGTACCCTAACCTCTTTCCATTGATGTGATCCTATTCACACTTTTCTGCAAAATGTGCTATGGGATAGATTTGCGCATTTACAAATCACTTCGTACCCTAACCTCTTTCCATTGATGTGATCCTAATCACAATTTTCTGCAAAATGTGCTATGGGAGAGATGTGCGCTTATAAAAATCTCTTCGTACCCTAACCGATTTCCATTGATATAATCCTAATCACAATTTTCTGCAAAATGTGCTATGGGATAGATTTGCGCTTTTACAAATCACTTCGTACCCTAACCTCTTTCCATTGATGTGATCCTAATCACAATTTTCTGAAAAATGTGCTATGGGATAGATTTGCGCTTTTACAAATCTCTCTGTACCCAAACCTCTTTCCATTGATGTGATCCTAATCACCATTTTCTGCAAAATGTGCTATGGGATAGATTTGTGATTTTACAAATCTCTTTGTACCCTAACCTCTTTCCATTGATGTGATAATAATCACAATCTTCTGCAAAATGTGCTATGGGAGAGATGTGCGCATATAAAAAACTCTTCGTACCCTAACCTCTTTCCATTGATATGATCCTAATCACAATTTTCTGCAAAATGTGCTATGGGATAGAATTGCGCTTATACAAATCTCATTGTACCCTAACCTCTTTCCATTGATGTGATCCTAATCACAATTTTCTGCAAAATGTGCTTTGGGATAGAATTGCGCTTATACAAATCTCTTTGTACTCTAACCTCTTACCATTGATGTGATTCTAATCACAATCTTCTGCAAAATGTGCTATGGGATAGATTTGCGCTTTTACAAATCTCTTCGTACCCTAACCGATTTCCATTTATGTGATCCTAATCACAATCTTCTGCAAAATGTGCTATGGGAGAGATGTGCGCTTATAAAAATCTCTTCGTACCCTAACCGATTTCCATTTATGTGATCCTAATCACAATCTTCTGCAAAATGTGCTATGGGAGAGATGTGCGCATATAAAAATCTCTTCGTACCCTAACCTCTTTCCATTGATGTGATCCTAATCACAATTTTCTGCAAAATGTGCTATGGGATGGATTTGCGCTTTTACAAATCTATTTGTACCCTAACCTCTTTCCATTAATGTGATCCTAATCACAATTGTCTGCATAATGTGCTATGGGATAGATTTGCGCTTTTACAAATCTCTTCGTACCCTAACCTCTTTCCATTGATGTGATCCTAATCACAATCTTCTGCAAAATGTGCTATGGGATAGATTTGTTCTTTTACAAATCTCTTTGTACCCTAACCTCTTTCCATTGATGTGATCCTATTCACACTTTTCTGCAAAATGTGCTATGGGATAGATTTGCGCATTTACAAATCACTTCGTACCCTAACCTCTTTCCATTGATGTGATCCTAATCACAATTTTCTGCAAAATGTGCTATGGGAGAGATGTGCGCTTATAAAAATCTCTTCGTACCCTAACCGATTTCCATTTATGTGATCCTAATCACAATCTTCTGCAAAATGTGCTATGGGAGAGATGTGCGCATATAAAAATCTCTTCGTACCCTAACCTCTTTCCATTGATATGATCCTAATCACAATTTTCTGCAAAATGTGCTATGGGATAGATTTGCGCTTTTACAAATCACTTCGTACACTAACCTCTTTCCATTGATGTGATCCTAATCACAATTTTCTGAAAAATGTGCTATGGGATAGATTTGCGCTTTTACAAATCTCTCTGTACCCAAACCTCTTTCCATTGATGTGATCCTAATCACCATTTTCTGCAAAATGTGCTATGGGATAGATTTGCGATTTTACAAATCTCTTTGTACCCTAACCTCTTTCCATTGATGTGATCCTAATCACAATCTTCTGCAAAATGTGCTATGGGAGAGATGTGCGCATATAAAAATCTCTTCGTACCCTAACCTCTTTCCATTGATATGATCCTAATCACAATTTTCTGCAAAATGTGCTATGGGATAGAATTGCGCTTATACAAATCTCATTGTACCCTAACCTCTTTCCATTGATGTGATCCTAATCACAATTTTCTGCAAAATGTGCTATGGGATAGATTCGAGCTTCTACAAATCTCTCTGTACCCTAACCTCTTTCCATTGATGTGATCCTAATCACAATTTTCTGCAAAATGTGCTTTGGGATAGAATTGCGCTTATACAAATCTCTTTGTACACTAACCTCTTACCATTGATGTGATTCTAATCACAATCTTCTGCAAAATGTGCTATGGGATAGATTTGCGCTTTTACAAATCTCTTCGTACCCTAACCGATTTCCATTTATGTGATCCTAATTACAATCTTCTGCAAAATGTGCTATGGGAGAGATGTGCGCTTATAAAAATCTCTTCGTACCCTAACCGATTTCCATTTATGTGATCCTAATCACAATCTTCTGCAAAATGTGCTATGGGAGAGATGTGCGCATATAAAAATCTCTTCGTACCCTAACCTCTTTCCATTGATATGATCCTAATCACAATTTTCTGCAAAATGTGCTATGGGATAGATTTGCGCTTTTACAAATCACTTCGTACCCTAACCTCTTTCCATTGATGTGATCCTAATCACAATTTTCTGCAAAATGTGCTATGGGATAGATTTGCGCTTTTACAAATCTCTCTGTACCCAAACCTCTTTCCATTGATGTGATCCTAATCACCATTTTCTGCAAAATGTGCTATGGGATAGATTTGCGATTTTACAAATCTCTTTGTACCCTAACCTCTTTCCATTGATGTGATCCTAATCACAATTTTCTGCAAAATGATCTATGGGATAGATTTGCGCTTTTACAAATCTCTCTGTACCCTAACCTCTTTCCATTAATGTGATCCTAATCACAATCTTCTGCAAAATGTGCTATGGGATAGATTTGCGCTTTTACAAATCTCTTCGTACCCTAACCTCTTTCTATTGATGTGATCCTAATCACAATCTTCTGCAAAATGTGCTATGGGATGGATTTGCGCTTTTACAAATCTCTTTGTACCCTAACCTCTTTCCATTAATGTGATCCTAATCACAATTTTCTGCATAATGTGCTATGGGATAGATTTGCGCTTTTACAAATCTCTTCGTACCCTAACCTCTTTCCATTGATGTGATCCTAATCACAATCTTCTGCAAAATGTGCTATGGGATAGATTTGCTCTTTTACAAATCTCTTTGTACCCTAACCTCTTTCCATTGATGTGATCCTATTCACACTTTTCTGCAAAATGTGCTATGGGATAGATTTGCGCATTTACAAATCACTTCGTACCCTAACCTCTTTCCATTGATGTGATCCTAATCACAATTTTCTGCAAAATGTGCTATGGAATAGATTTGCGCATTAAGAAATTCCTACATACCCTAACCTCTTTCCATTGATGTGATCCTAATCACAATTTTCTGCAAAATGTGCTATGGGATAGATTTGCGCTTTTACAAATCTCTCTGTACCCTAACCTCTTTCCATTGATGTGATCCTAATCACAATCTTCTGCAAAATGTGCTATGGGATAGATTTGCGCTTTTACAAATCTCTTCGTACCCTAACCTCTTTCTATTGATGTGATCCTAATCACAATCTTCTGCAAAATGTGCTATGGGATGGATTTGCGCTTTTACAAATCTCTTTGTACCCTAACCTCTTTCCATTAATGTGATCCTAATCACAATTTTCTGCATAATGTGCTATGGGATAGATTTGCGCTTTTACAAATCTCTTCGTACCCTAACCTCTTTCCATTGATGTGATCCTAATCACAATCTTCTGCAAAATGTGCTATGGGATAGATTTGCTCTTTTACAAATCTCTTTGTACCCTAACCTCTTTCCATTGATGTGATCCTATTCACACTTTTCTGCAAAATGTGCTATGGGATAGATTTGCGCATTTACAAATCACTTCGTACCCTAACCTCTTTCCATTGATGTGATCCTAATCACAATTTTCTGCAAAATGTGCTATGGGATAGATTTGCGCTTTTACAAATCTCTCTGTACCCTAACCTCTTTCCATTGATGTGATCCTAATCACAATCTTCTGCAAAATGTGCTATGGGATAGATTTGCGCTTTTACAAATCTCTTCGTACCCTAACCTCTTTCTATTGATGTGATCCTAATCACAATCTTCTGCAAAATGTGCTATGGGATGGATTTGCGCTTTTACAAATCTCTTTGTACCCTAACCTCTTTCCATTAATGTGATCCTAATCACAATTTTCTGCATAATGTGCTATGGGATAGATTTGCGCTTTTACAAATCTCTTCGTACCCTAACCTCTTTCCATTGATGTGATCCTAATCACAATCTTCTGCAAAATGTGCTATGGGATAGATTTGCTCTATTACAAATCTCTTTGTACCCTAACCTCTTTCCATTGATGTGATCCTATTCACACTTTTCTGCAAAATGTGCTATGGGATAGATTTGCGCATTTACAAATCACTTCGTACCCTAACCTCTTTCCATTGATGTGATCCTAATCACAATTTTCTGCAAAATGTGCTATGGGAGAGATGTGCGCTTATAAAAATCTCTTCGTACCCTAACCGATTTCCATTAATATAATCCTAATCACAATTTTCTGCAAAATGTGCTATGGGATAGATTTGCGCTTTTACAAATCACTTCGTACCCTAACCTCTTTCCATTGATGTGATCCTAATCACAATTTTCTGAAAAATGTGCTATGGGATAGATTTGCGCTTTTACAAATCTCTCTGTACCCAAACCTCTTTCCATTGATGTGATCCTAATCACCATTTTCTGCAAAATGTGCTATGGGATAGATTTGTGATTTTACAAATCTCTTTGTACCCTAACCTCTTTCCATTGATGTGATAATAATCACAATCTTCTGCAAAATGTGCTATGGGAGAGATGTGCGCATATAAAAAACTCTTCGTACCCTAACCTCTTTCCATTGATATGATCCTAATCACAATTTTCTGCAAAATGTGCTATGGGATAGAATTGCGCTTATACAAATCTCATTGTACCCTAACCTCTTTCCATTGATGTGATCCTAATCACAATTTTCTGCAAAATGTGCTTTGGGATAGAATTGCGCTTATACAAATCTCTTTGTACTCTAACCTCTTACCATTGATGTGATTCTAATCACAATCTTCTGCAAAATGTGCTATGGGATAGATTTGCGCTTTTACAAATCTCTTCGTACCCTAACCGATTTCCATTTATGTGATCCTAATCACAATCTTCTGCAAAATGTGCTATGGGAGAGATGTGCGCTTATAAAAATCTCTTCGTACCCTAACCGATTTCCATTTATGTGATCCTAATCACAATCTTCTGCAAAATGTGCTATGGGAGAGATGTGCGCATATAAAAATCTCTTCGTACCCTAACCTCTTTCCATTGATATGATCCTAATCACAATTTTCTGCAAAATGTGCTATGGGATAGATTTGCGCTTTTACAAATCACTTCGTACCCTAACCTCTTTCCATTGATGTGATCCTAATCACAATTTTCTGCAAAATGTGCTATGGGATAGATTTGCGCTTTTACAAATCTCTCTGTACCCAAACCTCTTTCCATTGATGTGATCCTAATCACCATTTTCTGCAAAATGTGCTATGGGATAGATTTGCGATTTTACAAATCTCTTTGTACCCTAACCTCTTTCCATTGATGTGATCCTAATCACAATTTTCTGCAAAATGAGCTATGGGATAGATTTGCGCTTTTACAAATCTCTCTGTACCCTAACCTCTTTCCATTGATGTGATCCTAATCACAATCTTCTGCAAAATGTGCTATGGGATAGATTTGCGCTTTTACAAATCTCTCTGTACCCTAACATCTTTCCATTGATGTGATCCTAATCACAATTTTCTGCAAAATGTGCTATGGGATAGATTTGCGCTTATACAAATTTCTTTGTACTCTGACCTCTTTCCATTTATGTGATCCTAATCACAATTTTCTGCAAAATGTGCTATGGGATAGATTTGGATTTTTACCAATCCCTTTGTAACCTAACCTCTTTCCATTTATGTGATCCTAATCACAATTTTCTGCAAAATGTGCAATGGGATTGATTTGCGCTTATACAAATCTCTTTGTACCCTAACCTCTCTCCATTGATGTGATCCTAATCACAATTTTCTGCAAAATGTGCTATGGGAGTGATTTGCGCTTATACAAATCTCTTTGTACTCTGACCTCTTTCCATTTATGTGATCCTAATAACAATTTTCTGCAAAATGTGCTATGGGATAGATTTGGACTTTTACCGATCTCTTTGTAACCTAACCTCTTTCCATTTATGTGATCCTAATCGCAATTTTCTGCAAAATGTGCTATGGGATAGATTTGCGGTTATACAAATCTCTTTGTACTCTGACCTCTTTCCATTTATGTGATCCTAATAACAATTTTCTGCAAAATGTGCTATGGGATAGATTTGGACTTTTACCGATATCTTTGTAACCTAACCTCTTTCCATTTATGTGATCCTAATCGCAATTTTCTGCAAAATGTGCTATGGGATAGATTTGCGCTTATACAACTGTCTTTGTACCCTAACCTCTTTTCATTGATGTGATCCTAATCACAATTTTCTGCAAAATGTGCTATGGGAGTGATTTGCGCTTTTACAAATTCCTTCGTACCCTAACCTCTTTCCATTTATATGATCCTAACCAAAATTTTCTACAAAATGTGCAATGGGATAGATTTGCGCTTATACAAATCTCTTTGTACCCTAACCTCTTTCCATTGATGTGATCCTAATCACAATTTTCTGCAAAATGAGCTATGGGATAGATTTGCGGTTTTACAAATCTCTCTGTACCCTAACCTCTTTCCTTTGATGTGATCCTAATCACAATTTTCTGCAAAATGTGCTATGGGATAGATTTGCGCTTTAGCAAATCTCTTTGTACCCTAACCTCTTTCCATTGATGTGATCCTAATCACAATTTTCTGCAAAATGAGCTATGGGATAGATTTGCGCTTTTACAAATCTCTCTGTACACTAACCTCTTTCCATTTATGTGATCCTTATCACAATTTTCTGCAAAATGTGCTATGGGATAGATTTGCGCTTATACAAATCTCTTTGTACTCTGACCTCTTTCCATTTATGTGATCCTAATCACAATTTTCTGCAAAATGGGCTATGGGATATATTTGGACTTTTACCAATCTCTTTGTAACCTAACCTCTTTCCATTTATGTGATCCTAATCACAATTTTCTGCAAAATGTGTAATGGGATAGATTTGCGCTTATACAAATCTTTTTGTACCCTAACCTCTTTCCATTTATGTGATCCTTATCACAATTTTCTGCAAAATGTGGTATGGGATAGATTTGCGCTTTTACATATTCCTTCGTACCCTAACCTCTTTCCATTTATATGATCCTAATCACAATTTTCTGTAAAATGTGCTATGGGATAGAATTGCGCTTATAAAAATTTCTTTGTACACTAACCTCTTACCATTGATGTGATTCTAATCTCAATTTTTTGCAAAATGTGCTATGGGATAGATTTGAGCTTTTACAAATCTCTCTGTACCCTAACCTCTTTCCATTGATGTGATCCTAATCACAATTTTCTGCAAAATGTGCTATGGGATAGATTTGCGCTTTAAGAAATTCCTACGTACCCTAACCTCTTTCCATTGATGTGATCCTAATCACAATTTTCTGCAAAATGTGCTATGGGATAGATTTGCTCATTAAGAAATTCTTACGTACCCTAACCTCTTTCCATTGATGTGATCCTAATAACAATTTTCTGCAAAATGTGCTATGGAATAGATTTGCGCTTTTACAAATCTCTTTGTACCCTAACCTCTTTCCATTGATGTGATCCTAATCACAATTTTCTGCAAAATGAGCTATGGGATGGATTTGCGCTTTTACAAATCTCTCTGTACCCTAACCTCTTTCCATTGATGTGATCCTAATCACTTTTCTGCAAAATGTGCTATGGGTTAGATTTGAGCTTTTACAAATCTCTCTGTACCCTAACCTCTTTCCATTGATGTGATCCTAATCACAATTTTCTGCAAAATGTCCTATGGGATAGATTTGCGCATTAAGAAATTCCTACGTACCCTAACCTCTTTCCATTGATGTGATCCTAATCACAATTTTCTGCAAAATGTGCTATGGGATAGATTTGCTCATTAAGAAATTCTTACGTACCCTAACCTCTTTCCATTGATGTGATCCTAATCACAATTTTCTGCAAAATGTGCTATGGGATAGATTTGCGCTTTTACAAATCTCTTTGTACCCTAACCTCTTTCCATTGATGTGATCCTAATCACAATTTTCTGCAAAATGAGCTATGGGATGGATTTGCGCTTTTACAAATCTCTCTGTACCCTAACCTCTTTCCATTGATGTGATCCTAATCACAATTTTCTGCAAAATGTGCAATGGGATAGATTTGCGCATATACAAATCTCTTTGTACCCTAACCTCTTTCAATTTATGTGATCCTAATCACAATTTTCAGCAAAATGTGCTATGGGATAGATTTGCTCATTAAGAAATTCTTACGTACCCTAACCTCTTTCCATTGATGTGATCCTAATCACAATTTTCTGCAAAATGTGCTATGGGATAGATTTGCGCTTTTACAAATCTCTTTGTACCCTAAACTCTTTCCATTGATGTGATCCTAATCACAATTTTCTGCAAAATGAGCTATGGGATGGATTTGCGCTTTTACAAATCTCTCTGTACCCTAACCTCTTTCCATTGATGTGATCCTAATCACAATTTTCTGCAAAATGTGCAATGGGATAGATTTGCGCTTATACAAATCTCTTTGTACTCTAACCTCTTTCCATTGATGTGATCCTAATCACAATTTTCAGAAAAATGTGCTATGGGATAGATTTGCTCATTAAGAAATTCTTACGTACCCTAACCTCTTTCCATTGATGTGATCCTAATCACAATTTTCTGCAAAATGTGCTATGGGATAGATTTGCGCTTTTACAAATCTCTTTGTACCCTAACCTCTTTCCATTAATGTGATCCTAATCACAATTTTCTGCAAAATGTGCTATGGGATAGATTTGCGCTTTTACAAATCTCTCTGTACCCTAACCTCTTTCCATTGATGTGATCCTAATCACAATTTTCTGCAAAATGTGCTATGGGATAGATTTGCGCTTTAGCAAATCTCTTTGTACCCTAACCTATTTCCATGGATGTGATCCTAATTACAATTTTCTGCAAAATGAGCTATGGGATAGATTTGCGCTTTTAAAAATCTCTCTGTACCCTAACCTCTTTCCATTGATGTGATCCTAATCACAATTTTCTGCGAAATGAGCTATGGGATAGATTTGCGCTTTTAAAAATCTATCTGTACCCTAACCTCTTTCCATTGATGTGATCCTAATCACAATTTTCTGCAAAATGTGCAATGGGATAGATTTGCGCTTATACAAATCTCTTTGTACCCTAACCTCTTTCCATTGATGTGATCCTAATTACAATTTTCTGCAAAATGAGCTATGGGATAGATTTGCGCTTTTAAAAATCTCTCTGTACCCTAACCTCTTTCCATTGATGTGATCCTAATCACAATTTTCTGCAAAATGTGCTATGGGATAGATTTGCGCTTATACAAATCTCTTTGAACTGTGACTTCTTTCCATTTATGTGATCCTAATCACAATTTTCTGCAGAATGTGCTAAGGGATAGATTTGGGCTTTTACAAATCTTTTTGTAACCTAACCTCATTCCATTGATGTGATCCTAATAACAATTTTATGCAAAATGTGCTATGGGAGTGATTTGCGCTTATACAAATCTCTTTCTACCCTAACCTCTTTCCATTTATGTGATCCTTATCACAATTTTCTGCAAAATTTGGTATGGAATAGATTTGCGCTTTTACAAATTCCTTTGTACCTTAACCTTTTTCCATTTATATGATCCTAATTACAATTTTCTGCAAAATGTGCTATGGGATAGAATTGCGCTTATACAAATCTCATTGTACCCTAACCTCTTTCCATTGATGTGATCCTAATCACAATTTTCTGCAAAATGTGCTATGGGATAGATTTGAGCTTCTACAAATCTCTCTGTACCCTAACCTCTTTCCATTGATGTGATCCTAATAACAATTTTCTGCAAAATGTGCTTTGGGATAGAATTGCGCTTATACAAATCTCTTTGTACACTAACCTCTTACCATTGATGTGATTCTAATCACAATCTTCTGCAAAATGTGCTATGGGATAGATTTGCGCTTTTACAAATCTCTTCGTACCCTAACCTCTTTCCATTGATGTGATCCTAATCACAATCTTCTGCAAAATGTGCTATGGGAGAGATGTGCGCTTATAAAAATCTCTTCGTACCCTAACCGATTTCCATTTATGTGATCCTAATCACAATCTTCTGCAAAATGTGCTATGGGAGAGATGTGCGCATATAAAAATCTCTTCGTACCCTAACCTCTTTCCATTGATATGATCCTAATCACAATTTTCTGCAAAATGTGCTATGGGATAGATTTGCGCTTTTACAAATCACTTCGTACCCTAACCTCTTTCCATTGATGTGATCCTAATCACAATTTTCTGCAAAATGTGCTATGGGATAGATTTGCGCTTTTACAAATCTCTCTGTACCCTAACCTCTTTCCATTGATGTGATCCTAATCACAATCTTCTGCAAAATGTGCTATGGGATAGATTTGCGCTTTTACAAATCTCTTCGTACCCTAACCTCTTTCTATTGATGTGATCCTAATCACAATCTTCTGCAAAATGTGCTATGGGATGGATTTGCGCTTTTACAAATCTCTTTGTACCCTAACCTCTTTCCATTAATGTGATCCTAATCACAATTTTCTGCATAATGTGCTATGGGATAGATTTGCGCTTTTACAAATCTCTTCGTACCCTAACCTCTTTCCATTGATGTGATCCTAATCACAATCTTCTGCAAAATGTGCTATGGGATAGATTTGCTCTTTTACAAATCTCTTTGTACCCTAACCTCTTTCCATTGATGTGATCCTATTCACACTTGTCTGCAAAATGTGCTATGGGATAGATTTGCGCATTTACAAATCACTTCGTACCCTAACCTCTTTCCATTGATGTGATCCTAATCACAATTTTCTGCAAAATGTGCTATGGGAGAGATGTGCGCTTATAAAAATCTCTTCGTACCCTAACCGATTTCCATTTATGTGATCCTAATCACAATCTTCTGCAAAATGTGCTATGGGAGAGATGTGCGCATATAAAAATCTCTTCGTACCCTAACCTCTTTCCATTTATATGATCCTAATCACAATTTTCTGCAAAATGTGCTATGGGATAGATTTGCGCTTTTACAAATCACTTCGTACCCTAACCTCTTTCCATTGATGTGATCCTAATCACAATTTTCTGAAAAATGTGCTATGGGATAGATTTGCGCTTTTACAAATCTCTCTGTACCCAAACCTCTTTCCATTGATGTGATCCTAATCACCATTTTCTGCAAAATGTGCTATGGGATAGATTTGCGATTTTACAAATCTCTTTGTACCCTAACCTCTTTCCATTGATGTGATCCTAATCACAATCTTCTGCAAAATGTGCTATGGGAGAGATGTGCGCATATAAAAATCTCTTCGTACCCTAACCTCTTTCCATTGATATGATCCTAATCACAATTTTCTGCAAAATGTGCTATGGGATAGAATTGCGCTTATACAAATCTCATTGTACCCTAACCTCTTTCCATTGATGTGATCCTAATCACAATTTTCTGCAAAATGTGCTATGGGATAGATTTGAGCTTCTACAAATCTCTCTGTACCCTAACCTCTTTCCATTGATGTGATCCTAATCACAATTTTCTGCAAAATGTGCTTTGGGATAGAATTGCGCTTATACAAATCTCTTTGTACACTAACCTCTTACCATTGATGTGATTCTAATCACAATCTTCTGCAAAATGTGCTATGGGATAGATTTGCGCTTTTACAAATCTCTTCGTACCCTAACCGATTTCCATTTATGTGATCCTAATCACAATCTTCTGCAAAATGTGCTATGGGAGAGATGTGCGCTTATAAAAATCTCTTCGTACCCTAACCGATTTCCATTTATGTGATCCTAATCACAATCTTCTGCAAAATGTGCTATGGGAGAGATGTGCGCATATAAAAATCTCTTCGTACCCTAACCTCTTTCCATTGATATGATCCTAATCACAATTTTCTGCAAAATGTGCTATGGGATAGATTTGCGCTTTTACAAATCACTTCGTACCCTAACCTCTTTCCATTGATGTGATCCTAATCACAATTTTCTGCAAAATGTGCTATGGGATAGATTTGCGCTTTTACAAATCTCTCTGTACCCAAACCTCTTTCCATTGATGTGATCCTAATCACCATTTTCTGCAAAATGTGCTATGGGATAGATTTGCGATTTTACAAATCTCTTTGTACCCTAACCTCTTTCCATTGATGTGATCCTAATCACAATTTTCTGCAAAATCAGCTATGGGATAGATTTGCGCTTTTACAAATCTCTCTGTACCCTAACCTCTTTCCATTGATGTGATCCTAATCACAATCTTCTGCAAAATGTGCTATGGGATAGATTTGCGCTTTTACAAATCTCTTCGTACCCTAACCTCTTTCTATTGATGTGATCCTAATCACAATCTTCTGCAAAATGTGCTATGGGATGGATTTGCGCTTTTACAAATCTCTTTGTACCCTAACCTCTTTCCATTAATGTGATCCTAATCACAATTTTCTGCATAATGTGCTATGGGATAGATTTGCGCTTTTACAAATCTCTTCGTACCCTAACCTCTTTCCATTGATGTGATCCTAATCACAATCTTCTGCAAAATGTGCTATGGGATAGATTTGCTCTTTTACAAATCTCTTTGTACCCTAACCTCTTTCCATTGATGTGATCCTATTCACACTTTTCTGCAAAATGTGCTATGGGATAGATTTGCGCATTTACAAATCACTTCGTACCCTAACCTCTTTCCATTGATGTGATCCTAATCACAATTTTCTGCAAAATGTGCTATGGAATAGATTTGCGCATTAAGAAATTCCTACATACCCTAACCTCTTTCCATTGATGTGATCCTAATCACAATTTTCTGCAAAATGTGCTATGGGATAGATTTGCGCTTTTACAAATCTCTCTGTACCCTAACCTCTTTCCATTGATGTGATCCTAATCACAATCTTCTGCAAAATGTGCTATGGGATAGATTTGCGCTTTTACAAATCTCTTTGTACCCTAACCTCTTTCCATTGATGTGATCCTAATCACAATCTTCTGCAAAATGTGCTATGGGAGAGATGTGCGCATATAAAAATCTCTTCGTACCCTAACCTCTTTCCATTGATATGATCCTAATCACAATTTTCTGCAAAATGTGCTATGGGATAGATTTGCGCTTTTACAAATCACTTCGTACCCTAACCTCTTTCCATTGATGTGATCCTAATCACAATTTTCTGAAAAATGTGCTATGGGATAGATTTGCGCTTTTACAAATCTCTCTGTACCCAAACCTCTTTCCATTGATGTGATCCTAATCACCATTTTCTGCAAAATGTGCTATGGGATAGATTTGCGATTTTACAAATCTCTTTGTACCCTAACCTCTTTCCATTGATGTGATCCTAATCACAATCTTCTGCAAAATGTGCTATGGGAGAGATGTGCGCATATAAAAATCACTTCGTACCCTAACCTCTTTCCATTGATATGATCCTAATCACAATTTTCTGCAAAATGTGCTATGGGATAGAATTGCGCTTATACAAATCTCATTGTACCCTAACCTCTTTCCATTGATGTGATCCTAATCACAATTTTCTGCAAAATGTGCTATGGGATAGATTTGAGCTTCTACAAATCTCTCTGTACCCTAACCTCTTTCCATTGATGTGATCCTAATCACAATTTTCTGCAAAATGTGCTTTGGGATAGAATTGCGCTTATACAAATCTCTTTGTACACTAACCTCTTACCATTGATGTGATTCTAATCACAATCTTCTGCAAAATGTGCTATGGGATAGATTTGCGCTTTTACAAATCTCTTCGTACCCTAACCGATTTCCATTTATGTGATCCTAATCACAATCTTCTGCAAAATGTGCTATGGGAGAGATGTGCGCTTATAAAAATCTCTTCGTACCCTAACCGATTTCCATTTATGTGATCCTAATCACAATCTTCTGCAAAATGTGCTATGGGAGAGATGTGCGCATATAAAAATCTCTTCGTACCCTAACCTCTTTCCATTGATATGATCCTAATCACAATTTTCTGCAAAATGTGCTATGGGATAGATTTGCGCTTTTACAAATCACTTCGTACCCTAACCTCTTTCCATTGATGTGATCCTAATCACAATTTTCTGCAAAATGTGCTATGGGATAGATTTGCGCTTTTACAAATCTCTCTGTACCCAAACCTCTTTCCATTGATGTGATCCTAATCACCATTTTCTGCAAAATGTGCTATGGGATAGATTTGCGATTTTACAAATCTCTTTGTACCCTAACCTCTTTCCATTGATGTGATCCTAATCACAATTTTCTGCAAAATCAGCTATGGGATAGATTTGCGCTTTTACAAATCTCTCTGTACCCTAACCTCTTTCCATTGATGTGATCCTAATCACAATCTTCTGCAAAATGTGCTATGGGATAGATTTGCGCTTTTACAAATCTCTTCGTACCCTAACCTCTTTCTATTGATGTGATCCTAATCACAATCTTCTGCAAAATGTGCTATGGGATGGATTTGCGCTTTTACAAATCTCTTTGTACCCTAACCTCTTTCCATTAATGTGATCCTAATCACAATTTTCTGCATAATGTGCTATGGGATAGATTTGCGCTTTTACAAATCTCTTCGTACCCTAACCTCTTTCCATTGATGTGATCCTAATCACAATCTTCTGCAAAATGTGCTATGGGATAGATTTGCTCTTTTACAAATCTCTTTGTACCCTAACCTCTTTCCATTGATGTGATCCTATTCACACTTTTCTGCAAAATGTGCTATGGGATAGATTTGCGCATTTACAAATCACTTCGTACCCTAACCTCTTTCCATTGATGTGATCCTAATCACAATTTTCTGCAAAATGTGCTATGGAATAGATTTGCGCATTAAGAAATTCCTACATACCCTAACCTCTTTCCATTGATGTGATCCTAATCACAATTTTCTGCAAAATGTGCTATGGGATAGATTTGCGCTTTTACAAATCTCTCTGTACCCTAACCTCTTTCCATTGATGTGATCCTAATCACAATCTTCTGCAAAATGTGCTATGGGATAGATTTGCGCTTTTACAAATCTCTTCGTACCCTAACCTCTTTCTATTGATGTGATCCTAATCACAATCTTCTGCAAAATGTGCTATGGGATGGATTTGCGCTTTTACAAATCTCTTTGTACCCTAACCTCTTTCCATTAATGTGATCCTAATCACAATTTTCTGCATAATGTGCTATGGGATAGATTTGCGCTTTTACAAATCTCTTCGTACCCTAACCTCTTTCCATTGATGTGATCCTAATCACAATCTTCTGCAAAATGTGCTATGGGATAGATTTGCTCTTTTACAAATCTCTTTGTACCCTAACCTCTTTCCATTGATGTGATCCTATTCACACTTTTCTGCAAAATGTGCTATGGGATAGATTTGCGCATTTACAAATCACTTCGTACCCTAACCTCTTTCCATTGATGTGATCCTAATCACAATTTTCTGCAAAATGTGCTATGGGATAGATTTGCGCTTTTACAAATCTCTCTGTACCCTAACCTCTTTCCATTGATGTGATCCTAATCACAATCTTCTGCAAAATGTGCTATGGGATAGATTTGCGCTTTTACAAATCTCTTCGTACCCTAACCTCTTTCTATTGATGTGATCCTAATCACAATCTTCTGCAAAATGTGCTATGCGATGGATATGCGCTTTTACAAATCTCTTTGTACCCTAACCTCTTTCCATTAATGTGATCCTAATCACAATTTTCTGCATAATGTGCTATGGGATAGATTTGCGCTTTTACAAATCTCTTCGTACCCTAACCTCTTTCCAATGATGTGATCCTATTCACACTTTTCTGCAAAATGTGCTATGGGATAGATTTGCGCATTTACAAATCACTTCGTACCCTAACCTCTTTCCATTGATGTGATCCTAATCACAATTTTCTGCAAAATGTGCTATGGGAGAGATGTGCGCTTATAAAAATCTCTTCGTACCCTAACCGATTTCCATTGATATAATCCTAATCACAATTTTCTGCAAAATGTGCTATGGGATAGATTTGCGCTTTTACAAATCACTTCGTACCCTAACCTCTTTCCATTGATGTGATCCTAATCACAATTTTCTGAAAAATGTGCTATGGGATAGATTTGCGCTTTTACAAATCTCTCTGTACCCAAACCTCTTTCCATTGATGTGATCCTAATCACCATTTTCTGCAAAATGTGCTATGGGATAGATTTGCGATTTTACAAATCTCTTTGTACCCTAACCTCTTTCCATTGATGTGATCCTAATCACAATCTTCTGCAAAATGTGCTATGGGAGAGATGTGCGCATATAAAAAACTCTTCGTACCCTAACCTCTTTCCATTGATATGATCCTAATCACAATTTTCTGCAAAATGTGCTATGGGATAGAATTGCGCTTATACAAATCTCATTGTACCCTAACCTCTTTCCATTGATGTGATCCTAATCACAATTTTCTGCAAAATGTGCTTTGGGATAGAATTGCGCTTATACAAATCTCTTTGTACACTAACCTCTTACCATTGATGTGATTCTAATCACAATCTTCTGCAAAATGTGCTATGGGATAGATTTGCGCTTTTACAAATCTCTTCGTACCCTAACCGATTTCCATTTATGTGATCCTAATCACAATCTTCTGCAAAATGTGCTATGGGAGAGATGTGCGCTTATAAAAATCTCTTCGTACCCTAACCGATTTCCATTTATATGATCCTAATCACAATCTTCTGCAAAATGTGCTATGGGAGAGATGTGCGCATATAAAAATCTCTTCGTACCCTAACCTCTTTCCATTGATATGATCCTAATCACAATTTTCTGCAAAATGTGCTATGGGATAGATTTGCGCTTTTACAAATCACTTCGTACCCTAACCTCATTCCATTGATGTGATCCTAATCACAATTTTCTGCAAAATGTGCTATGGGATAGATTTGCGCTTTTACAAATCTCTCTGTACCCAAACCTCTTTCCATTGATGTGATCCTAATCACCATTTTCTGCAAAATGTGCTATGGGATAGATTTGCGATTTTACAAATCTCTTTGTACCCTAACCTCTTTCCATTGATGTGATCCTAATCACAATTTTCTGCAAAATGAGCTATGGGATAGATTTGCGCTTTTACAAATCTCTCTGTACCCTAACCTCTTTCCATTGATGTGATCCTAATCACAATCTTCTGCAAAATGTGCTATGGGATAGATTTGCGCTTTTACAAATCTCTTCGTACCCTAACCTCTTTCTATTGATGTGATCCTAATCACAATCTTCTGCAAAATGTGCTATGGGATGGATTTGCGCTTATACAAATCTCTTTGTACCCTAATCTCTTTCCATTTATATGATCCTAATCACAATTTTCTGCAAAATGTGCTATGGGATAGAATTGCGCTTATACAAATCTCTTTGTACACTAACCTCTTTCCATTGATGTAATCCTAATCACAATTTTTTGCAAAATGTGCTATGGGATAGAATTGCGCCTATACAAATCTCTTTGTACCCTAACCTCTTTCCATTGATGTGATCCTAATCACAATTTTCTGCAAAATGTGCTATGGGATAGATTGGCGCTTTTACAAATCTCTCTGTACCCTAACCTCTTTCCATTGATTTGATCCTAATCACAATTTTCTGCAAAATGTTCTATGGGATAGAATTGCGCTTATACAAATCTCTTTGTACACTGACCTCTTTCCATTTATGTGATCCTAATCACAATTTTCTGCAAAATGTGCTATGGGATAGAATGGCGCTTTTACAAATCTCTCTGTACCCTAACCTCTTTCCATTGATGTGATCCTAATAACAATTTTCTGCAAAATGTGCTATTGGATAGATTTGCGCTTATACAAACCTCTTTGTACACTGACCTCTTTCCATTTATGTGATCCTAATCACAATTTTCTGCAAAATGTGCTATGGGATAGATTTGCGTTTTAGCAAATCTCTTTGTACCCTAACCTCTTTCCATTGATGTGATCCTAATCACAATTTTCTGCAAAATGTGCAATGGGATAGATTTGCGCTTATACAAATCTCTTTGTACCCTAACCTCTTTCCATTCATGTGATCCTAATCACAATTTTCTGCAAAATGAGATATGGGATAGATTTGCGCTTTTACAAATCTCTCTGTACCCTAACATCTTTCCATTGATGTGATCCTAATCACAATTTTCTGCAAAATGTGCTATGGGATAGATTTGCGCTTTTACAAATCTCTTCGTACCCTAACCTCTTTCTATTGATGTGATCCTAATCACAATCTTCTGCAAAATGTGCTATGGGATGGATTTGCGCTTTTACAAATCTCTTTGTACCCTAACCTCTTTCCATTAATGTGATCCTAATCACAATTTTCTGCATAATGTGCTATGGGATAGATTTGCGCTTTTACAAATCTCTTCGTACCCTAACCTCTTTCCATTGATGTGATCCTAATCACAATCTTCTGCAAAATGTGCTATGGGATAGATTTGCTCTTTTACAAATCTCCTTGTACCCTAACCTCTTTCCATTGATGTGATCCTATTCACACTTTTCTGCAAAATGTGCTATGGGATAGATTTGCGCATTTACAAATCACTTCGTACCCTAACCTCTTTCCATTGATGTGATCCTAATCACAATTTTCTGCAAACTGTGCTATGGAATAGATTTGCGCATTAAGAAATTCCTACATACCCTAACCTCTTTCCATTGATGTGATCCTAATCACAATTTTCTGCAAAATGTGCTATGGGATAGATTTGCGCTTTTACAAATCTCTCTGTACCCTAACCTCTTTCCATTGATGTGATCCTAATCACAATTTTCTGCAAAATGTGCTATGTGATAGATTTGCGATTTTACAAATCTCTTTGTATCCTAACCTCTTTCCATTGATGTGATCCTAATCACAATTTTCTGCAAAATGTGCTATGGAATAGATTTGCGCATTAAGAAATTCTTACGTACCCTAACCTCTTTCCATTGATGTGATCCTAATCACAATTTTCTGCAAAATGTGCTATGGAATAGATTTGCGCATTAAGAAATTCCTACGTACCCTAACCTCTTTCCATTGATGTGATCCTAATCACACTTTTCTGCAAAATGTGCTATTGGATAGATTTGCGCTTTTACAAATCACTTCGTACCCTAACCTCTTTCCATTGATGTGATCCTAATCACAATTTTCTGCAAAATGTGCTATGGAATAGATTTGCGCATTAAGAAATTCCTACGTACCCTAACCTCTTTCCATTGATGTGATCCTAATCACACTTTTCTGCAAAATGTGCTATGGGATAGATTTGCGCTTTTACAAATCACTTCGTACCCTAACCTCTTTCCATTGATGTGATCCTAATCACAATTTTCTGCAAAATGTGCTATGGAATAGATTTGCGCATTAAGAAATTCCTACGTACCCTAACCTCTTTCCATTGATGTGATCCTAATCACACTTTTCTGCAAAATGTGCTATGGGATAGATTTGCGCTTTTACAAATCACTTCGTACCCTAACCTCTTTCCATTTATGTGATCCTAATCACAATTTTCTGCAAAATGTGCTATGGGATAGATTTGGGCTTTTACAAATCTCTTTGTAACCTAACCTCATTCCATTTATGTGATCCTAATAACAATTTTCTGCAAAATGTGCAATGGGATAGATTTGAGCTTATACAAATCTCTTTGTACCCTAACCTCTTTCCATTGATGTGATCCTAATCACAATTTTCTGCAAAATGTGCTATGTGAGTGATTTGCGCTTATACAAATCTCTTTGTACCCTAATCTCTTTCCATTTATATGATCCTAATCACAATTTTCTGCAAAATGTGCAATGGGATAGATTTGCGCTTATACAAATCTCTTTGTACCCTAACCTCTTTCCATTGATGTGATCCTAATCACAATTTTCTGGAAAATGTGCTATGGGATAGATTTGCGCTTATACAAATTTCTTTGTACTCTGACCTCTTTCCATTTATGTGATCCTAATCACAATTTTCTGCAAAATGTGCTATGGGATAGATTTGGATTTTTACCAATCCCTTTGTAACCTAACCTCTTTCCATTTATGTGATCCTAATCACAATTTTCTGCAAAATGTGCAATGGGATTGATTTGCGCTTATACAAATCTCTTTGTACCCTAACCTCTCTCCATTGATGTGATCCTAATCACAATTTTCTGCAAAATGTGCTATGGGAGTGATTTGCGCTTATACAAATCTCTTTGTACTCTGACCTCTTTCCATTTATGTGATCCTAATAACAATTTTCTGCAAAATGTGCTATGGGATAGATTTGGACTTTTACCGATCTCTTTGTAACCTAACCTCTTTCCATTTATGTGATCCTAATCGCAATTTTCTGCAAAATGTGCTATGGGATAGATTTGCGCTTATACAACTGTCTTTGTACCCTAACCTCTTTTCATTGATGTGATCCTAATCACAATTTTCTGCAAAATGTGCTATGGGAGTGATTTGCGCTTTTACAAATTCCTTCGTACCCTAACCTCTTTCCATTTATATGATCCTAATCAAAATTTTCTACAAAATGTGCAATGGGATAGATTTGCGCTTATACAAATCTCTTTGTACCCTAACCTCTTTCCATTGATGTGATCCTAATCACAATTTTCTGCAAAATGAGCTATGGGATAGATTTGCGCTTTTACAAATCTCTCTGTACCCTAACCTCTTTCCTTTGATGTGATCCTAATCACAATTTTCTGCAAAATGTGCTATGGGATAGATTTGCGCTTTAGCAAATCTCTTTGTACCCTAACCTCTTTCCATTGATGTGATCCTAATCACACTTTTCTGCAAAATGTGCAATGGGATAGATTTGCGCTTATACAAATCTTTTTGTACCCTAACCTCTTTCCATTGATGTGATCCTAATCACAATTTTCTGCAAAATGAGCTATGGGATAGATTTGCGCTTTTACAAATCTCTCTGTACACTAACCTCTTTCCATTGATGTGATCCTAATCACAATTTTCTGCAAAATGTGCTATGGGATAGATTTGCGCTTATACAAATCTCTTTGTACTCTGACCTCTTTCCATTTATGTGATCCTAATCACAATTTTCTGCAAAATGGGCTATGGGATATATTTGGACTTTTACCAATCTCTTTGTAACCTAACCTATTTCCATTGATGTGATCCTAATCACAATTTTCTGCAAAATGTGTAATGGGATAGATTTGCGCTTATACAAATCTCTTTGTACCCTAACCTCTTTCCATTTATGTGATCCTTATCACAATTTTCTGCAAAATGTGGTATGGGATAGATTTGCGCTTTTACATATTCCTTCGTACCCTAACCTCTTTCCATTTATATGATCCTAATCACAATTTTCTGTAAAATGTGCTATGGGATAGAATTGCGCTTATAAAAATTTCTTTGTACACTAACCTCTTACCATTGATGTGATTCTAATCTCAATTTTTTGCAAAATGTGCTATGGGATAGATTTGCGCTTTTACAGATCTCTATGTACCCTAACCACTTTCCATTGATGTGATCCTAATCACTTTTCTGCAAAATGTGCTATGGGTTAGATTTGAGCTTTTACAAATCTCTCTGTACCCTAACCTCTTTCCATTGATGTGATCCTAATCACAATTTTCTGCAAAATGTACTAAGGGATAGATTTGCGCATTAAGAAATTCCTACGTACCCTAACCTCTTTCCATTGATGTGATCCTAATCACAATTTTCTGCAAAATGTGCTATGGGATAGATTTGCTCATTAAGAAATTCTTACGTACCCTAACCTCTTTCCATTGATGTGATCCTAATCACAATTTTCTGCAAAATGTGCTATGGGATAGATTTGCGCTTTTACAAATCTCTTTGTACCCTAACCTCTTTCCATTGATGTGATCCTAATCACAATTTTCTGCAAAATGAGCTATGGGATGGATTTGCGCTTTTACAAATCTCTCTGTACCCTAACCTCTTTCCATTGATGTGATCCTAATCACAATTTTCTGCAAAATGTGCAATGGGATAGATTTGCGCTTATACAAATCTCTTTGTACCCTAACCTCTTTCCATTTATGTGATCCTAATCACAATTTTCAGCAAAATGTGCTATCGGATAGATTTGCTCATTAAGAAATTCTTACGTACCCTAACCTCTTTCCATTGATGTGATCCTAATCACAATTTTCTGCAAAATGTGCTATGGGATAGATTTGCGCTTTTACAAATCTCTTTGTACCCTAACCTCTTTCCATTGATGTGATCCTAATCACAATTTTCTGCAAAATGAGCTATGGGATGGATTTGCGCTTTTACAAATCTCTCTGTACCCTAACCTCTTTCCATTGATGTGATCCTAATCACAATTTTCTGCAAAATGTGCAATGGGATAGATTTGCGCTTATACAAATCTCTTTGTACTCTAACCTCTTTCCATTGATGTGATCCTAATCACAATTTTCAGCAAAATGTGCTATGGGATAGATTTGCTCATTAAGAAATTCTTACGTACCCTAACCTCTTTCCATTGATGTGATCCTAATCACAATTTTATGCAAAATGTGCTATGGGATAGATTTGCGCTTTTACAAATCTCTTTGTACCCTAACCTCTTTCCATTGATGTGATCCTAATCACAATTTTCAGCAAAATGTGCTATGGGATAGATTTGCTCATTAAGAAATTCTTACGTACCCTAACCTCTTTCCATTGATGTGATCCTAATCACAATTTTATGCAAAATGTGCTATGGGATAGATTTGCGCTTTTACAAATCTCTCTGTACCCTAACCTATTTCCATTGATGTGATCCTAATCACAATTTTCTGCAAAATGTGCTATGGGATAGATTTGCGCTTTAGCAAATCTCTTTGTACCCTAACCTATTTTCATGGATGTGATCCTAATCACAATTTTCTGCATAATGTGCTATTGGATAGATTTGCGCTTTTACAAATCTCTTTGTACCCTAACCTCTTTCCATTGATGTGATCCTAATTACAATTTTCTGCAAAATGAGCTATGGGATAGATTTGCGCTTTTACAAATCTCTCTGTACCCTAACCTCTTTCCATTGATGTGATCCTAATCACAATTTTCTGCAAAATGTGCTATGGGATAAATTTGCGCTTATACAAATCTCTTTGTACTGTGACTTCTTTCCATTTATGTGATCCTAATCACAATTTTCTGCAAAATGTGCTATGGGATAGATTTGGGCTTTTACAAATCTCTTTGTAACCTAACCTCATTCCATTGATGTGATCCTAATCACAATTTTCTACAAAATGTGCTATGGGAGTGATTTGCGCTTATACAAATCTCTTTCTACCCTAACCTCTTTCCATTTATGTGATCCTTATCACAATTTTCTGCAAAATGTGCTATGGGATAGATTTGCGCTTTTACAAATTCCTTCGTACATTAACCTCTTTCCATTTATATGATCCTAATCACAATTTTCTGCAAAATGTGCTATGGGATAGATTTGCGCTTTTACAAATCTCTCTGTACCCTAACCTCTTTCCATTGATGTGATCCTAATCACAATTTTCTGCAAAATGTGCTATGGGATAGATTTGCGCTTTTACAAATCTCTCTGTACCCTAACCTCTTTCCATTGATGTGATTCTAATAACAATCTTCTGCAAAATGTGCTATGGGATAGATTTGCGCTTTTACAAATCTCTTCGTACCCTAACCTCTTTCCATTGATGTGATCCTAATCACAATCTTCTGCAAAATGTGCTATGGGAGAGATGTGCGCTTATACAAATCTCTTCGTACCCTAACCGATTTCCATTTATGTGATCCTAATCACAATCTTCTGCAAAATGTGCTATGGGAGAGATGTGAGCTTATAAAAATCTCTTCGTACCCTAACCGATTTCCATTTATGTGATCCTAATCACAATTTTCTACAAAATGTGCTATGGGATAGATTTGCGCTGATACAACTCTCTTTGTACACTAACCTCTTTCCATTGATGTGATCCTAATCACAATCTTCTGCAAAATGTGCTATGGGATAGATTTGAGCTTTTACAAATCTCTTTGTACCCTAACCTATTTCCATTGATGTGATCCTAATCACAATCTTCTGCAAAATGTGCTATGGGATAGATTTGCGCTTTTACAAATCTCTCTGTACCCTAACCTCTTTCCATTGATGTGATCCTAATCACACTTTTCTGCAAAATGTGCTATGGGATAGATTTGCGCTTTTACAAATCACTTCTTACCCTAACCTCTTTCCATCGATGTGATCCTAATCACAATTTTCTGCAAAATGTGCTATGGGATAGATTTGCGCATTAAGAAATTCCTACGTACCCTAACCTCTTTCCATTGATGTGATCCTAATGACAATTTTCTGCAAAATGTGCTATGGGATAGATTTGCGCTTTTACAAATCTCTCTGTACCCAAACCTCTTTCCATTAATGTGATCCTAATCACAATTTTCTGCAAAATGTGCTATGGGATAGATTTGCGATTTTACAAATCTCTTTGTACCCTAACCTCTTTCCATAGATGTGATCCTAATCACAATTTTCTGCAAAATGTGCTATGGATAGATTTGCGATTTTACAAATCTCTTTGTACCCTAACCTCTTTCCATTGATGTGATCCTAATCACAATCTTCTGCAAAATGTGCTATGGGATAGATTTGCGCTTTTACAAATCTCTTTGTACCCTAACCTCTTTCCATTGATGTGATCCTAATCACAATTTTCTGCATAATGTGCTATTGGATAGATTTGCGCTTTTACAAATCTCTTCGTACCCTAACCTCTTTCCATTGATGTGATCCTAATCACAATTTTCTGCAAAATGTGCTATGGGATAGATTTGCGCTTTTACAAATCTCTTTGTAACCTAACCTCTTTCCATTGATGTGATCCTAATCACACTTTTCTGCAAAATGTGCTATGGGATAGATTTGCGCTTTTACAAATCACTTCGTACCCTAACCTCTTTCCATTGATGTGATGCTAATCACAATTTTCTACAAAATGTGCTATGGAATAGATTTGCGCATTAAGAAATTCCTACGTACACTAACCTCTTTCCATTGATGTGATCCTAATCACAATTTTCTGCAAAATGTGCTATGGGATAGAATTGCGCTTATACAAACCTCTTTGTACACTGACCTCTTTCCATTTATGTGATCCTAATCACAATTTTCTGCAAAATGTGCTATGGGATATAATGGCGCTTTTACAAATCTCTCTGTACCCTAACCTCTTTCCATTGATGTGATCCTAATCACAATTTTCTGCAAAAAGTGTTATTGGATAGATTTGCGCTTATACAAACCTCTTTGTACACTGACCTCTTTCCATTTATGTGATCCTAATCACAATTTTCTGCAAAATGTGCTATGGGATAGATTTGCGTTTTAGCAAATCTCTTTGTACCCTAACCTCTTTCCATTGATGTGATCCTAATCACAATTTTCTGCAAAATGTGCAATGGGATAGATATGCGCTTATACAAATCTCTTTGTACCCTAACCTCTTTCCATTGATGTGATCCTAATCACAATTTTCTGCAAAATGAGATATGGGATAGATTTGCGCTTTTACAAATCTCTCTGTACCCTAACATCTTTCCATTGATGTGATCCTAATTACAATTTTCTGCAAAATGTGCTATGGGATAGATTTGCGCTTATACAAATTTCTTTGTACTCTGACCTCTTTCCATTTATGTGATCCTAATCACAATTTTCTGCAAAATTTGCTATGGGATAGATTTGGATTTTTACCAATCCCTTTGTAACCTAACCTCTTTCCATTTATGTGATCCTAATCACACTTTTCTGCAAAATGTGCAATGGGATTGATTTGCGCTTATACAAATCTCATTGTACTCTGACCTCTTTCCATTTATGTGATCCTAATAACAATTTTCTGCAAAATGTGCTATGGGATAGATTTGGACTTTTACCGATCTCTTTTTAACCTAACCTCTTTCCATTGATGTGATCCTAATCACAATTTTCTGCAAAATGTGCAATGGGATAGATTTGCGCTTATACAAATCTCTTTGTACCCTAACCTCTTTCCATTGATGTGATCCTAATCACAATTTTCTGCAAAATGTGCAATGGGATAGATTTGCGATTATACAAATCTCTTTGTACCCTAACCTCTTTCCATTGATGTGATCCTAATCACAATTTTCTGCAAAATGAGATATGGGATAGATTTGCGCTTTTACAAATCTCTCTGTACCCTAACATCTTTCCATTGATGTGATCCTAATTACAATTTTCTGCAAAATGTGCTATGGGATAGATTTGCGCTTATACAACTGTCTTTGTACCCTAACCTCTTTTCATTGATGTGACCCTAATCACAATTTTCTGCAAAATGTGCTATGGGAGTGATTTGCGCTTTTACAAATTCCTTCGTACCCTAACCTCTTTCCATTTATATGATCCTAATCAAAATTTTCTACAAAATGTGCAATGGGATAGATTTGCGCTTATACAAATCTCTTTGTACCCTAACCTCTTTCCATTGATGTGATCCTAATCACAATTTTCTGCAAAATGAGCTATGGGATAGATTTGAGCTTTTACAAATCTCTCTGTACCCTAACCTCTTTCCTTTGATGTGATCCTAATCACAATTTTCTGCAAAATGTGCTATGGAATAGATTTGCGCTTTAGCAAATCTCTTTGTACCCTAACCTCTTTCCATTGATGTGATCCTAATTACACTTTTCTGGAAAATGTGCAATGGGATAGATTTGCGCTTATACAAATCTTTTTGTACCCTAACCTCTTTCCATTGATGTGATCCTAATCACAATTTTCTGCAAAATGAGCTATGGGATAGATTTTCGCTTTTACAAATCACTCTGTACACTAACCTCTTTCCATTGATGTGATCCTAATCACAATTTTCTGCAAAATGTGCTATGGGATAGATTTGCGCTTATACAAATCTCTTTGTACTCTGACCTCTTTCCATTTATGTGATCCTAATCACAATTTTCTGCAAAATGGGCTATGGGATATATTTGGACTTTTACCAATCTCTTTGTAACCTAACCTCTTTCCATTTATGTGATCCTAATCACAATTTTCTGCAAAATGTGTAATGGGATAGATTTGCGCTTATACAAATCTCTATGTACCCTAACCACTTTCCATTGATGTGATCCTAATCACAATTTTCTGCAAAATGTGCTATGGGATAGATTTGCGCTTATACAAATCTCTTTGTACTCTGACCTCTTTCCATTTATGTGATCCTAATCACAATTTTCTGCAAAATGGGCTATGGGATATATTTGGACTTTTACCAATCTCTTTGTAACCTAACCTCTTTCCATTTATGTGATCCTTATCACAATTTTCTGCAAAATGTGGTATGGGATAGATTTGCGCTTTTACATATTCCTTCGTACCCTAACCTCTTTCCATTTATATGATCCTAATCACAATTTTCTGTAAAATGTGCTATGGGATAGAATTGCGCTTATAAAAATTTCTTTGTACACTAACCTCTTTCCATTGATGTGATTCTAATCTCAATTTTTTGCAAAATGTGCTATGGGATAGATTTGCGCTTTTACAAATCTCTATGTACCCTAACCAATTTCCATTGATGTGATCCTAATCACTTTTCTGCAAAATGTGCTATGGGTTAGATTTGAGCTTTTACAAATCTCTCTGTACCCTAACCTCTTTCCATTGATGTGATCCTAATCACAATTTTCTGCAAAATGTACTATGGGATAGATTTGCGCATTAAGAAATTCCTACGTACCCTAACCTCTTTCCATTGATGTGATCCTAATCACAATTTTCTGCAAAATGTGCTATGGGATAGATTTGCTCATTAAGAAATTCTTACGTACCCTAACCTCTTTCCATTGATGTGATCCTAATCACAATTTTCTGCAAAATGGGCTATGGGATAGATTTGCGCTTATACAAATCTCTTTGTATCCTAACCTCTTTCCATTTATGTGATCCTAATCACAATTTTCAGCAAAATGTGCTATGGGATAGATTTGCTCATTAAGAAATTCTTACGTACCCTAACCTCTTTCCATTGATGTGATCCTAATCACAATTTTCTGCAAAATGGGCTATGGCATAGATTTGCGCTTTTACAAATCTCTTTGTACCCTAACCTCTTTCCATTGATGTGATCCTAATCACAATTTTCTGCAAAATGAGCTACGGGATAGATTTGCGCTTTTACAAATCTCTCTGTACCCTAACCTCTTTCCATTGATGTGATCCTAATCACAATTTTCTGCAAAATGTGCAATGGGATAGATTTGCGCTTATACAAATTTCTTTGTACTCTAACCTCTTTCCATTTATGTGATCCTAATCACAATTTTCTGCAAAATGTGCTATGGGATAGATTTGCGCTTTAGCAAATCTCTTTGTACCCTAACCTATTTCCATGGATGTGATCCTAATCACAATTTTCTGCATAATGTGCTATTGGATAGATTTGCGCTTTTACAAATCTCTTTGTACCCTAACCTCTTTCCATTGATGTGATCCTAATTACAATTTTCTGCAAAATGAGCTATGGGATAGATTTGCGCTTTTACAAATCTCTCTGTACCCTAACCTCTTTCCATTGATGTGATCCTAATCACAATTTTCTACAAAATGTGCTATGGGATAGATTTGCGCTTATACAAATCTCTTTGTACTGTGACTTCTTTCCATTTATGTGATCCTAATCACAATTTTCTGCAAAATGTGCAATGGGATAGATTTGGGCTTTTACAAATCTCTTTGTACTGTGACTTCTTTCCATTTATGTGATCCTAATCACAATTTTCTGCAAAATGTGCAATGGGATAGATTTGGGCCTTTATAAATCTCTTTGTAACCTAACCTCATTCCATTGATGTGATCCTAATCACAATTTTCTACAAAATGTGCTATGGGAGTGATTTGCGCTTATACAAATCTCTTTGTACCCTAACCTCTTTCCATTTATGTGATCCTTATCACAATTTTCTGCAAAATGTGGTATGGGATAGATTTGCGCTTTTACAAATTCCTTCATACATTAACCTCTTTCCATTTATATGATCCTAATCACAATTTTCTGCAAAATGTGCTATGGGATAGAATTGCGCTTATACAAATCTCATTGTACCCTAACCTCTTTTCATTGATGTGATCCTAATCACAATTTTCTGCAAAATGTGCTATGGGATAGATTTGCGCTTTTACAAATCTCTCTGTACCCTAACCTCTTTCCATTGATGTGATCCTAATCACAATTTTCTGCAAAATGTGCTATGGGATAGAATTGCGCTTTTACAAATCTCTTCGTACCCTAACCTCTTTCCATTGATGTGATCCTAATCACAATCTTCTGCAAAATGTGCTATGGGAGAGATTTGCGTTTATACAAATATCTTCGTACCATAACATCTTTCCTTTTATTTGATCCTAATAACAATTTTCTACAAAATGTGCTATGGGAGAGATTTGCGCTTATACAAATCTCTTCGTACCCCAACCTCTTTCCATTGATGTGATCCTAATCACAATCTTTTGCAAAATGTGCTATGGGAGAGATTTGCGCTTATACAAATCTCTTCATACCCTAACCTATTTCCATTTATGTGATCCTAATCACAATTGTCTGCAAAATGTGCTATGGGATAGATTTGCGCTTTTACAAATCTCTTCGTACCCTAACCTCTTTCCATTGATGTGATCCTAATCACAATCTTCTGCAAAATGTGCTATGGGAGAGATTTGCGCTTATACAAATCTCTTCATAACCTAACCTATTTCCAATTATGTGATCCTAATCACAATTTTCTGCAAAATGTGCTATGGGATAGATTTGCGCTTATATAACTGTCTTTGTACCCTAACCTCTTTCCATTGATGTGATCCTAATCACAATTTTCTTCAAAATGTGCTATGGGATAGATTTGCGCTTATACAAATCTCTTTGTACTGTGACTTCTTTCCATTTATGTGATCCTAATCACAATTTTCTGCAAAATGTGCAATGGGATAGATTTGGGCTTTTACAAATCTCTTTGTAACCTAACCTCATTCCATTGATGTGATCCTAATCACAATTTTCTACAAAATGTGCTATGGGAGTGATTTGCGCTTATACAAATCTCTTTCTACCCTAACCTCTTTCCATTTATGTGATCCTAATCACAATTGTCTGCAAAATGTGCTATGGGATAGATTTGCGCTTTTACAAATCTCTTCGTACCCTAACCTCTTTCCATTGATGTGATCCTAATCACAATCTTCTGCAAAATGTGCTATGGGAGAGATTTGCGCTTATACAAATCTCTTCATAACCTAACCTATTTCCAATTATGTGATCCTAATCACAATTTTCTGCAAAATGTGCTATGGGATAGATTTGCGCTTATATAACTGTCTTTGTACCCTAACCTCTTTCCATTGATGTGATCCTAATCACAATTTTCTTCAAAATGTGCTATGGGATAGATTTGCGCTTATACAAATCTCTTTGTACTGTGACTTCTTTCCATTTATGTGATCCTAATCACAATTTTCTGCAAAATGTGCAATGGGATAGATTTGGGCTTTTACAAATCTCTTTGTAACCTAACCTCATTCCATTGATGTGATCCTAATCACAATTTTCTACAAAATGTGCTATGGGAGTGATTTGCGCTTATACAAATCTCTTTCTACCCTAACCTCTTTCCATTTATGTGATCCTTATCACAATTTTCTGCAAAATGTGCTATGGGATAGAATTGCGCTTATACAAATCTCATTGTACCCTAACCTCTTTCCATTGATGTGATCCTAATCACAATTTTCTGCAAAATGTGCTATGGGATAGATTTGCGCTTTTACAAATCTCTCTGTACCCTAACCTCTTTCCATTGATGTGATCCTAATCACAATTTTCTGCAAAATGTGCTATGGGATAGAATTGCGCTTATACAAATCTCTTTGTACACTGACCTCTTTCCATTGATGTGATTCTAATCACAATCTTCGGAAAAATGTGCTATGGGAGAGATTTGCGCTTATACAAATCTCTTCGTACCCCAACCTCTTTCCATTGATGTGATCCTAATCACAATCTTTTGCAAAATGTGCTATGGGAGAGATTTGCGCTTATACAAATCTCTTCATACCCTAACCTATTTCCATTTATGTGATCCTAATCACAATTGTCTGCAAAATGTGCTATGGGATAGATTTGCGCTTTTACAAATCTCTTCGTACCCTAACCTCTTTCCATTGATGTGATCCTAATCACAATCTTCTGCAAAATGTGCTATGGGAGAGATTTGCGCTTATACAAATCTCTTCATAACCTAACCTATTTCCAATTATGTGATCCTAATCACAATTTTCTGCAAAATGTGCTATGGGATAGATTTGCGCTTATATAACTGTCTTTGTACCCTAACCTCTTTCCATTGATGTGATCCTAATCACAATCTTCCGCAAAATGTGCTATGGGATAGATTTGCGTTTATACAAATCTCTTCATAACCTAACCTATTTCCATTTATGTGATCCTAATCACAATTTTCTGAAAAATGTGCTATGGGATAGATTTGCGCTTTTACAAATCTCTTCCTACCCTAACCTCTTTCCATGGATGTGATCCTAATCAAAATCTTTTGCAAAATGTGCTATTGGAAAGATTTGCGCTTATACAAATCTCTTCGTACCCTAACCTCTTCCATTGATGTGATCCTAATAACAATTTTCTGCAAAATGTGCTATGGGATAGATTTGCGCTTTTACAAATCTCTTCGTACCCTAACCTCTTTCCATTTATGTGATCCTAATCACAATTTTCTGCCAAATGTGTTATGGAATAGTTTTGCGCTTATACAAATCTTTTCGTACCCCAACCTTTTTCCATTTATGTGATCCTAATCACAATTTTCTACAAAATGTGCTATGGGATAGGTTTGCGCTTTTACAACTCTCTTTGTACCCCAACCTCTTTGCATTGATGTGATCCTAATCACAATTTTTTGCAAAATGTGCTATGGGGTAAATTTGCGCTTTTACAAATTTCTTCGTACCATAACCTCTTTCCATTTAAGTGATCCTAATCACAATGTTCTGCCAAATGAGCTACGGGATAGATTTGCGCTTTTACAAATCTCTTTGTACCCTAACCTCTTTCAATTGATGTTATCCAAATCACAATTTTCTGCAAAATGTGCTATGGGAGTGATTTGCGCTTGTACAAATCTCTTTGTACCCTAACCTCTTTACATTTATGTGATCCTAATCACAATTTTCTACGAAATGAGCTAAGGGATAGATTTGCGCTTTTACAAATCTCTTTGTACCCTAACCTCTTTCCATTTATGTGATCCTAATCACAATTTTCTGCAAAATGTGCAATGGGATAGATTTGCGCTTATACAAATCTCTTTGTACCCTAACCTCTTTCCATTGATGTGATCCAAATTACAATTTTTTGCAAAATGTGCAATGGGATAGATTTGCGCTTATACAAATCTCTTTGTACCCTAACCTCTTTCCATTTATGTGATCCTTATTACAATTTTCTGCAAAATGTGGTATGGGATAGATTTGCGCTTATACAAATCTCTTCGTACCCTAACCTCTTTCCATTTATGTGATCCTAATCACAATTTTCTGCAAAATGTGCAATGGGATAGATTTGCGCTTATACAAATCTCTTTGTACCCTAACCTCTTTCCATTGATGTGATCCAAATTACAATTTTTTGCAAAATGTGCAATGGGATAGATTTGCGCTTATACAAATCTCTTCGTACCCTAACCTCTTTCCATTTATATGATCCTAATCACAATTTTCTGCAAAATGTGCTATGGGATAGAATTGCGCTTATACAAATCTCTTTGTACCCTAACCTCTTTCCATTGATGTGATCCTAATCACAATTTTCTGCAAAATGTGCTATGGGAGTGATTTGCGCTTTTACAAATTCCTTCGTACCCTAACCTCTTTCCATTTATATGATCCTAATCACAATTTTCTACAAAATGTGCAATGGGAACGATTTGCGCTTATACAAATCTCTCTGTACCCTAACCTCTTTCCATTTATATGATCCTAATCACAATTTTCTACAAAATGTGCAATGGGATAGATTTGCGCTTATACAAATCTCTCTGTACCGTAACCTATTTCCATTGATGTGATCCTAATCACAATTTTCTGCAAAATGTGCAATGGGATAGATTTGCGCATATACAATTCTCTTTGTACTCTAACCTCTTTCCATTTATGTGATCCTAATCACAATTTTCTGCAAAATGTGCTATGGGATAGATTTGCGCTTTAGCAAATCTCTTTGTACCCTAACCTCTTTCCATTTATGTGATCCTAATCACAATTTTCTGCAAAATGTCCAATGTGATAGATTTGCGCTTATACAAATTTCTTTGTACCCTAACCTCTTTCCATTGATGTGATCCTAATCACAAATTTCTGCAAAATGTGGTATGGGATAGATTTGCGCATTTACAAATTCCTTCGTACCCTAACCGCTTTCCATTTATATGATCCTAATCATAATTTTCTGCAAAATATGCTATGGGATAGATTTGCGCTTATACAAATTTCTTTGTACCCTAACCTCTTTCCATTGATGTGATCCTAATCACAATCTTCTGCAAAATGTGCAATGGGAGAGATGTGCGCTTATACAAATCTCTTCGTACACTAACCTATTTCCATTTATGTGGTCCTAATCACAATTTTCTACAAAATGTGCTATGGGGTAGATTTGCGCTGATACAACTCTCTTTGTACCCTAACCTCTTTCCATTGATGTGATCCTAATTACAATCTTATGCGAAATGTGCTATGGAAGAGATTTGCGCTTATACAAATCTCTTCGTACCCTAACCTCTTTCCATTTATGTGATCCTTATCACGATTTTCTGCAAAATGTGCTATGGGATAGATTTGCGCTTTTACAACTCTCTTTGTACCCTAATCTCTTTCCATTGATGTGATCCTAATCACAATCTTCTGCAAAATGTGTTATGGGAGAGATTTGCGCTTATACAAATCTCTTCGTACCCTAACCTCTTTCCATTTATGTGATCCTTATCACGATTTTCTGCAAAATGTGCTATGGGATAGATTCGCGCTTATACAACTCTCTTTGTACCCTAATCTCTTTCCATTGATGTGATCCTAATCACAATCTTCTGCAAAATGTGCTATGGGAGAGATTTGCGCTTTTACAAATCTTTTCGTACCCTAACCTCTTTCCATTGATGTTATCCTAATCACAATCTTCTGCAAAATGTGCTATGGGAGAGAGTTGCGCTTATACAAATCTCTTCGTACCCCAACCTCTTTCCATTGATGTGATCCTAATCACAATCTTTTGCAAAATGTGCTATGGGAGAGATTTGCGCTTATACAAATCTCTTCATACCCTAACCTATTTCCATTTATGTGATCCTAATCACAATTGTCTGCAAAATGTGCTATGGGATAGATTTGCGCTTTTACAAATCTCTTCGTACCCCAACCTCTTTCCATTGATGTGATCCTAATCACAATCTTTTGCAAAATGTGCTATGGGAGAGATTTGCGCTTATACAAATCTCTTCATACCCTAACCTATTTCCATTTATGTGATCCTAATCACAATTGTCTGCAAAATGTGCTATGGGAGAGATTTGCGCTTATACAAATCTCTTCGTACCCCAACCTTTTTCCATTTATGTGATCCTAATCACAATTTTCTACAAAATGTGCTATGGGATAGGTTTGCGCTTTTACAACTCTCTTTGTACCCCAACCTCTTTGCATTGATGTGATCCTAATCACAATTTTCTGCAAAATGTGCTATGGGATAGATTTGCGCTTATACAAATCTCTTTGTACCCTAACCTCTTTCCATTGATGAGATCCTAATCACAATTTTCTGCAAAAGGTGCTATGGGATAGATTTGCGATTATACAAATCTCTTTGTACCCTAACCTCTTTCCATTGATGTGATTCTAATCACAATTTTCTGAAAAATGTGCTATGGGATAGATTTGCGCTTTTACAAATCTCTTCCTACCCTAACCTCTTTCCATGGATGTGATCCTAATCAAAATCTTTTGCAAAATGTGCTATTGGAAAGATTTGCGCTTATACAAATCTCTTCGTACCCTAACCTCTTCCATTGATGTGATCCTAATCACAATTTTCTGCAAAATGTGCTATGGGATAGATTTGCGCTTTTACAAATCTCTTCGTACCCTAACCTCTTTCCATTTATGTGATCCTAATCACAATTTTCTGCCAAATGTGTTATGGAATAGTTTTGCGCTTATACAAATCTCTTCGTACCCCAACCTTTTTCCATTTATGTGATCCTAATCACAATTTTCTACAAAATGTGCTATGGGATAGGTTTGCGCTTTTACAACTCTCTTTGTACCCCAACCTCTTTGCATTGATGTGATCCTAATCACAATTTTCTGCAAAATGTGCTATGGGGTAGATTTGCGCTTTTACAAATTTCTTCGTACCATAACCTCTTTCCATTTATGTGATCCTTATCATGATTTTCTGCAAAATGTGCTATGGGATAGATTTGCGCTTTTACAAATTCCTTCCTACCCTAACCTCTTTCCATTTATATGATCCTAATCACAATTTTCTGCAAAATGTGCTATGGGATAGATTTGCGATTTTACAAATCTCTTCGTACCCTAACCTCTTTCCTTGGATGTGATCCTAATCACAATCTTTTGCAAAATGTGCTATGGGAGAGATTTGCGCTTATACAAATCTCTTCGTACCCTAACCTCTTCCATTGATGTGATCCTAATCACAATCTTCTGCAAAATGTGCTATGGGAGAGATTTGCGCTTATACAAATCTCTTCGTACCCTAACCTCTTTCCATTGATGTGATCCTAATCACAATTTTCTGAAAATGTGCTATGGGATAGATGTGCGCTTTTACAAATCTCTTCGTACCCTAACCTCTTTCCATTTATATGTTCCTAATAACAATTTTCTGTAAAATGTGCTATGGAATAGATTTGCACTTATACAAATCTGTTTGTAGCCTAACCTCTTTCCATTTATGTGATCCTAATCACAATTTTCTGCCAAATGTATTATGGAATAGTTTTGCGCTTATACAAATCTCTTCGTACCCCAACCTTTTTCCATTTATGTGATCCTAATCACAATTTTCTACAAAATGTGCTATGGGATAGGTTTGCGCTTTTACAACTCTCTTTGTACCCCAACCTCTTTGCATTGATGTGATCCTAATCACAATTTTCTGCAAAATGTGCTATGGGATAGATTTGCGCTTATACAAATCTCTTTGTACCCTAACCTCTTTCCATTGATGTGATCCTAATCACAATTTTCTGCAAAAGGTGCTATGGGATAGATTTGCGCTTATACAAATCTCTTTGTACCCTAACCTCTTTCCATTGATGTGATCCTAATCACAATTTTCTGAAAAATGTGCTATGGGATAGATTTGCGCTTTTACAAATCTCTTCCTACCCTAACCTCTTTCCATGGATGTGATCCTAATCAAAATCTTTTGCAAAATGTGCTATTGGAAAGATGTGCGCTTATACAAATCTCTTCGTACCCTAACCTCTTCCATTGATGTGATCCTAATCACAATTTTCTGCAAAATGTGCTATGGGATAGATTTGCGCTTTTACAAATCTCTTCGTACCCTAACCTCTTTCCATTTATGTGATCCTAATCACAATTTTCTGCCAAATGTGTTATGGAATAGTTTTGCGCTTATACAAATCTCTTCGTACCCCAACCTTTTTCCATTTATGTGATCCTAATCACAATTTTCTACAAAATGTGTTATGGGATAGGTTTGCGCTTTTACAACTCTCTTTGTACCCCAACCTCTTTGCATTGATGTGATCCTAATCACAATTTTCTGCAAAATGTGCTATGGGGTAGATTTGCGCTTTTACAAATTTCTTCGTACCATAACCTCTTTCCATTTATGTGATCCTTATCATGATTTTCTGCAAAATGTGCTATGGGATAGATTTGCGCTTTTACAAATTCCTTCCTACCCTAACCTCTTTCCATTTATATGATCCTAATCACAATTTTCTGCAAAATGTGCTATGGGATAGATTTGCGATTTTACAAATCTCTTCGTACCCTAACCTCTTTCCTTGGATGTGATCCTAATCACAATCTTTTGCAAAATGTGCTATGGGAGAGATTTGCGCTTATACAAATCTCTTCGTACCCTAACCTCTTCCATTGATGTGATCCTAATCACAATCTTCTGCAAAATGTGCTATGGGAGAGATTTGCGCTTATACAAATCTCTTCGTACCCTAACCTCTTTCCATTGATGTGATCCTAATCACAATTTTCTGAAAATGTGCTATGGGATAGATGTGCGCTTTTACAAATCTCTTCGTACCCTAACCTCTTTCCATTTATATGTTCCTAATAACAATTTTCTCTAAAATGTGCTATGGAATAGATTTGCACTTATACAAATCTGTTTGTAGCCTAACCTCTTTCCATTTATGTGATCCTAATCACAATTTTCTGCCAAATGTATTATGGAATAGTTTTGCGCTTATACAAATCTCTTCGTACCCCAACCTTTTTCCATTTATGTGATCCTAATCACAATTTTCTACAAAATGTGCTATGGGATAGGTTTGCGCTTTTACAACTCTCTTTGTACCCCAACCTCTTTGCATTGATGTGATCCTAATCACAATTTTCTGCAAAATGTGCTATGGGATAGATTTGCGCTTATACAAATCTCTTTGTACCCTAACCTCTTTCCATTGATGTGATCCAAATTACAATTTTTTGCAAAATGTGCAATGGGATAGATTTGCGCTTATACAAATCTCTTTGTACCCTAACCTCTTTCCATTTATGTGATCCTTATTACAATTTTCTGCAAAATGTGGTATGGGATAGATTTGCGCTTTTACAAATTCCTTCGTACCCTAACCTCTTTCCATTTATATGATCCTAATCACAATTTTCTGCAAAATGTGCTATGGGATAGAATTGCGCTTATACAAATCTCTTTGTACCCTAACCTCTTTCCATTGATGTGATCCTAATCAGAATTTTCTGCAAAATGTGCTATGGGAGTGATTTGCGCTTTTACAAATCTCTTCGTACCCTAACCTCTTTCCATTTATATGTTCCTAATAACAATTTTCTCTAAAATGTGCTATGGAATAGATTTGCACTTATACAAATCTGTTTGTAGCCTAACCTCTTTCCATTTATGTGATCCTAATCACAATTTTCTGCCAAATGTATTATGGAATAGTTTTGCGCTTATACAAATCTCTTCGTACCCCAACCTTTTTCCATTTATGTGATCCTAATCACAATTTTCTACAAAATGTGCTATGGGATAGGTTTGCGCTTTTACAACTCTCTTTGTACCCCAACCTCTTTGCATTGATGTGATCCTAATCACAATTTTCTGCAAAATGTGCTATGGGATAGATTTGCGCTTATACAAATCTCTTTGTACCCTAACCTCTTTCCATTTATGTGATCCTTATTACAATTTTCTGCAAAATGTGGTATGGGATAGATTTGCGCTTTTACAAATTCCTTTGTACCCTAACCTCTTTCCATTTATATGATCCTAATCACAATTTTCTGCAAAATGTGCTATGGGATAGAATTGCGCTTATACAAATCTCTTTGTACCCTAACCTCTTTCCATTGATGTGATCCTAATCAGAATTTTCTGCAAAATGTGCTATGGGAGTGATTTGCGCTTTTACTTTATTTGCGTACCCTAACCTCTTTCCATTTATATGTTCCTAATAACAATTTTCTCTAAAATGTGCTATGGAATAGATTTGCACTTATACAAATCTGTTTGTAGCCTAACCTCTTTCCATTTATGTGATCCTAATCACAATTTTCTGCCAAATGTATTATGGAATAGTTTTGCGCTTATACAAATCTCTTCGTACCCCAACCTTTTTCCATTTATGTGATCCTAATCACAATTTTCTACAAAATGTGCTATGGGATAGGTTTGCGCTTTTACAACTCTCTTTGTACCCCAACCTCTTTGCATTGATGTGATCCTAATCACAATTTTCTGCAAAATGTGCTATGGGATAGATTTGCGCTTATACAAATCTCTTTGTACCCTAACCTCTTTCCATTTATGTGATCCTTATTACAATTTTCTGCAAAATGTGGTATGGGATAGATTTGCGCTTTTACAAATTCCTTCGTACCCTAACCTCTTTCCATTTATATGATCCTAATCGCAATTTTCTGCAAAATGTGCTATGGGATAGAATTGCGCTTATACAAATCTCTTTGTACCCTAACCTCTTTCCATTGATGTGATCCTAATCAGAATTTTCTGCAAAATGTGCTATGGGAGTGATTTGCGCTTTTACTTTATTTGCGTACCCTAACCTCTTTCCATTGATATGTTCCTAATAACAATTTTCTGTAAAATGTGCTATGGAATAGATTTGCACTTATACAAATCTGTTTGTAGCCTAACCTCTTTCCATTTATGTGATCCTAATCACAATTTTCTGCCAAATGTATTATGGAATAGTTTTGCGCTTATACAAATCTCTTCGTACCCCAACCTTTTTCCATTTATGTGATCCTAATCACAATTTTCTACAAAATGTGCTATGGGATAGGTTTGCGCTTTTACAACTCTCTTTGTACCCCAACCTCTTTGCATTGATGTGATCCTAATCACAATTTTCTGCAAAATGTGCTATGGGATAGATTTGCGCTTTTACAAATTTCTTCGTACCATAACCTCTTTCCATTTATGTGATCCTTATCACGATTTTCTGCAAAATGTGCTATGGGATAGATTTGCGCTTTTACAAATTCCTTCCTACCCTAACCTCTTTCCATTTATATGATCCTAATCACAATTTTCTGCAAAATGTGCTATGGGATAGATTTGCGCTTTTACAAATCTCTTTGTACCCTAACCTCTTTCCATTGATGTGATCCTAATCACAATTTTCTGCAAAATGTGCCATGGGAGTGATTTGTGCTTTTACAAATCTCTTTGTACCCTAATCTCTTTCCATTTATGTGATCCTAATCACAATTAACTGCAAAATGTGCAATGGGAGTGATTTGCGCTTTTACAAATTCCTTCGTACCCTAACCTCTTTCCATTTATATGATCCTAATCACAATTTTCTGCAAAATGTGCAATGGGATAGATTTGCGCTTATACAAATCTCTTTGTACCCTAACCTCTTTCCATTGATATGAACCTAATCACAATTTTCTGCAAAGTGTGCTATGGGATAGATTTGCGCTTTTACAAATCTCTTTGTACCCTAACCTCTTTCCATTGATGTGATCCTAATCACAATTTTCTGCAAAATGTGCTATGGGATAGATTTGCGCTTATACAAATCTCTTTGTACCCTAACCTCTTTCCATTGATGTGATCCTAATCACAATTTTCTGCTAAATGTGCTATGGGATAGATTTGCGCTTTTACAAATCTCTTTGTACCCTAACCCCTTTCCATTGATGTGATCCTAATCACAATTTTCTGCAAAATGTGCTATGGGATAGATTTGCGCTTATACAAATCTCTTTGTACCCTAACCTCTTTCCATTGATGTGATCCTAATCACAATTTTCTGCAAAATGTGCTATGGGATAGATTTGCGCTTTTACAAATCTCTTTGTACCCTAACCTCTTTCCATTGATGTGATCCTAATCACAATTTTCTGCAAAATGTGCTATGGGATAGATTTGCGCTTATACAAATCTCTTTGTACCCTAACCTCTTTCCATTTATGTGATCCTAATCACAATTTTCTGCAAAATGTGCTATGGGATAGATTTGCGCTTTTACAAATCTCTTTGTACCATAACCTCTTCCATTGATGTGATCCTAATCACAATTTTCTGCAAAATGTTCTATGGGAGAGATTTGCGCTTTAACAAATTTCTTCGTACCCTAACCTCCATTTATGTGATCCTAATCACAGTTTTCTGCAAAGATTTCTTATTAGAAGGTTATCAATGCAAAGAGTTTATGGTAACAACAAATTGGTATTTCCAACACTTTTTGATGAAAATCGAAATAAAGATTTCTTATTAGGAGTTTATGAATGCAGAGAGGTTAAGGTAAATACAAATTGATATGATCAACACTTTTCGACCAACATCAGAGAGGTTAAGATATCGATCAGCCAGTATTAGCAAAATTTTTGCAACCAACATCTATAAAGAGATTATATATTAGGAGGTTATGAATGGAAAAAGGTTAAGATAACGACAAATTGGTATAACCAAGCTTGGTACTTTGCTCTTTTTTTGCAATATTTTGTTGGCTTATTGTAAGTTATCAACGTTTTAGACTAGAGTCCCTGAATGAAAACTTTAACTATTAATTTAGAGTTAGGACATGGATGTCAAAATCTATCTCTTTCTAGGCCAAAACTAAGTTGTTCGAAACAGAGATCTTTTTTGTGTCTTGTTACTTTAGTGACAAAATTCAGCAGCTGTCAGTTGTAAATTTTAAGTGCTCCTTTACGTCACGTTTATTTTTATGCATGCAAAATTTTTTAATGTGCCCATTATTTATTTATAGAGAATGTTTATAAACAATTTTTAATACTACTATAGTATGTGTATCAATTTTATACTAAATAGTATCTAATAAATTATGATAGCTTTTAATAAAGTATTAACCGATTTCAGAATTATATAAATATGCAATATTGACCGTTTATTTTTCATGATTTTCAACCTTCTAATAAATAAATCTGACACGCGCGACTTAACTCTAAATAACACAGAGCTCAGTTTATATTTAGGAACTCTAGTTTAAACAACTATATCTCAACTGTTGGAGAATACTAATAGCTAAAGTTGATTCGGTTTAAATAGCAACTGTGAAATTGTTATTAAGTGGGTTATCCATATAGAATTTTAAAAGTAATTTAAATTCTTAATGTTGGTACATCTGGAAATTCAAATATTTTAAAAACGTCATAAAATTACAAATTAAAATAAAATATAGATATTTAAGTATTTATTCTAAATTTTTAATTCTATTTTAGTCTTTAAACTGTTGTGTACATTTATTAGAAGTACATTAAGTATTCAATGTTTGAAGAAATGTTCAAATACATGGGGAACTAAAATAATTAAAGTTATGTTCGTTTTAATAAAACACATTATAATTTACAGATTCTATTTATTTACATAACGTTGCTGCATGACCGGTGGTCAGCATCTTCTGCCCTTGTCACTCATTTGCACTTTGTTACGGGTTGTTTTGCGCACACTCTCGAATTTAATTTACCCAACCTACTTACAGCATTCTAATCTTTAATTAACATATATATAAATTAACTTATTTATTTACCATCACGCACACAAAGATTTTTGTTAAAGATTTTCAAAAAAATCATTAATTTCCCAAATTTACGATAATTTAAAATTGTATAAAACTTTTCTCCTCAAAAATGTGATTTTCTGAGAAATTGCGTATTAGAAAATTCGTGTTCAGCTCACCGAAATACATACAGAAATCACATTTTCTTGAAGGAAGGCTCGTTGTGCCGACCAGTGTAATCATTCCTCAAAGGTTTTTTAAAACTATGCGTTGGATTTCTGAAAATCTTTATCAAACATAAATTTAAAGTATATTCTGCTTCTTCCTCAGTTTTGAATTGTATCATGCTTTAAAAGAAGTCTAGGAATTTATTCATAGATCGTACTATGTACTTTTCTGAAGGGAAGATATCATCAATCCAAGCTATGTGAAAATACTGTATAGGATACAATTCGGCTTGCCTATAAAACCAGTTAAATATATGACTAGTATAATGTCCAAACTCCAATGTAATAAACTCTACGACACTATCTCAATTTTAGTAAGTTATGCGTTTTCTTTATAAAATAAATGAATATGAACGTATAAAATTGTTTTAACAATTATCTAAATGTAACATTTCTTGATATTTGTCACTTTATTTACGAAAAAATATTAGGGGTGTATAAAACTTCACATTTGAATTATTCTTTACGTCTATTACACTTATTTTCAATTTTCGTCTTGGTAAGTAATTAAAATAGGTAGAAGCAAACAGTTTTAAATGCAATCCACTAAAACTACAGTTTAATTATCTCTAAAAACAACAAACCTTATTTTGCTTATCACCACACTGTATCTGAAGATTCAAGACCTACAGAAAAACTTGATTAATTTAATGCTTTCATCTGATGCCAATAAAGACAGTTAAGGTTAAACCATAAAGCATCAAAACCATCTACATTTTTATATTAAAGAAATTTTTGTACAAATGCTTTCGATTTTTTAATACAACTTTAATATTAAACATATGTACGAGTTATTATTCAGACAAAAAAGATGATACCACAGCAGTGATGCCAACATGGAAAGAGGCGACGAGGTACTGGATTTTGCTCCTGTCAGCTATTTCTTGCTATGGTGGCTGGAAAATGTGTACTGCAGTCATATGGTTATATCTTGTTATTCCTGTTCCTATCTATGTTATTAAGTAAAAATAATGATTTAAAACAAATGCGATCTTTTCTTACATTTGAATATAATAGTAAAAACTTTATACAAATACACTTTTAAAATTCCAATTTTGAAAATTTTGTCATAAACTGCAAAGAATAAGCAGTACCAACTGAAAATGGTATTAAAAATGGGAACTTAAACAATGACCTACTTTTCTAGGCTAACCTAGAACGAACTTTGGGTGACAAACGCCATATGGGTGACATATTGCCTACAATTTTTTTATACGACCATAACTTCAAAAGTATTGTAAAGAATACTATCTTAATAATAAAACAGACACAATATAAATAAATAAAACATTCATAGCACGTTTTTAACAAATTCAAATGTCTGCTTATCTGCTACATTCATACTGAAGTGGTCACAACTGAAGGTGCTTATAATGAAAGTCCATTACGCATTTGATACCACCATTATGCCTTCGATAGGGAGATTTGATATTATAAACGTCAACCTTTGACATTGTTTACGTCTTGTGAAGTGTCAACTTTAAAAGCTATTGTTAAAAAAAATATTTTCTTATGGTCATGACAGAAGCATTTTGTTTTGAGCATAATCTTTCCTTGATGGGAAACAGGATAGTAGTAAGTTTAATAATAAATGCAAAAAATTAAAGACATATTTAATTTCATTTTAAATATATCTATTTTCTAGATTTGTACTAATATATATATATGTATATATATATGTATAAGTAAGCCTATATAAAAATACTCACTCTACACACAATATTAATAATATACATACACATTGTATACATGAAGAATTTAATAAAATAACGAGCATCAACGCAGCAATTATAATAATGATAATAATAATAATAATCTTATATAGTTTAATTTTTTAAATGAAACCAAAAATATTGTTGATTATCGTTGATATACTAATAATCATAAAAGTTGAGTATTTTCAAATATACATCTCAGATATTTAATGATTATAATAATTAAATTCTGTTATTACGAGCGGTAAGTATTATCCGCATAAAAACAAACATTAATGAAATTCATAAAATGAGCATTTAGAAGCTATGAAATGATACATTGTTACTTTATTATTACAAACTTATAAATTTATAGTTATTTAAGCTACAAGGAATCTAACCCGTCAGAGAATGTTTAGTTCTTACACTCCATGTTGCCTATAAAATTTTTTGTACTACCGGCAAATACTAATTCGTTTTTATAATAAAAAATTAATTTAAAATCTATTTTTGACATTGGATTAAATATTTTTATTTCAGTTAAATTCACACTTTTTATTTAGTTTTGCGTGAGTTGTGTAGAATAAAATATGAAAGTGGTATTATTTTCCTAGGAATATAACATGCCACTTGCATATCTCATCGCTGTGGATGTACTGGGTACTTACATTGCCGGTAGCAGAAAAATAGTATATTACGATACAAGACCGGTAAGTGCTTTATAATAGAAAAAAATTTGTCGATATCAGTTGTAAGCACTTAACGATGAGTGTCGCATGATATTTTTTGCGCTAACGACATTATTTAAAATAAATAAAAATGTATTTATAATCAATTTTTTTTTATTTGATTTGGCTGGGAAATGTTCATTGTGGACAAACCACAAAATATACTAACCTTACTTTTGTAATGTCAAATTCTAAGCGTTAGCTGACATCAAATTACAAAAGTAAGGTTAGGTATATCTTGCAGCTATATTCACAATGAATGCTATTTTAATTATTTTATATGTACTTATTTATTTCCATAACATCACCTAGTGTACCTCTATATACTATATTAATTTAAGAGTAAAAGAAAATCGCATAGTACGATTTAATTGGTGGATCAATCTTTCCAAGGCATAGTGGATTGGTTTTGGGAATTTACACTTTGACATTTTGTCAATTTCTTGTCAGACGTTTTTATCATTCTTGTGAATATTATTTAGTTTAAGAGAAAATGGAAAATACTTCTTAGCTTTATAAATACAATTAAATAAAATGCTTAAGTTCAGGTAAGTTTTTATTTGTGTTTCTTAACTTTCTACATAAACTCATTTGATTTTCTGCTCTCTTCTGATTTCAGTTTTTAATTTTCTAATACAAATTTTTAACCGATACGCAATAAATCTCGCTATAAATTTTGATTTTATATCACAATATAGTATAGGTAAACTGATTGTTGGATATACTGGTTCACAGTTAATTTCATCCTTACTATTTTTAAAATATTACTATTGCTGTTTAAAATACACACTCCAAAAAAATTATCAAAAGGTATATTTCTTATACAGATTGTCCGAAAACCAATTTAAACATACAAAAATTAATGAGTGCAACAAGGAACACAACATGGTTAGCACAACAAAGATAGAATGCAATCATGGCTAGGTAAATTTTTAAACTAAAAATCTTTCTCCAATAATAAGCAAGCAAGCAAGCAAAACATCTGGCGTAAATACTTTATCTGTCCTTAAGAGCGTAAAATCCATTCCTCTATAAATCAATTTAATAATTAGAATTTTTTTTCTTTCCGGGTATACAACATTTTGAATTTTCTAAGATTCTAGTGACAAATTGTGATAAAAGTGATTTTTACCATTAAAGCAATTTATTTAGTAACATACTATTATTTAAACATATTTATTTTAACCTCACTTTATGCTTTTAATGACAGTAAAAATATTTGTGACAGATACGTTTGCTTGCTTGTTATTGGTAAAAATCTACCTAGCCATTGCATTCTATCTTTGTTGTGCTACCCATATTGTTTGTCTTGCTTGTTGCACTCCATTAAAAAAAAAAACGTGTGTTATTGCTTAAAAATTGTTTATGTTAATTTATATTTGGAATCTTTATCAATTAGTAAAAAGTAAAATACCTTCATTTTGATTAAAACAACCATTTCCAATCATTCGCACACTTAAATATTCTTGCTTGTTGATTGCACAAGTGCACTTGCTTGTAGTTTTTAGAAATAGCTTTCATATTTTTTATCCATAATGCCCATTTAAATGGATTTTTTGGAATAGATTTATAGAAAATTCATCCTCTAATCAGTCTAATCTATTTTTACACCCCTTTGAACTGCAACCGGTCACAATTTACCCAAGTTTCAACATAGACTCATCGTAGATATTTGAATATGACTGATGAACTTCAAAATGACATTAAATAGCAAAAGTAAAATCTATTGCAATAGTCAAGCAAGCCTTAGAAAAATTGATCCACCAATGAAAACGTATTATATGATTGTTCCTTACTCTTAGTAATAATTAACATATCGGTACACCAACAGCATCCAGACAGATTATGAATTATAACAGTTCTGTTATTTTCTTGTTGTCATAGCAACCGGCAACGATTCGGTAACATCGACTTACTGTGGCAAATAACAAATAGGGAAACACTTAAAAACAGGTCGGTAGTGCAAAAAAATTATTTTTTGTTGTTGTTAGGCAACGATGATCCAGTTGTACGATTTTTAACAAAAAGGTAAATTCCAATAAATTAAATTCTCTTTCCACTTGTAACATTCTGAGTCATCCATGAGAATATAATTTTTGATCGAAGTATTTTTACAAAAAATATATCTATTTTTGTCAATTTGCAGAAAAATTAAATTTTTTGTAGTGTTGCTAATTAAAGATAAAAAGTCATAGATCATTCGGATGTTACAAATACTCGTGAACAAAATACACCTAAAAAGAATTTTTTAAAGTAAATGTAAAATTTTCGATTTCTTCTTTCATGATCTAGATATTATAGGTCTTTTTTTATAAAAACTTATTTAGCAATGTCTAAATGTACAAATGTTTTGATTGAAGTTCATATATATTAAATGTATTACTCTAACACGTAACAGTACGGGTATATTATTTTTTTTTAATAATAAGAATTATCACATCATACATGTGGACTACAAATTTTTAATTCGTATCGTTTCACAAAATTTACATAGCATTAAGTACATAATATTACAAGATAGGAATAAAAAGAAATCTCTCCCAAAAGAAAGTATTCTATATAGATTAAAACCTACTAATTCGTATACATAAAAATAAATACTGCATTTTTATATACAAAAAAAATAATTTTATAATAATAATAATAGGAAATAATAAATTAAAAAAGAATAAAATTAATACTAATGCATTGATTGGCTGGATATTACATATATACAAAAACAGATGATTATCGCACAAAATATACACTTTCATTTTTATTATCGGAAGCAATTTATTAATAATAAAACTAACTTTCCAATTCCAAGTTAATATTCCTAACTTCACTTTTATTAATCTCAACAATTCTAAATTCATCTTCACCATTATTACTACTAACAAATTCGTTTTCTTCAACGTTCCTATCTTCATTTTCTTCTATTGAACAACTAAGTGAACTGCTCGTGGTGCTAAGTTCTTCTAAAAAATCAAAACTGGCAACAGCTTCCCTTTCTTTCTCACCATAACGCATAAAAAAGTCTGGCCTTCCAATAATGGTAGGTCGAGTTACTGGCATTGAGGCACGGACAACTGCCAGTTCTGGACGAGCAGCATTGACTGGAAGAAGTTCAGTTCAGACTGCCGTTTCCGTTATAGGCGTGCATGGTGCTGATGTTGAAGCTTAAAATCCCAACATTGTACAGTTCGCTCAGCATAAATTTGATTTAAATTTATTACTTTTCATTATTATTATAAAATTGATAACGATGATGTGAAAAAAATTAAAAATGCAACAATGATGATCGAGTTAAAAGTTTAAATTGATACTTATACGCTGATCCATAATATAAATAACCCTATTTCACTTTTTATTAATCGATTTTGATGAAAAATGTTTAAAGTGGTCGATTAAATCAATTGGCAATCTTTAATGAGCTCACTGTTTGGGTTCATGCATATTGATTATGAAAGTTGACTTTTTTTAACAAAAAATCCTAATGAAAGTAGTTTTAGTAGTAGTAGTTTTTTTCATTATTTTTTAATTGTGTTTGTAAAAAACAAACCTCAATCTCCTCGGAGATTATTGTCAAAGAATACTACGTTTTTCTGATTTTTCTAAAATTTTGCATAAATGCAAAAATTTTAGGAAAAATTTCTCAACTTACAATATGCAAAAAAATGTCGTGTACAACACGTTATGAAAGTTTCTTTTTTTCACTCATTTGCTTGATAAACTCGGGCTTCGCCCTGGTTTATCAATGCTGCAAATTCGTGACAAAAAGTATGGCTTCCATGGCTAGTTGTACAATATACTATTGTATGTCTCAATTAAAAACAAACCAATCTTATTATTTTTTTCTTTTAAATGTCACTGTAATTGAAGCGCACATGACATTTGAATCTAAAAATGTTTCTGTAGTTCCAAAAAAATTAAATTTATAAACTTTTTTAATCTAGATGGATGTGAATCATATCAAATTAGTCAAATCTGATCAGAAAATACTTAAAAAAAGTCTAATTTTGTTTTATATTTGTTTTTACGCTCTATAGATCATCAAGAAGTATGTGATATGTGATAATTTGAAAATTTTGAACATTGGATAAAAACAAACATACAGTTCGTGTCAAAACTATAGAATTCAGAACAGACCATGAACTACGTCAGTACCACGCAGTTTACACTGAAATTACTAGTATCCAGGCACGGATTTATATATAGGCTATGACCCAAAGAAGCACTTTTTGAGGAGTGATAAATTTTCCAAATTAAAATTTTTTAATATTTGTAGGGTCGGTCGTAACATCATTGGGTACTTTTATTGTGATTACCATGAGTTTGGTTTGTTACTTTCCTCTGTATTGAATACATAGATTATCCATGAACTCTACTGTACCATGAAATAGAAATAGCTTATTATTTACTATTTAAATAGATATTATATTTTACATAGTCATTTCCAAGTACATTGCTTTACTCTTACAGCTCATAGTCATTATAATGTCAGTAAACTCACAGTAATCACTGCATAATGTTTGATGTAATGTTTTTATGTAGTCTATTTTTTTGAGTATAGCAGCCCGAAAAATTGGGTTCCATCAATATCAGTATAACTCAACAAAAGATTAACTATCACAATCTATAAAAGAGGATATGTATACGTTGCGTTTTCAGCCAAACCGTTTGAAGTAACTTGTTTTGCCTAACACGTTGCTAAAGTACTTTTCAACTTTAGCTTAAAATATTTTTACTGGCGTTTTAATAATTGAACCAACAGTCGTTATTGTTTTGAAGGAAGAAAATACCGAATTAATACAGAAACTAATGTAAATCAAATTACAGCTACCTACAAAACTGACGTATGATTTGAGGTTATTACTTTTTAAATCTAACAATCCATTATATACCCAACAGTTTATCTCTTGCTTGAAATATTATCAAAATATAGAAATGTGCTTGAATTAAAGGAAGATTGTTCATGTATGCCCTCAAACATGCAAGATTTCGCAGTTTTGTAGTTATATCAATTAATTAGAAATGAATATTATAAGTTATGTTTCTTGCTCTGCTCTAAGTGCATTTGGGTATTTCATATGGCAAAGAAGTGGGATAGTGCGATGTCGATTAGGTACTTTTGAAGTAGGCAGAACTTTTTATAAGCAGAAAGCAGAGAAAGCTAAGGCAGTTGTTAAATGACAGATGAGGTTAGGTTCTGCATTATTCCTTAACGTTACGAATCAAAATAAATATGAATTTATATTTACTAATTATAAATTATGTTCGAGAAGTATTTTATGATTTAGATTTAAAATTGTTAAGATTATGATATTATGAATGGTAAATGCAAAGATAGCAATCTGTTCCACCTTGACAACAGTGTAAATGGAATAAGTTTTCTTGGCTAAGCTAATAAATTGAAACAATAGACAAGAGTGGACGATTCACTCCACGATGTACAATGAGCAAATAAGAAGCGATTAGAGTAAGTGAAAAGAGTTAATGGAATTTATTGAATACCTAAATGTACTTTTATAAATAACAGCATACAACACCATGTGCATGAAAGCTGTAATTGAACAAAGTGTTCAAACTCTTTAAATAATTTAGTTTTATTATTAATATTAATGTTGTTCAGGTTGTGTTTAAAACTGCAGTAGTTTATTTCTGAGCTCTTGAATAAGTGTTTGTATATTATTCAACGTGCCAGATACACAAAAACACACTGTTGCTAACTGCAAAAAGACATAAGTGATGAGGTAGGGTTGTTATTACCATAGGGTTGTATGTGGGACATTACATTCAGAGAGTTGTAGGGTGGCGGTCAATAGTTTATGACAAGAAAAAACTAATAACAAATGTTAGATAGATTGGTTTAATAGTTCGAAAGTTAAAAATACACATCTAAATTAATACTGTATTACATCAGTAGAGCCTCGGTCAAATGGTTACACATATGTTAGTTTAGTCTAGGTTAGGTTAGGGTTAGGTTAGGTTAGGCTTTGATTAATTGCAGAATGCCAACTGCTACTTGCTACTAACAATCAGTAATACTTGATCACCTCTCCCCCACCAGTTACACCTCTTTTGCTGTAACAAAAGATTATTTTGCATATCTGACAGTTGAATAATGTATTCTATTCAACCATCTATTGGTTGAATAATATATTTTATTTATCTACTTACGCTTGTGTAGTACATTTCCTCAATTATAGACTAAAGAAAGTGTGAATCGGAATAATCCTATATTTTAATGTTTTTTAAATATTTTAAATCTTTTGACATCACTGGCTTGGCTTTGTTGGGGAACAAAGATTACACTGTATAGTTGATATGGCAATTTCATTTATCTGGCATTAGGAATCCAAACCAAAATGGTTGCTGTGGGCAAACATTCCTGTCAGTGCTACAATAACAACATGTGACAGGTCATTGGATTGCCTAATGGATTTTTTAATTTCTCAGTTATAAGATGGCAATGATGCTGAAATTTATAGATTAAGTATTGTTTATATGAGTTTGACACATTGGGCCGTCTTAACCAAAAGGGTGCCCCAGGGCTAACTCAATTTAATGTAAACAAAATATTACAACACATAATAAAAATTTTACATTACAGTTTTGATAACATTATATAAAATATATTTAATACATAAATTTTCTTTTTTCTCTCTGTCAGCACCATGCCCAAGCTGAGCCCCTGAGCTACAGCCCAGTTAGCCCATATGTTAAGCCAGCCCAGGTTTGACAAAAAATAATTAATTGAATTTGTATCTTATCAAGATATTAAACAAAGCAGTAATTTTTTATTAAATAAAGAATTAATCGTAATATTAAAATTTGTCACTTCGTTAAAATGTAATGTCAACTAAGACCACCGCGATGTCAAAAGAATTAAAATAGGATATAATTTTGCAATTTTCAAATAAGTAGTGAAACGATGTTCACTTGTTAACTGAAAGAAAGCTGCATTATACAAGTACATCATTTGTATTTATAATAAAAGTAAATATTTTTAAAGTACATAAAAATATTACCCAATACTGTTTGGATATTGTTTTAAGAAGTTCCCTTCTATTTTGATTAATAGCCTCTACAATTTTTTGTATTCGAATATTAAATGTTCTTTTTTTTGTAATAAACCTAGAGCTCACTCAACCAACATAGGGACAAATGCAATAATTGAATCAAGCCAAATTAAAATAATATTAAATAATCATTTTATCGAAATATAGCCGAGCTCTAAATTTACAGATTTTGTAATATTATAATATAAGAAAAAATGTTAGTTTAGAATGATATTTAAGAAAGTTATGAATTATAAAGTGGTGCTTTTGGTTGTTTATGTTAAAAAAAATAGATGTAACTACCACCTGTACATTAGTCGAATGGTTGTATAAAAGAAAGAGGAAATTGCACAGTAAGATTTTTTTTTAAATTTGAGGTAATCTATAAAATCAGTAGTAGACTTTCAATTGTTTATTTCTTGAGAAATTTGACTGCTTCAAATCATATAAGGTCAGGTCACATTTCTATAAGTAATATTAAGAGAGATACGAGGTAAGCGCCATAAATTCTCGGCCTGATATAGAAAAAATAAACTTGGTAAAATATAATAATTTTTATTTTTCAATATAATCTCCCGTAATGTCAATACACTTATTACAACGTGGAATTAATAATTCAATGCCCTTGTAAAAATAATCTAAAGTTTCTCCTTCAAAATGTTCAATTACAGCTGCTTGCAACTCGTTCTCGTCCTTAAAATGACATCTCCTAAGGTCTTTCTTTAAATTGGAAAATAAATAATAGTCACTAGGAGCCATATCCGGACTGTACGGTGGATGATCCAATGCTTGAAAGCCGCATTCGCGAATGGCAGCTTATGAAATTGCGGTAGTATGAACTGGTGCATTGTCGTGTAACAAGCGAATACCTCTTGTCAATTTTCCTCGACGATTTTCACGAACGCATAATATACTGTTAACAGTTGTATATATAGGGTAGGCCTCTTACATGTTCAACTATGACTCAACCGAGTTTGAACATGTTGTAAGCCTGCCGGGCTGAGAATTTATGGCGCTTACCTCGTATATCGTAAAAACAGCAAATCCTTTAGTGTAGAAGTGACAAACAATGTATTTTTCTACTTTTGCGTCCAAGAAGCAATTTTATCCTCTCAAAAAGTTGTTTGTTATAACCCATTTTTGAAAGAACACTAGAAATCTACTAACTTCAATGTAAAACTGACACATCAAACAAGCAATTAAATAACTAAATTCAATCGTTTGACTTATGCAAATTTCTACAGGCATAGCTAACTTAATTCTCATTTCATAAAGGATGTCTAATAAGTAACCGGGCTGAAGATAGTAGGGCGATTTGAAAATATTAATTACATTAGGATTTGTAGTTCAGAGATTTAAAATGAAACGTAGTGAAAAGGAAATGCGTGCCAAAAGAATTGTCCAAGGCTATGTCAACAAAGCAAATTGTTCCAAAAGAATAACCTATGAACATTTTCCAGCTGAAGGACTACCGAAAAGTACAATATATGATGTCATTAAACGTTTTGAAGAAAATGGTAGTAGTAAATTTAAGTCTCTTCCTGGGGGTCCAAGGTCTGTAGCAAGACCTCAAGTGGTTAACAAAATTAAAAAAACTTTTATGGATCAACCAGACACATCTGTGCGTAATTTGGCCGACAAATTTAAAATTGCTCGCTCCACATTATCACATATAAAAACAAAGCAACTGGGCACAGTGCTCATCACAGCGAGGACAAAAAGAGTTGTTCCTCGTTATGTCAAAAATCAGGAAACTCGAGCAAAATCTGGTGGAAGATTTGTGTGACCAGACGAGGCGAAAAATTTTAGTGATTGACGATGGCGCGTACGTGCCTGCAAACCTTGAAGATGTCCCAGGTCGGAAATTTTATCACTGTTTAGATCCTAAAGACATTAAATTTCAGGTCAAAGTTCAAACCCAAAACAAAGTTTTTCAAGAGGTACCTAATTTGGTAAGCTCTTGATGAAAATAGAAACATTTCTGAGCCTTACATTACGGAGGGTACTATCAACAGCGACATATATTTTGAAGAATTTATAAAAAAGCAATTAATTCATTTTATCAAAAAGTATCACTCTGTGGATGCTATTTTGTTCTGGCCCGATCTTGCTACATCGCATTATCCAAAGAAAATAATTGAATACCTGATCCAAGAAAATGTTGAATTTGTCCCAAAGACAAAGAATTCTCCCACCTTACCACAAGCCAGACCTATAGAACAATTCTGAGCTATATGCAAGGAGACATACTCTAAGCATAAGAAAACACCGAAAAGTATTAATGACTTCAAACGCATCTGGAAGAAATTCTCATTTGAAGTTGCTTAAGAACACGGATGGTCACTTATGGTACATGGCAAGATGATGCTTTCTACAATTTCTAAGAAAGTAGTTAATTGTTGAATAATGCAATCATAACTTAGTTTATTATAAGTTGATTATAATCTTAAAATAAAAAGTTTTTGTTTTACATTTATCTAAATCAAATCTTCATCTGCATTCAGTCCGGTTACTTATTGGACATCCTTTATGCGACACCCGTTATTTATTGAGAACAAAATGTGACATATCAATAGACTCCAAATTAAAGTCATTTTATTGAACTTCTGCTGTAATTTGTATTTTTCAAGTGTCCTTGGGGGAGTTAGAAAAATGTGAAGCCTGACTGGTGTGGTTGTATTAGATGGTGTTTTTGTACTCCTTAAGTTGTAGGGAGTCTAATAATATACAACTTGTGCAGGTATAATCAAATCAGATTCCGTTGGTTACTTTAAAAATCAATATAAAATTAAAATTGAAAAGAGTGGGGCTAAAAACATTAAAAATCAATTTAACAAGTTCATATTTTCTAGAAAAATTTCCTAGAGACACTTCGGGTACTTCTTTTCTTAAGACTTTCAGTTCAGTACTTATTATAAAATGCAATACTTAGCGAAGAGCTTTACCTTTCAAATGTAGCATATTTCTGACATATCTTACTGTACAAGATTCCCCTTTAAATACTTAATCAGAATTTAATTTTAACTAATGGGCATCTTTCCATTCCATTTTTTCCAATGATTTTTTTAAGGAAAAAGACTAATATAGGGTTCCAAAACAGCCATGGCGAATAAAAAAAAATGCAATGAAAAAGATTCTTAAACTACAACATAAAATTAAACATAACAATTCACTAATTATAATAATATTTAATTCTAAGATGGATAAAATGAAAAAATAAAAAATGGTGGAATGAATTTTTATCTTTTTTGGCCGAACGAACTGTATATGTACAGGATTTAGGAGCGGAGAATTTTTTATAGCAAAAGCTTAATTTAGCGAAAACAAAACTAAAAATACCTTCAAAATTATTACTAAAGCCCATATGTAGAGAGTAAGGTTAGTGCTTTCATGCAAAGAAAAATGCTATGGTGACCACTTGTGTTATCACAACCAAAACATTTATGAATTTTGAGAAAGAATAGTAAGAAGTAAAGCTTTTAATAGAGAAAAAACCCAAATAGTTAAGTTACTTTCTAAACTGCTTAAATACCAGTAAATGCATGCAAAATTAATCTAGGTACCTTTCTTCTGCCTATGAAACTTATGTATCCTATGCAAATGACCATAATCAGGTGTTTCTTCTGTAGAGTCACTAGTGACGCTGCCACCACACGATGAGGTCGGTGATGAATCGCTCGAAACTGATGCCATCATTACATCTAACAAATTGGCTCTTGCCTTGATAAAACATTAAAATATCAACAATTTGAATAAATACAACCAAAATAATCATTTCGTATTTTTTTTCTAGAGTACAGTAGGCCATGAATTTATACTTGTAAGTTTAGCGTACGCATAACAATTTTTTGTTGGATAACCTGGTGCAATCCCAAAAACGTAGACGCGAGTTTTTTTTTCAATTCACCAAATTTTGTTAATCAATTTTTGTTGCCTACTGCTACCAAAGGGAACTAGATTTAAAATAAAGAATTATAAAATATACTATCAAGGATTACTAGGTAGATTTTGATAGAAAAGAATATGCCATTTTTAATGTGCCAATTTATGTCTTGAATACAAATTACAAAGACAATTGTAATAAATTAAAAACTAGAAATATTTTGCTTTTATTCTTTTTAGAAAACATCTGGTGGTAAATATCAGTGAGTGATATTAGTTACCACATGTGACAAATTTACTTGTTGTTAGAAGAGTATACTAGTTTAGTTTGGTTATGTTTTATGTGCCAAATCCTTAGAATATAAAACTGTAGGAAGGAGCGTAACTACCCAGCGCAATGAGCTTTAAAAGCGACGGATATGACGTCACACTGGCCACCATTAGACACCACCTAAATCTGCTTTTCTCTCAAACTCCGACAAATCCGAAGAAGGGAATTACATTTCATAAGTGATTGTATTCGATTGTTTAAAATATTAAATTTAAATTTATATTCTATTAAAATAGTATGTTTTAAAATTGAGGTTATGTAGTTTATGTGCGCATTTCGAGACAGTGAAAACCGCCAATGGAAATATCTCATTACAAAACCGGAAACACCTACTCCGCCATGTTAAGACAGCATCCCGGTCATATGTGGTAGATCATTAGTTCCTTCCTACAGTTTTATATTTTAAGGACAAATCCCAATAAATGTGTGATATTCTAGTGATCCCAATTAGTTTTTTAGTTATTTTAGTAGTCCCAATAGTTTTATAAGGTTATGATTACTATTATATAAATAAAAGTATTTACAAAATTATAGCAAATTATTATGATTGAAAGTTATTGAATAGGTTACAAGCAGTGCCAGCAGAACATACAGCCAAGCCAAGCAGCCAGATTTAGAGGCGGTGTGGTGAATGATCGTCCTCGAAAAATATCTAGTGTGAGTGTGATTCACTCTACTGTCCGAACACAAGTATCCAGGGACGTAGGAAGTATTTTTATTTAAGCGACGGCGAACTTCGATTTCTCAGATAAGATAAACGAAATATCACTGAAAGTGGGCAAATCGCCTAATAGATCGAAAAGGTCAATGCCGAACTCTCAACTTTGTCGAACTCACAGACAGGCTGCTCTGACCAAACTGCCGAAAAAGGTTATGTCATCGAGATACATCTGTGAAAGTGCTTAAAACGCCGAAACTCATATGTGGACAAATCACCAAAACATATTTGTGCACAAATAGATAAAACATCGAAAAGTATAAAACGATAAAAAATAGATAAAGTTGTTTACTGAAACTATATGTTACATACCAACATTGGATCTTTAATCTAAAAAACATCTTGTCCCAAATTTTCGAGATTATTTCATGGCCTTTATTTTATTATAAAATATTTAAAATGCTTTAAAGAAAATGTAGTATGTAAAATTATTGTTTAAAATGATTTTGTGAAAAAGTTTGATATATATTAACACATCCTAAAATTATTGCAAAGGTGTTCTAAATAGCGATGAAACAGTAAAGTTTGTTTTTCGGTTTTAATTTAGGAACATCGTTTATGTACTTCAGGATTTGGTATTGGTGCAAAATTTACTTTTTTAAATAAATAGGTTTGAACGTAAAATAAATTATTTACCATTAGCATTTCAGAAACCCACATGATAGACAGAAAAGGAATATTTAGGAAAAATTAGTTAGACAAAGCACAAATTCCTAATGCCTTTATAATTAAAATCAAGACTGGGAGCGGGGCGTCGCATCGGACCTACTACATTAAATGCATAGAAAAAGTTCGCTATGTGTTGGCAACCAACTTTTTCTATTGGCTTATAAGAATCTAAAAAAACATAATTAAACAATTTAAATATAAAATAGGATAATTTTAATTCAGGGAAGTTTTGGTAATACGTAACAATTGTATACCTACAACAGTTTTTCTTAAAACTATTATATGTAATGCAGCAGCGTGCAGTGCATACGAAACAGTGGAAGCAGTCCCGATACGACGAATGCGCTATTATGCTCATACGCAATGTGTAAGAGCGTGATAGCGCATACGTCATATCGGGACTGCTTCCACTGTCTCGTATGCACGGCACGCTGCTGATGTAATGTTTCACAAGGAGCCTACCGTGACTTCAATCTTACTAACAAAAAAAAGTGCTTGAACATGTCAATTTTGTGTTAATCTTGCGTGTTTAAAACTATTCGCAATTATACTGAGTGTTCTACAGAAGGGTCATAAAGAAGGCATTAGTTCTTTAAGCGGAACACCCTGTATATTGTAACATTATATGATTTTTCCTTTAGACCTAAACTATAAAAATACCCTTATACACATCTAAAACTTATTGTTTTAGTGTAATTCAATTGTCCCTTAAAAATATACTTTTAAATTGAACTAAATTGAGCTTTTGATTCACCTTATAGATGTAGGCAGGACCGGCGTGAGGCGGGTTCAGCGCGTTCCCAGGAACTCGACCCCGCGCTTTATAAGGCGCCACGTTACAACTTACAAATACGCGCACTTTCTCTGCTGCTGTAATTACACCGATGTTTCCGCGTCACTTAACGACTGGTAAAGCAAACTTCTACCATTCAACTTACGTAAATCTTGATGACGTAATTAAAAACCTTGCAACGAAAAAGGCCAGAGAAATAATTTTTTAAACTCACGACTTTTAAAATGACATTTTGCGAATGTAATAGGTAAACGCAAACGTAGTGTTTGCGCACTCATGCTTCAGAGAGATGATAAAAGCACTGGCCCTTTTAGGTTCTTTAAAATAATTTGACTTAAGTAATAATAATAAAATTTGGAACAATTAAATAATTTCCCCACCAAACATATTTTGACCAAATAGGTCTCATTTTAACGGAAATTTTACGTTGATTCCGAATATGTAAATCATTTTTGGAGAAACGCACCTAAGCCTCCAAAATTGGTTGCTACCAACCTAACCTTCACAGAAACGCCACTACCTAACCAAAACGCTATGTAAAAGCAAATTCGAATTTTTCAAACTAACCTAAACTTAACCTAACCTAAAGCTAGACTAACCAAATCTAACATAACTAAATTGTGCAATTGAAAATAATACAATTTGGCAATCATAGAAACTTAATATAATTATTATTCATTTTCATGTAGATTAGACATTTTTTACTGTTGATTCCCAAATTTGGAGCCTTTGGGGCGCTTGCTCCAAAAATGATTTACATATTTTTTGGAGCAAACGCCCCTAGACCTCCAAAATTGATTGCTACCAACCTAAGCTCTACAAAAACGCCACTACCTAACCAAAACGCTATGCTAAAGCAAGTTCGAATTTTTCTCAACCTAACTTAAACTTAACCTTACCTAGCCCAACCTAACCTAACCTAAACCTAAGATTGTGTAATCGTAAATTACACAATTTGGCAATCATAGAAGCTTAACATGATTATTATTCAATTTCATGGAAATGAAGCATTTTTTTTACTTTTGATCCCCAAATTTGGGGCGAAAAAAACTTTTCTGATCAAAAACTGATCTAAATATCCAGAATCTGCATAAAATCTCCTTTAGAATAATACCAAAAAAATTTTTTGAGGGGGGGGGGAATTCTTTAATTATACCTAAAATTTAATTTAGTAATCGATAATAATTCCACTGAATAATGTGCGAGTTTCCTACTTGGTTTCATGTTTACTTTGAATTCGAAACAGTATCACAGATTTTGATGTTTTTTACAGCTGTTTTTTCATTGTTGTTGCTCAAGTTCGTTTCAAAAAATTTGGTACAAAACTCGATGCGTGAAGTCATCTACGTCGCATTCGCGCAAATGAATTACTCGCTCATTCGTAGCTCGTGCTTAAGAAAATGCGCTCTTACGTGACTTCTCGTTTTCGTAAATAATTATAATGATACTCGATGATCCTATTGTATAATAATGTGTTTCTAATAAATTATTTATTTAGAAGTTGTTTTAGGTCAAGTGCATTTTTGAACCCGGCCCCGCAAAAGCTTACGCCTGCCCTGGATGTAGGGCAAGCAAAATAATAAGAATATTAAATGCGGCATTGATATTAATATCAAAATACATCGAGATGACACACTGGATGCCAGTTTCTGTCCCCCCCATCAAATGCCAATGGTGGAACCCATTGATATATATCAGCCAGCCAAAGTTATGTTTAATGTAAGGTGACCTGAACTGAACTTCTAAATTTAAAAACCAGTACACCCCCAAACAATACTTTTAATAACCTTAAGTATAGATGTGGCGGGCAGTTAGATGGCAATATTAATCAGAACATTTACTGGGTATTAATTTAAATGTTAGTAAATTGCCTAGGTCGAGTGCATGAAAAAACAGTATTGTCCTGGAAAAAATAATACGATTGGTTACTTTAGTTTAATGATGTTCATTCAATAGTATTTAAATATACCATTAATGTGTGAATAGTATGCTTGTTATGTTGTTGATATTTAATTCTTAATTAAAAGTACTGGGTGTTCCTAAACATCTGTAATCTAGTGGGCCATGAATATCTCTAACATACATGATTCAAACCATTTAACCTCAAACGCCATTTGATGTATCAGGTACATTTGATTAAACGCCAAACTTATATGATATAATTTTAAATATAATACTAAACCTCATCACTAAAAAGTAGCTAATTCCATGGGTTACTGGGATTACAGATGTTTATCAATAGTTAAACATAACCCCATTTCTAAGATTGATATAAATTTAGCAAAGTTATATATAAGCCGTCAAATTAGAAGCATTTTCATGGCCAATACTCTAAAAACAAAATGCAAAAAGCTAATAATACAACCCTTCTTACTTTAGGATCTGTGAGATCAATATCCTTTTCCACATGAATCCATCCAGTAGGCCTGCAAGCTTCATCTAATTTAGTTGTACTTTGCAAGTCCTCACCGACGCGCTCCTGACCAGTATTAGAATCATCACCTTTCTGGATCATACGATTCAATTCGTCTATAACATCTTTTGAAGTTGCCCTTTCATGAAAACTAACCGCACGATGAGGAGGCCCATCTATAATATTGCTTATGACTCCAGATGAACACTGAGGAAGCCGTTCGGAAGTAATTACATGCTGAGGTTGTGAACTTTGCATCTGAACTGCTTTTTGTTTTTGAGCTCCTACTGGTCGTGATATCTTTGAACTTTTGTACTGTATTTTGCTCTTTGGTAATTTAGAAGGTTCTTGTGCACAATTGTTTTGATTGTTTTTAAAATTCTTATTAGGACTTACAGGAATTTTTGAAGGTGTAGGTTTTAATCTAGGAATTTTAGAAACGACAGTATCTGGAGTACTTGTACTTGAAGTCACTGATTCACTCATGTTACTGTTTATGGTCGAATTGTCACTAGAAAGAGTATCACCCGACTTAACTAAATCACTAGATTCTGAAACAATTGAAATATCACTAAACTGTTGTTTATTACTATCACTTTCATTATTATCATTATTAGTCTGCGTTTCTGAACTTGTATTATTATATTCCGTTGACGTTAGCTCAACGCTTACACTACTACAAATGTCAACAGGATGCTCACTAATATTTGAACAATTTTCACTTTCAACATCTAAAGGTGTAACTAGGCAAACCTCTTCAGCATACGAAATATTTTGACAACATTCTAAATTTACATTATTTTCAATGTTCGTGCACTCATCCTTAATATTGTTTTGTTCATTTAATGTGTATTCCGTTGCAAGTTGTTTTAGTGTCACATAGTTTTCATTTTCATTTATTAAAGCACTCGATTTTTCGGCACTGTTATTTAAATCTTTACATTCACAAATTTTTAATTCTTCGGTAAGTTGCGGTGGTCCTTCAATATTGAATTCCTTCATAACATCATTTACTGAACAAGGCCTCGATTCTTTTCCATCTCGAGAATGCACATACTTTTGTTGTTCGGCGATGAACGTCAGCACATTTTGTAATGCCATTTCTCTATCACCATTTTCCGATAGTGCACCACCTAAACTTCTGGAAGACGTTGATGCTAGGCTTTTTGTACTTTCAAATTTAACTAACCTGAAACAGTTATTTTGAACGAATTATGCATATATGTAAATATAGTGAACTTAATAGACTATAAAATTAGAAAGAAAATTTTTTATATATTTAGATATAGAGAATAGAAAGAGGATAAAGATTTTTGATTGTAGGTAATAGTTCTTGTAGGGAAAAGAAAATCGAAGAGTATTGAAGAATTAAAAGATGAAAAATGTATATAAAATCGATACACAAAACATTTCAATACAGGAATAACATGCTTAATATACTTCGATGACAAAAGGTAAGCAAACCTGGGATATTAATCATATTTCCATTCAGTACTCAAAACAGTCAAATTCGTTACAGTTTTCCAAAACTTGACTCATTAAAATATCTCTCTGTGTTCTTTCAAATTTATATTTATTCGTATGTCACTCTTGTCACTTATTTTTTAATGCAAAATACATCCTTTCAGACGGAATGTTTAAACCTTTCATTTGTATATATAATTTTGATTTTTTTAATTCATGAAATTATTTCAAATCTAAAAAATTATAATTAAAGAAATAGTGATGTCTAGGTTATGTAAATTATAACCTAAACATAGTTAATGTCATTTTTTGACATTTATGTTAGGAATCACATCTTCATAGTAGAGGTTAAGTTGTTTAGATAGGTTATGTGTGCAGCAGTAAAAGCTTATCAAGAGGATTTTCATGGAACCCATTTCTGATATTATATTTTAAAATGGTACATGTATCAAATCTAGAGATTAGAAATTTCTGACAAAAGGCACTTAAACATTTTCTAAATTTTCATGTTTCAAAATCTTAGTGTTCTAAACCTTTAATAGTTTACACTTTGGTGTTTAAGATTTCCAGAAATTCAAATTTTAGAAATTTAAATTATTCATCGTCTCAAAATTCAGAATGGTTTATAGCTGTACTAAACTAAACTTAACAAAAAAAAAATAAACAGTTCTAGGCTTTTAGTGATTTCAAGTATCAATGTTTAGGATACTAAAACTTTAAGTTACGAGTAAAAGTAGTGCAATTCGACTTTAGTTTACTGTTAAAAAGGAAGTAGTTTTTATATTTTCAACTGAATATCTATTCAATAGATGTGCTGCCCTCTGCAAAACTCCACAAATTGTCAGATGTTAGATCCATAAAAATCCACCTTTAAACAGATCTACACATGTATTTTTGTGGTCATCGAACAAAACTATAGAGAAAACAAAAGATAGAGAAAACTATCACCTATTAGAGTTCTTCCCAATCACCTCCATACAAAAGTCACCGAGAAGATGAAACCTCTATATAATACATGTAAACTTACCTATAAAAATCTCTAGTAAAATCTGTGCCAATAGCTGGCAGTTCCCCAGTATCATCACTGCAGCCACTCAAGGCAGCTGACGATCGTTTAGAATATGTTTCTGGTTCATAAGAATGACAATAATCTGATCCATTGCTGGACCAACTGTTATCAGGCGAATTATTTAAGTTTTGCAGCGCATAAGGCCATTGTTTATCCCCCTGGCAATCGTTTGCGTCCATTAATAAAGCTACTAGCTCGTGGCCTTCACGATCCATCATATAGCTAGAATTATTCCATAAGCATTCGTTTGAATCCTCTTCTAATTCTAACGTATTATTTTCTTGAATGCTAGGTAATGTTGACAGAGATATCTGACCTGGAGTCGTGACCTCTGATTTTTTATGCTCATTACGAATATCATCATTTGACAAACTTAAACTCCAGTCTTCCAGTTCTGTGTGATCGTATTCTAATTCTAACATATCACGGTGATGCTGTTGTAATGCTGATCTCGTTTCATCTAATCGTAACCAGTGTTGAATGTACTCTGCATCCAGGGCAGTGCACTTTAAACATTCATCAATTGGACTTGACCAAGAACTGGGGTTATGTTCATCATTGGTGATATCTAGATTAGTATTTGCTAAAAAAAATTAAAACATTTATTTGTTTTTGACCAAAATGAAACTTTAACAGTGGGGAAAGAAACTGATTAATTATAAGTCTGCGTTTTCAATTGAATTATTCTAAAATTGCTCAAGTCATGTAGTGACATAACTTCTTGTACAAAGATTGCTCTAATGCTCAGAGCACTCCCAGAATGAATAACCTGAATCTAACTTCTAACCTAACTCCTTCTAATCAGTTAAAATCTATTTGCAGATAAGCAACTCTATTATAGCACATCTGCCTTTGAAACTTTTCGTCCAATGCCACTTGGTCCAATAGACTTTTCAATTGGACCTGTAGTCTAAAAGAAGTATGTTGAATGGGACTGTTCATACAACAGTACTTTTAGTTCAACTAATAGTATATTCCATAACCTAACTGCAGTAACCGTAAGCTCGGTTTCGTGTTTCAAAATATACCACTTCCTGAAAAAAGTTAAATTATGAAACACGGTTCCTGAAAAAATGATTTCTTTCCGCTAACCACAAGTAACCGCTGCAACCGCAGTTAAATCGTGATTGTTTGCGGTGACTTTCAGTTAGTTTGCCACCACTTTGAATTCAACAGAAGTATGGTATAGGGTAAGCTGTTTCAAAACTATATAAGTTTCTCAGTAACCGTTTGTTACCAAAGATTAACCAGAATCTATCAGAGACAAAAATGAGATTACTTTGGTTAAGTTACGGAATATATGGTAAGATGCAATAATTGGATGACTTAAATAATGATTCCTGTTGTTAACTTTAAAGTTATTATATTATTGTCCTTGTGTCAGTAAAAATGCACATTCGGAACCTGAGCATACGCATATCTACTGAGCATAACAAGTATAATAACGCTAATAAACTCATGGGAATAAATCTTACACTATTTGCGGGTCCTACTTTCTTCATCGTAAATAAAATATTACTGTACTGTATACATTTAACATTTTGTATGTTTTTAAAGTACAGATGGAAAAATGATTTTAAAATTGAGTTTATTTTTCCCCTTAAGTGTTTACTTTTTGTTTTTGAGACTAATTACATATAAGTAATATTTAAATGAGAATTATTTAGTGGTAAATACATTTCATTAATTGTTGGTATACAGAAAGTATGCTTTAATTTATTTTTGCAACATACAATTTCAAAATCATTCTCGCGTTCGTACTTTAAAAACATAAAATGTTAAATGTATATGTTACGGTTAATGTGGTAAACTGGTCAATGTCGTTAATAACCGGCCATTATCGTCATAGCCCATTTAGGTTTCTTAAAGACGTTAAAAGCCCGATATTGACGTAAATATCCAGTAAACTTGGAAAATGTTTAATTTTAATACTGAAAATAACATTGACCGGTTATTATCATCAGTGGCCACTTATAAAGTAGGAAATGTTGAAAATAAAGACATAATGTTATGGTCAATGTAATAAACCGGCCAATGTCGTTACTGGTCTTGAATGCCAGTCTCATAACTTAAAACTTCTAACACTAACCTAAGCTCACCTGCGGCTTGACCATTCATAATTAAGCTGCAGATTAGTTGTTAGGTTATGTGTTAGTTGAAGTTCATTAGATATTTGATTAATATCGTTCTATGCAATTTTAAGGTTAATCTAACACTATCCGGCCCGGTCAAGGTCATAATAAATCGTATCAGACGACGTCTTTAACCAACCAGCTGGGCATTATCATAAACGACTAAACAGCCGGTCATTAACGTTGTATCCCGGCCATTTACGTTATTGTCTGTATTTACCTCTTTGACCATAACATATACAATACATTAATCTTTTATTTATGATAAAGAAAGTAGAACCGGCAACAGCGTAAGAGTTATTTCCATGAGTTTATTAGATACAGTGGCGTAACTACCACCCCCGCAGACCCTGCGACGCGGGAGGGCGCAACTCTCCAAAGGGCGCTGCTTTGTGAAATTTTATTTCAAATTTTAAAACAAGCATGGAGGTAAAAGACATTTCTGTACGACCATGCTATTTCGGATTGTTTACCATACTTGGTTTTAGAACAGTAGGTTATATTTACTGGTTGCTAAGCAAAAACACGTCGGTAAGTAATTACTTACCGTTCAGTTCTGTCAAAAACAGAACGGTAAGTAAATTATATGTAATTTATAGAATAAATGCATGATCTTTCGATGTTTCTTTCACGATCGCGAAAAAATCATTATTTTCTAAATAATTGGACTATTAAAAAAATGTATGTTTTTTATTTAAATTTGCTTAGGCATTTTCAATATCCGAATTATATTCGTTTTCAGATTCACTCCTTCTCACAAATTTGACAAATATCGTAACATTAAAAAATAATAGTAATTACAAACGTATCCATGGTAACGACAAAAATATCGTGACATTCAAAAATAAAATTACAAACGTATCCATGGTAACGACAAAACCTACTTAATATTTGGTGGATATACAGGGCAAAAATAAATTATCTTAAATCTATTTTTTTTACCATCTTCGGGATATTTCCTTAGTTAATACCTTTGTATTCATAGTGATCGTACAAAAAATAGTATAAGCATCTCGAACAGTAAGGAGTTTACCGATCTCCTCCAATATTGGCGACTTCGCTTCGCTCAGTCGCCAAACATTGTCGTCGATCGGTAAACTGTCCTTACTGTTCTTGATACTTAATATACTATTTATGGACTATTAATTCTACGGTAATGAATTATTATTAATTATCAAATATTTTATTTTAACAAAAGTTACCTATATATAATTATATACACGGTGACTGATTTTTCATTGTCCAGGTTATATCTGCTAAAGGTAGAGGAAAAGGTTAAATGAAAGACTTGTTTAGCATAACCTGATCATAAATATCATCTGATGATAAAATATCAAACTTTGATTTTTTAAATGGAACATCCTGTATATTTTTGCGGAATTAAGTTCTAAATAAATTTCTCTTTACAATAATATATCACAAGTGGCTTTTTGCTTTTACACTTTCCATTGAAGCATTTCTAAAACGTTATACTGTCCAGAGTGCGAAGGAGAAACGATAACGGATCCAATTTTCACAGAAATAAACTTTTTAATGAAGCTTAGTTCGCATTATTGGGATGATGAGAACTCTTGCAAAATTGTAGAAACTCGTGCGCAAATACGTTTTTCAATTAATGTATGGATAGGATAGGGATACTTGACGATAAGGGGATACGAAACTTTAGGGATATGAAATTTTAGGGCCTCATTTCCACGATAGAACTGTGGCCTAGAACAGAATTTATTATTTTTGCAAAACATTAATTTTATACGATGAAACTTGCGGTTTCAACACGACGAAGCTGTATTAACAAGTTGTTTAAAACTTTAAACAATGAATTTGATCAAAAACGGATCGGTAACAGAGGATCCGTTTTATGAGCTGGGTTACCTGACTTGTCTTTATTCTTGATTTCTTTGTAAGGGGTTTTCTAAAAAACAAGTGTATGAGATTCCTCAAAATGTGCAGGAACTTCAAAATAAAATCACTGCAGCTTGTTAATTATACCTAAAATGCTGTGAAAAGCCGGAGGAAACCCAGTAAATGGCCCCAAATAGGTTTAGACTTTCATGGTGAACAATTTGAGCAGTCATTAATTTAAAAAATTAAAGTTGGATATTTTCCAGGAAAATAAATCGGCCTGAACAAGAATGTTGTGTTATTTCATGGATCAGGTTATGCTAAACAAGACTCTTGTTTAACTTTTTCCTCTACCTTTAATATTTCAGCAGATATAACCTGGACAATGAAAAATCAGCCACCCTGTATATGAGGGGCACAAACATAAGTCTGGCAGGGGCGCGTAATCTTACGTAGTTATGCCACTGATTAGATATAGTTATTATGCGCAGTAGGTATGTGTATGCTCAGGTCCCGATTGTGCATTTTTACCCTTTGATCACATGGTAACCTAGCCTAACCTAACCCAAAAGAGCAATTAAGTTGCTATTCATTTAGAAAAATGGCACTGGATTAAAAGACCTGTTGAACCAAAAGTATCATTGGATATAAAATCTAATGAACCAGAAGTAAGAAAAAGTCTTATTAGACCAAATGTCTATTAGATCAAGTGGCCTGTTGGATGAAACTTCATTGGACTAAAAGACTGTTAGATAATTGGACCACATTGGACCAAAACTCAGGAAGTAGGTGATTTCTAGGTTATAACACAATCCTGTTAAAAAACAATTTTGAATTTTGTTTGAAAGAAGACATATTAGCAATTTATATGCTGAATCGAAATCGCACTAATAGACTATAGAGATATTAATGACAACCATTTACTTTCATGAATGTTGTAAAAAAGATAAATAAATTATATTCCTGAAGTAAGTTAACTAAATCAAACATAGAGTGACAGAAGTAATTGTGTTGCTTGCATCGAGGACTATTAAAACCCGTTTACTCTATACATTTTAACTCTTATGTTCACGGCTTTTTCTAGAGTACAGTTGGCCATGAAAAATTCTTCTGTTTAACTTTTAAAATATAACTTCAGGGCATGTAATTTAAATTGAACAAAAGTAAAATAATGTTTTAAACTACGTTTACATTAAAATAGATAAAATACATTAAAATACAGAATATTTAACAAATACACGGTTGCCATTTTTACTATGAAAATACAAATATACAAAAAAAAACCTGGCCTTTATAGATCTGCCTTTAACAATTCCAACAATGTTTCATAATGCAAGTAAATATTTTTTTCCTACTACCGACTTAAAAAATGATAATGATGGCCCTACACAAATAATGGTTAGCAAGACATCTGACATACCTTGTTGTTAAGTGCGTAAGTTGCACTTACGCAGCTACATTAATAAAGTGATAGTCGACAAAATCTTAATTAATGAAAACTAGACGTAGAAAGTATTTACCTTATTTATTAACGTTTATTGCAAGAGCATAGTTTAAGAAACACAAGTAATATTTACAGAATCTTGTAAGCCTCTCAAATTAAATTCTTCCATTTTTTGCACAAAATTGACAGATGATTCTTCTTGAAGTTTTTGTGTTCATGGTTACTCTGATATATCTGTGCATCAACACAACACTCAGATTGAATTGAATACAAATTATATTATTGTAACAATGTTTAATTATCAGGATTTAAATTGATGTCAGTAGCAGGAAAAATTTAATCCATATTTGACAATGCATAAGCTGTCTTATTATGCTCGGAACTTTTACTTAAATGCTCCTCGCCTAATAAAATTCACTTACACATCATGTAAATAACTAATAACCTGTATAACATGTGATTCAAATCTTGGCATTGTAGTCATTTATAACTCTTAATTAAATATTTTTAGTATTGCAGGAATCTGGTCAAAATAACGCGAGGGCCAAAACATCGCAAATATCACTAAAATCAATGTTCTTGGCCACGTTCATGGCCTTTTAACAGTTATGTTTGAGGTTAAGTTGGAGGTAGAGGTTAGGTTTTTGATACTTTTTACCTTGCAATATTTTTAATCTTATAACCTATCATTTTAAAATTCAATAATACATACATGTTATAGTTATTTAATAAATTAGTTTGTTAATGAAAGCGATTAATGATCGAAACTGTTTAAAGCACGAACGAGCGATAGGGAGTGAGTGCCTTTAATAGTTGAGATCATTAGTTGCTCATTAACAAACGAATTGATTACAACAGTTTTTCGTTGACCGTAAAATTCTTCGATTTTAAGATAGAAAATTTCAAATAATACCGAATCCAAACTTGTGCGTATATCTAGTTGCCTATAGTAAAACATCATCAAAACGTCAAAATCACAAACGGGTTTATTAATGAAAAAGAGTGTATTAATGATGTCCATTAATGCATCCTTTTTTCACAAAACAGTTACTTAATAAAAAAGAGTGTATTAATGACGTCCATTAATACATCCTTTTTTAGAAAAAATCATTCATTAATATTGACATTAACAAACGGTCAACGAAAAAAACTATTTAAAAACCAACTATAATGCAAGCTAAGAATCATCATGGCCCACTGTCCCATAAAAAACCATGAACAAATTATACTCAAAGAAAAAACTTAAAGCAGTGTAGGTCCCCAACATATTTTGATTTTTAATTGGTCATAAGTAATTAATCAATTCCTTATGGAATTTAGCTCCCCACTTTGGCATAACTCATTCCTTTAACTTACCTAATAAGCTGGCTGCAGCTTTGACTCTTCTAAGTGGATTCATTTTCTTTTCCGTAATATCTAATAAAAGAATACTAGGACTACTTGAAATTGGCGAACTAAGTGAATAACAGGGACTAGGCGAAGTGGTTATTTTAATGCACAAATGTGAATCAGAAAAACTTCTCATTATATGTTGAAATGGTAAAATATCTTTAGTTGGTGGATAACTGTTCCTTAAAATAAAAATATATTTAACCTTCACTATAAAATTTTAACAGAACAGCTTACCTAGGATTTAAACCTAAAAGGTTAATAGGTATATACAAAATATCAGGATCTTTATTGTCAGTAACTAACAGGCGAGTTTCTGTTACTTCAGTCTCATCAGTTGCCTCTTTTAAGTCTTCTAGGCCTCTAGTTGCAACTACTGCCTCCCCTGACGTTTTGGAAACTTCAGCTTGGACATCTGAAGACATGGTGGAATAACCTTCGTCACGGTTTCCACTTTCCGGAGATTCGTTCCCTGTCGTTTCCTCTTCACTTTTTGAACTTGCTTGTGCTAAATAATTTATAAAATTACTAATCATAACATTAATCTCGTTACTGGCCGTACCTAATACAGGCCTACTCCTACGATATTTGGCAGCTTGTAGTATAGGCAATTGTAAATTAAGCGATACAGGTCGTTGGGGAGGCACCCACAAAGACGAATCGACAGCTGAAAGGGCTTCAAGAAGTCGCTTCGGTGTTACTTCTGTACCTTTCAATTCCGTCCAAAGCTTTGTTAGTATTTGATGCCTTTTTTTATCCTCTAATGATAACTGTTTATCTGTAACATGTTAATAAGAGATTTTATAAGGTTTTAGAAAACAAACTTTACTGGATTGGGAATTCACAGAAATGAGCTTAGATTATTGTCATTTTCGAATGCTAGAAATTAAGCTTAACCTCACGTAACTTAAGTGTTAACGTAACCCCTACAACTTCAAGCTAATGTCTAGCAACCTAACCTAATCTAATGTAAGAAAATAAACAGTACTTATACTTACCGATAACTTTAGAATCAGCAGAGAGATGTTTTTCAGTTTTAGATAAAATCTTATCATTAGTAACCGTTTCTGTCTGGCTCTCACTATTAGGACTCGTTTCCAAAACGTCTGAATTGAACGAATTGCAATGTTTCACCGTCAGACTGGTTTTCATTAAATTCGTAGGCGATATGTCTGCTGAAGTGTTGTTTTCTTCAGTGGTGGCTCCTTTACAGGAATCTTCTAGTGCGAGATGATTTGACGATGATAAATCGAAATCTGACATGGATGTTGCCTCACCGCGCAACTGATGAACTAGCATTGAAGTGAGCGCCCTGTTTTGAGATTCTAAGTCTTGAATTCTCTTATGAAGATTGGTAATTTCTTCTCGTAAACCCTAAAAATAATAAAATATCTTTAAGATATGTTGCATGTGAAACAGACGAAATGAAATAATCTATATATAAATAAAAATGTAGTGCGCAAGATGTTCCTCATGTCTTGGCATCTGCATCTGCATGCAACGCTCTTATCAAAATCTATTAAATTGAATAAAAAGCTATAGTATTTTTTACTCACATAAGATTAAGGGCCGGTATTATAAAACTTTTTACTTCCTAGATAAAATTTACTTTGAGAGTAAATTAATTTATTCTTGGCCGGTTTCACGAAGCTTGATTAAACTCTCATTAACTTAATCGTGATTAAATTTGAAATATAGAAATATTATTGGATAAAATTCAAGGTCTATTAAATCTCAGCCAATGAAAATTCTGAATTTAGAATTTAATGACAATTAAGTTAATCAGAACTTAATCAAGCTTTGTGAAATCGGCCATCTGTCAATTTGCATATAAAATTGACAGAACAAATGAATTTGCTCTCAAAGTAAATTTTATCTAGGAAGTAAAAAGTTTTATAATACCGGCCCTAAGAAGATGATTACATTGTTACTGTGAAAAGTACCATTACAATATTGATTTTCTTTTAACTTAAGTAGACTATTGGCCGGTTTCACGAAGCTTGATTAAACTCTGATTAACTTAGTTGTGAGTAACTTAGTTGTGATTAAATTTGAAATCTAGAAATATAATTGGATAAAATTCAAGGTCTGTTAAATCTCAGCCAATGAAATTTCTGAATTTCGAATTTAATGACGCAAGCTTTGTGAAACGGCCATATTACTTATAAGTATTGTTGACTACAATAATAGGGTCTACAGAGGACACTGAAGATTAGAGTCTACTATTTCGTTAAGGCTATGTATCTATCAGAAAGTTAGAATTGGAGAACGAGAGGACCAAAACGGAAACTTTCACAAAATAAAAAATTATATTGCAAAGAATCCGATTTTTTAGGTTGTAGGATCGATGATGATCCCAAAATGTTGAAACCTACACTGCTCTGCTAAGATCAAAGGCGGTAACTGCAAAACTACAATTTATAAATATACTATACAGAATTTCAATGTGTGCTAAGAAAAGGTATGGTATATTTTTGATTATTGTTTATTGTTTCCAGTCTTACTTTGTGGAACTCCATAATCATGAAATAAATAAAGATTATTAAAAGTTTCACAGTTTTATTAAAATACAACCTGACAATATTGTTTCGACAGCTATGCTGTCATTATCAAAGGTAATATAATTATCTATTTGTATCTACCTTAGCGACGTGTTTGTTTATAATTATATTACCTTTGATAATGACAGCATAGCTGTCGAAACAATATTGTCAGGTTGTATTTTAATAAAACTGTGAAACTTTTAATAATCTTTATTTATTTCATGTATATTTTTGAGTTGATGTTTTGCAGTTACCGCCTTTGATCTTAACAGGGCAGCGCACTTTTACATCAAAGAAATGATTAAGAATTAGGGGCTGATTAAGAGCTGGACCCGAAAGTTTCCAATACTCCATGATCGCTAAAGCTGACTAAAATAATCAATAAAAAAAATAAAAAAAATCTTCGATTTCCCTTTATCTGACTACCTGGTCTAACCTAAAAAAAATATTGAGATGAGAAGGGGCTCGAAAAGTATAACAGTCAGTTCAGTATAACAGTTGGTCAATCTATTACTGTTAAGAATTGAAAATGAGAATGTGCCCTTCACTGAAACCGGGAGGTGAGAGTGGGGAGTGGCATTCGATCTGCCCAAACTGATTTTGTTAGTTGATCAAAACAGATTTTGAAATTATAGAGGTCGAGTTTAACGAGGTCGCCACTTTAATATCCGTATCTGTACACAATCATTTAAATCAGAGGTCGGCAACTTGCGGGCCGCCGATTGGTTTCATAAGGTCCGCCAAAGAATTTCACTAACTACCGCCACTCTACTCAAGCAGATCCGAGAATAAATCTCGGATGAATACGCAGCAACATAAGTGCACTTTGATCTCTGTATTATAGTTCGGCATGGTCGGTTGTTTTGTTTACGGCTACCGCAAGATGCCGAGCCGAATCAGAAAAAACTTAAGCTGAATAAGAAAATTCCATATGAAAATTTGGAATCTTCGATTCCGTAGATACCAATGCAAAAACGCTATTCCTCGCTCGGTTTAGACCATGCGACATTCAGAGGCCGACCGAAGGACACGCAGAGTGGCGGGCATATTTTTAGCTAATCAGAGGTGACAAAATTAATTTTTGAGTGCGCGCCGTTGTTAGTTCGAGCTCCCCTGCGCATGCCCCTCAAAGAGAGATTGAGAATGTATATTTGAACTTTTCTTATTCTACGCTTCGGATTTAGGGTGCCCCGTTAGCCCGATTCAGTGGATAGCAAAAAAATCGTGTGAATGCGGCCCGCGAGATTAAAAAAAAGGTTGCCAACTGCTGCTTTAAATTATTTTTATTAAAATCTCGGAAATTTAAAAATCTGGTCTCAAAATAAAGACGTGGTGGTGGTGACGTTTGCTCCTCCTAGCGCGTATATTATCGGATGTAAATCAAGCTTGCAATGCCGTTAAGTTCCCAGCCAGCACACTGAGGTTATAATGACGTTGTTTTTAAGTTATTATTGATCGACGACATCATATGACTAATAAATGATGTCCATAAGACGTCATATAATGTACAATGTACAATACAATACATACAAGTTTCATTAAAAAGATATTATATACACAATAGTATAAAGATGTTTCGACTATAGTATATATAATAAATGTTATTTCCAATATTCAACTATTTATTTATAATTCCTGTCTTAGTGCTAGTATAGGACGTCTTTGGGCTGTGACATAATGATGTAGAAATAATACCAGACCTACAACATAAATACAGTGTGTATCGAAAAATTTATAATTTAGAAAAACTGGCGGATGTTATTGATAATTGAGAGCTTGTTGTGGTACAACTTATTGAGACGCCACCCGAGCAGAATCTTAGTGAATTTACAAAGAAATGAATTAAATTCTAACAAACTAACTAACTATCTAACTAACTAGGTTAAGGGTTGTAGCAATTATTATTATCTACGTTAGTTCTTTCCAAAATACATAGTCTTTGAAGCAAAAAAATATAAAATTTACTTAAGTTAGATGAATTAGTTTCGAATTAAGGTAGATGCTAATTAAATGTATTCTCAGTCTGCTTTTATTGCGGAAGACCGAATCATCAACCATGGTAGTGTCATATATTTAATCAAAAGGGTAAAGTACTACTAATTGAGAATGTCGTAAACCCACCTTTTGAGCCAAGAGGGCTTTAACAACTTGATTAGCGACATCGTCTAAGCAACGTTCGTATTGTTTTCGAGATTCCTCAGCTTGTCGATGGAGTGCAATTGAATGAGCTTGTAAAACTCCTTCCCGTATTCCTGGTTCCGAATTCGCTTGCTCCAATTGTTGTCGTAACGAAGCGATTTCTTGATTTAACCTTGTGATTGTTGTTTGGTATTGCTGACACCGACTCTGTAAAAGAAAAGAAGAGAAAAAAAATTAGCAATCCGTTAGAAATGGCAAAAGTTGGTTAATTATAGTAGGCGTAATTACAAACAAGTATTTATCTCTTTAATGAAGGAAGATAATCATAATAAAAATGAATAATTTGAGAGTAGTAAGTAGCGGGCGAGTTGAGAAAACGTTTAAATAGTCTTAAGCGACTTTAGGTATTATCTTAAAAGGAAATCATCATTTAGGATGTAAATCCTTGCTTGTTATATATTTTTTGAGATAGTTGTGTCGATATTCGTTTTACATTCATTGATACGCGAGTGGTGTGATTATGGACGTATAAGTTTAGCGTTTTCATAGAAGTTAATAATTAAAAGCTCATAAACTAAATTTCGCGCCTAATAAGGCACTAAAATGACGGGATTGTGTGGTAGTCTGAAAAATTGGTTGCTATTAGAATGTTAAAACACGGGAAAAATTTCAGAGTTGAAAATAATTGAACCAAGCATGTGCTCGTAATTGCATTAAATAACGCACCAATTGTTGCAACATACATACACTCCCAGGTACAAATGAAACTCCAATTAGATTTAATTCAAAACGAATTAGTACAAAGCTGCAATTAAAATGCTAACAGAGACAAGAATGCAAATAAAACCTAATTTACCTTTTGTGAACGCACATCGGAATGAAAATTGAAATAAAAAAAAGGAAAAAACCAACTGATGCAGCAGAATTTAACAAAAAGCAGTAGCAGTTCAGAGGTATAATAATAATGTAGAAGAAGAGGAGAACATCAGGTTTAAGAAACGAGGAGCAAGATAATGTTGCCATAATTACTTTTTAGTGAACATTCAACGTCTGAATGTAGGATCATTATACACCCTTGACAGTCTGAACTAAACTTAATGATTATTAATAATCGTGATTCATCAAACAAGGGGCTGGTTCTCTTATAATATAGTGCATAACGTTGTTAATTGATAAAACTGCACCGAGGTGCTTTCAGATGCTTTTATAGTATAATAACAATTTTTAATTTAAACACATTAAAAAGCGTGTTGTAATCTACAAGTAAAACATGTTTAAATGCGGATTATATGATGATTCGAAATATTTGAATGGCACTGATTTGTTGATACATTAGCGGAGACGGATTATAAACACTCTGGTGAAGCATTTTAAAAATACAGTAGAAGTGGACTATTCGGTACCGACACGACCGGATAGACGAAAAACACAGATAATTGAATAAATTAATAAAATATATTTAAAGGTATAGAAAGAAATTTTACACCCCTTAAGTTTATTTTTATATAATAAATATGTATATGGCAAATAAACATACATATATTTATGTAAAAGCATCTCATTTACATATGTGCACTTACATACATTACACTGTTTTTGTTTGATTGTTTGATGTCCGGATTTTAGATACCTATAAGCACTTCAAGGTTAAGCGACTGCACAGTGCATCTGAGCAATCGTATAATCTAGGTTCTACTGTATTCTGGTATGCATTTTATACGAAGATAAAATGTAGCGATTTAATTATAGGCCAGTAAAATAGAATCCGTTGGTGGAAATAAATGTTGGAAAGCGGGAGATCGTTTAGATCGCTTCGTTTGAGGTCAAATATAAGTATCCTAGGTTTGCACGGTCCCTCGACTTGAGCTTACTTGAGGGCATCAAAAGAACCACGAAATCTTCGGACCTTTTTTAGTTTTTCGCTTATAACGCCAAAGCGGTGCTTTTCAACGAAAACTTTACTATTACAAGAATTAAAGAGCATTAAATTCTGCGGCGGATGAGTATGCAACACTTCAAAATCGGTCCAGTGGTATGGTCGAAATCGACAGTCGAGAAACAACAATTTTACAAATTTTCGTTTTCCCGTCAGACCGGACGCCCAGAGGCTTTCTGTATAAAAAAAAACCCGTTGGACTCATTTTAATTGTTAATATAAGTCGAGAAATATCTAACCTTTGATATTATACAGGTTGCCGGATTAAATCAATGGCTATTTTTCATCATTCCCATCATAGCAATTAGGATCAATACATATGAAATAGTGCAGTACTGGTCGCTCAATCATTTTTACCGCAGATCTCTAGGATCAACCGTTCTTCTGATATCAAGAGTTACGTTTACATCCAAAAACTGCAAGCAACGTCGTGCACCACGAAACAAATATGGCTGCCATATTTCAATCAAATAGAATAAAAATAAAATAACAGCGGTCTTGATCTACTAATACTTAGATGTGATAACACAAAAAAAAGTTTTTTTTTTCGAAATGATCGAGCGATCAGTACTGCAGCACTTCATATGGATTGATCCCAATTGCTTTGATGGGGGATAACAAAGAAATGGCCATTAGTCTAATCCGGCAACCTCTACAATATCAAAGCTTAGGTATTTCTCGACTTATATTAACAATCAGAATGAGTCTAACGGGTTTTTTTATACGGAAAGCTTCTGGGCGTCCGGTCTGACAAAAAATCGAAAATTTGTAAAATTGTCGTTTCTCGGTCGTCGATTCCGACCATACCACTGGACCGAATTTAAAGTGTTGGATACTTAACCGACGCAGAATATAATGCTCTTTAATTTTTGTAATAGTGAGGTTTTCGTTGGAAAGCACCGCTTTGGAGTTATAAGCGAAAAACTAAAAAAGGTCCGAAGATTTCGTGTTTCTTTTGATGCCCTCAGGTAAGCTCGAGTCGAGGGACCGTGCAAACCTAGGATACTTATATTTGACCTCAAACGAAGCGATCGTGACGATCTCCCGCTTTCCAACATTTATTTCCACCAACGGTCCAAAATGGGTCTAATTTTACTGGCCTATTAGCATATGTAACACTTTTTTCAGTTCAGGTAGTTAATACAATTCTGATGAATTTACGAGATTTTTATTTTTTACTTTATCATTGATAACGACACATTTTGTTTTATTAAATAATTGTCAATTGTGATTTGAAGCCGGCGAAATTTAAATATTTTATGTTTCACTTGTATATTATTTCTTGTTCATAGTGATACGAACTATATCAACTATTTCAAGTCCACAACAACTAGGGCAATATAAACGGGCATTATCTTTATAATGCCCGCTCAGCGTTTACTTTGCAATCAGAGCCGGCGTTACGTTCAATAGTGATTCGGATCAATACGCCAGAAACTATAATTTTATGTTTGCGTACGAGTTACAACACAACAAAAAAAAAGTTGAATATTTTAACGTAGCTTCTGCGTTCTTTTGTGTCAACTTCTGCAAAAATTTCTTAAACATAATTAACATATTCTTTAGATGACATTACATTTTTTTGTTTTTCATGTTGGTAACAATCAACAAAAACATTTGAATTTAAAATTTCATATCTCTGCTTGACTTTTGCAAATTTAATAAAAGTGATTACCATCCGACAAACATAAAAATTCCAACAATTATTTATTTTCTACTTGTACATATTCTCGTGAAAAATGAAATCTTGTATGCACCACGAGCGTTACTGGATGATAATGCCCATCGGACGACTTCCATCCCTCGAGCCTTTTGGATCCGAGAGCTGGAACATGGTCGCCTTCCTGACATTATCATCATCTTAACGCCCTTCGTACATAAATAACTATTGCTGCTAACTTTTTTAATTTCAAGTGCATAACGACCTGACGGTCCATCATACCTTTACCAATTACTGCGAGTGTTGAAATTAAGTTAATAAAGCACTGTTGCCACATTTGTCACTGCGACTCTCATGGTATTTTTATTATTCTATACTATTATGCTAAAACAGATTTGGCAACATCGTGTTTGATCAGCATTGTAATCTAAAAACTTTTTCTATTGTTTTAATTTAGAGTTTTACTTATAGTAAATGATTTTTTTTGATAAATATGGAATTCTTGTAGATTGATGGCTGATGTTTCGGCAATTAAAATGTTTATTATTTAATATTTAATTTTTATGCCATACAGTAACACTATAAGCTCTCTATATTCCGAAGAAGTTGTTACAGTTGTTAAAGACATGCCTACTTGACTTGTTAAGGACATCTGCCAAAAAGCTGGTATATTTTGACTTAATTGCGGTTATGTGTTTGCTCTAAGGGTGGGCCGAATTCCGAAATAGGACGCGTCGCAAAACTTTTCCTGCAATGCAAGTGTTTCTCCATAAATCCTGCATAAGCCTAAAGACGCTCCAAGTCTGGTATATCAATGTACTTATAAGCGTGTTATTGACTTGATTACAGTTAGAATCTTCTAAAACTGATGCAAGTACGTCGTCGGATTGTCCTGTCTTTCCGTGACGTCCATGAAGAGAAACGGGTCAAATCTAGCGTGATTATGTACCAATAGACAAGATGGTTTTGGTATCAACCAACCACCGACCACTTACTTAGGTTAAAATTTTTGCATCCGTTAGATTTTAATAAAATTCGGCACACATGTTCTTTGGTCCAAGACATACAAAAAGTTGTCGCAATAGACCTGTGACCTCCAGAGGTCACTAAAGGTAAAAGTCCATCAGCGATGTAATCAAGCTTGCTTCGAAAGCTACTCTAAGTGCTGCAACCAGAAAGAAGTTTCGAATTACCCTTTGAACGGATTTTGCCGCAGCAAAATTCCAAATATACTTTTGATTTTTTGTAAGCAAGTTAGCAAAAAATCAATAGTCCTTGTAGATAATTCAATAGTCAGAATAACTCCATACTTGCTTATGTTCACGTTAAAGTTTAGACATTTGGTAGCCTTTAGGGGTTTTTGAGATATACCTATTGCATAGTCAGTGGGCCAAGAGCGTTCCAAGAGGCCAATGAAGTGATTCTTACGGGATGCCTCTTGCATATTCTTTATCACTAGGTCAATGGCATTTCAATGACACCGCTTGATTATTTACCTCGAAGTATAGAAGGCGACTTCAGATAACAGGTTTATTTTGTACGGGTTATGGCACTGTAACTTTTTGTTTGTTTTGAATTAAAGAACGAACCTGTGTACCAAATTTTCTTAAAATCTAACAGATGCAAAAACTTGAACCTGTGCTATCATGTTTTTTGATCGTTTTCTACAGCGTTCTGGTAATGAACCATAAACGCCAAAATCGGTTTATATTTTGGTATGTGTTTGTTGAAGTTTGCAGCCACCTCTCGAAATTTGATCGTCTTTGCGCCACATAAAGTTTACGCATCTGCTGATTTTTACCCGAGCACAAATAATCAGAGATAATAAAAAATTAGTGATTTTAACAGAGAGTGCTTGTATTAAGAAACAATTGTTTGTCTTCGATGGCATTATGAAGGACTAGCAAATACCCGGCGCGCTTTGCTACGCTTTATTGAAATTACATGTTTTTACTTTTTGTAATTGTCAAATTACCAAATTTGACAATTGACAACATATCTATTCACATCAATCTCAGTACCCATTTTTAACTTCCAAATATGGGTTTTTCGCTGTTATTTCGGACCACGATGGCCGATCAGAGTCCAATTTGGTCTTATTTTCTATTCTGGGCCAAGATCTTTCCAATGATACCAATTTCATCCAAATCGGTCCAGTGGTTGCGGAGAAAATAGCATACATACATATATACAGACAGACAGACAATCTTTCCCTTTTATATAGATAGATATCCTGGTAACAGAGAGATTAAGGCATAGAAGCACAGGAGATATGAAATTAAGTACTCTTTCGTAAATGTCCTCAAGTTATTTTGTCGGGGATTCCATATGGGTTACTAATCATTTTCAGCACCATCGTTCGCACTTCGAAAGCTAAGTGAGTCATCGTTCATAATTAATCTGATCACGACGAATGCAATATACTCAGCCACTATTACACCTTTTACACGTACGAGATTCGTGATCCACGCGTGAGTCACATGGCCTATAATGTATGATTTACATGAAAATCACCATTATAATAGTAGGTATGTATATGAAATGAAATATATCCATAAGTAATCAGTGGTTGGCAAACCAATCGATAAGTTAATATGCTAATTATACCTAAATAATTACTCATGCTTTGGCTTTTAAGCGGTTGGCGATCAGAATGTTTCAGAAACAGCTTTGATATTAAATGCAATTCTTATCAAAAAAAGGTTTATCTACACAGAATGTATTTATATTAATTGGGAGCGTGAGTCAATTTTTAAATCTGATCACGTCCATTCACGCTGAAATTGATAATTACGCCGAATCACTTACTGTATTACGTGGATTGCTTCGTAGTACTAGTTTAGTGTAATATATATTTATATGCTATAAATCATATGATCATGATGAATAATGTGATTCACGCGTGACTCACGAAGCCTTTAAGTAGCAATTTCAAATTTTCTAACCGAATATTAATGAATAAACATACATTCATCACATACAGTTGACTCGATATATTAGCTTCACATCGTGATTCAATTTAATTTTGGGCAATGTTTCTTGAAAGTGTGACCAAGATTATACTTGCTGCTTATGACCTCCGACGATCTAATATTAAAGATTGCGATATCTTCCTTCTACGTGTATGTTCGTATTTATATTTTCTTTGTTTGACGCTTAATGCCTCCCATCCTGCTAGTGAGTTCGTGATCATTGCACATTTCACACCCATGATTGTTGCACCATTGTAAAAAGATTCAATTGCGTGAATCACAACAAAAAGAAAAGTATATCACAATTTTTATATGTAAAAATGAAAATATGCAGCACAAAGTTGTTAATACAGCCAGACACGTCAGGAATAACACTTCGTAAGTAGAAGATTTGAAATTCCACATTTAAGACATTACCAAAATCTAAATAAGGTATTAAAATTGGTGATTTAAATCAAATATTTCATCAGGAACAAACATTTGTCCAAAACATTCAATTTCTACTACACATATCTTAATATTACACAATAGAGGCCCACATTGAATATTGGCGAGGAACACGATAAACTTTACTAATTTCAGTTTAAATTGTAAATTGCTTGCGCAAGTTTGGGTAACTTATTGCGGTCGGAGAGTTGAGGTTTGTGATTACCGAGAGTTACTAATGTGCATGTTAATCTAACCAATTATATCGTAGGATCGAGCTAATATCTGCTATCTTACTAAGTCGCCGCCAACTCTGTGTTTATATAGCATGTATGTAAAGTGTTATACGACATCAAATTCTATTTGCTCGCACATAAAACCGCCACCCAGTTGTGTGATACGAAGTGTAAAACGGTCTTAACGTTCAAGTTTACTCTAAACGCGGAAATGGAAACTTATAGTCTTCAAGATAATAACAATTATTAATTAAAGAGGCACATCCGGGAAGGTACATACGTAACCAAGCTGTGCACGGAGACGTGTGCATCATTAATAATTAACTGTTGAAAGAGCTAACTGAGATGGCTCAGAAGAAAATATATTCGCCCTTCAATACGAATCCACTTCCTTATCTCTGTTTTGACATGCATTGCCACATGGCATGTAGCAATAGTGATGGGCATGATGTCGTAAAGCCCTGACTCACATGCTTATGTAACTGCAGCAGTTTCTGATAGGGGTAGTGGTGGTTGGGCAAAATGTACAGTTGTTACGAGGGTGAAACAGATTAGCAACTAAACACCGAAGGGAGACTTTACAATCCCTTGATATTGATCCATATTCGTGTGGTTATTTTACGGAAATTTACCTAAATCATCATGTCGTATGTACGTACAACGTACAGTATATATTATGCTCGCGGGGTGGTATAAAACTACAAAGAAACACGAAATTTGTATTACAGTATGAATCACTCTGGTTAAAAACCTCCTCTCTCTTTCTCTCGTCTTTATAATGACAAGGGTGGTGAATATAAAGAAATTAAATTTTTATTGCTGCATCTAAAAGTTTCTAACAACCCTTATCATCATCAGGATGTGGTATTTATTGTTAATGCACGTAAATCAAAAATAAAATGAAAGGAATTCGACTGAAAGGGTTTGTTGAAATGAAATTAAAGTTATGTTAGTAATAAAATACGAGAACAAAACCCTTTCTTTATTATTATTTTGGCAAAATAATTCAATGGGGCGGATTTTATACGCGCACACACATAACATGAGGGTTCGGTTGTAGTTGAATCGAAATAATGCATACATTTGTTGTTGTAATGAATGAGTGTAATTATATTATAAAACAATAAACCTAGTTTATTTACGATAACAATATTGATTAAACGAAAGCACTTATTTCGTTACAAGGGATAGAGGAATTAATATGGAAATTTAATGAACTATTAGGAAATTAGGGGATTATGAATAATTGAAAAAGGAAACCTCGCGTGCTTTTTGGATTTTTTTCTCTCTTTGCCTATCAATTTACAGAATTGGGGAAAAATGTAGGAAAATAGAAAAAGTGCTTATTTAATCAGCAGTGTATTGTTAACTATTAATCCATCTATCACATAATCAAGAAGGTTTGTTAAAATCATGACGTCATTACTGTCTTTCTGAGACTGGGTGTTCGGGAGAACACACGACGTTCACCCTTAAAACTGGCTGTCTTCTACCCTATCTCGCTGACGGGCAACGGATGAACCTGTCAGATTAAGTGTGTGGTAGAGAAATTCGTGAGAATTCTCGACGGTAACTCATACCGATCAGGGGGAGCCCTGGTATATGAGACTGGTGTGGGCGGATTCGAATGTAGCCTGGGATAAGGTCACTTATGGTCACCAACAGAACCCGCTGCTTGACCGAGGTCATTTATGGTCACCAAGGAACCCGCTGATTGGCAGTGGTCAATTATGGTCACCAACGGAACCCGCTGCTTGACCGAGGTTATTTATGGTCACCAAAGGAACTCGCTGTTTGACTGAATCTCAAGTGCGAAGAATCGCAGTGAGGTTTATCCCGCTTTTGGGCATATGGGAAACTGCAAGCCGCCAGGTAAATGTGCTTAGGAGCGATCCCGACCACCCTATGATCCGGACTGCAGCCGGGTACAGTGATTGGGAGACGCTCTGAAAGCCATTACACTTAAGGAGAGTTGAAGCGAATACATAGCCTCTCACTATCAAGACAACTTCACCAAATACGGGTACACACCGGGAGTCTATAACGTGTAGACTTAAACGAAGCTCTGTCGAGGGCCCATCAAGCCTATAATTGGTAGATCGGGGTGGCAAAACCATTAAAAAACAAAGTCCCGCCACAATTGAGGTTGGATTCGATCGGGCAGTGGTCCCACTTAATAACAGCGTTAAGCTGGGGAATAGTCCTATTGCTGGACGAGGTACTTCACCCCATATGAAAGAGGACGGGAGGGTGCCGGCGGGTGAGCAACGTGTTAAGTCAATTGCTCCGGCACTATGCCTGCGATAGCTAGTAGAGGGTGGATAGGCAACCTCGCTCCTACCAGTGAGCTTATCTGGTAGCAATTGCTGTACTGCTGGTTATGCAACTTGCGCGTTGATTGGGCGTATCCCATTCACTTCCTTCTGGAAGGGAACGTGACGGTATGTTCACACGGGTACCCCACGTAAAATAATCTTGACATTCATGTCTTTCTGAGACTCATCAGACTAAATCTTTTGGTTGGCACACAGCACAGTAGCTTATACCTCTTCAAGCAGCTTAAGTGTTCGAATTATCCTCCAACATTCCTGGTATCTGTCCCTGCCACTATGACACACAATAAATAAAACACAAATTCAGTTTAGAACCAATGTCGATAAATGCTTGCGAGACAAACTCCTACAATTCATCGACTGCGTAAGGTTTCCTCTCATAACATTCTCTTATATCTATTTGATATACATCTTTTGAAAGAACAGTTCGGCGAAGTCAGTACAATCCACCGCTGTATTGAAGAAAACTGGCTCAATGACACCATCCTTGAGCACTTCACACCCCCACAATGACGTTTGGCCTCCTCTTATCCTTAATCCGAAGTATGCCCAAAAAAAAGTGTTCAGAAGTATCAAATAGGGTTAACGTAGTATGCAGTCAATGCTACCACATAGCTTAATTCAACGCTGGGAAAATGTGTTGTCAAAGTAGCTCCGTAGCGTCGAAGTAAAATGAGTAGGGGCTCCATCTTGTTGAAAGAGCATTTCGGCGAAGTCAGCTTTTGTTGTGGAGAGTTGTGGTACCACAAGTTGCGGAATGTATTTAGGTAATTATCACCATCCAACGCTGTATTAAAGAAAACTAGCTCAATGATACCATCACTGGATACTTCACCCCCACACAGTGACGTTTGACCTCTTCTCATAACCTTCTTATTTAGTATGCCCCAAAAAATGTATCCATAGGTGTAAAGTTAACCTGATGTACATTCAATACTACCAAGTCGCCCGATTCAACGCTGTGAGAAAGTGTTGTCAATGTAGCTGCGTAGCGTCGAAGAAAAAGAGAGAGGGGCTCCGTCTTGTTGGCACCGCCTCGTTGTGCAATTATTATCATCCAAGTTATATCGAAAATATAACTAAACAGTTCATTTCACACAGTGACGCCTGGCTGGTATAGTTCAGTTGTACTAGTTTTATGAAGATTTTCATTTGCTCAGTACACATAATTATGCCTGTTCACGTGACCTGGCAAGTTGAAACAGGCTTAATCTGACCTGATGATCATACGGGAACTCTCATCCCAGTTTCCTCAGTGACAGACGTCCGGGAACATTCAGATCTCGGTGCATTTCATCGATACGAGAAATTAGCAGACGTGTTGGTGCAGCAGTGGCAAATGCCTCTTGCCACGTTCTTCGCTCATTCGCAGTATTTTCAGTTTTTCAAGAATACTTTAAAACCCGTTTTTTTATATTTCCTGCAATCGTTCTCAATACCTATAAAACAAACGCGGTCAAGTCGAACTCATAGCACGCTCTATGCTACACATGCCACAATGTAAAAAGAACATATTTCTGTGACGTCACAGTTTAGTGTGACGTCATAGCGGCCATGAGTAAATTTGGGCTTGCGATGCAAACAATTTGAAAACTCCAATTCTTTTCCTAATGGCTGAATCTTTTGTTTAAATCGCCACCCTGTCTTAACACACTAGAAAATGGTGATTGCGGCAAAAGCACTAATAGCTACAATTCGTTACCTCTTAATAGTGTAACGAATAGTAAACCCACATATGACGTCATAAAACATTCTAGATGTATGAGTCATCAACTGTATGACTCATCAATCAACACGTGCAAGTATGACTCATCGACACGCCTCATTGACGTCACTTATCGACAGCTGCGTGTATGACTCATCAACACGTCATCGAATATTTTAGATGTATGAGTCATCGTATGAAATATATAAATTGAGTCGCGCGTAGAAGGAGGGCAGTTAATGTTTAACCGGCGTCGTACTCGTACGTGAAATGTACTCTGAATAATTAGTTAATACATAAATAGTTTTTATATAAATAAATCCTCAAATAAATTTGTAAATACCTAGCATTTTTAAAAGTTTGTTAAATAGTTTATAGTTATAGTGTTTTTAATTAAGTGCATTGTAAATAAGCTTTTCTTTATTAATAGACGATTTTAAACAGCATTTTTGATTATTATTTTAAAAAGAACGTTACAATAGTGTGGATTTGACTGCCAGTCACATAACAGCGAGATCAAAACAATTAATCAAATTAACCTAACCTACCTAATAATCCTAACCTTACTTTAACTAACCTAACCTAACTTTAACTAACTTAACCTGACCTGGAATTGGATAGTTTAGGATAGAGTTTTGAATATTTGACATTATTATCAGACTTTATATTTAAAGTGCGATTCACACAATTTACTAATAAAGTTAAATTCACAATCTTACCTTTATTCAAATTTCATTATACTATACCATGGTCCGATCAGCACTATGTACAGCTGATTTCAAATAAATCTAGGACAAGTCTTGAGAATGTTTTTGCGTTTTCAACAAGGTTTGAACCAGACTTTAAATTTTATTTTCATAGGTAACTAACTACATAAAATTTATTAAATATCAAGGAAAATAAAAACCAACATTTACACTGTGGAGTACTGACTGCCCTAGATTTATTTGAAATCAGCTGTACCTCTCCTCGCCCACCCTTTTTGAGCTCCAAAGGTCACATGATGCAATACGCTTATCTTTATTAAAATTTCATTAAATTTACCTACATGATAAACCTCCCTAGAGATTCCGACTAATAATATAATTTAAATGTTTTTTCTTACTTTACCAAAAATAAAATCTGTACCTATTTCGAAGGTCACATGAAGCAATAAACTAGTATTCATTGAACTGTATATGAAGCCTAGAAAGGAGGTACCCAAAGATAACTTTTGTTGAAATACTTTGTTGTTAAAATATAGGCATTTCAACGCCAAAGGTCACATTATGCCGATATTTAAATGTGCTATACTGTTATTAGATCTCAAAAGAAGGTAATGCTCAAAATTCTAACGATTTTGAAAAGCACTTTCCCAAAAATAAAATCGCATTCGATTTCGAAGTGCAGTACTTTCCTAGGAAAAAAAAGCGCATTTGAACTCCAAAGTTCTCAAATGGTTGCATAAGGTCACGGTAAGCTTATATTAATTCTAGTATTACTAAAATTAGCAAAAAAAATTACCAAAGAAAACCTGTCACACCCTGACTAAAAAATGTGATTTAAATACAGTACTTTTGTTAGAAAAGGTATATAAACTAAAAGCAATATGCCTGAGGTAATATGCTTTTGTATATGATGACCTTTTTTACGCTTAGGAAGGAGGTAACTCTCAAAGTAGTAACTTTTGTTAACAATATGATTTATATGCTTCGTTTTACCAAAAACTGATATCATATTGGATTCTAAAGACTTCAAAGGTCACACGAGGCAATTAGTTTACCTGTGATCTGTTATTAAAAGACAAGACAAGTCAGAAATCGAAAAATCAATTATTGATAGATTTCTCAAACTCATTTGATAGTACTCTATTTACTACAAAGACCTAGCTTGGCCTCCAGAAGTCGCCAAAGGTCAGCATTTTTTGGCCTAATTCTAAAAGTATATATACTTATAACACAATGTGCGACCTGCCATTACTGATACAGGTCAGGTCTCAATGTGTCTTAAAAAGTGACCTCTGGACGTTAAGCTGATTTTCTGTGGGTCTATCCTTCAAAAAGTTGTAGGCTAGGGTTAGGTGAGCTTTTGTGCCAAATTTCATCGAAATCTAACAAATGATAATAATTTTTCTATTTCTGACCTGCCTTGTCCTTTACGATGTCAATGCAAGATTTTGCATGTTAAGAAATTCTCGATTGAATTTCAAGGCCACGTGAGGTAATATTAATTTAGTAAGCTTAACAAAAAGTTAACCTTTATAATATGTGTCATTCCATTTAAAACTGACTAGTTGTTCGGTATTTTAATGCGGTCTGTATGTTCAGACTCTTTTTGTAGCAAGGTCAGTTATAGCCCAATAGACCAGAAGGGTTAGCAAAATAGACCTGACTATACTCTCAAAACTGGATCAATCAGCGGGCGCAAAACATCATAGAAGATGCAATACTGCAAGAGTCATAAAACCTCGTTAAATCTGCGAGGTCAGATACGGTATTCCGTTGATCTGCATAACTTTATTAGCAAAGAGTAACTACGACTCTGACTAACAGTTATTTTACTATTTGAGACATCAACTTGTTAAACAAATTAATGATTCAACTTCAAATGTTAAAAATACGCCTAAACTTTAAAAATCGTAAAAGGTCACCCAGATAGTGGAAGTCACCTACATCAGTAAGTACTCCATTGCTTTACTAAAAATCTCAGTTGTACTCCTAAGAGGTCAAATCTCACAAGGTCACATGAGGCAAAACATTTATTTCCATTTTCTTGTTATCGTGATTCTAGCTGTCACGATTCTGTTCGACTTGCAATTTGGGTGTGCTAAGATTTCAAGTGAAACCAACGTCGTTTAAATCAACAGCCGCCGCAAGAGGTCACCTGAAGTAATAATTTGCCTATAGTTTGCATCAATTCGATTGGTATTAAACACGACAAGATATTACAAAGATATGCTTGAAAAAGCTAACCCTCACGATCTGATAGTAATCTTCGATTTAATGATTTGCTAAAATTATATATTTGAATCTGAAGGTCACATAAGGTCATTTCAGGTAATTCAATTAATAATTCGACTGACTTTAAACTGGAAAACAATATATACTGAGTAATACATAAGTATCTAAGTATTACTTTGCCAAAAGAATGATATTTCGACATTAAAGGTCACAAAAGGTTCGTTAAGAAACAAGTTTCTATTATTCGATTGCCATCAAATTTGGCAATAATATATAGACTTTGAAACTCGAAGTGACAGTGATGTACTTTATTTAAAAAATCTAATTCAACTACAAAATCTTATCAAAAGGTCGTATCAAAGGTTTCAAAGGTATCAAAGGTTTTGGTTTTATCGATACAACACATCCTCAGAAAGTAACTTTTACGGTTCTGACTAATAATAAATTACAATCCTAGCGCTATGTTTTTCTGAAGACACCGTGCTTAAAGAATGCCAAAGGTTGCGAAAGGTCACTTGAGGCAATGCACGTATTCAGTTTTATTATTAAAACTATAATTCGTGTGATTCTGACTGACAATAAAATTAAAATATACTACTTTTCTAAAAAAACGTAATCTATAAAAACTTGAAACAGAAGAACTATAGAATCTGGCGAGAAGATGGGTCTGTAATCTGTGCCTGAACCAGTTTGCTGAAAATATGTTTGAACTTCAAAGGTTACAAAAGGTCATATGCTGCAACATTTTACTTGTTTCTATCTAAATTCTAAATAATAGTAAATCTGGCTATAAATTAATCCTTATATGTCTGATGGTTTAAGTAAACAGCTTTTGCGAAAAAAAAGTTAAGAGTCGAAAAGCACCGTTTGATGGTGACCTTTTAGCATGTTGGTGTGAGCCTTAACAGACTAACTGCTCCTAATGCAGTAGAATGAACATTTATATAAAAGAAATTCTCATTTTTAGGATTATTACGATTTACGAATGGTATACACGCTTTGAAAATGCTTTTAAAATAAAGAATATACAAAACTTTGGCTGGAATTATATTATAACAGGTATTTTATTAAATTTGATGTCAAAGTTGGCTGTGAATCGACCATTATGCATTTACTGCAGAACATATTAACTTTACTTTTGTTAATGTCAAAGCGTTATTTATCGACTGCTTGATGCAAAATTACCAAGTAGAGCTACTTCGACGTTAAATTAAAAAAAACAATCGTTGCTAAGTAGCTTCATGTAATCAAGTTCAACTCAAACATGTTTGATGCATCTAGAATCAATCTTTGTTAAAGGTTAAACATTTTAACTAACTTCTATCTTCGGAAGTGACGATTACTAAGCGTCGTTGAGTGCGAAGAAGGCACTAAAACCATATTTTAAATTAGTTATTCCACGGTAATTCCAATAAAATATTTTACATTTACAAAACAAAGGTTTTTGGAAAAACGACCGGTCCGATCTCCAGAACTTACAGTTCTAGTTTCGTTATTCAATTTAATTAATAAGATTATTTAATATTTTATGCTGTAAAAAAGGCTTTTTAATCTTGCAAATCTACTCAAAATCGCATGTAAATCGAATCACGGAAACATCAAATGAAATCCAAGTAGAAAACACACACACAAGGCACATCTCTTTTACAACCACCGAAAACTGAATAATACTATTTACCCTGAACGTATTTAACAGCCGGACCCCATTCTCGGTGTATTTTCAGGAAGGGGGGGCCTTCGTTTAGTGGAGGTCCTGCGGTTACATGCAAACAAGGGGAGATCCCCGACATCTTTTTATTAATTCGCCGCTTCTGGCACCCCCCGGAGCCGACCCTAATACGCACCTTGTTCGCACTAACTCGCTTTACCCTGCTTCATTTGGCTTTTCAGAAGGAAGAAACAACCAAGAAGTCAGAGGAATCCTTCAGTTTCGTTCTCGTAACGAAAGGAGGAATAATCTAGAAGAGATCATTAGGCGAGTAAAATCTAAGAAGGCATAAGTCTTATTATTTATTTTATGCACCATGATAGGGGAGTGTATACATTTTTAATTATCATTAATGATTAAAGTTTCTCAGCTAGAAGTTCCTAGGCCTGGTTTAATTGCTCTTTAACAGCTTAACTCCACCAAGTGCGTACTAAGGTGGTTTTTGCTGGAGTACATATCTATTAAGCTTGGAATGGCTCTTTGGTAATGGCCCTGGTATTAAAACTCTATTGCGTACTATTTAGAATATGTGTGTGTGTAAAGGGCGCGCGCGGTGGTTTTGCAAGGGTGGTCTGCAGATTGGGGAGGGGGCGGTCATTACAGGATGCACGGCTGGAATGAGTTGCCAACTAACGTTGCAAACGTAGTGGTATTAGGGTAGTAGACATGGGGTTTAATAAAACTTGTGTATGTATGTGTATATACATGTGCGCCGCCATTCATGGTGGATACGGGTTCGTGTTTATGATGGAAAATTACAGTTTTCCCCAGTGTTAATATGTTGTTGATTTATAGGTTTGGTTTTGACGCGTAAATACTGCTGCTGGTGATAAAGGGTTGTGTATTGTGCGAGCAAGTGTGCTCCTGAATTGTGGTTGAAATTTACTAGAAGAAAGTATTTTGACGTGAATTATATCAAATTAATACCTCGATTGAATTTTCTTTGTATTAAAATTTATCGACTGAAAAATGGCTAATACATAAATAAGTACAAAGGACTAAAGAACACATCGTAATGCAGTACAGGAAGTCATAATCTGAGAAATCTTTCAAGACACCATTTGTGTTGATATAGGCAACCCAAGGTGGTCATAGAACATTAGAGTCTATTGGTAGAACTGGCAGAGAGTAACAGACATTTTCTCCTACTTACACTGATTTGTGAATATCTTCCACGACGAACTATATTTCGGTAATTTTTAAAATTTTCATAATAATTATTTTCGGTATGGTGCAGAACATGGCCTCTCTTATATCACTAATGCAATATCTTTAATTGCGAATGAAAAACCCTTCTAGAAGAAGACGTACTTAAAGTATTGCATATTTTAAGTAGGTATTTTTTTTCTTAGATTTTTTTGTAGATCTTCCGGTTAGATTTTGAAAAAAGAAAACGCTCAGACTGTTCAAAAAGCGTTTACATGTAAGTCTGTTCTTCATGTCGTAAGGGCATAAAATATCAAGATCGTTCAACACATTTTAACATTTGGTGTTAAAAAATTATAGTATTAATACTCAATCGAATAAACATAGAGAAAATTGCACAGCCTGCCTAAGCAGCGTTTACATGGAAGTCATTCCTTTATGCCGCAAGATCATAATAGATCCAGATCGTTCAAGAGCCTCCTTTTCCCCTCCAGAGATCAAAAAGCTTGATTCACTATTCTTGACCTTTTAAGAGCATCAAGGTTATGACAGACTAGCCAAGCAGTGCTTACATAGAAGTCTTTCCTTTATGTCGCAAGGTCATAATAGATCGAGATCGTTCAACAGACTCACTTTTCCCTTCAAACATCATAATCTTATTCTAAAGACATTAAGGTCATAAAAGGTCTAAACATTTAAGATTAAACATAGTAGTATCAAGAGTAAACTACTCAATTAAATGAACATGGAGAAGATTGGACAGAGTGTTCAAACATATTTTACATGGACGTCTCTCCTTCATGTTGCAAGGCCATAAGCGATTAAGATTGTTCAACAGGCTCATTTTCTTCATAGATAAAAAAGCTTGATCCGCTGTTTTTGATACTTTAAGAGCATTAAGGTTATGACCGACTGCCCAAGCAGAGTTTACATGGAAGCTTTTCCTTTATGTCGAAAGGTCATAAGAGATCGAGAACGATCAACAGACTCACTTTCCCCTTCAAAAATCACAATCTTGACATTCTAAAGACATTCAGGTCATAAAAGGTCCAAGCATTTAAGATTAAACATAGTAGTATCAAGGGTAAACTACTCAATTGAATGAACATGGAGAAGATTGGACAGAGTGTTCAAACATATTTTACATGGACGTCTCTCCTTCATGTTGCAAGGTCATAAGCGATTAAGATTGTTCAACAGGCTCATTTATCCCTTCATAGATCAAAAAGCTTGATCCACTGTTCTTGACCTTTTAAGAGCATTTAGGTTATGACAGACTGCCCAAGCAGCGTTTACATGGAAGCCTTCCTTTCCTTTATGTCGAAAGGTCATAAGAAATCGAGAACGATCAACAAACTTACTTTCCCATTTAAAAATCATACAGTTTGAATCCTGACATTCTATAGACATTAAAGTCATAAAAGGTCCAAACATTTGGCGTTAAAAATAGTATCAAGAGTAAAATACTAAATCGAATAATCATCGAGAAGATTGCACAGACTGCCTAAGCAGCGTTTACATGGAAGTCCTTTCCTCGATGTCGCAAGGTCATAATAAATTGAGATCGTTTTCTCCTTCAGAGATCAGAAAGTTTGATCCACTGTTCTTAACCTCCTATGGACACTAAGGTTATGACCTTAAGGTGAATGAAAAGGTCATAAAAGGTCACCTTTTATAAAAAAGTTCAAAGATTTGATGTTAAACGTAGTAGTATTAAACTGATAATTAATATCTCAAGATAGTTCAACGGGCTCATTTCCCATTCAAAGACCATAAAGTTTGACCTCTATAGACATTCAGGTCATAAAAGGTCCAAACGTTTGGTGTTAAAAATAGTAGTATTAAGAGTAAAATACTGAATTGAATGTACATGGAAAAGTTGCACAGACTGCTCAAGAAGCGTTTATATGTAAGATTCTCGTTCATATTTAAGGTGATCAGAAATTGAAATCGTTCCAACATATTCCCCTTCAGAGATCATAAGCTTCAAGATCAATTAATAAAATCAAAAGGTAGCTTTACTAGAAGATATATTAACCTATATTGACCTTCTCTAGTACTTCAAATGGTCGAAATATGATGCAGAGTAAAGACTGAAGTGCATGTGCAACATACAACTTCACACTGTGATTTAAGCCTTACCTTGATCTTAAAACTCAACTTGACCTTCAAATACCATAAAAGCTCAGATCAATTAATAATAAGATCATAATCTATAATAAGATCAAGATATGACAAAATTCATTTAAGAATTTTGCATAAACGCAACAATTAAATCGCAAGGAATTGCTTAATTTGAGCCAAAACACCTTAAATAGGAAATCGCGTCATATGGACGTCACCTTATTAAAATTAAATTCTGCCCTGAAAATGGTATAAACGCAATAGTTAAGTCATAATGAGTTGCTTATGTGAGTCAAAAAGTCTTAAATACAAATCACGTCATAATGACGTGACTTTGTTATAATTAATTTCTATATTCTGAAAATGGGAGTAAGGAATTCCTTATTAGACTCAAAAAACGTTAAATACAAATCACGTCATAACGACGTCACTTTATTAAAATTAATTTTATGTTCTAAAAATGGCATAAACGCAATAGTTAGATCATGAGTTATTTATGCGGGTCACAAAATCTAAAAAATACAAATCACGTCATTATGACGACATTTTAGTAAAATGGCTTAAATGCAATTGTTAAATCGTAAGTATCTGAAGTGACTTAAAAAACCTTAAATACAAATCACGTCATAATGACGGCACTGTATTGGAACTAATTTCTATGTCCAGAAAATGACATAAACACAAATTATAAACATTACAATTTTTTGCAATCTTTTAAAACTCACAAGGAGCAGCTTTTTCACTAAAGAAGCTGCAAAACATTATTTCGTATATAAGACTTTTCTAGAAACATTTGAAATGTTATCATCATCTTGTTATCCATCATTTTCCAAAACAACGTTAGTGGTGTTATTCTCTTTGGACAGTTAACAAAGCGCAGAGGGTAAGAAACAACGAGAGGGCGGCGCCGCCGCGTATACCTATTAGAAGTAACGAGGGATTTACTTCAAATTTGTTACGTTGTATCGCACTAATTTGCCAAATACCTTTTAGCCCCTTTTGGATCTATCCTCAACCTAGAAACCAAATTTCCGCTTACCCCACCGATTCTATTAGTAGTAGCAGTAGCAAAAGGGCAGATGCCGCGATTCCCAAAATTAGAGTGAGTGGTATACGGGAAGAACTTACTCCGCAAACTAATTAGTGCAATTTACATTAGACTGGTCATTATTGTGACCAGTAATAAAATATATGCGTTTGTATCAGGGAATTTCACAAAATGAAAGTGGTCTCTGGGGGAGAGTTCTTCCCTCGGTATTTTCTTTGTTTTTTGAGTATAAGAACTCAAAAGAGAGTGCTGAGATTTTAAATAAGTAATTAAGTTTACTAATCCTGCGTGAATGGAAGCGACCCCGATTTTAATCCAAGTTTCTATTTAAATTAAATTACTTTAACTAAAAGCTTTTAAAGAGAAGCTATTGCTAAAATATACGAAAAATAATGAAAAATAAATATTTACTAAGGTTTCATAAAGAAAAGAAAAAGAGGAGAGAAAAAGAAAAAAAATTAATTTACAGTAAACAATACGTGAATCCGTAGGAATTTCCTACGTGAAAATTTCATTCCACGCCCTCTCTTTTATATAATAAAAATTAAAACCCGTCTTAAGCACGGCACATTTGTGACGAAGTTAAACTTTCTTTTCATTTAGGAAAAATTGCAGTTGTAGCACGGAGGGTGCTATTGAATGCAAATTTATTGCAAGAATTAACAACTTGGGAAGGAGAGGAGAAACAAGAGCAAATGCAAAGTTTCAACTTTGAAAAGGAGTGTAGCGTAATAACGTTTTCATTTAGTCTTGCGGGTTAAATCCATTAAATGGTTTTTTATGCGTCTGAAAAGTCCAGGTGTGTATTTTACATTATTCAATTCGTATATGTCGATCAATGATCGCTTACAATAGTACCTCATCAATCATTGACAATAATAGATTATATATTAGCTAACAATAGCAAAATGTATAATAACAATGAAATAATTAAGCAACCACTGTATGGGATTGAGAATATAAGTTTCCACTTGGATAATTGCTGGTTCTTCAAATTTGAAATTCACCTAGTCAACCTTCATTAACTACGTAAGATAATCGGAATAAATATTAATATTGCTGATATTTTCTCAGCATCAGCTAGAAAGGTCATATAGGTTCTCTTCCTATTGAATTGGCGCTAGCATAAAAGCTCTACTATTGGCAAAGATCGAAAGCATTTGTTCCCAATGAGGTCCAAAGGGGAAGTCATATTTCAATAACACTTGAATCCGAACTCCAAAGGCTACATGGGATGGAATATTGACGTACCATTCTACAATCTCCGAAAATAGTAACAAAATTGGTATTCACCTTTTCAGGCAAACGTGACTATAAGTGATGGCAAGTAATAAAAGATACTGTACTTCTAAATGACAGCTGAACTCAATTTTCCTGAAACTTATTGGTTGGAGTCAGGAAAGTAGGAAGTGGGATCTCAACTTCGGCAATTAATGCATTGGGAGACTTAAATTATAAACTTACTTCATTAGCATTTTCACTAGTATTATCGTATTGTTACGTTCTTTTTAAAATAATAACAAAAGTGCTGGTTAAATCTTCTATTAATAAGAAATATTTATTTACAAACACTAATGAATACACTATAAATTAACGCTATGATTATAAACCATTAAAACTATTATTTACAGGCTATGAATTTCTAATACAACATTTATCTTTACATTCACTATTTATTTCGCGATACACAGTTCATGACTTGCTGTTGACTGCCTCTTTTTATCGGCGAAGTCGGTTATATACCCTCCTACAAACGTACTAGAAGCCGCTAGAAACTACTATATATTTCTAGAATAAACGCGTCTCGTTCACATGCTTGGTGCGATGAGTCATTCTCTCGAATGCCGTAGAATATTCCATTTGTTGTTCGAGAAGAGGTTCTTTCTTTTTCTCTCTTGTTACAGTATCAAAGATATGCTATATTAGGTTAAGTTAGTTTTGATTCTTAATGTTGGGTTCTGTTTCGTTAAGTAAGGCTTCAGTCGATAAGATCTTTTAGCCATTCCCCATATCTTGCACTTCCGTAGTTTTTCATTGAAACCCCGCCCACTTAATCCTTATCAACCACTGACTCCGGCTACTCAATTTTAGACCCATCCGGTACTAGTCTCATTCGATTTACTAACTACTTAACTCATAGAGTAATTTCTTGATACTTTTTCTTGTTTACGTCCTCTGGATATCCTCGAATTTTTCTCAAAACATTACCCAGTTTAAAGCTTCTCTTCCTGATAGTTTTTTGTAGTAAAGTTTAGAGATCTCAATTAAACGAGAGGGTAGGTCAGAAATAAGAAAATTATTCTTCGATAAATTCCGATAAACCTTGACCCACAAATTTACTTGACCTTTACTTGCCTTACAGCTTTTGTGAAAGATGACTCTCAAACAAAAGATCAACTTGGAGCCAGAGGTAATTAATTAGTTCTTAAGTCATTTTTCGTGTCCTATCGATGTGGGTCCGCTGGTCAAAGACATGTTTTGTGACCTTTGGAGGTTAGAAATGATTTTCTAATAGTGCCATCTTCAACACCATCGATTGTATGGAAATGTATGTCAAACTTTAAATTGATCCATAAGAAGTGTCATGCATCATCAAACTTTATGTAACCTCGCCTGAACTCTAAAACGCACATGCGATTTTCTTTTCAGCTAATTATCTGTTGGATACAGACGCGTAGGTCGTTTATGACTTTTCTTGTCCTAATGATCAAATAATCAACCATTTATCACGTTTAAAGCTACGAGTGACCTTATGTGACCTCGGAAGATCAAATGTGATTTTTGCAACTAATTACTAATCAAACTATTTCGCATCTTCGAGATCATATAAGAGCATTTTTTAAATGATCTTTTATAACTGCCTGTAAGGTTTTTTAAATGACACGACTATCATTGAATTTACATCGTTTAACATTCGTGACCTTATTTACTGCAATGATATAGGTACCTAAATTTTTCCAAAATCACAATAAATATCTGTTTTATTTTAGGTACGTTTATGATATTTTAGGTATCAAATGCTTTCTCTAACTAACAAATATAATTATTGCATGGCCATGTGACCTTTCATGGGCATCTAAAAGAAGAGAAAAGATAATACAAGTAAGTACATACTACATTATCGTAAATGTTCTGCTTAACCTTTGTTTAGAATTTCAATTCTGTATCAAACAAGTCTCACAAGGTAATTACCGTTTGTGACCTTATGTGACCTTTATGTCAAATGCGGCTTTTTATGGCAGAATATCAATTTGCTCTTAACAATAAAAAATGTATGGTGGCTACCTATCTTATATGATTTTAAACATTTAATAATTAGGTATGTCATGTTCTTCAGGTCAGGTGGCATGTCACCTTTATGACCTCTAGTTTTCAAATGCTACTTTTTACATATTAATTTATTAAATCTGTAATAAGAATGGCAGAAATTATCTACCTTATATCAATACTATATGACCTCTGAAAAAGGTCAAGTACGATATCTACAGCAAGTAGTATCTTTTTAACAGTTAGTAGTAGCAACGGATGATATCTACAAGTTACACATCAATGAGGCCTACAAATAAATGGAAGCTGTGATTTTTCTGCGGCATCTTACAGGTTAAAACCATATGGCATGATGACCTTTAGAGGTCAAATGCGTATTTTGAGTGACGTAGTGCTATTAGCACTGCTAGAACAACTAAGAGTATTATTCTCTTCGGATGAAATCGGTCTAAAACGGAAAGGTAAACGTAGTTTACTTGTCAGGTAGATTCAGAGAACTCATGAGTCATTATAAGATTTTCTTGAGAACCCTTACGCTTTGTTTTGCCATTACATACATTTGGGATTCCATAAGCGTCTATCATGGGAGGGAAGAGTGGGAGGGTTTTAGGACGAATCAAATCAAATTTTATATAAGAATTAGGATTGGTTACTAAAGTGTTAAAATTAGTTTCTCAAATATACAGTGGCGCCGCGTAGGTGGAGGAACTTGTAAATTCAAACATCTTTGTGGAAAAAATTAAAACAAGAAAATATGGGAATTTTTGATTAATAAAAAAACATCAAACTTTTCTTGAACAAAAAAATATCCAGTACTCACCTCAAATGCAACTGTTAATGCAGCTTTTTCTTGACGAAGCTGCTCTGCTTTGCTTTTATAAACGAGCATAGACCGGACAGTTTCTTCCATCCTGCAACAATAAAAACACACAATTCGTTAAATTAGTTTTGTCAAGCAACGGTAATTTTCTTTTTTTCTTTCAAAATATAATCACAAGAGAGTTCCCAACGACTTTGTAACACAAAAGGATAGCATTCTTTCAAGCTTCGACAATAATTAGACATAAAAGTATATGAAACATCAAAACAACTCGAGCGTGCGTGCGTACAAGCTGGAAATATATTCCTCTGAAAGTGAAGATGAACGAAAAGGCAAGGACGTAAGTGGCATTGCCTCATTACCCTTCACAGGAGTAAGTCAAGAGGCGCAGATGGAAGTGAGGGTCCTCCAGATGCCCTCTGTCAGCCACTTTCTTCTGATGCCACTTGATGTCAGAATCCTCCAACTCTAGTAAAAGATCCATTTGAAAATGTTTTGTCTTATGGCAATTTAAATTTTAAAAATATCTTTTGATCGATTTTCCTGCGTTTAAATTTACTACAAATCGGCTAATTTAGAATTTCAGATGTAGTAAATCGTCAAAGTGAGTTATCGGGCAACTAACGTTTGAATCTAAATTTGGAGTGGTTTTAGTATTCGTGCCTTTGGCTTTGATTGTCGAAGCGTAATCGTGCTGCTGCTACACACAGAAAAGGGAACTAATGCCAATGACGAAAAAGCCAAGGGGGACGTTATTGGGCGATAAAGCGCCGTGCGTCGTAAAGATCTTAGTTTACGGTCCTTATAAGAACTAATAAGTTGGCGACCACTGCAATAAAGAAAAGAAAAGGAGTTCTGGACGACCTAATGCGATTATGACGTTTAGTGTTATGTCAGAAACGATAGTGAAAATGATCGACGCGCACACACACAAAAAAAGAAAATTAGAGCGAGAAATATCGTCACCTTTTTCCGTGATTTATCGTCGTCGTCACGCTAAAATACCGAATGATCTATTTCACCGATATTACAATAATAAAGGTATCACCTGCTGCGTAAGTTAATAGAAACACATAAAATGTAAAAGACCGGTGTGAATTTGCAGATCACGTAACATCTGCCGTTAATGCTGCAACAAAATGATTGAAGGGTGGTGGTGGGTTTCGATATCGCACACTCGTTTCGGTCCCTACTGTATCAGATTGCCTGCCTACCCCAACACGGGGATTTGGAAAACTAGTATTTGTACAGGAAATAGAAGTCTCTTGACAAATTTTGTTCGATTATTTTCTTCTTGTAAAGTAGTAATTCGACACTACTTGAAGTTGGTAACTGAACTGCAACGAGTTCTGACTTTTTTTTAACAGACTTTTATATAAAATACTGATTTTCTGAATGTCTCATTTTAAAACGGCAACCTTTAAAGATTTCTTGATATTCATTAAAAGCCATTTGTTTGATAAAGTTTTTCTAACTAGTTTTAGCGGATACTTCAAGTAGAGCTTAAAAGCTCTACTAGCTTTTTAAAAAAGCATTATAGAAAGGTATATTTAAAATCTCTATAAATCTTTCTAACATGGAGCTTTTTTGAATAAGATTATTGGTACGAAAGCTGCAAATAGCATACTTTAGAAAGCAAGCACTTAAGAGCCAACTATTAAAAAACAAACTAGAAAGAAGCTTTAAAGGAATTTAATTATTCGTTACAAAAAGCTGGCTTTGTAGGCTTGAACTAATAGCGGATACTTCAAGTAGAGCTTTTAAAAGCACTATAAAAAGATATATTGAAAATCTCTATAAAACTTTCTAACATAGAGCTTTTTTGAGTAAGATTATTGGTAGGAAAGCTGCAAACAGCATATTTCAGAAAACAAGCACTTAAGAGCCAACTATTAAAAAACAAACAAGAAAGAAGCTTTGAAGGAATTTAATTATTCGCTAGAAAAAGGTGGCTTTGTAGGCTTGAACTAATAGCGGATACTTCAAGTAGAGCTTTTAAAAATCATTAGAGAAAGGTATATTTAAAATGTCTATAAAAATTTCTAACATGGAGCTTTTTTGAATAAGATTATTGGTAGGAAAGCTGCAAATAGCATATTTTAGAAAGCAAGCACTTAAGAGCCAACTATTAAAAAACAAACTAGAAAGAAGCTTTAAAGAAATTTAATTATTCGTTAGAGAAAAGTGACTTTGTAGGCTTGAACTAATAGCAGATACTTCAAGTACAGCTTTTAAAAATCATTATAGAAAGGTATATTAAAAATCTCTATAAAACTTTCTAACATGGAGATTTTTTTTGAATAAGATTATTGGTAGGAAAGCTGCAAATAGCATATTTTAGAAAGCAAGCACTTAAGAGCCAACTATTAAAAAACAAACTAGAAAGAAGCTTTAAAGGAATTTAATTATTCGTTAGAAAAAGCTTGGTTTGTAGGCTTTAACTAATAGCGGATACTTCAAGTAGAGCTTTGGAAAAAATTATAGAAAGGTATATTTGAAATCTCTATAAAGATTTCTAACATGGAGCTTTTTTGAATAAGATTATTGGTAGGAAAGCTGCAAATAGCATACTTTAGAAAGCAAGCACTTAAGAGCCAACTATTAAAAAACAAACTAGAAAGAAGCTTTAAAGGAATTTAATTATTTGTTAGAAAAAGGTGGATTTGTAGGCTTGAACTAATAGCGGATACTTCAAGTACAGCTTTTAAAAAGCACTATAAAAAGGTATATTTAAAATGTCTATAAAAATTTCTAACATGGAGCTTTTTTGAATAAGATTATTGGTAGGAAAGCTGCAAATAGCATATTTTAGAAAGCAAGCACTTAAGAGCCAACTATTAAAAAACAAACTAGAAAGAAGCTTTAAAGAAATTTAATTATTCGTTAGAGAAAAGTGACTTTGTAGGCTTGAACTAATAGCGGATACTTCAAGTACAGCTTTTAAAAATCATTATAGAAAGGTATATTAAAAATCTCTATAAAACTTTCTAACATGGAGATTTTTTTTGAATAAGATTATTGGTAGGAAAGCTGCAAATAGCATATTTTAGAAAGCAAGCACTTAAGAGCCAACTATTAAAAAACAAACTAGAAAGAAGCTTTAAAGGAATTTAATTATTCGTTAGAAAAAGCTTGGTTTGTAGGCTTTAACTAATAGCGGATACTTCAAGTAGAGCTTTGGAAATCATTATAGAAAGGTATATTTGAAATCTCTATAAAGATTTCTAACATGGAGCTTTTTTGAATAAGATTATTGGTAGGAAAGCTGCAAATAGCATACTTTAGAAAGCAAGCACTTAAGAGCCAACTATTAAAAAACAAACTAGAAAGAAGCTTTAAAGGAATTTAATTATTTGTTAGAAAAAGGTGGCTTTGTAGGCTTGAACTAATAGCGGATACTTCAAGTACAGCTTTTAAAAAGCACTATCAAAAGGTATATTTAAAATGTCTATAAAAATTTCTAACATGGAGCTTTTTTGAATAAGATTATTGGTAGGAAAGCTGCAAATAGCATATTTTAGAAAGAAAGCACTTAAGAGCCAACTATTAAAAAACAAACTAGAAAGAAGCTTTAAAGAAATTTAACTATTCGTTAGAGAAAAGTGGCTTTGTAGGCTTGAACTAATAGCAGATACTTCAAGTAGAGCTTTTAAAAAACACTATAAAAAGATATATTGAAAATCTCTATAAAACTTTCTAACATATAGCTTTTTTGAATAAGATTATTGGTAGGAAAGCTGCAAATAGCATATTTTAGAAAGCAAGCACTTAAGAGCCAACTATTAAAAAAACAAACAAGAAAGAAGCTTTGAAGGAATTTAATTATTCGCTAGAAAAAGGTGGCTTTGTAGGCTTGAAGTAATAGCGGATACTTCAAGTAGAGCTTTTAAAAAGCACTATAAAAAGATATATTGAAAATCTCTATAAAACTTTCTAACATGGAGCTTTCTTGAATAAGATTATTGGTAGGAAATCTGCAAATAGCATATTTTAGAAAGCGAGACCTAAGAGTCAGCTATTAAAAAACAAACTAGAAAGTAGCTTTGAAGGAATTTAATTATTCGCTAGAAAAAGGTGGCTTTGTAGGCTTGAACTAATAGCGGATACTTCAAGTAGAGCTTTTAAAAGCACTATAAAAAGATATATTGAAAATCTCTATAAAACTTTCTAAGATAGAGCTTTTTTGAATAAGATTATTGGTAGGAAATCTGCAAATAGCATATTTTAGAAAGCAAGCACTTAAGAACCAGCTATTAGGAAACAAACAAGAAAGAAGCTTTGAAGGAATTTAATTATTCGATAGAAAAAGGTGGCTTTGTAGGCTTGAAGTAATAGCGGGTACTTCAAGTAGAGCTTTTAAAAAGCACTATAGAAAGATATATTGAAAATCTCTATAAAACTTTCTAAGATAGAGCTTTTTTGAATAAGATTATTGGTAGGAAATCTGCAAATAGCATATTTTAGAAAGCAAGCACTTAAGAACCAGCTATTAGGAAACAAACAAGAAAGAAGCTTTGAAGGAATTTAATTATTCGCTAGAAAAAGGTGGCTTTGTGGGCTTGAAGTAATAGCGGATACTTCAAGTAGAGCTTTTAAAAAACACTATAAAAATATATATTGAAAATCTCTATAAAACTTTCTAACATATAGCTTTTTTGAATAAGATTATTGGTAGGAAAGCTGCAAATAGCATATTTTAGAAAGCAAGCACTTAAGAGCCAACTATTAAAAAACAAACTAGAAAGAAGCTTTGAAGGAATTTAATTATTTGTTAGAAAAAGGTGGTTAGGAAAAAAGGTGGAAGAGGATACTTTAATATCACCGGATTTTTAAAAATCGCATCTCCCTCGGAAGGCAATGGCAAACCACCAAGGTGTACCTTGCCCAGGAAATCTCCCTGAAATAAAAAAAAATCCAAGTACTATGTACTTGGGGTGGTTCGGAGTCCACCTTAAGCTGTATGTCCCCTATACTTGTGATCACTGAATACGCACAACACAAATATAGGAGTAAAATGCCAACGCTCTGCAAAAGAGCACGGCACGCAGCAGAATAAAATGTTCTAACATAGAGCTTTTTCAAACTTGCTTATTGGTAAAAATAACGCCACTAGTAGATTTTAGAAAGCAAGCACTTAAGTGCCAACTATTAAAAACAAACTATAAGCTTGGAAGGAATTTAATTATTGGTTAGAAAATGGTGGATTTGTATGCTTGAAGTAATACCGGATACCTTAAGTAGAGCTTTTAAAAATAATTCTAGAAGGATGATTAACAAAAACTGTAATCAGTGTATCTTTCAAAAAAGTACTTTAATATAAGAAATTCTTTAGAAATGCAGCTTTTATGTATCATTCATTTTTCAGTGCAGTTATCTAAAATTTGAGTTTCTGTAAGCGTTTCAAAACTTAGTAAATTAGAAAGGTTGGTGGTCCGATTCCCGAAAAAAGGTAAGTACAACATTTCGAAGCGGAGCTTTTATAAAGTAAGGATCTACCACTAGAGGTCTTTACGAAACAATAATTCTTTGTAGGAAGGGAGATTTACTGAACTAGAAGATAAGATTTGAGACACATTTAGTGAGCTTTCGGTGATTACAGCTCTTTAAAGAGGGATTTTAAATGATTAAGTTTTCGACAAAAAAAATCGAAAAAATTAAGATACAAACTTTGTATAAAAGTAAGTTTCTGAAGATGCTTTTGAAAGCGATCGTTTTGTACAGTAAGCACCTTAGAAGGGTTCATAAATCTTTATGCAGTGAGAGCTTTTATAAATCCAACTTTCAAGAACTCTTTACGAAATAAACGTTTACAACATCAAGTTTTTGAAAGAAATTTTTGTCAAGTCCGGTCAAAGTTGTGTGACCAGCTTCGTCGGAAATGACCCCAAAGATTTTTAAACTTAAATTAAACATTCTGTACCTATTTTTGCATATTTGGATTTTACGGGCTAAGATTAGTATAACCACGTTGCCAAATTTAAATTTCGTTGGGAAATAAATTTTTTCAATCTTTTTTATCTCAGAAGGCCGAGAAGAGTGTGTATATTGTTTCCATCCTCAGTTATCCTGCAGCTATGTTGTAACACCAACTGAATAATTATAGACAATTCTGTTAAAATTGGTATTTATATATTAAGAATCACGATAATTAATTCGGTTATTATCAGGGGCGGATCAAGAGAATTATTTGGGGGGGGGGAAATTTTTAGAAAAATAATTGTTTTAAATAAATAATAATTAAACAAACATTGTTTGTTTTTATCCTATATGTATATTTATTTATGAATGTTATATATTGCAAAATATTTAATAAACATTAACTACTTTTACATTCAAAATTGATTTAACTATAATACTAAAGTATACAGGATTAAAATTCTGGGGAGGGGGGGGAAATTCTCTCCATCCCCCCGTGGATCCGATCCTATTATTATAGCTGTTTTAATTCCATGATTTGTAGTCTATTTATAAAGTTAACACAATTTAATCAATAAATCTTCAGTATAACTCATTCAAATTGTACATTAATACTATTTGAAATTGAAAGTTGTTCTTTGTGATTTACGAGCTCGTATAGTTATGTTATAATCAATTCAAAATGCAGTGTAATAAGAACAAAACGTGGATACCATCAAGACGGGCTAACTGTGAGATGGTTCTCATATTTGAATAGTTAGCGAAACTCCCATCAATAAATCATGTTTTTGCAGAGAAGCCAAATTTAATAACTCCACCTACCACTCCCGTTTCTTTTATCTTTATTATAAAAAGCGCCTACACTGCAATATGCTCTTGTAATAGTGTGATTTTTAATTGCAATTTCAAGCTCGGAAATAACGAAGCGAGTTCTCTCCTTGTGTAAACATCAAATCATTATTAACAGTTCTGCGAGTTATACACAAATTGGCATTACAGAAATATTTTAAATTTCACATTTCAGCGAGCGAAAATTTAATTTTGTTTTTCGTCGCACAGACGAAAAGAGGAAAAAAGAGAGAAAACCAAAGTAGCTACTATTGCAAGCAGCACAGAATATTTATTATTTTGCTTGCTCTCATTAAAACTTTTAAAAATATAAAACAATATAAGGGGATGGGGTTAAAATGACCAATAAAGAGAAAATTACAAATAAATTACCTCCATCCAAAATAAAATTAATTTCGATCGAGCATTTCCGAACTCATAAAATGTTATTACAACAACATTGTTTTAACACAGATTCGAATGAATTTCAAACTGACGAAAAAAGCGGGGGCTAAAGTGGAAAAAAGCTTGTTTGTTGCCAGAAAGAGCGAAAAAGAAGAAAAACAAAACAAAACACTGAGTTCGGGAATACAAAATGAGGGTTTTGGTAGTAAAAAAACACGCTAAAAAGTGAAACAGCAAGTTTATATGCGCTATAAAAATGTTATAAAACAAAATAAACTTTAAATCTTCAGTCCATTGCTGAAAGAAAAACGGGGGGTCGGTAATAATCCCGGGGTGTTTTTCTTGTTTTGGATGCAATGATGAATACGGTAAACAAGGAGATGGAGCGAGACGGACTCGGTTTGAGACTTTACTTTCAAACAAGAGAACGCGAGCGGAGGAGTATAATCTAAAGAGGATTTAAGGAGCAGGACAAACATTTAACCGCTTCAGGCGCGAATCCGGCAGTCCGGGTATTCAAAGTAGTTGTTAGATTATCCGCAACGCCCCTAAATCCTTGCTCAAGTATGGGAAAGTTTGGTTAACTCAAGGGAAAATTAAACTATTTCGCGAATTTGAGGAAAGTAAACGAAATAGTATGTGATGGACTTTAGAGGATATTAAAGTACACTTGCGTTTGTAGGCTGTTTGTTAGTTAATAGATGTAGAGTTTAATACAGGTAGTTCATACCTAAAAATTTTAAATTGGAGGCAATTCTAAACTTTGTAACTCCTTGAAGTGTTATCTAAGTATATGAAGACTCCAACGGCCCCAGTTTCTCGTATTTAACTATAGTTCATAATTAAAAATTTTAGTAACATACATTGTCGTTAATTTAGGTATTTTATAATAAAGTTCATGACATTTATTAGAATTATTTTTTAAAACATAAAAGACCATGTCTTGTAGCGGCCTCTGTTACTCATAATATTGCCATTTATGCTTGAAATCTAGATCTCTTTTCATTTAAAACTTTAATACATATAGTAGAACGCGCTATAGCTGTGGTGGAGCAGTGGTGGTATATAATTCTTCTGGTTACGCTATGTCTGTTTTAAAGCTTGTCGGCCGTTTTACTTTATTTTGGAGTGGCGATTTAAAGCGGCGGGACACTTTCAGAGTGTTAAAGTATTAAAAAATTAGTGGCACTTACGCTTGAAAATTAAGACACTAAAATTTAATCAAAAATTATTACCTGTGTTGAAGTACACAATTCGTAAATGAGCAACATCTAACCAGTGGCGGGGCACTTTCAGGTTGTTAAAGTATTAAAAATTAGTGGCACATACGCTTGAAAATTAAAGACACTAAAATTTAATCAAAAATTATTACCTGTGTTGAAGTACACAATTCGTAAATGAGCAACATCTAACCAGTGGCGGGGCACTTTCAGGTTGTTAAAGTATTAAAAATTAGTGGCACTTACGCTTGAAAATTAAGACACTAAAATTTAATCAAAAATTATTACCTGTGTTGAAGTACACAATTCGTAATTGAGCAACATCTAACCAGTGGCGGGGCACTTTCAGGTTGTTAAAGTATTAAAAATTAGTGGCACATACGCTTGAAAATTAAGACACTAAAATTTAATCAAAAATTATTACCTGTGTTGAAGTACACAATTCGTAAATGAGCAACATCTAACCAGTGGCGGGGCACTTTCAGGTTGTTAAAGTATTAAAAATTAGTGGCATTTACACTTGAAAATTAAGACACTAAAATTTAATCAAAAATTATTACCTGTGTTGAAGTACACAATTCGTAAATGAGCAACATCTAACCAGTGGCGGTGCACTTTCAGGTTGTTAAAGTATTAAAAATTAGTGGCACATACGCTTGAAAATTAAGACACTAAAATTTAATCAAAAATTATTACCTGTGTTGAAGTACACAATTCGTAAATGAGCAACATCTAACCAGTGGCGGGGCACTTTCAGGTTGTTAAAGTATTAAAAATTAGTGGCACATACGCTTGAAAATTAAGATACTAAAAGTTAATTAAAAATTATTACCTGTGTCAAAATACATAGTTCGTAAATGAGCAAAATATAACTAGTGACGGGACACTTTCAGGGTGTTGCACTCCCATAAGGGTTTGTGTGGAACTCGGACACTGCCAAATGTCGTAAAAGGGGAAAGGATAATGTATGTAAGTTAATTAGAAATTATTACTTGTGTTGATATTCGTAAAATGAGCAAAAACTAATAAGTGGCGGGGCACTGTCAGAGGGTTGAAGCATTAAAAAACCTAGTGGCAGCCACGCTTGAAAATTAAGACATTAAATTTAATCAAAAATTATTACCTGTGTTGAATACACAATTCGTAAATGAGCAAAATCTAACCAGTGGCGGGGCACTTTCGGGGTGTTAAAGTATTAAAAAATTAGTGGCACTTACGCCTGAAAATTAAGACACTAAAAGTTAATTACGAAGTATTACTTGTGTTGAAATACACGGATCATAAAATGAACAAAATCTAATCAAAGACGGGGCACTGTCAGGAGGTTGAAGTATTAAAAAATCTAGTGGCACCCACACTTGAAAATTAGACACTAAAATTTAATCAAAAATTATGATGTGTTGAAATACACAGTTCGTAAAGAGCAAACCATAAATAGTGGCGAAGCACTTTCAGGGTCTTACAATATTAAAAGAATTTGTGGGACCTACACTTGAAAAATAAGACACTAAAATTTAACCAAACACTATTACCTGTGTTAAAGTACACAATCAATGAGTAAAATCGAAAGTGGCGAAAATTAGTGGCACTTACGCTTGAAAATTAAGACACTAAAAGTTAATCAAAAATTATTACCTGTGTCGAAATACACAGTTCGTAAATGAGCAAAATCTAACCAGTGGCGGGGCACTGTCAGAGAGTTGAAGCATTAAAAAATCTCTAGTGGCACCCACACTTGAAAATTAAGACACTAAAATCTAACCAAAAATTATGATGCGTGTTGAAATACACAGTTCGCCAAGAGCAAACCATAAACAGTGGCGAAGCACTTTCAGGGCCTTAAAATATTAAAAAATTAGTGGCACTTACGCTTGAAGATTAAGACACTAAAATTTAATGAAAAATTATTACTTGTGTTGATATACACAGTTCGTAAAATGAGCAAAAACTAATCAGTGGCGGGGCACTGTCAGAGGGTTGAAGCATTAAAAAATCTAGTGGCACCCACGCTTGAAAATTAAGACACTAGAATCTAATCAAAAATTATGATGTGTGTTGAAATACACAGTTCGTCAACAGCAAACCATAAACAGTGGCGAAGCACTTTCAGGGTATTAAGTATTAAAAAACTAGTGGCACCTATGCTTGAAAACCAAGACACTAAAATTTAACCAAAAACTATTATCTGTGTTAAAATACACAGTTCGTAAATGAATAAAATATAACTAGTGGCGGGGTACTTTCAGGATGTTAAAGTATTAAAAATTAGTGCCACCTACGCTTGAAAATTGAGACACTAAAAGTTAATTAAAAATTATTACTTGTATTGAAATACACGGATCATAAAATGAACAAAATCTAATCAATGACGGGGCACTGCCAGGAGGTTGAAGTATTAAAAAATCTAGTGGCACCCACACTTGAAAATTAAGGCACTAAAATTTAATCAAAAATTATGATGTGTTAAAATACACAGTTCGTAAAGAGCAAAATATAACCAGTGGCGGGGCACTTTCAGGGTGTTAAAGTATTTAAAAAACTAGTTGCACTTACGCTTGAAAATTAAGACAGTAAAAGTTAATTACAAATTATTACTTGTGTTGATATACACGGTTTGTAAAATGAGCAAAATCTAATCAGTAGCGGAGCACTGTCAGAGGGTTGAAGAATTAAAAAATCTAGTGGCACTTACGCTTAAAAATTAAGACAATAAAATTTAATCAATAACTATGATGTGCGTTGAAATACACAGTTCGTAAAGAGCAAACCATAAACAGTGGCGAAGCACTTTCAGGGTCTTAAAATATTAAAGGAATTAGTGAAACCTATACTAGAAAAATAAAACACTAAAATTTAATCAAAAATTATTACCTGTGTTGAAATACACAATTCGTAAATGAGCAAAATCTAATCAGTGGCGGGGCACTGTCAGTCTTAATATATTAAAGGAATTAGTGGAACCTTCACTTGAAAAATAAGACACTAAAATTTAATCAAAAATTATTACCTGTGTTGAAGTACTCAATCGTAAATGAACAAAATCTAACCAGTAGCGGGGCACTTTCAGGGTGTCAAAGTATTAAAAAATTAGTGGCACTTACGCTTGAAAATTAAAACACTAAAAGATAATCAAAAATTATTACCAGTGTCGAAATACACAGTTCGTAAATTAGCAAAATATAACCAGAATCGGGGCACTTTCAGGGTGTTAAAGTATTAAAAAAATTAGTGGCACTTACGCTTGAAAATTAAGACAGTAAAAGTTAATTACAAATTATTACTTGTGTTGATATACACAATTCGTAAAATGAGCAAAATCTAATCAGTGGCGGGGCACTGTCAGGAGGTTGAAGTATTAAAAAATCTAGTGGCACCCATGCTTGAAACTTAAGACAATAAAATTTAATCAAAAATTATTACCTGTGTCGAAATACACAGTTCGTAAATGAACAAAATCTAACCAGTGGTGGGGCACTTTCAAGGTGTTAAAAGTATTAAAAAATCAGAGCATCCACGCTTGAGGATTAAGACATTCAAATTAAATCCAAAATTATTAGCTATGTTAGCTATGTAAAACAGCCTTGGCAGTGTAATGTCTGGCGTGCCAGACTTTCACCCAAGCGGCCCGCGATCGACTCCCGGCGCCGGCAGATCTGGTTAAGGTTTTCTGCAGTTTTCCTTAGTTGTGACACCAATGTAGGATTTGCGCTGTTCCATCTGTAAGTCGGCTGCAGCCGCACATTGGGCCTACTTATTATTATGTAATCGCGGCGATTATTATTAAATAATCGCCCCCTCCCTCCCGCACAAGCTTATAGCTTCTGGGGCCTTGGTTTAGGTTATGGGTTGTAGTAGTTATTATGTTATTATTATTATGTTGAAATACACAGTTCGTAAATGAGCAAAATGTAACCAGTGGCGGGGCACTTTCAGGGGATATGAGTTTACAAAAATTAGTAGTGACACCTATGCTTTAAAAGCTTCGACATTAACATTTTACCGAGAATTCTTGATACATTCGCCTTGCTTCTACACAATTTCCAAAAGCTCTAACAGGCATGATCTTCAATAATTATGAATACATCAGTGATCGTCATCCTCGAACGTGTAAAGTGTGTTATTTAAAGTGACGTACTTTGCAAGCAACGAACAATTGGCAATTAAATTATTGTTTGGAGTAATGACTGATGCAAATTTATTGAAATTTTGGTATGCGCTGTAGATACGAATCCGTAAATAAAACCACGCAAGTAACAAAAACTCCGGTAACAGAGATTACTAACATTAACATTACGTAAAGAAACGAAACAAAATTTATTTTTACAGCTTTATTAGTTTAAATAACAAGATTACTTATTTTTCTGATTTCGGATGTCTTTCCTGTTTTAAACGAGTTAAACATAAAAACAGTTAACGATAATAAAAAAAACTCACGAGGCGTTTAAATGGTAAAGCAGTTGGGCAGTTTAAAAATACTAGTGCCAAAATCTAAAGAACAGTGGAGTGCCATTTTTTTCCTCTCTCCTTAAATAACTACATACACGCGGAGGCAAAACTGCTTGCTCTAGACCATATTATGGTACACAGACATACAAACATATTGTGTAATTTTCAGAACTTAATTCCCAATTAGCTTAAAGTAATTTAAAGAAATCATTATTTTGTTGCGATTTTTAAAGCCAGTATCTCGATAAAGCGCAATCTTAATATAAACTGTTTTAAGAGGATGCGGAACAATTTTGAATCGCCCTGTATAAATTACGTCTACGTTACGTGTTTATCATGTTATTGTCAAGCCATGCTGTCAATCAAGTAGGAAGACCTTTCCAATCTACTTATATAACTACAGAAACAGATTTTCCCAATGATGTTAGATGTATAGATAGATTACATACAAGAATATCAATTTCAAATTTCACAATACTTTTGCCTTTTTGATCTTCGAGAGTCATTCATTGAGATGCTTTATCTTCTAACTAATCTCTCATATAAAGAAGAGAATAATAACAATAACAATACCTACTACATTGCAAAAGAAGATATTTGCTATGAAGGGATTTTTCAATTAAACTGGCATTGCTCTGACGGGGTTGAGGGGTACAAATATAAGAAACCAATTTCTAAGCAGAATCTCTCGTAAAACGGATATATAACACTGCATGATTGGTCCCGAAGTGCATTTTATCCACTTCAATTCTTTTTACGGCCCAGTTTATGTAAAAAGTGCTACATCAAAAGCACTGGCTTGATGGATAGTCTACGTGATTTTTAATATATTTTCATTCTTTATTTACTTCTAGATTAAATTTAATTTTATGTAAATACGATTCCCAAATAGTGACGAAATTTACATATATAGGAAATTGAAATCCATGCCTGGTAGCAACAAAATAAGCAGCAACCAGCTACTGCCATCGTTTTTATGTACACCGAAATTTAAAGGAGGATTGAAAATTCTAATAAGTTTCGAACGCCGTAGTAGTAGGATGAAAATACCGACGTAGATTATTGCAAAATGGAATTCAACAAGGGGCCTTCAACCAGGAATGTAAAGCAAGAATCAATATCTGTGATCCGGCAAACTCAGACTACTAAAATATACTAGTACTCGAGCCGGCGAGGAAATTCATCGTTCTCCCGTCTTTAGTGGGAAACATTAGGAAAAGCGTGGGAGCAAGAAGGGTGTATGTAGGATGTACTACTATAATATAGAGATGTTTCTGGAACTTAATCGAGATTTTATACCCGGCACTGTTGTCAGTAATACGTCATGCGAGAAATCAGTTCTCGATATATTATTTACTGTCAAATCATTTATGTCTGAATGAGCATGTATATGTTCATCAAGTACGAAGCAACAGGATTATTATTGGAACGCGTTATATGTGCACATCTAAAATGTCTGCGTACATTCTTCGAAGCTTCATTTAAGATCAGGTTTTTCTAAAAAAAAAAGAAGTTTTGAGAATAGTCGCGAAGAATTAGCAAAATGTTATAGCAATAGAATCTGAAAGAAAATCCGAATGTAACCAAGATTACTGGACTTGTCACTGCAGAACTTCTCATCGGAGTTTCACAGCTAAATCCAGATTTGTTTCGTATAGTAGGCTGAAAGCCGACCGACTAGTCCCTTATCTAACCTCAAAAAAGTAAAATCTGTTATCTGATTCAGTCTTAAAGTAAGATCTTATTGGTGACATTCTTTCAATTTTTAAAAGTTCCTTTTTTCACAGCCTCATCTAGATTACTACATTTCATGAATTACATTCTTGAAAAAGCTTCGAATCTCCCTTACTAAAAAGATTTTTTTTGCTAAAATGTTTTTTTTTTCAAAAAAGTAGGTTCTCTTTCAAAATTCTTTTTTACCAGAAAGATCAAGCTGGATATTTAAATTGTGCTTCCTTTAAGAGTGTTCATGAAAAGCAGTTAGTAAAGCTAAGTAAAGCTTTGACAGTAGTTCAATAACTTTTCAGTTCTTCCTAGAGAGCCATTTTGTATTTTTCAATAACTGCTTTCTAAATTCTCAGCAGTTAAGTTTTTAAAATCCTAAATTTCTGAGCAGCTGCGTTCTACAAAGCTCAGTTTATATCAGAATACTTCCTTCATAGAAATCAAAGCTTTAAGAAAGCGTAATTACCCAGCAGCTCAATTTTTCTAAAAAAAAAAAGTCTGATGAAGCAATTTGCGTTTCCGCAATTTTCGCTATGTTTATCATTATATGCTACATAAATAGTTGCAAAGCTTAGTTTTTAAAAAGCTTAATTTATTAAACTCAGTTTAAAGAAAGCTCGGATTTTATATTAAAGCAAATTTTATAACAAAAAGCCTCACAGAAAGATCAGCTTTTGAAAAGTTTAATTTATGAACGACACTTCATAAAAAGCTGAGATTTTAAAACGTTTAATTTTAAAAAGATCGTTTTATTGGAAGATGTTTCATAGGCTCAGATTTTTACAAATCTCATCAAATACTTCATACAAAATTTTCCAAATCTTTCAAAAATCTTTCATTTTATGATTTACAAAGCCATGTGTTTTTGAAAGTTCTAATTTAAAAACCGCGGTTTCAAGAAAGTTCACTTTATAGAACGCTCAGCTACTAAATAATTTAATTGTTTTACCTTTATTTGTCTTCTTTATAGTCCTTTATAGTCCATTCAGAGAAATTCATTTTCTTTATCCAAGACGTAAATAAACTTTTCTCTTCTACTAGTAAATCACAAAAACAAATGCCAATTTAATATATTCATTTGTTTCCAAAAACTTTATACATTTACACATATTAAAAAATACTTTATTATCAATATGGAAAATGGATAAATAATAGGAAATCATGTGCTAGTAGTGAAAAAAATATATTCACCACGGTTGAGAAGAGTATTACTATTTCAATCTTCCTTTGCTCATGTTATCATTATATCTTATACTACATACAAACTTTGGCTTGTAAGAACTTCATTTATAAAAATCAGATTAAAGAATCTTAGATTTAAAAAAAAAACATTTAATCTATAAACAGCATTTCATAGAAAGCTGAGCTTTTAAGAAGTTTAACCTTAATAAGGTTGTTTTATCGACCTCCTTTATGCTTCAGCTTATTCGGTTTGTAAAACGGCTGTTAATTGTATATCCGTTTTTCTGCTTTTAAAACAATTTTTTGTCTATTGCGTATAGATTTGTTCACAATTTTATGTAACATATAAATTATGTAAGTGTTCTTCCTTTCCCCAATAAACATTATTATTATTATCATCGAAAGATGTTTCATAGAAAGCTCAGTTTTAAAAATCTAATTTTAAAATTTATAAACCCATGTTTTAAGAAGATTTTACTTTAAAAAACTGCTTCGAGAAAATCCAGCTCTTAATAAAAAAAGCACACCTTATAGTAAAGTGCTTCATTTAAAGCTAAATTTTTAAAAAGTAGAATTTATTAAAGACAGCTTTAAAGAAAGCTCAATTTATAAAAATTTTAAGTTATAAATCTGGGCGGTAAAATTATGATTTTTAAAAAATGTATTTTATTGTAAGAAGACTCAATTTTTAAAGAAGCTTATTTTAATACAGCTTTTAAAAAGTTCAATACTACAAAGAAACTATTTTAAATAACTGCTAGCTCGGCTTTCAAGTAGCTTAAAGCTCTTAAAAAGTTTAATTAATCAACGCACTTCATAAAAAGGTGATATTTTAAACGGCTCATTTTATCGTAAGATGCTTCATAAAAGGCTCAGCTTTTAAAAATTTCGTTTTGTGATTAGTTTATGCATACAGAATTTAATTTCCCAAATCTGGTTATAAGAAAGCATAGCGTTTAAAAAACTTTTTCATAGAAAACGCAAATTTTAAAAAGTTTTAATTCCACAAAATTTGTTTTAAACAACTGCTAGATCAACTTTTAAGGAGTTCATTTTATAATCCTCACAGAAAGGACATCTCTTAGAAAGGACATCTCTTAAAAAGTTCATCGGCACATAGAAAGTGCAGATTTTGAAAAAGTTTGTTATGTGATTTAAATGCACTGAAAAAAGAATTTAGTTGTATAAACTATATTTTATTTAACTCAATGAAACATTTAGGCAGCAAAACTAAATTTTATTTAACTTAACTAGATATTTAGTTGATTTAAATATAATTTAATTTGTTCAGCTAAATTCTTTTCTTAGTGTGCTTCAAGAAAATTTAATTTGTCGAACTCATCTATAAGAAATCATGTTCTTTTCAAATTGCACTTTTACGTAAAGTGCTTCATAAAATGTTTCGATTAAAAAAAATTAAAGGCAAATTTAAATAAAGAAGAATTTCTAAAAAGTTTAATTTTTCAAACACTGGACTTTCACAATAGTATATTAAAGTATTAGTTTCATAAGACACGTTTTTAGCAAAGGCGTCCGAGTTTAGAAAACGACCCGCGTAGCAGGGAGTTTTCTAAAGAGGACAAGTGCGCTAAAACGTCTTATGAAACGAATACTTTATACTATTTTTTCTATTTGCGTTAGTTCGTTATTAAATAATTAAAAAAATTACTTAGTTTTAAATAAAATTTGTTATGTATATTTTGGTAAGTAGCATAACAGTTGGCAACACTAGAAATTATGCGATTGTTTTTTACATAACCTCGCTTAATCCGCGCGACGTAGAAATTCTCATTCTTATCTCATATACACAAAGCCAGCTAGTAGTTGGCCGCTACTAAGCAGCAGGACCTCGTTCAAATTTGCCAGGTGTATTATACGTACTGTTGAAAATTATTATAAATTCAAATATATTTGTGACATAAATAATTGCTAATTAATGTATTAAAAACTTGGATGAAATAAGAATAATTATATTTCATTTTATAGAATAAATACCTTATTTGTCAAAGAAATTAATGAGGTATAAATTCAATAGTATTTTCAGCAAAGAATGATTTTTGTTAACAAAAATAATTATTCATTGGATCTTTTGGATATTATAGCTTATAAGGTCAAGATATATAATTTTTTTCACTACTAGTAGTATAGGATACGTTTTAAGTATGACATAGTCAACTGTGAAATTTGATTTCTTGACCTTAGCGCTAGAAGCAATCAATAATTTTTCGTGATTAACCTGTTAATAATGAACAAATTTACATTTTCTGAGAACTCGGAGATAGTTTTAGAGAAAGAATTTGAACAGCATGGTTATGTATATCCAAGAGATTATATTTAACATGTTTGAGTCATTGAAGTAAAGGCTGTAACAAAACTATTTTAATAAAAAAAATTAAAGCAAATTTGAATTTCGCGCCTTCAGAATACCTACCTGTTTAAATGACAGTTAAATGCGAGACGACTTCAAGATCTATAAAGGATGGTAAATCTAAACGAAGAAAGGTAAAACTTTTATAACTAACTTTAACTTGTGTTTTAGATTGAAACTAGTGATGGGTTCTCGACACTACCCACGTGTCGCGACACTACCCACGTGTCGCGACACTTGAGAGTCGAAACAATATGACGTAAGAAGTGTCGACTCTTCATGATACTTTAACGACACTTCGCCTTTACACCATGCATGCGCTAGTGTAAATGTAATCCAATTGAAACGAGAAGCAGTCAAGATTCATAGCTACATAAATCATAAGCAAACTATGGATTAAAAAACAATTATATGAGTAAATTCTGTTATGGTTATATAGTTATGCATTAAGTACATTAAAAGACATTAAATTATTTATACACCGTGTTCGTTCTAACATTTGCTATAGGAAATTAGTATGGGAAATCTGAAATATGCCAAATAGTTCGTTCTCGAATAAAAGTCGCTGAAATTAAAGATTAATGACAAATAAAATTTTAAAAAAAAGTTATGCTTGTAACGGTGTTCGATCTTGCGTTCCACCAGCCCGTGCAGTTTAGCAAGCCACGGTTGCCATTGAACCACGGAGGCGTAACGTCAACTTTTCAGGTTTCGGCTTTTAAATTAATGTTTTGCAAATAATTCATGAATTTATAATTTTTGAAGAATTGGGATTGTTATTAAGGGTAATATTTTTGGACAGTACGTTAGAATATCTTATCTATCGATTGCAACTATTAATTTCACCGACTTTTATTCAAGAACGAATTGTTTGGCATATTTCAGATTTCCCATACTAATTTCCTATAGCAAATGTTAGAACGAACACGGTGTTTTTTTTCTACAACCCATAGCCTAAACCAAGGCCCCAGAAGCTATAGGCTAGTGCGGGAGGGAGGGGGCGATTATTATTATTATGTAGGCACAACGTGCGGCTGCAGCCGACTTACAGATGGAACAGCGCAAATCCCACATTTGTGTCACAGCTAAGGAAAACTGCAGAAAACCTTAACCAGATCTGCCGGCGCCGGGAGTCGATCGCGGGCCGCTTGGGTGAAAGTCCGTCACGCCTATGTAAAAGCAAATACATATTATGAAACAGAAATTTAAAAGAAAATAAACAAATTCTATAAATAACTTGTAATTCAAGTCTATTAATTGGATTTATTATAAAAACTATTTAAAAATGTAATTCCGCTGACGACGTTGGTCTTTAGTCGAGAACGTGTTTTTGTTAAGATTGAAGATGATACATACTTTTATTTTGGGTTTTCAGCAAAATAAATTGAATTAATTAAAATTAATGATCATTGTATTTATTTACACGTGTTTCGACAGTAGTCCTTCTTCAAAATACATTATAAGGTATAAATATAAGAAGCTGAAATAATAATTAGGTACATGAGGAACTTATTCAAAATTATCACCGTCAATATTATACTAATACAAAAGAAAAAAATCTACAACAAAATAGTTTTATATGTACGTCTTATTCAATGATTGCTGGTCAGTTCAACCAATCTGCCTTTAATTTCTTTGTAATAAGAATGATCAAGCAACTTCGAATTACACTCTATTAAGAGCGATACTGTTCGACACGAAGTGTCGCGACACTTCAAGTGTCACGACCACGAACAGTATCACTACACTCGACACCCAAGTTCCCATCACTAATGTTGGACATACACGGTCTTCCCCGACGACGTCGGCGAAAACGTCGTCGACGACGTCGGGGACAAGGTCGAAATAATGAGGTAATGTTTACATTTACTGTAATTTAATGCATAAACAACTTCTACTTCCAAGCTGGACTGCTATAATAAAATTATGAATATCGTATTTCTTTAATGCATCAAACTGAAAGAAAGCATTTTTGAGCATAATAAAATACGTACTGAATCTCTTTCTTTAAAGTATTTCGAAATAGCTTATGCAATTAACAAAACTTTTCATAAGCGGATTAATATTGATATCCATCGGTAGAATTACAAATCAACTCTTTTGTTTTTTATTTATTTCATTCTTAATTTAGTTTAAAAATTAACGCAGGATTTAGGATTCTGAGTTCTGGTGCGCAAACGATGTACAATAATTTCCTATAAAGGACTTTCCGTAAAAGAACACTGGTAAAAATCTGCTGATTTTGGTATAGGAGAGGTCAATGGACAAATTATTATATAGGTATCAAATATCATTTTTTTCGTTGTTCATCAAGAATGTGCTGATTCTAGTAAAATAAATATTTTGTTGCATTTGTAGAGACCGTTTAATAAATTCAACCGAATTTGATGTAAACTGATTCTTCATTTTACAAATCATGTTTACAATATAAGGGTCATAACCTGATAACCTTGGAAGATAATTACAATCTGTACTACTAATAATTGTCACCTGAACACTTGATGCCATCTATTTTCTTGTATAACAGGAAATAAATACATACTGAGAATTTTATACTTTTTGAAAGATTAATTTTATTTATGTACAATATTTTATAAATGTTGAAACTACAGTAGGTATTATTTAGCCAACTTATAAAATGTAGGAAATGCTTTTACTACTATTAATAAAAGATGACAGATATGATAACAATCAGCAGATTTTTACCATTGTCCTTTGGTAAGTGATAATCTTCCCTTTGGTTTCGGAAAATTGTACATCGTTTGCACACTGGAACTCGGAATCCTAAATCCTGCGTTAATTAATTATATCCATTTTTGAACTAAATTAACAATGAAATAAAAAAAACTAAAGTTTTCGTTTCATAATAAAAGATTGATTTGTAATTCCACCGAAAGGTGACGTCAAGGTTATTACGTTTATGAAACCTTTTGTTAATTGCATAAGCTATTTCGAAATACGTCTAAATAAAGAAAGAGATCCAGTACACATTTTATTATGAATGATTATTATCAATAATGCTTTTTTTCATTTTGATGTTTTAAAGAAATACAATATTCATAATTTTATTATAACAGTCCAGCTGGAAGTTACAAGTTGTTTATGCATTAAATTACAGTAAATGTAAACATTACCTCATTATTTCGACCTTGTCCCCGACGTCGTCGACGACGTTTTCGCCGACGTCGTCGGGGAAGACCGTGTATGTCCTATTTAATAATATGTAGTGTTATTCAAGAAGGAGAACGTGTCCCGATAACAGTTTTTAATGTTATTCTTATTATATTTGTCCTTTATAATAGGCTTTTAGTAGTAGCCAAACATTTCAAATGAAATAACTTTTATTAGCTTACGTTTAATAATAATTTTAAAAATAAAAAATTATAAACCGTTTAGCTTTTGGCTATCAGTGCATTACGATATCTTCAGCGATTTACATCAATAGCTTCGTGTGAAAAAGAACAATGTAATATTCATATAGCTCAGCGGTAGAGCATCTGCCTAGATAGCAGTAAGGCCGGGTTCGAATCCTGGTCAGAGATAATAATTTTTCATAATTCAAATTATATCTTCATTAATATACATTAATCTTGGTGCTAAAACACGATATTTCTAAATCATTAATGTAATATTTGATTAATAAGTGCAATTCTTGAAATCTGTGAACATGAAATACTTGAGATGCAATGTGGATTTAAATAAACTTTTACGAATTACAAACACTACTTACTACACGTAAGGTATATTTTAATATTAATTTAATTTTATATTAATGCAATTAGCTTTACAGAGATCATTTAACGGAATTTAAAAAACGCATGACTCGCCCCATTATTAAAGGACAAATCTTTTTATGCTGTACTTATCGTGTCCGTTATCAATAATGCAAAATTGGGAAAGATGGACAAAGAAAGTAGAAAAAGAGTGACCAGTAATCCGTTTTATTTTTTTACGCTGTATATCACTATTAATAGAAACGTGTACAAATTATTATATTACCACAATATTACTATAAAGGTTTATGTTTTAAATAAAAGATATTTGTAAAACATGACATTTTTACTCGACTTTCCCAAAGATTATCCAAAAAAAAGTTTAAGCTCTACGCTTCACACATGGCATAATATTAATTAAAGTATTACTTTGGGTAAGTTAAATTTGATCATAGAATTTGATTCAATAAATTATGTAACCATTATTTCTTAAGGGAAATTGATCTATAACAATATGTTTTATTAATTATTCTCGAACTAACTACTAGTTTGGTTCATTTTCAAATTTAATTCTCAACCAAACGTAACATTGGAAATTAGCTTTAAAAATATATAGAAATGTTAATTTTTTGTAATATTACAGAAGATCTTGACATTTCTAAACATAATGTCTAAATCTAAAAATAATTTTATTGAGAATTTTAATCTTGTAAATCAACCATACTGGTTCGAAAACTTTTGAATAAAATAAGTTGTTATGGGGCAATTTTCCCTTAATAATAATTTTATCATGAAAGCAAAACAATTTCATCAAATTATAAAATAAATTATATCAGATCTAAATCAGGGTATCGAATCTGGACCCAGATCAGGCGCTTGTCAGGGCCGAATCGAAAGAACCGATACGGACCGGATGCAATACCCTGAACCTAGCCACATAGGATAGCCCAACCAGGACCGGATTTGAAAGCCTGATCGGGTTCGGATCTGCCAAGGCGTTACATTTGTGATCCGAACCGGATCGGGTTGCCTGATCCGGGCCTTGTTTAAACTAGGGCAGGCCGGATAGGGACCAGATCCGAGCCTCATAGAATAGCCCGACCAGGGCCGGATTTGATAGCCTGATCGGGTTCGGATCTGCCAAGGCGTTACATTTCTGATCTGAACCGGATCGGGTTGCCTGATCTGGCCCTTGTTTAAACTAGGGCAGGCCGGATAGGGGCCTGATTCTAGCCTTATCAAATTTCTGCTCGGGATACTTCATACGAACATAGTGCGCCGACTAGTTAAATGAGCACATAGGTCGGCGGGACGGAATTCAATCAAACATTACACACGTTATTATCCATGTTTAAAAGAAAGTAAGGATATCATTATGTTCAGAAAACATAGGCCTACAACACTTATTTGAACATTATTTGTTACGAACCTCGTTAAAAAGTTATCACCATAAATTTTCATGTAATTCATTTTTTAGTTGCAAAATTGAGCTATTTTTTCCTCCCTCTTGCGGTAATATTCTTATAATGAAATATATGATAATTGCATCTGATTTGGTATAATATTCTGCATATTTTAAGATAAAAATGACATCGCTATCTCAATTAGTTCGCGAACTACGCTCTTTTTCATAAAATGTGAGCTTAAGGGTAGTTTTTTCGTTATCCTCAAGGAAGCAAGCGTCCCACGCATGGGGACTTTTGATATGTTATAAAGGACATCAAGTACTACCTATATACCAAAATCCAGCTTTACACCTAAAATGTCCGGGTTAAAACCTACACTGCCTGGGCTATATGGTGTATCAGAAATCAACATTTTCAATTAAGCCAGGAAGGTTGGTGTCTTCATTGTATAAGCAAACTACTTCAAATTAGTTATATTATACTATTAGAGATGGTGTCTGAAGATTTGTGATATCTAATTTTATCCGTTTTTGTACCGTACCAAAAAAGAATCCATGAGAAAAGTAATCTTAAATACAACGAAAAACAATAAAAAATTCATACTTGGAAAAAATCGCAAATTGTATATTGCCTACAATGAAGTAAACACAGTATAAGTTGGTGTTAATATTAGTTAATCTGTTAATCGTATCGAATATACGAGGGGCAATAATAAATAATACTGAATATTATATTAGTATAGTACAGAGGATATTATTAACTTAACAGAGTTCACATTCACTAAGTGTGTTCTAGATTTAGATTGTATTATGTAAACTTTTCTTTATCAGGATCGTTCGGTACATGAAAACTTTTGAAAGTGCACATCCAGAAAGTCATATAAAACTTCTGCAATTCAAAGTATCCGACCTTTCAAGTCATCAAAATCCAACCCATTTAATAAAAACGCTATAAAATTATAATTCGATCGCTTCTTCACTGGCAATAATAAATTTGACGAAATAAGATTATAAACTTCTGGATGTCGAAACGGGGGGGTTCCCCAGGGAAGTCTCAAAAGAACCTGCACCATCTTAATATTCATGTCGGTTATCCCATCTGTTTGTATCTTAGTGTAGGAGTAAACGACATCGGAAACAAAGCAATTTTGTTTCGCACCTCCTGTTAATAAACAGGGGTGGTCGGGTGCGGGAGGGTCTCCTCTCTAATGCACTTATCTTATTCCGGGCCAGATGCGAGTTATGTCAATTTACGCACCCTCTGCTTTATTATTCATCGCTTCTGATGTCGAATATTAGCAGTGGCGTAGACGTTTCGCGAGATTACTCTCCGTTCCTCTGTAACGATAAAACCTGAACGTGGCAGATTACATAAATTCGCACGTAATTTAGGCACGCAAAGCTCTTAAGATTTCATAAATCGAATAAGTTCTAATTTTCCTGAGACTACCTGAGACTTTAAAAGATATGAAAAGTCGTATTTTAGGAAAAAATTGTTTCTCCTCGCTTTGTTTGTCTGCGTTTAATTTTATTTATTGTATCCTTACGCAAGAAGTTAATATAAAAGCTGGCTATCCCGGTTTTTCATTCTGGTGGCCATTCGGAGCAAGCTCAAACCCCTAAAGGTTTTTGAGCTCTCATTCGTTTACGGGCAAAACGAAAAACAAATATTTGTCCTTTGTATATTTTAACTTCCCTTATCTTATTAAGAGAGAAGGAGAGACTCGGCTGCTGCGCCCGCTGCTTTTGGAGCCTTTACATTAAATTTGTTTGCCTTTCTTATATGTCAATATAACCTCCTCAGTTGCCTTTGTGTATTTATGTCAAAAGAAATTCCGAGGGGCGTGTCGGTGTATGTGTACATACGAGACTTTTTTTTCTGTGACTACCGAATTCGCTTAATATCTCTGATTTAAAGCTCTATTCAAAAGAGTTTCTTTGATATATGCCGTTCGTTTCTACTTAGGGGGTATGATAAACAAGTCAACTAAAATGACAAAAAACTTAGAAGGGAAAGGATACCTGCTGGTTTTAACCCATTTAAATTTAATTTGAAATTTTGCCACTAATTAGTTTGTTTGAAGTATTGAAGTTTAAATTCCAATTACGAACTTTTTATCCAATGTTATTCATAGTCTTAATTGCCTTCACATACTGAGATATATTTATAATAGACAAAATGAACAACATCTAGAATCAAGATTAATACAACACACAAGTTCATGGGACAATTACATATGCGTGTGTAAATGAAACTTGTAATCGAAGCATCTCTCAGTTACCTTCCGATAAAAAATTCATTTAATTGATAAGCGCTGAATAAAGATGGTAAATGTAGATTTGTTCGTCTTATTAGGTGTAATTAATTAATTTCGAAAATTTTAACTAATTATTGTATTTTTAACCAATAACAATAGAGCGATTATTCAATATTTCAAATTAATTAACTGAATACAGAACATATTGATAAATTAAAATAAATTATTAAATAAAATTAATATAAATTTAAGCCATACTGAAGATTATATTAAAAAGTTGTTTACTATATAAACGTTTTCAACCTTAGCGATAACTTGAGAAATGTTAACCTATATAATGTTAATTTATGCCAGTTACCAAACAAGCCGTCCAATACAAGGTAACCAGTGGACAATAATATGTTAAGTTAGGTTACGAGATGACTAGTGTACGATAGTAGAAGCTGCCTTTTAAGTTGTCAATACAAGCCGTCCAATACAAGGTAACCAATCGACAATAATATGTCAAGTTAGGTTAACAGGTGACTAGAGTACAATAAAAGAGGCTGCCTTTTCAGTTGCCAATACAAGCCGTCTAATACAAGGTAACCAGTGGACAATAATATGTCAAATTACGTTAACAGGTGACTGGTGTACAATAATAGAGGTAGCCTTTTAAGTTGCCAAACAAGCCTTCCAATACAAGGTAACCAGTGGACAATAATATGTCAAGTTAAGTTAACAGATGACTTCATGTACAATAATAGAGGCGGCCCTTTAACTTGCCAATACAAGCCGTCCAATACAAGGTAACAAGTGGACAATAATATGTCAAGTTAGGTTAACAGATGACTAGTGTACAATAATAGAGGTTGCCTTTTGAGTTGCCAAACAAACCGTCCAATACAAGGTAACCAGTGGACAATAATATGTCAAGTTAGGTTACTAGATGACTAGTGTAGGATAGTAGTGGCTGCCTTTTAAATTGCCAAACAAGCCATCCAATAAAAGGTAACCAGTGGGCAATAATATGTCAAGTTAGGTTACTAGATGACTAGTGTAGGATAGTAGTGGCTGCCTTTTAAGTTGTCAATAGAAGCCGTCCAATACAAGGTAACCAATCGACAATAATATGTCAAGTTAGGTTAACAGGTGACTAGAGTACAATAAAAGAGGCTGCCTTTTCAGTTGCCAATACAAGCCGTCTAATACAAGGTAACCAGTGGACAATAATATGTCAAATTACGTTAACAGGTGACTGGTGTACAATAATAGAGGTAGCCTTTTAAGTTGCCAAACAAGCCTTCCAATACAAGGTAACCAGTGGACAATAATATGTCAAGTTAAGTTAACAGATGACTTCATGTACAATAATAAAGGCGGCCCTTTAACTTGCCAATACAAGCCGTCCAATACAAGGTAACAAGTGGACAATAATATGTCAAGTTAGGTTAACAGATGACTAGTGTACAATAATAGAGGTTGCCTTTTGAGTTGCCAAACAAACCGTCCAATACAAGGTAACCAGTGGACAATAATATGTCAAGTTAGGTTACTAGATGACTAGTGTAGGATAGTAGTGGCTGCCTTTTAAATTGCCAAACAAGCCATCCAATAAAAGGTAACCAGTGGGCAATAATATGTCAAGTTAGGTTAACAGGTGACTAATGTACAATCCTAAAGGTTGCCTGTTGAGTTGTCAAACAAGCCGTCCAATACACGGAACCAGTGGACAATAATATGTCAAGTTAGGTTACTAGATGACTAGTGTAGGATAGTAGTGGCTGCCTTTTAAGTTGTCAATAGAAGCCGTCCAATACAAGGTAACCAATCGACAATAATATGTCAAATTACGTTAACAGGTGACTAGTGTACAATAATAGAGGTAGCCTTTTAAGTTGCCAAACAAGCATTCCAATACAAGGTAACCAGTGGACAATAGTATGTCAAGTTAGGTTAACTGATGACTAATGTACGATAGTAGAGGCTTTCTTTTAACTTGCCAATACAAGCCGTCCAATACAAGGTAACCAGTGGACAATAATATGTCAAGTTAAGTTAACAGATGACTTAATGTACAATAACAGAGCGGCCATTTAACTTCCCAATACAAGCCATCCAATACAAGGTAATCAGTGGGAAATAATATGTCAAGTTAGGTTAATAGATGACTAATGTAGAATGATAGACGCGCCTTTTAAGTTATCAATACAAGCCGTCCAATACAAGGTAAGCAGTGGACAATGATATGTCAAGTTAGTGACTAGTGTACAATACTAAAGGTTACCTTTTAAATTGCCAAACAAGCCGTCCAATACAAGGTAACCAGTGGACAATAATGTGTCAAGTTAGGTTAACAAGATGACGAATATACACTAATAGACGCAGCCTTTTAAGTTGCCCATACAAGCCGTCCAATACAATATAACCAGTGGGCAATGATATGTCAAGTTAGTGACTAGTGTACAATAGTAGAGGCTGCCTTTTAAATTGCCAAAGAAGCCGTCTAATACAAGGTAACCACTGGACAATAATAGAGACTGCCTTTTAAGTTGTCAATACAAACCATCGTTTAAGTTCATACAGTTATTACATCTTAGTTGGACTAAAAAACTGTTGTACGAAAAGTATCATTGTACGAAAATTCCTATTGGATCAAATGCCCATTAGACTAAAAGTCCCGGTAAACCAAACGTCTTTTGACCGAAAGCCATTGGATCAAGTTTAAAACCCAATCACTGACACCACCCACCGTGAGTTTAAGATTACCACTTCCTGGATCGTTTTTCTGCATGATGATTCCTAAGGCCAGCAGAGAGAAATCCGCGTTGTGTCGCCAAGAAATTTGTCCTTTCTTATTGGAAATACATAAGAAAAAAATGCGAAAAAAGAAACAAGGTTATAGCTTCTGCAAATACTAATCTATATAACCATTCAAGAGGACACATCGATATAATAAATTACTTTTTGTAATAATCGACATTTTCAAACGTAGCTCAAGTACAGTTTTTAGATAGCCAATATTAACCAATTTCAGTATCGTTAAGGCACTATTATTATTATTATTATCCTATCCATCCAAACACTGTTTATATTAGTTATAGAAAAGGCTATGTTTTTAATTGTGGTTAGATATGGTACACTAAAGCGCTTTGGTCTCAAAGTATTGTTCATGTAGAACTAGTTTATAATTCTTTTTTAACTTTAATATAGAAGATAATCTACCCCTTTGGTTATAACAGCAGTAAAAAACTTAAAAAAATGACAATATCACTATTAAACAACACATAACTCGTTTACATTTTAATAGTATTGGTTCTAGCGACTCTTTCATAGATACCATGTAGCAATTTATAATAATGCGGGTGGTTATTGAAATTTCTGAATCGCTGAACAACTGGACTATTACAAAAGCGTTGCCTGGGAAGATAATAATGCATTCATTATATGCATTCAATGATCATATTACACCATCGCATGGGTGTGAGTAATGGATACAACCCCTATAATTTTAAAATTGTTTTTGCATTTTAAATAGGGACACGAAAATACTAAAAGCAACACATTTCCGCCCTTTTATATTTTTATTATATATCCAAAACATTTAAGTTGGCGAACTGATGACGGCAAATGCAGCCAGCCATCTCCATGTTGTGTATTACAAAAAAGTAATAAAACCCCCATTAACAAATTCCATAAAAATAATTTAATTTCATATTTATATCTTGAACGATAACCATTATCCCAGAATCCCCAGCTGTTGAAAACTATTTAATAATGAATCCACTTTTTGCCATAAACCGCAATCAGTACGCCACCACCATCACCACATACAAAACATAACCTAACAATAACAAACATTTCAAACTTAAATTAGCAACAGCGAGCAAGGCCTCACAAAGTGAACGACTAAACCCTTTCCTCTCTCTTCCATCAACCCACCAACCACCCCTGATAAAGAAACCACATCAAAACCTACGCACAAAAGGCTTTATTAATATTAAATTCGACACAATAAAATTTAGATTAAAGTGACAAGCTCGTTATTTTTTATACTTTTTTGTCCGTCGTATATAACGATAATAATGCACGTTGGAAATTTTGACGCCGCCACCAGCCACCACCATCGCTAACCAGAGAGAGATTCATAATAATAATAGCTGTGTCCGCTTTTGTTAATTTCCGTTTGTGTCAAAGTGACATTTGATAGGCGCTTTGACAAAGAACACTCACTTTGTCTGGTGCGCGCGGCAAACCGGCGAGTGGTGGATCAGGGATGAGGGGATGAAACTAGGGAAAGGTGTACGCAGAAAATGGAGAACAGGGCTTGATCACGTTGTTGTACAACATCAGATTTAATTAATAAATTAAATGTGAACAGCTGCTTGTTATCGCGACATGTGCCAATCTCGTGAAATTCGTGTCTCTCTTTCTGTAGCTTATCTAGAATTTTATCTATCGTAGCTCGTTACCATGTTTGATTTAAATGGAATTATTTCGTCAACAATTAAATTTAACGGAAAGATGTCAGCCGTCTAATACGATAAATAAGATAAAGGTTATTTTCACTGAAATCTGGATGACAGTGTATGTAAACGAATTTGCTGCATTTTTACACCTCCAGACCTTAGAAATTAAGGAATAAGGCAACTTCAAATGAAGCAAGAATTTTTGTTGGACTTAACAAGCTTCACCATCTGTAAACCGATCAGGTTTCGTCAATATAAGTGAGTACCGTGAATTAAATAACGAACTCTTACTTATGAAAAATAGATCGACGGTTTTGCTTTTTCTAAAATACAGACAGCCCAAAATAAATAGAACCTATAACTACAATTGAATTTCTTGCGAGTTTCATAGGAACATCGTAAGCAGTGTCTAAATCGATCCATAGATAACGGAGCTATGGCATAATATATCTTATATAGAGCAATAAGATGGCCTTCGTTACTCTCACCCTAGTTATTTACATTATTTTATACTACTTAGACAGAAACCTTATGTGACCTCCCGTGGCTGTACGGGATTGGCACCTTCCAACTGGTATTCCATCTTACCATCACATTGAGTCGTTAGGTTCACATTACTAAGTTTAATTAAACTACCGCGCTGAGCAAACACGAACACTTGACAAAGGTCAAAAAGATCAAGGTCACTAAAGAATGACCTTAATGTAATTTTCTCAGCCAATAGTTAGTCTCCCCAGTCACTGTTCGAGTCGTAAATGACTTGAGTTTGCGCAATAAATTTAGTCTTTTGGGCAATTTTATAACCTTTAGACAGCAATGAACTTTTTCGTGACCTTTCATGGTTATTAGAGGTCAAATTTATTTCTTCAGAAATAATTTTTGCAATTTGCAATAATTTGGAGTGAAGCAAGAGAAGCTCTCCCATAAGACCTCTCTCGACCAAATACGACTTTTCTTCCAAAGATAATTTTTTTAGTGATTTTATCTGGTCTTTGGCACTCTGGCAAGGCTCATATTAGTATATTGCTTTATATAACCTTTTGTGACCTTCATCGCATTAAGCTGAAATACATCATTTTCAATTGGTTGTCAGTTAAAATCGCAGAGGTTAGAACTGTACCGCGATTGGAATCCTTTGTACAAGTTTTGAATTCATTGAAGATACATGTGACCTTGAAAGATAATTAAAAATCATATTTTATTCTAGAAAAATATTAATTGATCAGAAACAAGCGTCTCATAAGCAACTTTCTGTGACCTTTCCTAAGCACTTACGATCTTTTTTACTAGGAGCATCCTTTGTGCATTCTTTATATGCTTCTCTTAGTTTTTTGTTTGTTAATTGGATGAAACAATTTTTTTTTCATTAAAGTCCTGTATTTGCATTAATATATTCTGGTTATTGTCCTGGTGTCATATTGTCCACGGGAACTAAGTAATGCTGCTTTAAGTGATCTCTTGGAACCGTTACCGATTAAATACATTTTCTAGCTAATCTATCTCTTTATACACCAATCTTTCAATCATCAGAGACACCTTTTTGATACATTATTACGGATCAGATAAAAAGAAGGACATTCATCCCTAGTCTGTGTCTAGTTTACTTTCTGAGCTAAATGTGGTTCATTTACAATCGGAGTAGTTATGTAACCTTGTGCGATTAGGGATTGGGAATTGGGATTTTAAAAAATATTTTTTAAGATTATGGATTAAACTGAATTCTTCAACACTTCTTTTGGACCTAGGGATTAAAGTTTTAAAAACAGTTTTTGAGATTTTTTTTATTAACTCCTCTTACAGTATACAACCTGCCCTGTTTGAAGAGCAATGAGTATTTGTTAAGCTTACATATATAAGTAAGTGGCTGCCCTGTACTCCACTCCTAAGCATGTGAAGTTTTGAGATTAGGGATCGAATTTTAAAAAATATTCTTTGGGATAAGGATTGAATTTTTGAGAATACGTTATGGGGTTATAAAGGATTAAATTTTTTTATATATCAATATAGATAAGATTAATAATTTTTTGGAATTAGGAATTGAATATTGTAATAAAGTTTTTTTTAGGATTAGAGATTAGGGATTAGATTTTTCAAAATTTTTTGGGATTAGAAGTTGAATTGTGAAAATATTTTCTATGATTAGGGATTAATGAGGGATCAGATTTTTAAAAATATTTTATAGAATCATTAAGTTTTTAAAAACATTTCTTAGGATTTGATTTTTTAAATATTTTTTGTGATAAGAGATTGAATTCTTGATTAAATGAAAAATATTTTCTATGATAGAGCTTAGTTAGGGATCAGATTTTTCAAGATGTTTTTTAGAACCATTGAGTTTTTAAAAATATTTCTTAGATTTGGGATTAAGGATTAGATTTTTTAAATATTTTTGTGATTAAAGGCTCTTGTGATTAAATTAAATTAAAGGCTCTTGTCTGGGCCCCCTTCTCTTCAACCTATTTATAAATGATCATCCGGATTCTGTTATTAGCTCTAAATGCTTATTATATGCGGATGACTTCAAAATGTACTCGACCATAACTAATCAACAAGATGCGGTAGAATTTCAAATGGATCTGAACAGAGTATGTAAGTGGTTTGACAATAACAGCTTAACACTTAAAGATTTGGGAGTTGTCTTTAACCACAATGGTACCTTTAATGATCATATTGCAGAAATCACCAAAAAGGCATATAAAAACCTATTCTTTATAATTAGAAATACAACCAACTTTACCAACATCAAACTGTTATTTAGTTTATTCTACATTTATGTAAGATCAAATCTAGAGTACGCTAGTGTGATCTGGTACCCAATTACTTACACAGCAATTAATGACATTGAAAAATCAAAAAAATTTTCGTGCGATGGGTTTACAAAAAAATCACTGGAATATATCCTAAGTACCCAGTTATTATCTCATACCTCGAACAACTTGAATACATTAATGAAACGTGTGGGTTAATAACAACTACGCTTGCAAAAAGACGGGATCTGACACTGATATCCATGATGCATAATCTTCTACATTCAAAAATAAACGCTAGTCAGGTATTATAATTAATCAAGATAAGAGTTTCACTTGTCCATTTAAGACACAAATCTCACCAAATTTTCCAAGAGCAGCACAACCGATCTCCAATCAACAACATGGTATTCGTCACAAATAGGATGCTCATGTCTTCAGAAATAGATATTGTAACGTTCTTTCTAAAATAATAATACAAGTGCTGTTTAAATCGTCTATTCACAAACAAATATTTATTTCTATACACTAATGAATACACTATAAATTAACGCTATGATTATAAACCATTAAAAACTATTATTTACAGACTATGAGTTTCTAATACAACATTTATATTCACTATTTATTTTGTAATACACAGTTAATGACTTGCTGTTGACTGCCCCTTTTTATCCGCAAAGTCGCTTTTATACCACCATACAAATCTTCTAGAAATCGCTCGAACATACCGGTATATTGCTAGAATACACTAGAAGGTTGAGTGCATTGCGCTGCCGCTCCGGAAAGTTCCACGACCCATTGACGGCCGGACCAGACAATGCGTTACACCTTACACTCGTTACACTGCCCCCCTCTTCAAGTCTGTTCTGTCCCAGAACAGGTTTTATGCTCTGGTTCCTGTAAAATGGGTCATGACGATATCGACAGTCTTCACCTCGACTACACGTTCCATTACGGTAGAAATAACAGTCTACACTCTTCGTTGGCCTTAATGCGGGTTGTGGGTCAAAATTGCAGACGAAGATCTTGACGTTCGTACCTCTAAAGACAACTTCCAGCATGTTTCTAACGATTCTCCAATCCAGCTGGTCCCGCCCACAGCCGAGTTTGGGAACTGCCAATTTGTTAATTCCCCTGGTAAGCAACTCGATCCTCAAATTCCATAGTGCCCTCCACAAGTCGGCGTAACTCGGTTTCTGGTAGTAAAACTGCTTGGTTACCAAGTAGTAAATGGATCGGTCATGATCAGGCAAGCGTAAGGATTTACCAACAGAGGGATTTTGTTCTCGAAGTTCATTCAGCCGTCCAAATTTATTTCTAAACACTACTGCAATCCCCCTGGACATACGGAGATCCGCGGAGACACAGTGGGCAATGGAATAATTACCAGGGACCCGGAAGAGATCTTGTTGCATCTCAGTCGTGACTCCGAATCGCGCTTTTCTAGTTCCAGAGAACGCAGCCATAAATTCTCTAAAGGTTGGTTGATCATCTTCAGGCCTTACGGTATTAATAGTCACCTCAGCCCCATCTTTCCGATCCGGGACTGCGTCATTATTTCCCTCATAGTGCGCCAGACGATTGGAGTGTACCACCTTTGGTTTCCCCCTTGGCAATTTCTGGATGCGATAAATCAAGTCATTTATTCGTTTCTTCACCTGGTATGGACCCTCCCAATTTCGCTGTAACTTTGGAGAATAGCCACGACGCCTTTGCGGGTTGTATAACCAGACAAGCTCTCCAGGTTGAAACCCTCCTTCTTGGGCTCTCACATCGTACGTAGCCTTCATCCGGTCACTCGCGATTCGACTATTATTTCGGGTTCGGTCGTGAATATCCTCCAACTTCTTCTTTAAGTTGATGACATAATCATTCCCGGCTACCTCCTGCTCTATAGGTGGAGACCCAAATTCCAGATCACACGGTAACCGTAACTCGCGTCCAAACATCACAGACGCTGGTGACTGACCGGTTGTTTCATGGACCGATGCACGATAAGCCATCAGGAACAGATGCAGGTATTGGTCCCAGTCTCGTTGATGATCGGAGACGACCTTGGCCAAATATTTACCCATTGTTCGATTCATGCGTTCTACCATTCCATCGGACTGCGGATGTAACGGTGTGGTCCGAGTCTTGCGAATGCCCAACAATCGACAGACTTCTCCAAAGAGTACAGACTCGAAATTGCGGCCTTGATCCGAATGCAGCTCCATGGGCACTCCGAAGCGACTGAAAAACTCTTTGACTAGTACGTCAGCAACAGTCGCAGCTTCCTGGTTTGGTAGGGCATATGCTTCTGGCCATTTGGTAAAATAGTCCATTGCCACTAATATGTATTTATTCCCATCGTCGGTTTCGGGAAATGGTCCGGCAATATCTATGGCTATTCTTTCCAGAGGACTACCCACATTGTACTGCCTCATAGGTGCTCTTCGTTTCCCCAAGGGTCCGTTACCAGTGGCACATAGTTCACATTTCCGGCACCACTCCTTCACGTCTTCTTTACAATTGACCCAATAAAAACGCTCCCTAACTTTCTCCAAAGTCTTTTTCACACCGAAGTGTCCTCCTGAGGCACCGTCATGGAGATGTCGCAATACTGTAGCCACTCGGCTTCTTGGAACCACGAACTGAGACCTAATGGTGGTGCCATCTTCACTCTCCCGTACTCGCTTCAGGAGATCGTCTTCCACCTTCAAGGACTCCCATTGGGCCCAATATGCTTTGAGCGCTCTGTTAAAAGGGCTGACGGCCTCCCAGGCAGGCCTTTCTCCCACGCGCTTCCATTCCAGTACCATTTTTAGTTCGGGATCAGCCTCCTGCTGTCGTTGCAATTCTTCCGGTAACCAATTGTTGTTGACGATGGTAGTCCTTAATACTTGGCAAACCCTCTCTTCCAAACGAGAGCAATGACGGCAATCCGTTGGACAGGGTCTTCTTGAAAGAGCATCGGCATTTCGATGACTAGTGCCCGCTCGATGTTCGGTGTCAAAGTCGTATCCTTGTAATCGTTCGATCCACCTTGCGACCTGGCCTTCAGGATTACGGAATTGTAGAAGCCATTTCAACGCTGCATGGTCCGTCCTCAATAAAAACTTCCGTCCGTACAAGTATTTGTAGAAGTGCTCAACGGACTTCACGACGGCCAATAGTTCTTTTCTGGTCACACAATAATTCCTTTCGGCTTTCGACAAAACCTTACTAAAATAGCCGATGACCTTTTCTTGTCCATCCTGTATCTGAGAAAGTACCCCCCCAATGGCCAGATTACTTGCATCTGTGTCAAGTATGAATTTCCCTTCTGTCCGTGGATAGCTCAATATTGGTGCTGTTGTCAGGGCACGCTTCAGCTGTTGGAAAGCTGTTTCACACTCTCCGCTCCAAACATACTCGCGCCCATCTTCAGTTAACCTTGTCAGAGGTTTCGCTATATTGGCAAACCCAGGAACGAAACGCCTGTAGTAGGTACATAACCCAAGAAAACTACGAACTTGGTGTTTATCTTTCGGTGTTGGCCACTCTTGAACTGCACGAATCTTCTCGGGGTCGGCTGCCACTCCATTTTGTGATACGACGTGCCCGAGATATTTCACTTCCTTTCTGAATATGTGGCACTTTTTCGGACTCAGTTTCAGATTGGCTCCACGTAGTCTTCGGAACACTTCCTCTAGATTGTTCAAATGTTCGTTGAATGATTTTCCGACTACAATCACATCATCTAGGTATACCAGGCAGGTCTTCCACGACAACCCTCTCAGGATGGTCTCCATTAGACGCTCAAAGGTGGCCGGAGCGTTACATAGACCGAAAGGCATAACTGTAAACTGCCATAGTCCGGAACCAATAGTGAACGCGGTCTTCTCCCGGTCTTCAGGTTCCATTTCAACTTGCCAATAACCACTCTTCAAGTCCAAAGTCGAAAACCATCGCGAACCAGACAGGGTATCTAACGTGTCGTCGATGCGTGGTAAGGGATAGCTGTCTTTCTTGGTCACGTCATTAAGCTGCCGATAGTCCACACAAAATCTCGTTGACCCGTCCTTCTTACTGACCAGGACCACCGGTGATGCCCATGGACTGCTGGATGGCTCGATGACCCCTTGTTCTTCCATATCAGTAATAATCTTTTCGGCTTCTGCTCGCCTTGCTAGAGGTAGACGCCTCGGCTGCTGACGGACAGGCATAGAGTTGCCTGTATTGATTTTATGTTTTACTATATTTGTTCGTCCCTTCTGGCTATCGTCAAGAGCGAAGATATCTTGGTATCGGTGAACCAAACCCTGTACCTCTTTCACTTCCGTTCTGTTAAGGTCTTCGCACGAACTAGTAACCATACCCACTAATTTTCCACCATGGTCTTTGGGCACTGGTTTTGGAACATCAGCCATACACCTGGCTACTCGGAATACTGGCACACACTGTCCCACAAGGGTACTCTTCTTCAATGTCACCGGATCCACATTAACGTTCATAATTCTCACCGGTACTCTCTTTCCAACCTTGATCAGCGCTTTTCCCACCAGTATGCCACTATGGATCTTCTTATCACAAACAGGCTCCATCATTCGCACACATCCTACCCGAAGATCTCCATCCAAACCCGCCTCGACAACCATCTCGCTTTGACCCGGCAATATCACATCTTCAGTCAGCAAAACCCTTACAACCGGATCTTCTCGTGGGTGCAACGGAAGTTCTTCGTTACCGACCTTCAAAACACCCTCTTTCAAATCCAACGTAAAACCAAATTTTCTCAGGAGGTCCATTCCCAAGATGAAGTCATCAGTGATATCGGCTACCAGCACCTCATGATCACGTTCTTCACTTCCAATGCCAATCTTCATCTTCACCACTCCGCGTGTTGGTATCGCTTCACCTGTTGCTGTACGGAGTTGAGTAGTAGTCGGTAACAATTTAATACTTGATTGTAGAACATCAGGGCGTACGATGGATTTTGTCGCCCCCGTATCAATAAGTAGTGGAACAGTTCGGTTAGCAATCTTTCCATCTACAAACAAACTGCCGTTACTATTCTTTGATGTTACGGCATGGATCGTGATCTCCGGGGCATCTTCACTCGCAGTCAACGTTCGCCCCCTTTTGCCAACCCCTTTTAACTTTTCCGACGGTTGTACTTTTCTTATTTTGGGACAACGGCGTTCTACATGTCCTTGTTCGCCGCAATTCCAACAACGAGGCCCTCGAACTTCTTGATGATTCTTTTTACGGTTCTCTTCCTTCTGAAGAACTCTCATTAATAATTCTTCTAGGCGATCTTTAGAACCTTCATCTTCTTCCAAAACGGTCCGAACACGTCCGTGACCTCGGGACGCTTGTTTTGCAGCTTCAAATTCTAAGGCGTGAGCAAGCGCATCATCAGTTGTTCTTGGTCGTGCTAGCCTCAATGATTGTTGTGTTTCCCCGTCTCTTAACCCATCAATGAAGGTCTGCACAGCGAGCTGTCCCAGAAATGAATCGGGTGCCGTAGGGTACGCCAATCGGACAAGCCGCGCAACATCGGCTTCAAACTCCTGCAGGCTTTCTCCATTCTTCTGGATACGATTCTTCACTTGCGCGTGATACACTTGTTGAAGATGCGCGTCTCCATATCTCATTTCCAATCTAGACACTAACAATTGGTAATCATTTTCCTGTCCTGCTGGGATTGTTTGCAGGACGTTCAACGCGTCTCCACGCAAAGCCACAGTTAAAGAAACGGCCTTTTCCTTGCCTGTCCATCCGTTGGCCCCAGAAGCCGCCTCAAACTGTTTGTAGTAAGTGGACCAAGGTATCTTTCCATCGAACGTGGGTGGTTTTACTTTTATCCCTACGGCAGAATCCTTTTCTTCTTTAACTTGTTTCTTTACTTCATTACACGGCCACTCAGAAGTCGAGGGAAACAGTAGTTGCCTCATTCTATCTTCCAGCATTTCGGTTATATCGTCTTTCTTAGTTGTTGGTGGTAATTGGATTTGGGCTATTTTCTCTTCTACCATCTTTATTACCCTATCTTGTTCTGCCAATCTACCTTCCAATAGTCCTAACGCACTGGCATTCTCCAAAAATTCTTCGAAAACTTTATCTTCCAACGCTTTGACATTTTCCAACAATTCTCCTTTAAGCCTTCTAGAACTTTCTTCAGACTTTTCTAGTAATTCTTCTTTAAGCGTTCTAGAGTTTTCCAGTAAATCTTCTTTAAGCATTTTAACATTTTCTTCCAGTGCTTTAGTATTTTCAAGTAATTCTTGTTTAAGCATTCTAACATTTTCTTCAGACTTTCTAGAATTCTCTTCGGACTTTTCCAGTAATTCCTCTTTTAACATTCTAACATTTTCTTCGGACTTTCTAGAATTCTCTTCGTGCTTTTCCAATAGTTCTTCTTTTAACATTCTAACATTTTCTTCGGACTTTCTAGAATTCTCTTCGACTTTTCTAGAACTTTCCAGTAACTCTTCTTTTAATATTCTAGAATTTTCTTCCATTTTACTTAATAACAAATTAGTATCCATTACGGGTCCAGGTATTTCGAAGAGGAAACTTTCAGGGTCTTCTTGCTGCTCCAAAAGCCATTCTCTTAGCCGATTTATTAACACACTTTTAAGGCCCGTTGTATCTAAATCTCGTTCTTCAAGTTCATGTTTCAAGTCTATTACTTTGAGATCTTTTAACAGTTTCATCACCATTTTAATCGTTTGTTGAAATTATTTTTAACACTAAAGATTTATTCTCACAGCACTTTATTTAATTATTACGCGATTTTATTTATTTTAAAACCTCACACCTGTAACACCACTGTAACGTTCTTTCTAAAATAATAATACAAGTGCTGTTTAAATCGTCTATTCACAAACAAATATTTATTTCTATACACTAATGAATACACTATAAATTAACGCTATGATTATAAACCATTAAAAACTATTATTTACAGACTATGAGTTTCTAATACAACATTTATATTCACTATTTATTTTGTAATACACAGTTAATGACTTGCTGTTGACTGCCCCTTTTTATCCGCAAAGTCGCTTTTATACCACCATACAAATCTTCTAGAAATCGCTCGAACATACCGGTATATTGCTAGAATACACTAGAAGGTTGAGTGCATTGCGCTGCCGCTCCGGAATGTTCCACGACCCATTGACGGCCGGACCAGACAATGCGTTACACCTTACACTCGTTACAATATCTTTAATGAGTCCTGTACAACTATCAACAAGAGAACAGTGATCACACAATGAAGTTTTCTTATGTGGAAAGTGCTTTCAGGAAACTTGATTAGATTTGTACTGTTTATTTGCTGTAGTATTAAATCGCTACAAGTTCTGATTGTTATAATTGGTGCTAATGTTGATAATTATCAAAATGTGATGTAACTCTATAATGTATTATAATGTGATGCAAACTAATACTAGTCATTTTATATAAACTATAAGATAGATTTAATTATTATGATACAAATTCTTAAATATTCTTTACATTTGTTTAAATTGTCTTATTTTCTGTATTTGCATTATTACCAAGTACATGTAACAGGTTCGCCGTTTGTACCTTTGGTTAATAAACCGTATTATTATTATTATTATTATTATTATTAAAGATTGAATTGGTAAAAACGTTTTCTATGATTGGAGATTAATTAGGGATCCAATCTTTCAAAATATTTTATAGAATCATTGAGTTTTAAAAAATATTTCTTAGGATGTGGGATTAAGAAATCGATTTTTTTTTAAATATTTTTGTGATTAGAGATTGAAGTGGTAAAAATGTTTTCTATGACTGGGGATTAATTAGGGATCCAATTTTTCAAAATATTTTATAGAATCATTGAGTTTTTAAAAACGTTTGTTAGGATTTGATTTTTTTACTTTTTGTGATTTAGAGATTGAATTCGTAAAAATATTTTCTGTGATTAGGGATCAGATTTTTCAAAATATTCGATAGAATCATTGAGTTTTTAAAAATCTTTCTTAGGATTTGGGATTAAGGATTTGATTTGTTTTTATTTTTTGTGAATTAAAGATTGAATTCGTAAAAATATTTTATGTGATTAGGGATCAGATTTATCAAAATATTTCATAGAATCATTGAGTTTTTAAAAATATTTCTTAGGATGTGGGATTAAGAAATCGATTTTTTAAAAATATTTTTGTGATTAGGGATTGAATTGGTAAAAATGTTTTTTATGACTGGGGATTAATTAGGAATCCAATTTTTCAAAATATTTCTTAAGATTTGATTTTTTAAATATTTTTTGTGGTAAGGAATTGAATTCATGATTGAATGAAAAATATGTGCTATAATAGAGCTTAGTTAGGGATCAGATTTTTCAAGATGTTTTATAGAATCATTGAGTTTTTAAAAATATTTCTAAGGATGTGGGATTAAGAATTCGATTTTTTTAATATTTTTGTGATTAGGGATTGCATTGGTAAAAATGTTTTCTATGACTGGGGATTAATTAGGGATCCAATTTTTCAAAATATTTTATAAAATCAATCATTGAGTTTTTAAAAAGATTTCTTAGGATTTGGGATTAAGAATACGATTTTTTTAAATATTTTGAATCATTGAGTTTTTAAAAATATTTCTTAGGATTTGATGTTTTTGAATTCTTGATTGAATGAAAAATATTTTCTATGATAGAGCTTAGTTAGGGATCAGATTTTTCAAGACGTTTTATAGAAATCATTGAGTTTTTAAATATATTTCTTATTATTATTTCTAATAAAATATAATTTGAGATTAAGGATTTGATTTTTAAAAACATTTTTTTTTAATTAGGGATTGCTATTTGCTTAGGTGATTATACTGATTATGATGATTGAGAGTATGTGCATTGTGTCGTTTGACTTAACTCTGATAGTAATTGTTTATAAAAAATTGTTTATTGTAAAATATTTATGTTGATTTGTCGATGTAGTATTGTGTAACGTAATCTATACGTTAGATTTATTCAAAATTAAGTGAATTTTTTACATATATTTGTTTTTTAAGTTACGTTATTCCCAATATACAATCACAAAAAATAACAATTATATTTGTGTTAACTTATAGAACATAAAATACGGACCACCTGGGCCCTAATACTGCCAGTCCAACACCGACTCTACCCATTTAGGCCCCCACTGTCAAACCACATATGTATATGGTTGGACTAAGCATGGACCAGAAGGATTAAAAGGTTCGATCTGGTGGGCGTGACTTCTTGTTAGCGGGCATGGTAAGGAGATTTTCTGTGGGACTAGAAAAAAGTAAAGGAAATTCGTTTAACCTGTGATGGGGGTGATAAGACCGGTGGTAATGTATGAATTAAATGACTATTATTTAAAATGTATTGGTTTTATGAAAGCCGAATTAAGAACAAGAAGGTAGTTAATTACTTGAAACAATAGTTATTTTCAACTATACCGTCCAATGATTGTATGTTAATAAATAAGGAAGAACCCACGACCTCCGTCTTTCCATATGATTTTAGCAATTCGTTAACCAAAGATTTAAAAAAATCCGGACGCTTTTAAGCGTGATTTCAATGATTATCTTATACATAAACACATATATAAATCATGTTCATTATTAAAAAGGTTACTGAGATTAAAAAAGCTCTTAAGCCTTACCTGGAGAATTCGTGGGTGAGAAGCCTAAGTCGCGATCTGCAACGTGCAGCCTCCTGAAGCGCCTGCTTGGCACGGGCTTCGCTGTCGGCCCGAAGTCGGCGTTCGCGGTCGGCATCCCTTTGTGCCGCTTCTCTCTGCAAAACAAACGGAAGAAACATATAAATCACAATATAAAGTAAAGGGATAAAGGGCGTCTGATGTTAAATCTCGGTTAAAGTCGCTACTGCAGTTTTCACCAATAAAAAGCTTTCATTTTATTTACTTTCTTCTCGCATTTTATTATTTTTTACGGCGCTTTTATTATTGTGTAAACAAAGTTGTAAAAAGAAACTAATATGGGATAATAAAAATAAAACTTATTTATTCATTAATCAATAGCAATAAATGCAGAGAATTTCGGTAAGAAAACTTGATCAGAGTCAATAATGGATGTTATATAAGTATAATACAAAAGGTATAATAGTCTATAAAACTAATTAAATCTATGTTTACAAGCTTTCCTTTAACCTTTTGAGGTAACGGCAGGTAAATGACAAAAAGAGACAGAGCGCAAAAATGTGCCACAAAGTTTAGTCCTTTAAGCGACAAGGTAAATTTAAAGTGGATAAATAATATAAGATATTCCAACGTTTTAAAACCACTACTTTTGTTTAATTTTAAACTATATGTTTCGCGCCAGGCTAAAGTCCTCTTCCGAAACTGTTGGTAAAGCAGAAATCGATACTGATAGATTAGGATAATGACAGCTGCCATTAGTTTGATAAGTTATGTTTATGAATACTATTCATAAGCAACTTTGATTATGCTTTTATTGCTGCTACTGATGTACTGATACTACCAACCATTCCTCCGTAGACAGCCATTCCGAACACGAAATCCATATTTGCAATATATCCTTCCTTTCTATTTTGTCGTTGCGTCCGCCGACCAAGACGAATCTCAAGCCCTCTCTTACACAATAGGATGATCGCGATGTCTGAGTATCCTCATACAATACGAATATTAAACAAAAAGACAAATATCACTTCAAGTCCTAAAGTCCTCTCTCAGACGGCAGACGACAACAACAAGAGAAAACAAACCACTCTATTCCTGCATATAGATGAAACATATACACCACCACAGCCAACCACCAACCACCTCGTTGTAATACAACATAAAGCAAATAACACCCCGGGAATCAGACAAAAACAACCAAAATGAAATTCCACTACAGACGGACAATGGCCGCAGACACGAATGCAAACAGTGTGTGTACGTGCGACTGCACACAATATGATAAGCTTATAGTGGCTATTATTATTACGTAACAGACGTTGTTAAATAGTGAAGTAGGCTGTCTTCGCGTTTTGTTAATTAAACACAAGTGGTGTCAATATTTTTGTTTAATCTTTGCTACTATTACTGCTTTACGATGTGTCAACATGTGGCGCGGGGTTAGAAATTATCAATTAAGCTGAACGACGCTTTTATTTATGAGTCATGGTGGCACGTATTATATTAATCTGGGATATTATTCTGCAATTTCTTCTCATACAAAAAGAGCAAGAGAAAATAGATTCTCACAATTCTGCACTAATCCTTCAATGTATGTGTACACATATTCGTTGTGCGAATTTACAATTACCGTCCAAAAATATCTACCTGTACCACCTGTTTCAGAAGAAATTATATTTTATTCAGATAATGGTTTCAATTCAATACATCAATTATCGCAAAAACCAAGTTTCTACTAAATTCTGATATAAATATTCAAAAAAGGTGAATATGACTCCCCCTCTACCGACGCCACTGCAAATAGAAGAAATATTTTGAGGAATTTTGCCATAGAACAAATACTAATAACAGTTATATAACAACCCAACTTAACAACAAGGAAGAGCATAGGGAGTGCAGTGTATCCATCTTAGCTTTAGTTAAGTTACTCTCCGATTTTCTGCTCTAAGTCTATAGAGAGTTCAAATACTGAAAAGTTAAAAATAACTGAAATATTTACACATATGTAGGTTTAAATTTACACCATTGTTGTACTAAACTTCAAATTCAGATCATTTTCGTTATCAACTATTTTTGACGATTTCTGACGAATCTCTACAGTTAATCTATTATAAAGTTAGCATCACCAAGAGTCTTGAGCTTTAAAAGTCTTACCTATCTTTTTGATATATCATATGCCATGATGTATTTCTCTACGTTGATCAAAGGATTCTTCGATTAATCCTTTCAGAAGATTCTTGACAAATTTATAAACTTCTTGTATTACAAAAACCCATAGAGTGAGTAATACTTTACGATTTATGGCGTTGTTGCATTCCACCATTCCAAACAATTGCTTATTATTTTTTGATGACCTTTTAGGATTTTCTAGGGGGGTTCAAATACCCAACACCTTAAAAAGACTCTGAAAGCAGAAAACACAGGATACTACCTGAAAATGGTTTTTTCAGAATTTAGTTTCTGACGATTTTATTTATAAATGGTTTAATTCTGAGTTTCAAATAATCAGCAAAACCAATTTATAACCATTAATAAATTCGTCACAATCGTAAAATAGTTCACAAGACTTTAACGTATTTGTTTGGTGATTTAATTTTCGACTATTTTTCAAGTATTTGAAATAGGTACCAATTTAATAGGTATAGGTACCATGTAAAATTGAGTTTAGGTCGTTCATGCCTTTAATTTAGACTGTTTTTAGGTAAATTAGTTTAAAAACTAGAAAGTCTTCATATAAAACAGAATGACAGTGTTATATTTGCACAGAAATTTACGCTTTCATATAACTTTGACAAGTTTCAAAAAATTCGAAAGCAGATCAGGCGACAGATTAAGATAAAACTTAACAGTTTATATATCGTATGATCCAAAAGTCTTTGGATCACAATAGCCATGGAATGTAAAAACCATCTATAGAATCATTTACTTCTACTGTGCGTAGTTTTTGTGAACTGTACAGAGTAGCGCCAATGTATCTTGAGTAGCGCTAATGAAGACACAGCCACCTGTGTCAAGAAAATACGACGCGCCGACACCGCTAAACAGAGCCCCATAATATACAAAAATGTTACACAGAATTGAATTTATTTGAACTATTATCTATTGACATGGTAGTTGTGAAGTAAATGTCAAAAATAATAGACATAAATAATTTCGTAGATAGCTTGTTAATTTCATGGCAACCCTGATCCAAAGACTTTTTGATCATACTATAGATGATATTTTCTACGACGATTTTCTCGAACAATTCTTATGTTGTTTTGTTATTTTTTATGACGATTTTTTGATGAATTTCTAGAATGTCCGAATTTAGAAAAGTTCATATTCTTTTTATATCGAATGACATCTAGAAAAAATAAGTTTCCATTGTTCATTTATTTGGATTTTAGTTTAGACGGTTTTTTGACAACTTTTTTGACGAGTTTCTAGAATGTCCGAATTTAGAAAAGTTCATATTCTTTTTATATCGAATGACAGATCTAAAGAAGATGAGTTTCCATTGTTCATTTGTTTGGATTTTAGTTTAGACGGTTTGTTGACAACTGTTTTGGCGACTTTCTAGAATGTCCGAATTTAGAAAAGTTCATATTCTTTTACATCGAATGACATATCTAGAAAAGATAAGTTTCCATTGTTCATTTATTTGGATTTTACTTTAGACGGTTTTTTGACAACTTTCTTGACGAGTTTCTAGAATGTCCTAATTTAGAAAAGTTCATGTTTTTTTATATCGAATGACTTATTCAGAGAAGATGAGTTTCCACTGTTTATTTATTTGCCTTTTAGTTTAGACGGTTTTTCGACAACTTTTTTGACGAGTTTCTAGAATGTCCGAATTTTAAAAAGTTCATGTTTTTTAAAACGAATGACATATCTAGAGAAGATGGGTTTCCATTGTTCATTTATTTGCCTTTTAGTTTAGACGGTTTTTCGACAACATTTTTGACGAGTTTCTAGAATGTCCGAATTTAGAAAAGTTCATGTATTTTATATCGAATGACATATCTAGAGAAGATGAGTTTCCATTGTTCTTTTGTTTGGATTTTAGTTTAGACGGTTTTTTGACAACTGTTTTGGCGACTTTCTAGAATGTCCGAATTTATAAAAGTTCATATTATTTTTATATCGAATGACATATCTAGAGAAGATGAGTTTCCACTGTTCATTTATTTGCCTTTTAGTTTAGACGGTTTTTCGACAACTTTTTTGACGAGTTTCTAGAATGTCCGAATTTTAAAAAGTTCATGTTTTTTTAAAACGAATAACATATCTAGAAAAGATGAGTTTGCACTGCTGATTTATTCGGCTTTTAGTTTAGACGGGTTTTTTGACGAATTTCCAGAATGTCCGAATTTAGAAAAGCTCATATTCTTTTTTACATCGAATGACACATCTAGAAAAGATGAGTTTTCATTGTTGATTTATTGGGCTTTTAGTTTAGACGGTTGTTTTGACGAATTTCAAGAATGTCCGAATTTTGACGCGTTATAGAAATATTACAAAATACGCGAGGCAGTGGAGAGGTTCTACAACTTTGTTGATATGATCTTGATATAATTGTATATCAACACTCCGACGATTCTGACGAGTTTCTAAAGTGTTGACAGGCAAACAGATCCCGCAAAATAGAAGTACAAACCTTAAACCATTATTTATGACACTGTCATTATCATTGTCTTTATTTTGTTATTTTTTGTCATTAACTTTTCGTTTATGTAGTTGGTTTACTTGGTTCCTTAGTTCAAACGAGTCCTTGACGACTATATTCTGATAACGCTTTGACGAGTTTTTAAGACTATTAGGTTACTTTTACACGAGGTTCTGTAATTCGGATACTGTATCTACGATACAATCTCTTGCAAGAATTCTTGACGGATACTCCTCAAAGGCTGTTGGAATACTTATCCTAGACTGGTAATTTTGCAGTGAGTAAATTCAGTGCAGTGGCGCACAGTTTTGTTTTTATTAAAATAATCATTTTCAGAAGTGTCCGATAAACAAGTGCGTGCTTCTATTAAGGAAATAAACTTATTGTTATCAAATGCTCGTAGAGTTACTAAATTCTAAAAGTTCTAAAGTAGAAGTCTGAAAATGGAACGATTCACATCAAACGCATAAAATTGATAGTTTACAATGTTGTGAAACTATTTTTCGAATTAAGCAATCCGTTAAAATGTCTTTAGGTGACTCTTGGGGGATTTCTGAATACATTTTAGCCGATAATCTATCCGCCTTAAAATATTTCCCGCAAGAAGATTTATAACTTACTTGAAAAGTCAGTTTGAAGCTCTCATCTGCATTCAAATGATGTGGGGAAGGGTTTTGGCAATTCCAGATCTTTAGAATAAAATACAGAAGACATTCGCTAAGCATCTAAAAGGAATGTTTGGACGTACGATTCATATCCTTACCGGTTGACGTTATTTAAGTTGACATTCCACGGGGATCTTTCCTTTCTCCTTTACCATTTAACGTCTACATCTCGACGAAGTTCAATCTCCGAAACTCACCACAGAAAATAAGATAATTTGAAGAAATGCTAAAGTTATGAAAATCTACAGAAAACTCTTACTATTCATCCATGAACAACTGAGCATCTGGTGGGTCTCCCAATTGCTAGGAGAAAATGGAATAACCCCTCAGAGAATATTAAAAATTAATTGGCAAACTCTGAACACACTACTTCATACATCCCATAAAAGAAGACAGTGTCAAACCAAAGAAAAAGCTGTGAAAAACATGTCGGTTGGATATAAACGTCTATTTATACCTCAGAATTGGCATCCTAAACAGAAAGTAAATAATATCCAGAGAACGCTGCTTTGGTTTCTGAGAAAGTAATTAATTCTATGACTCACACGAACTAAGTATGCATGTATTTTAATAAACAACAATCCAAATGCAACATTCAGGGCTCCAAAAGTTGACGTTCCACAGGGATCTTTGCTTTCTCCTTTGCCTTTCCACGTCTACACCTTAGGCATGCCTCGTCTTGTAACGATATGGTCATTCTTTCCAAGTTAAGCTTAAGTCCTACAAAAGCTGAAAGGAATTACAAGCTTTATAATAGGAATTAGTTGTCCAGCTAAATAGGTATACTAATAGCTATATCTATAACTAAGTTTCGCATTGATACAAGGCTAGACTGAAAATACCATAATGAAGCCCAACTGAACACTCTCATCAGTATAAGTTGATTTTAGCAAGACATTCAAACCTAACCACTTAATGAGAGGTCCGTGAAGCTAGCACAACCATTATAGAACAATCAAATAAAACCTTCGTAAATATTTAGTACTCATTAATTACTAATTAATTACTAAAAAGAAAAATTTATTACTGTTGCTAAAACTAACGTACTTATTAATTACTAATTAATTACTCAAAAATCAAATTTATTACTGTTGCAGAAAAAAAGATATTAATGTTACATCATCTAAAAATGTATCTAACGTGGAATTTTACATTTTGAATAAAAGAGAACGGGACTGCAATTTATTACTCCAGCACAACCGACAAATTATGGTTTATGTCAACAAATCTGATTAGTCAGAACCAGATTCTAACACGTTTCGATAAAATTATCCTGTCCAAATTCATTAAAACACATGCAGATACACCTTAATGCGGAAATTTCCAATCTGAATGAAGTAGGACGAGACTACAATTTATTACTCCAGCACAACCGACAAATTATCGTTTATATCAACAAATATGATTAGTCAGAACCAGATTCTAGCATATTTGGATATAATTACCGTGTCCAAATTCGTTAAAACACATACAATACACCTTTACACGGGAATTTCCAATCTGAATGAAGTAGGACGAGACTACAATTTATTACTCCAGAACAACCGACAAATTATCGTTTACATCAACAAATATGATTAGTCAGAACCAGATTCTAGCATATTTCGACATAATTACCGTGTCCAAATCCATTAAAACACATACAATACACCTTAATACGGGAATTTCCAATCTGAATGAAGTAGGACGAGACTACAATTTATTAGTCCAGCACAACCGACAAATTATCGTTTATATCAACAAATATGATTAGTCAGAACCAGATTCTAGCATATTTGTATATAATTACCGTGTCCAAAATCGTTAAAACACATACAACACACCTTAATACGGGAATTTCCAATCTGAATCAAGTAGGACGAGACTACAATTTATTACTCCAGCACAACCGACAAATTACCGTTTACATCAACAAATATGATTAGTCAGAACCAGATTCTAGCATATTTCGACATAATTACCGTGTCCAAATCCATTAAAACACATACAATACACCTTAATACGGAAATTTCCAATCTGAATGAAGTAGGACGAGACTACAATTTATTAGTCCAGCACAACCGACAAATTATCGTTTATATCAACAAATATGATTAGTCAGAACCAGATTCTAGTGTATTTGTATATAATTACCGTGTCCAAAATCGTTAAAACACATACAACACACCTTAATACGGGAATTTCCAATCTGAATCAAGTAGGACGAGACTACAATTTATTAGTCCAGCACAACCGACAAATTATCGTTTATATCAACAAATATGATTAGTCAGAACCAGATTCTAGCATATTTCGACATAATTACCGTGTCCAAATCCATTAAAACACATACAATACACCTTAATACGGAAATTTCCAATCTGAATGAAGTAGGACGAGACTACAATTTATTAGTCCAGCACAACCGACAAATTATCGTTTATATCAACAAATATGATTAGTCAGAACCAGATTCTAGTGTATTTGTATATAATTACCGTGTCCAAAATCGTTAAAACACATACAACACACCTTAATACGGGAATTTCCAATCTGAATCAAGTAGGACGAGACTACAATTTATTAGTCCAGCACAACCGACAAATTATCGTTTATATCAACAAATATGATTAGTCAGAACCAGATTCTAGCATATTTCGACATAATTACCGTGTCCAAATTCGTTAAAACACATACAATACAGTTTAATACGGGAATTTCCAATCTGAATCAAGTAGGACGAGACTACAATTTATTACTCCAGAACAACCGACAAATTATCGTTTACATCAACAAATATAGTGATGATTAGTCAGAACCAGATTCTAGCATATTTCGACATAATTACCGTGTCCAAATCCATTAAAACACATACAATACACCTTAATACGGGAATTTCCAATCTGAATGAAGTAGGACGAGACTACAATTTATTAGTCCAGCACAACCGACAAATTATCGTTTATATCAACAAATCTGATTAGTCAGAACCAGATTCTAACATGTTTCGATAAAATTATCCTGTCCAAGTTCATTAAAACACATGCAGATACACCTTAATGCGGAAATTTCCAATCTGAATCAAGTAGGACGAGACTACAATTTATTACTCCAGCACAACCGACAAATTATCGTTTATATCAACAAATATGATTAGTCAGAACCAGATTCTAGCATATTGCGACATAATTACCGTGTCCAAATTCGTTAAAACACATACAATACACCTTTACACGGGAATTTCCAATCTGAATGAAGTAGGAAGAGACTACAATTTATTACTCCAGAACAACCGACAAATTATCGTTTACATCAACAAATATGATTAGTCAGAACCAGATTCTAGCATATTTCGGCATAATTACCGTGTCCAAATCCGTTAAAACACATACAATACACCTTAATACGGGAATTTCCAATCTGAATGAAGTAGGACAAGACTACAATTTATTAGTCCAGCACAACCGACAAATTATCGTTTATATCAACAAATATGATTAGTCAGAACCAGATTCTAGTGTATTTGTATATAATTACCGTGTCCAAAATCGTTAAAACACATACAACACACCTTAATACGGGAATTTCCAATCTGAATCAAGTAGGACGAGACTACAATTTATTACTCCAGCACAACCGACAAATTACCGTTTACATCAACAAATATAATTACTCAGAACCAGATTCTAGCATATTTGTATATAATTACCGTGTCCAAATTCGTTAAAACACATACAATACACTTTAATACGGGAATTTCCAATCTGAATCAAGTAGGACGAGACTACAATTTATTACTCCAGCACAACCGACAAATTACCGTTTACATCAACAAATATGATTAGTCAGAACCAGATTCTAGCATATTGCGACATAATTACCGTGTCCAAATTCGTTAAAACACATACAATACACCTTTACACGGGAATTTCCAATCTGAATGAAGTAGGAAGAGACTACAATTTATTAGTCCAGCACAACCGACAAATTATCGTTTATATCAACAAATCTGATTAGTCAGAACCAGATTCTAACATGTTTCGATAAAATTATCCTGTCCAAGTTCATTAAAACACATGCAGATACACCTTAATGCGGAAATTTCCAATCTGAATCAAGTAGGACGAGACTACAATTTATTACTCTAGCACAACCGACAAATTATCGTTTATATCAACAAATATGATTAGTCAGAACCAGATTCTAGTGTATTTGTATATAATTACCGTGTCCAAAATCGTTAAAACACATACAACACACCTTAATACGGGAATTTCCAATCTGAATCAAGTAGGACGAGACTACAATTTATTACTCCAGCACAACCGACAAATTATCGTTTATATCAACAAATATGATTAGTCAGAACCAGATTCTAGCATATTGCGACATAATTACCGTGTCCAAATTCGTTAAAACACATACAATACACCTTTACACGGGAATTTCCAATCTGAATGAAGTAGGAAGAGACTACAATTTATTACTCCAGAACAACCGACAAATTATCGTTTACATCAACAAATATGATTAGTCAGAACCAGATTCTAGCATATTTCGGCATAATTACCGTGTCCAAATCCGTTAAAACACATACAATACACCTTAATACGGGAATTTCCAATCTGAATGAAGTAGGACAAGACTACAATTTATTAGTCCAGCACAACCGACAAATTATCGTTTATATCAACAAATATGATTAGTCAGAACCAGATTCTAGTGTATTTGTATATAATTACCGTGTCCAAAATCGTTAAAACACATACAACACACCTTACTACGGGAATTTCCAATCTGAATCAAGTAGGACGAGACTACAATTTATTACTCCAGCACAACCGACAAATTACCGTTTACATCAACAAATATAATTACTCAGAACCAGATTCTAGCATATTTGTATATAATTACCGTGTCCAAATTCGTTAAAACACATACAATACACTTTAATACGGGAATTTCCAATCTGAATCAAGTAGGACGAGACTACAATTTATTACTCCAGCACAACCGACAAATTACCGTTTACATCAACAAATATGATTAGTCAGAACCAGATTCTAGCATATTGCGACATAATTACCGTGTCCAAATTCGTTAAAACACATACAATACACCTTTACACGGGAATTTCCAATCTGAATGAAGTAGGAAGAGACTACAATTTATTACTCCAGAACAACCGACAAATTATCGTTTACATCAACAAATATGATTAGTCAGAACCAGATTCTAGCATATTTCGGCATAATTACCGTGTCCAAATCCGTTAAAACACATACAATACACCTTAATACGGGAATTTCCAATCTGAATGAAGTAGGACAAGACTACAATTTATTAGTCCAGCACAACCGACAAATTATCGTTTATATCAACAAATATGATTAGTCAGAACCAGATTCTAGTGTATTTGTATATAATTACCGTGTCCAAAATCGTTAAAACACATACAACACACCTTAATACGGGAATTTCCAATCTGAATCAAGTAGGACGAGACTACAATTTATTACTCCAGCACAACCGACAAATTACCGTTTACATCAACAAATATAATTACTCAGAACCAGATTCTAGCATATTTGTATATAATTACCGTGTCCAAATTCGTTAAAACACATACAATACACTTTAATACGGGAATTTCCAATCTGAATCAAGTAGGACGAGACTACAATTTATTACTCCAGCACAACCGACAAATTATCATTTATATCAACAAATATGATTAGTCAGAACCAGATTCTAGCATATTTGTATATAATTACCGTGTCCAAAATCGTTAAAACACATACAACACACCTTAATACGGGAATTTCCAATCTGAATCAAGTAGGACGAGACTACAATTTATTACTCCAGCACAACCGACAAATTACCGTTTACATCAACAAATATAATTACTCAGAACCAGATTCTAGCATATTTGTATATAATTACCGTGTCCAAATTCGTTAAAACACATACAATACACTTTAATACGGGAATTTCCAATCTGAATCAAGTAGGACGAGACTACAATTTATTACTCCAGCACAACCGACAAATTATCATTTATATCAACAAATATGATTAGTCAGAACCAGATTCTAGCATATTTGTATATAATTACCGTGTCCAAAATCGTTAAAACACATACAACACACCTTACTACGGGAATTTCCAATCTGAATCAAGTAGGACGAGACTACAATTTATTACTCCAGCACAACCGACAAATTACCGTTTACATCAACAAATATGATTAGTCAGAACCAGATTCTAGCATATTTCGACATAATTACCGTTTCCAAATTCGTTAAAACACATACAATACACCTTAATACGGGACATAATGCTCCTTTAGCTTCAGAATGTTGGAGTTAAGATGTTAAGATAAAATCAATACGTGTAGTACACGATACTAAACTTATGGGTATACTTACACTGTTAACGATATTGGTGATGTAACTTGAATGCTTCCATAAAAATATCGAAGAGATTTATATTAAGATCGCCGAAGCATAATATAATTTAATTTAGCGTGGAAAAATGATATTTCGCTAAAAATTTAATTTGCTAAAACTTCCACACGTTTAATTTTAAAGTGCAGGCTTAAAAACTTTCCTAGCAAGCTTTCTCCCTGGGGATTGTCTGCCGGATATTACCAGACGCACCCTCTGGTCAGTGCGGTCCCCCAACACGGGCTATTGTCCTGTCAAGTCCTGTCATGGTCAGGCAGGACTGTTTTATATATCACTCCCTCCTCGGTAACATTCGTCCGACAAACTAGAGCTTATCAGATTAATAAGTTTTAGTTGTTGCAGAAATCCATATTAGATTTTGTTAGCTACTCCAAATTTCAAACTTTTTTTATGTAGGAATAACTTGATAAAAAAGGGGCTACTGCCCTATGAAAAAGTTTTAAACTTTCTCTCCGACTGTGAGCGACCGACGCAAAACTTTCGCAGACGTTTTATAATCAACTAATTTGGATATTCAACAGAAAGTTTTCCGGCTTTATTATTTCGCAAGTTCTTTGTCTTCTATTAGGGATTAAAATTTTCTGAATGAGTATAATCAGACAGGAATGAATCCTCCTTTAGGTTCCCTTTGATCCTTCCTTTGTTGTTCTTTCATTAAGGATATACTTAGGGGAGACAGTTTTCGTTTTGTAGAAAAAATGATGTTTTTTGGCTTTCATTATTAAAATTAATATCTTTTATTGATAAAAAACATAAAGCCATCTAAAGTTGTGCACCTAATGTATGTTTCAAAAGTGTTGGGATAAATTTCAGTAACAGTTCGAAACAAAAGTAACTGAAATATATTGTGAGTATGATTAGAAGTTATTCTGACTGAAATATTAAAAATGATAATTCTATAAACAATCAATCGGTCTAGCAGTCTAGTAGGTTACACTCCAATTTTGATATTTAAAATAAGAATTATCGGATGTTTATATTTATATTTAACTGTCGTATGAAAAATTTCGAAACATACGTTACATGTGAAACATATCGGCTTGCGATTTTATTGAAAATATAATATTTAATTAATTTGTAATTACTGTATAATTCGTATCCGTTCATACCGCTTCTCAACCGCTCTGCAAATCTGTTTTAAATGCTACAAATCCCGCCATTTAAGGATGATTTAAATTATGATTAATTATTGTTAAAACATGATTTAATTAAAATCCTGTTAGTCTTCTCACAAACGACTAATTAATTATTTTGATGTTTATTAGCCAATAAATCTATTACTTGTTTAATTTTATTAATGCTTGCTTGATTTATATAATTTATTAATGTATTTGTTACATAGTTCAAATTGTTCAAATGTTGTCATTTCAATTCAATCTAAACTGCAATCAGGAATTAATCATGAATTCAAATAATCGCGACGCCATGTTTTCATTAACCTCTCATTAAAATCGAGCGAAATCGAGATTTATTGAAAAGTCAATCTAGTTTATCCCTATTTTATTGCTTTCATAAATACCTACAACACACAGAGAAAATACGTCAAAAAACATATCGAGACTCATAGAGTACATACATTGGATATTATCAATTAAGAGTAGCGATCCTCACTCATTGTTCTCGAATATATCTGGAAAAACAACCCTTATAACTGTCATGTACGTGTCACATCATATCGAGTGGCTCTTCACATATTAAATCGATCCATGATTATGATGGGCGCTTCACTTGCATCCAACGTGTGAAACGAGGCGAAAGTGGACATGTCTGTCTGGTAATGTTTCATCAATTATTTTTCTCCCTATATAACAAACACATCAGGTTTGTCGACGTTGCACTACAGAATTAATTACTTCGATTGATAAAAAAAAAATATGTACATACATGTACACACCAAGATGTTTCCAGATATTATGGAACAACCCCGTCTTGATAAGTCAATAATAATCGACGAATTTGTACATTTTGAGTGAATAACCTAACAAGGGCTATTCATAAAGGGGCCACTTCGACAGAATATGCTAAAAGCAGGAAGGGGAAAAAATTAAATAGAAAGAAAATTCCTGTAAATGAACCAACATAAGCAAATCCTGTTAAACTCGACCCCAACCAATACATAATCAGGCTTTTACAGAATCAGTGAACACAAAAAGGGGTCTTTTTTTTAATAAATTGGGATATTGAATTGGAAAGATCTGTAAAGTTCGGAACGAAATAACGAACTTGAAACACGCTAAAATGTAGAAATTAATTCAAATCCTTAAATACAGAAATAATAGAAATCATAAATGCCTCTTTAAAATTCTCATAGTGTCAGCCACAATGATCACACAACTGCATCATCTATGCACGCATTCAATACTGAATCTACACAGTAAAAAATCAACCTCAACCAACAATTTTTAGCGTTAAAATTTAGAGTAGGAAAATTTTTTTTTCACTCGAATCTCATAACAAAAATAATTCTTTACTACTGAAATCTATTCTCTGTCTGTATTATTAATTAACTCTATATAGATTGAATATTCAATCTAATAGTATTCTAATAATAAAAGTATAACAAAATCTACTCTAATTTAACTTTTTTAATTGGTAAAAAAATGTTAGTTAGTGTTCCTGTACTCTAGATAGAGTACATAATGTAACGATAGAGTATAGATAGAGTAACGAATTGGCACCAATATACACTTCACAGTGTATTTGACAATAGAAGCGCGAGCGCAATAGCGACACTAACAAAAATGGCGACAATCAGCTGTCTGCTGTATTTGACTTCGACTAGTTATAAATGTTGCAACTTAGCAATTTCAAAAAAGTTACTAAAATTAGTGGGAACTTACAAATCTTTAAATAACTTAATGTAGTGTACAATTTAAAACGTAATGAACAACTAAGCAAAATTTAGAAATCAAGATTATATTAACTAGACCAGAAATAGGTATCTGTACATAAATAATAATCCTACATTAAGTTTAGATTTGTAAAATTCTGAAATTGTCACTAATTTTAGTAATTTTTCAAATGGCAAAGTTTTAACAGTTACAACTAGAGACCTGTTAGAGCAAATATGTTCACATCTCTTTGCTGCGCGTGAATGTCCAACTTCGCAGTTTGTTTTAATAATTAATATAAGGTAACTTAGAACAATTTTACAATTTAAACGTTTTATTAATACATGCATTATTTTATAATTTTAGTAATTAGTGTTACTTATGATGAGTAAGACGGGAGCACTTGGAAATTTATAAGACATGTTCAACAGTAAACTATTTAATATTCATATGCAACAGAGTTGAACTTTTTTTCAATAATTCATATTCAGTGTTTTATTTTCAAACAATAAAACACAGATATTAAGAAATTAGATAAGTAAAAGCAATAATTATAATTATATTTAATTCGTAGAACAAAAGAATAATTACGTCATAATTGTGGTAATTTTGAACTTTGACGGAGTTTACAGAGTGGCACAAGGGAATCTCCTAATAGAAATTCATGAGAGTTGGCATGGAGCACGAACAGTAGTTCACTCTAGCAACAATTAACAACCATACCATGGACCAAGAAAAACAATTTCGAAGTAAAGGTTCTAAGGTGTCCTTTAATCAAAATAGAAAGGGATAAAGATAACTTTTATTGATCTCTAGAAGTCAAACACATGTTTCAAGATGTGTAGTACTTGCCAACGTTCCAACCAATCGGATACATACGCAACTAGCACAATGTTGTGTAACCTTTCCTATACTATAGATCTTTTCTATACTGGAAATTGCCAAGCGAATATCCGAAAATAACATTTCTAGCAATAAATGACCTTTTGTGACCTGTTTTTGTGATCTTCTTAGTAAAGTGGCTCATTTAATCCTTACCCGTAACCAGAGTTACTAACGATAGCTCTCTACAAGTGCCATTTTTATTAGATAGAAATCAACTTGGTACGGCATATGAAGTTGTAAATTAGACCTTTATAGGCAAAATAGGATTCTTCTCAAATCCAGCTTAGTGCATCATTTACATTTTACTGTCTAGATTAAGGCTGTTCGTCTGGTAACTGTCATATAGCTCATACAGTTATAATCTTGGTCTTACATTAGTAAATCACGTATTGTTGCAGACAAACATAGGAGTTTCACCGTTCAATGCTCAGTCGTCGTTCACATCTGCGGGGAAGGGCTTTCTACCAAATTACATACAACGCACAAAGTAACAACCTCATCCCAGGGAACCTTTATGGCCCTTTTGTTTAATATATTGTATACTTACTTATAATTGTATAATACTTAGTAATAGATTCCTCTATCAAATTTTATATTCATTGCGAGTATGGCAGTGAAAAGTATATTAAGAGTAAGTGACCTTTCTAAATGTTATATACGGATACGATTGTGTATTAATCGTTTATATACGCTTCCGAGTGCGAAATAAGTGAACAAATGACAATGTTTTAACAATGACAGCTTATAAAAGACAGCTCTCGTTCAAATTATACATTTGTGCATACATTGTTCTCATATTTAAACACAACTTGGTCATATTATACACACAATCATGGCAGCTACTAAATGACATTTTAGACCTTTAGAGGTTAGATAAGCTTTCTAACAATGTCGCTGATTATTATTAGGCTAATTATTCCTATTAGTCGTTAACGTAACTTCTTACGGCTAAATTACATGTCATTTAGAAAGCGGCAACTGTATGGACCTGTGTAAGTGACCTTTCAATCTCTAGAGATTAAATAAGTTTTTTGACAATGTCGCTGATTATTCCTAAGCTAGTCATTCCTATTAGATATAAAATCCATCTCTCGCCTAATTTATGTAATTTGGAAAGCAGCAATTGTATTGACCTTTGTAAGTGACCTTTTAGACGTCTAGAGGTTAGATAAACTTTTTCTAAGCTAATTATTCCCAATAGATGTAAACGTCAGCTATCGACTGAATTATACGTCATTTGGAAAGCGGCAACTCTATTGACCTCCGTAACTGACCTTTTAAACATCTAGAGGTTAGATAAGCTTTTTAACAATGCCATGAATATTCCTAGGCTAGTCATTCCTATTAGATGTAAAAATCCATTTCTTGTCTAATTTATGTAATTTTAAAAGCGGCAACTGTGTTGACCCTCGTAAGTGATCTTTTAAACGTTTAGAGGTTAGGTAAGCTATTTTACAATGTCGCTGATTATTCCTAGGCTAGTAATTCCCATTAGATGTAAAATCCAGCACTGCCTAAATTATGTCATTTAGAAAGCGGAAGCTGTATTGACCTCTGTAACTGACCTTTTAAACCTGTAAAGGTTAGATAAGCTTTTTAACAATAATAATAATAATTGCTACAACTGAAAGTCCCTGATTATTCCTAGGCTAGTTATTCTCATTAGATGTAAACGCAACTCGGCTAAGTTATGTCATTTCGAAAGCAGCAACTGTATTGCTTCATGTGACCTTTAAATGCAAATTTTTAGTAAACTGATATAAACATATAGAGTAAATCATTAGGTACTTAAGAGTCATAATGATGTTGATATTTCTCACACGATCAATAATATTAAATAATGTACAGGAAGAACAAAATAATGTAACAAAGTAGCTTTCAGTGGCGTCTGTTCCTAAGTAGACGTTCTATATTGTCGGTGTCGCTTCTGATTCATGACCCTCCCTTAGGGAGTGGGAGAACTCCCAGAAGTCTTCCCATAGCTCGAATGGGGAGGGTCCAATCTGACTTTAAGAGGGATTATGTCTAGTCCCGTTGTCACTTTTTCAAAAGTATCATTTTTCACTCAGAAAGGTCTACCCATGAAACCATCGTAACAGGGGAAAGGTCAAATCTGACCCTGACGGTACCTTGAAGGCCTCCAGAGTCGATTACACTTTTTCAGAAATATCACTTTTGATCAGTGGCTTCTTTCGCAGGAAGGTGGTGAGTGTTCGAAGGTCAGATTTGACATCGACTGGAAGGTCTCCAGGGTCCCTAACGGAACTATAAGTAATTCTAAGCCGATATCCCTATTACGGCTATAGGATTATCTGTCGTGTTAGTACAGAACGCCTAAAAAGAAGAATCAACGCATGTGATCTTTACTGAGCTTTGAAAGTCGAGTGTGATGCTTTTAAACAATATATAAACTTTAATAACAGTATGAAATATTTACGATTTCGATTTAATATTTCGATTTACTTGCCTAATTCTACGGCAACATACTTTAAAGTGTGCCACGGCTCGTGACCTACAAAGGTCTCATTTAAAGTCAGTAAAATCTCCCACAATTCGCAATTGCGTGAAGAAATTGGCCGCGGTGAACGTGTATAAATGGCTAGGGTAGTTCTTCCTTGGCTGAAGGCTTCATGTTGCTGACCAATTCGGCAAAATTCCAACAAGTTTCAACCGATTCTTGCGAAATTAATATTGCAAGTCTGTGACTTTCGGACAGTATATTAGTTTAGTCCCCACGTTTACCCCGCTCGTAACGCACCTTAGAATCACACTATCGTACATTTTTGCAATGTAAAGCGTGCTTTTGATACTATGACGATACACTGTTCAGCAGCACACTTAGACATTTTTAGTGTAATTGTTTGTTCTAAGTAGCAGAACAGAGCAACTGCACACAACATATAGTTCGAAAGAAGGGACAAGCAGAATCGTAAATTTAACTTAGTTTTCTCATTAGAAAACTACCATCAGTTACCATCAACTGTTGGATAGCTAAATGTTAACGTGTCTGTATTTAAGGCAAGAAAAGCTGGAAGAAGTAAAAAAAGAACTTAATAGTTTAAATAGCTGCTATTCACTATAAAAGTATTTAGCACTTAGATTTGACTGCTCTGAGATTTTAACATGACATATGTGGTAGAGTTGCTAAGATTCTCCGTTAGTTGCTGGCAGTGGATATGTGTACTTTGATTAAAATAAACAATTCCTAAAAAGAAAAACTAGAACAAACAAGGTTTCTAAATAAACTCTCAACTCGTAGAAGAAACTTATAATAAGTTAGGAAAAAAAGTCTTTGTTTTATTTCTTTTCTCCCAATGAACTTTTAAGTTGCCTAACATCTGCTAGAAGAATTCTTCACTTAAACTTTTAAACTTAACAGAATAAAAAATAAACAAATAAGTACATTACGCTCTAAACCACATTTTCGAATTACTGCATACCGCAAAACTAGCACAATGAAATAATATAATAACAAAAGAATCCAATCAATGTTCAACCCAATAAAATAAATTTCCCCTCGATATATCCACTCATCTTTTACTTCTCTTTTAAAGGTGCAAAAGCAATACATACTATACGAGTGATGGAATATTGCGGTAGGCCTTGGAAATTGAATTTATCAATCAACCAGAGGCGACCGTGACCGTGTATACGACCTGTGGCACACCGGACGTGCCCAGCAGGCATGATGATGTTGATGGTGGCGGTGCTGTTACGTTTTCCAGGTTTGTGCAAGATCGGCATTCCGAAAAGCTTCTTCGCAGGTTTTCAGACAGATCATCTTTGTACGTTTCCTGAATTTTTATCGTGTTTACAAGCTGCTGGAAGTATGCGGGCGGACGGACGTATAAGGAAGGTATAAGTTTTCTTTTACCTTGGATCTCTCTTCTTTTTCTCGAGTTTAAGAGAGCACGTAGTAGAATATGCAGTAGTGGTAGTATTTCCTTTGAGAAAGAAAGGGAAATCTTATACATGCACATTTTGAAGGCGGGATTCGTTTTCGTTATATATCGAAAAATAAACGCGACCCACCGACTCGACTGGCGGATAAAAGTGAAAGCGCGAAAACGATTTCTGGATTATAGGATGAGTAAACAATTTTTTATCGCTGTGGGATGTTTTTGTTTTTTGGAAGCTAAGACAGGAATGAATATTGGATATGTATAAATTGTTCAATCATAATGCAGTGTAGCAGGAAATAGAAATTCTGGAAGTTTTATAAGTTCTATCAGAAAGAAAAGGATAAACTGATAGGAGAAATCTTTTCTGTTAACACAGAATATTGTAACTTATGATAAAATATAATGAATATTATAAATGCAGCCAGTGGCTAACAGGGTTAAATTGGATGAAATCCAAAGCCATTAGTTAAGAAATATTCTACGCCTCAAGTAAGATAATAAATATAATTGTAGTTTTATACGCTTAGTCTGTAGTGTTTTTCTGAAATTATTTATTTTAATTTTATACTAATGAGTGGGCACGATAAAACAAATTGGTGGGAAAACTGTGGGCATAATATTAGTCATAGAAGTTATTGTCGGATATATTATGTTAGAAGTAGTATTTGCCAAATATCATTATTGAGTAAGTTTAATTTTTGGTGAACAAATAAACTGGTGGGAAATATGGGAAATCGCGCGAAAAAGTGAAACGTTGTTTGAATTAAAAATTCGCAGTAGGAAATGGTCGTTATAAATACTTGTTAACTATCTTAGGTAGACCGTTAATATTTGGTGGCAGACAACTGATGGACAAATATGTATAGCAAAATGTGGGAAATCAGTGGCATCAGAAAGATCATGAAATACACTCGAGGACAAAAAAAACGCACCACTTGAAAACGCACCAAAAATACCAAAATTTCAAACCGTCATAACTCGGCGGATTTTGGACGAAAATGGATGAACCTTTGAGTGCTAAAAGGTTTAAAGTGTCTAGTTTAAGGGCATGCGAACGAATGTTACGTAAAGGCTTTTCCGCCCCCCGCGACCACCTGCAGAAAAAAAAAGTTTTTGATTAAAAGTATGTCAAACTTTTAACAGCTTGTACGGTGTACCAAAAACATCGTAGACCCTATCGACCGCCAAGACATTAAAAATTAAGTCCTTTTTCTGTCAAGTTTTCAAAATTTCGAGTGCCTACGATTTTTTGGCGCAAAGTTACGAATTTCTGAAATTTACCCTGCATTTTGTCTGGTGTTTTTCCTCTTCTGCCAGCGACATTATTATCGGTTGAGTTTGAATCTTTTCTTTTCCAAATTCAAAAAACTTTGAAAAATGTTTAATTAATAAAAACATATTTTTATCAACGTTCTTTTTTTTTAACGTGTAACCGCCGACAACGTTACCCGATGTGCAAGTGTCTAAATGAATGTTTTGATTATTATTTTACTAATGTTGAAATTAATCAGTATCAGAAAGTTATTCGAAGCGTTACAATGCCACAATTAACGGGCATTTAACGTGCACGAATTGTTGCTCTTTTGGAGGTAGGAGTTAGCATGCGACACACACACACACCTCCTCATGGTACACATCAGGTAACGCTGATGTCTGCGGTTACACGTTAAAAAAATTAAAGTTAATAAAAACATGTTTTTATTAGTTAAAACATTTTTCAAAATTTTTGAATTTGGGACAAAATGTTCAAACTCAACCGGTAATAATGTCGCTGGCAGAAGACGAAAGACTCCCGACAAAATGCAGGGTAAATTTCAAAAATTCATAACTTCGAAGTCATCGTAGGCACTCGAAGTTTTGAGAATTATACAGAAAAAGGGCTGAACTTTATTGCCCTGGCGGTCGATTGGGTCCACGATTTTTTTGGTACACCGTACAAGCTGTTAAAGTTTGACATTCTTTGAATCAAAAACACTTTTTATTCTTCGGGGGATGGCGGGGAGCGGAAAAGCTTAAACGTAACATTCGCTCACACGCCCTCAAACTAGACATTTTAAACTTTTTAGCACTCAAAGGTTCATCCATTTTCGTCCAAAATCCGCCGAGTTATAACGATTTGAAATTTTGGTATTTTTGGTGCATTTTCAAGTGGTGCGTTATTTTTGTCCTCGAGTGTAGTGAGCGTAATTGAAAGAATTGAAGAAATTGTCTTGTAAAAACGAATTGGACAAACGAATGGTGTTTGTAATATTAATGAATTTGGTGTAATTAATAAAAATATTTGAGCAAAGAGAAATAGATTAGAGGGTAGACGTGGGAAAAACAGGTCTATCGAAATAGAAATCGTAGCTGGGAATGCTGAAGTACAAGTACATCAAAGCAGTGGCGTAACAACGTGAGATTGCGCGCCCCTGCGAAACTTGCATTTGCGCCCCTCATATAATGGGTAGCTAATTTTTCATTTTCTAGGTTATATAATAATAATAATAATAACGGTCTTTATTTTTTTCCCAAAAGAAATACATTGTTCTGTTATACTTATAATATCTAAATAATTGCCATCACGAGGCGAAGTTCAGAATCAGATGTATTTCTGTTTCTGCTCTTCCACCTACTTAACCTCAAAATATCTGCTGAAACAGTAAAGGTCGAGGAAAAAGTTAAATGAGAGACCTATTTAGATATTTTAGAAACCTGTTTAGATGTTTAGATAACCTAATCTATAAAATTGCGAACATTTTTTTCATGGTCAACTTATTTTCTGGAAGAATATCAAACTCTACCCCATACGAAGAAATCAAGAATAGATGTCAGGTGACTTAGGTCACAAAACGGGTCCTCTGTTACCGATACATTTTGACCAAATTGATTATTTAAATCTTTAAAAAATTTGTTAATGCAGCGCCATGACGAGGTGGACCTCCGTCGTGTTGAAACCACAAGTTTTGTCGTATAAGATTGATATTTTGCAATAATAAAGAATTCTGCCCTAAGTGACAGTCCATCGTGAAAATGAGGCCCTAAGGTTTTGTTACCAAGTATCCCTATCCATATATTAATTGAAAAGCATACTTGCGCACAAGTTTCAACAATTTTGCAAGGGTTCTCATTGTCCCAATAAAGCGAATTAAGCTTGTTAAAAATTCCATTTCTGTAAAAATCGAATTCGTATCATTTTCTCTTACATTTTGGACAGTATAACGTATTGAAAATGCATCAATGCACGGTGTACATAATTTAAAATCAAAAAGCCACTTGTGATATATCATGGTAAAGAGAAATTTATTTAGAGAAACTTCATTCTGCAAAAATTTACAGAACGTTCCACTTAAAAAATTAAAGATATTTTTGTAAAGCAATTTAAAGATATTTAACATAAGGTGGTCATGAAAAAATGTTTTGCACTATTTTATAGATCAGGTTATGCTAAACAAATCTACCATTTAACTTTTTCCTCTACCTTTAATATTTCAGCAGATATTACCTAGACAATGAGAAATTAACCACCCTGTATACAATTATACGTAGGAACGTAGGTAGCTTTTTTCTCACCTTTTGTTAAAATAAAATATTCAATAATTAATTTTAATTCAGTACCGAAGAATACCCCATAAAATGTTTTTTACCTCCAGTACTTGTTTTAATAAAATTTCTTTTCCCAATGAAATAAAATTTTACGAAAGCAGCGCCCTTTGGAGGATTGCGCTCCCCCGCGTCGCAGGGTCTGCGGGGGCGGTAGTTACGCCACTGCATCAAAGAATCTTTCCGTTTTTACTGTTATTACTTTGGTGTTCAAAGAATGATTATGTGGGAAAACCAAAAGAAAACAATGTAGTTAATTTATGGACCACGACATTGAACAAAAGCAGTGTTTTACGTATTACAATATGTAACATTTTTACGTATAGGAAAAAGTGTAATGTTGTAACATTACGTTTTTTGAAACTAATAAATACGTACTAAATGAATCCCAGTACGGACCTGGCAGTTTAGTAAAATTCAATCATGTCGGAACTGCAAATATTACATTAAGCTAAATAATTTTTCCTCCAAGTACACAAGAGTCACCTCGAAAGATATTCGTAAGCAATGTCTTATAATTTAGGAGAATTTTTATTAATGCGAGTGTTTATTTTACGGCGTTCCCAAATTAACCAAATGCTTATTATCCGAGAAATAGAATGTTCCAGAATAAAAAATGTTTTTAATTCCGAGCTTATAAGGGCTAAAATCTACTTGGCTTTAACAAAAATTTCCTTATGGTTAAAACGCATGAAAGTTCGAATTTCTAGCTTTAAAACATACTGGGTTGAAATCTCTTTTAGTAAACAAAATGCCGACAAACGGGACCTTCTAGAACAAAATTGTGTAGACAGCACCTGCAAGGATAATGTACAGATTAAAAAGCGAATCTCCGCAAGTTCTCGTTGAAAATTTATTCTAGAATAAAATGACGTAAACATACTTTATTGGCTAATGAAAATCCCGCTATTTTTCTATTGGATTACTTAAAATTTCGCTCTCCTTAAAAAATCATTTCACCGGGAATTAGTTTTTAGTTTAGACAGTCAGTCGCAGATAGGGGCTGGTTGAATTCACAACCGAGCGAAGTGGCGTTTGCTACGCGGGAGGCCTCGCGCCTCCTTCGTGAAGAAAGTTGTACGAGGGTTGATTGTCTTTGGCACTTTCCAATTATTTAGTTGTGTTTAATTATCGATAAAAGTGCAGAAACTTCAGTGAATAATTTAGAATCGCTTTTACCGAAATCTAGTAATTAATTCCGTACGAGTTATCGATTATAATCAAAGTGCAGTTAATATTTGGCGGCTACATTTCAGTTTGTTGAATGATTCTGTTTGATCAAAATACAGTTACTATAACTAACAATTATATTTACCAAAGTTAACTTATCGTAAATCAAGTTTTTACAGGATTCCGTTTTAAAATAATTTAAAATCGGAAGTTTTAAAACTAAATAATTCTTAAATGATACATTTAAGTGTGGCGTTACCTCTATTAAAGCAGAATATTTTTAATAAATAATTAATAATTGAACTCATATGCTTATTCCGGCTATTTTTTTATAAGAAAAAGAGAACTTTATTAAACATTAGTTCCAATGAGAGACAGTTATTGTGAACTTTAATTCTTTGGTTCAAATTCAGTAAGGCCGTTTCAGGCGTCAGTAAGGTGATTTCCAGATTCCTTCAGTTTCATCAAGCGGTCGAGTTTGGTAATAAGTGTTTGTTCTGATAGAAAAGGCAATATTGTTTCAATTGTTTTGTAAGGTGAAGTTGGATTGAACTATTTGAATAAGGTATTGTGGCTTAATGGATTTTATTTTTGGGTAATGTTAATGTTAGTTGAACCATTATTTTTGTATCGAATATTTTTGACCACTATTTGTATGTGTATTATTTCCTGTCGTTAAGAATTCTTACGTTGGGTATCATTTTTATATTTAAATTTGTAACGATGTTTTAATTGGAAACTTTTTTATTTTTTATTTTCATTTAATATTTGAATTAAATTTAATAGATCTGATGTCGATTTCTATTTGCGAGCATCAGGTCATTATTTTTATAAAATTCCTGGACTTCCCTAAACAGATGGCGCTCAACAATATGCATTTTCTTGTGTCTTTAAACCTATAACTCATTTCTTTTATAAATTGTGAGTTGTGGAAACAATAACGGCGACCTCAATTGTTGTTGTACTGAGTTGTACAGTAAGTATTAAATATTTTGTGTTGTACAGTTTGCGTCAGATTTTTTGAAGTTAAAGTAATCTGTTTTGTTCCGGGAAAAATAATGAGTGTTTCAATGTGTAAAGCCCCAGATTGGGTGTCAAAGTTGCTACACAAAAATCTAAACTTTATATATTGTATGGATAAGAAACCAAAATGGGCAAATGAAGCATTTTTACGGTTCCTCTCAGAAACACTGCATTGGAAAACATTTAGCAATGGATAATGTCTACGCCTAATGTACTAGAAGACTTTTAGTCCTTACCAAATGTCTTTGACCCTTTAATATCTCTAAATGCGATTACTTCCTTGCTGCTACTTTAATAAAATCGATATTATTTTTTTCAGGAACTCTCTCAAACAGCGTTAATCCCCAGCTTTTATTATTATAAACATTTCAACGGAAAAATAATTTCAGAGAACACGACGGGTTTTGCCGGGGAATTAAGCACGAACTTCAGTAATCGCAGTGCTAAAATTAAACCGAATATACCGCATTATAAGCTTTAACTGGTTAATGCAATCTGGAATTAAGCATATAAGCACTATAATAATATCCATTTTCGCCGATTAAATCCGTTGGTCGCGTAATAGTAGCACCGTAGAGATAGTAATAATATCCTCAGTAGAGGTCGCAACTTCCTGTTAATGGTGCTTTAATTTCCGCCATGAGTTTCTATATTGATTAGTGTTAGATGGGCACAACTGTAATCGACGTTTAATGTATACACAGACGTTTGTTTGGAAAGCCAAAGCTTTACGCATCACTGAAACTTAAAAGTCCAAAAAATAACGATAGCAAGACGGGATCCTAAAACGAAAGGAAATGGCTCGTGCGTTTTTCCCTTAAAAAAACCGCCAAAGTTTCGTGTCTATATACAATTCGGGTTTTTCTAATTTTATCTAAATCGATGTTACAACGAAGTCCGGTTTGTTTCTATATTTATATTATTAAAAAGATTTTGTAGTAAATTTGGGCGGTCATTAAAAGGTCAGTCGACTTTATTTAGAGCAGCGGGAAATGCTCTTTAAATGATTCAGGCTATATTTAATCAAAACATATTATAATCGTGTTAATCGACTATTTATGTAGTACTTTGTTTCTATTTATAAAGTAAGCCATGGAAAATATATTGGTAAACATTAACGCATCACTGATGGCAATAGACATTAAGAACAGCTAGTCAGCATAATTGCGAACTGGAAATTGTATTTTTTAGCTGAAATTGCACCAATTAGCGACATAGAGATAAAAATCAGTTTTGGTGGTTACAAAAAGTCTTTTATGCCACCGATTGGAGACGCTAGAATCAAAATGAGACCGTCAGCACAATCAGAAAAAAATATCTTCAAGAAGATTACTTCCAACTTCCAAAAACCGATTGATAATCTTTTTACAGTGAATATTTTCTTATTGAGGAATTCAATGTCAGCATTGAAGATTGTTTAGCTGAAATTTGCTTAGTTGGCTATTTTTATACGAAGTCTCTCGATGTCAGCATGATGTCATCAATGTAACTTAAAAAACTTCTATAGCTGAATTTTACTTAGTTGGATATATTCAGATAAAACTGCCTTGGTGAATTACAGTTAGTGTTCTTAATTGGTAGCTCGATGTCAGCATAACCTTCAGCTGAGATTTGCATTTTTTTTCTACTTAGAGGTAACGAATGTCTTGATGGTTGCATAATATGTTTTTTAATAGATCTTGCTGGTAAATTCATCAGTATAATCCAAGAAAGTTATCTTTAGCTGAAGTTTGATTACTTAGTTATATTTAGTTAAAAAAAAACACTTGGTTGGCAATTGTATTTGTAATGTTCCCAATGAGTAGCTCGATGTTGGTATGATCATGTCAGCATAACCCGGGAAAGTATGCATTCAGCTGGAATTTATTTATTTTTCTATTTTCCAATAAAGAATGTCATAATATAAAACTTTTAATTTGATGCGATGCTGACTGAAGACCATAACATCAGAATCAGGTTGTCAGCATAATCAAAGGAAATAATCTACTCTTGAACACTGTTAACCTAACTTCTAAGAACTGATAATGTGTTCTCTTATAGTCTTATAATTTCGTTGGGAAGCTCACTGAAGACCCGACGGAAACATCAGAATAAGGTTGTCAGCATAATCAGAAGAATTATCTGCTAATAAGAAGTGTTTCAATTAATCCCAGCAGTGGAATAATTGTGGTCGCGGTGATATATAAAGTGTTTGATTTCGTAGAAGTGCTGACGTGATAATCTTTAATCTTCAATTAAAGATTATTCCATTTACTTCTAAGATCAGGAGAATTTGTTGTGACCTTGGCAGCAGAATGAGGTTGTCAGTATAATCAAAAATCATCTACTCTTGAAGACTGTGAACATAACTTCCAAAGTCCATCATTTTGTTGGGGTGTTGACTGAAGACCTTAACATCAGAATGAGGTTATAAGCATAATCAAAAGAAATCATCTACTCTTGAACACTGTTAACCTTACTTCTAAGAGCTGAAAATGTTTTCTCTTAGTAATTAATTAGGAATTTATAAAATCTTATAAATTCGTTAGTGTGATGACTGCAGACCTAAACATCATAATAAGGTTGTCAGCATAATCAGAAGAATTATCTGCTAATAAGAAGCGTTTCGAATAAATCTCAGGAAGCGAATAAAATTGTGTTCGTGGTGATGTATAAAGTGTTTTATTTCGTAGGAGTGCTGACGGAGGATTTCGCATCAAGATGAGTTGTCAGCATAAAACAAAACAATCTTCAATTAAAGATTGTTCCATTTACTTCTAAGACCATGAGAATTTGTTCTTATTGTTTGTATAAAATCTTTGATTTCATGCGATGCTGACTGAAGACCTTGGCAACAGAATGAGGTTGCCAGTATAATCAAAAAATTATCTACTCTAGAAGACTGTTAACTTAACTTCCAAAGTCCATAATTTTATTGGGGTGCTGACTGAAGATCTTAACATCAGAATGAGGTTATAAGCATAATCAAAAGAAATCATCCTCTCTTGAACACTGTTAACCTTACTTCCAAGAGCTGAAAATATGTTCTCTTAGTAATTGTATAAAATTTTATAATTTCATTGGGGTGCTGACAGAAGACCTGAAGATCACAATAAGGTTGTCAGCGTAATCAGAAGAATTATCTGCTAATAAGGAACATTTCGAATAAATTCCAGGAATCGAATAAAATTGTGTTCGTGGTGATGTACAAAGTATTTTAATTCGTAGGAGTGCTGACGGGGGATTTTGAATCAGGATGAGGAGTCAGCATAATCAGATGAAATAATGTACATTTGAAGATTTCTCACTTTACTTATAAGAGCAGAGGAGAGTGTGTTCTTAGTAATTGTATAAAATCTTTAATTTAATGCGATGCTGACTAGATACCTGGACATCAGAATGAGGTAGTCGACATAACCAAATGAAAGCATTTACTCTTGAAGACTATTAACCAAACTTCTGGGAGCTGTAATGTGTTCTCTTAGTAATTGTATAAAGTCTTATTATTTCGTTGGGGTGCTGACTGAAGACCTAAACATCATAATAAGGTTATCAGCATAATCAGAAGAATTATCTGCTAATAAGAAACGTTTCGAATAAATTCCAAGAATCGAATAAAATTGTGTTCATGGTGATGTATAAAGTGTTTTAATTCGTAGGAGTGCTGACGGAGGATTTTAAATCAGGATGAGGAGTCAGCATAATCAGATGAAACAATGTACATTTGAAGATTTCTCACTTTACTTGTAAGAGCAGAAGAGTATGTTCTTAGTAATTGTATAAAATCTTTAATTTAATGCGATGCTGACTCAATACCTGGACATCAGAATGAGGTTGTCAACATAATCAAATGAAAAAATTTACTTTTGAAGACTATTAACCAAACTTCTAGGAGCTGCAAATGTGTTCCCTTAGTAATTGTATAAAGTCTTTATTATTTCGTTGGAGTGCTGACTGAAAACCTAAACATCAGAATAAGGTTGTCAGCAGAATCAGAAGAATTACCTGCTGATAAGATTCGATTAATTTCCAGGCATCGAATAAAATTGTGTTCGTGGTGATATATAGTGTTTTATTTCGTTGGCGTGCTGACGGGAGATCTCGCATAGGGATGAGGTGGTACAGTTGAAGATTGCTCAATTTATTTCTAAGAGCAGAAGAATCTACTCTTAGCAAGTGTATAAAACCTTTAATTTGATGGAATGCTGACTGAAAACTATGATATCAGAATGAGGTCGTTAGCATAATCAAAAGAAATCAGCTATTCTTAAAGACTGCCAACCTAACTTCTAGGAGCTACAAATATTTTCTGTTAGTAATTGTATAACGTTTGCTAAGTATTGAATCAGAAGAATTATCTGCTATAAGAAACGTTTCAATTAATTTTCAATAGTAGAATAATTGTGATCTTGGTTATATGTAGAGTGTTTTATTTCATAGGAGTGCTGACGTGCGATTTTGCATCAGGATGAGGAGTCAGTATAATCAGAAAAAACAATCTACAGTTGAGGATTGCTCAATTTACTGTTAAGAGCAGGAGAATCTGCCCGTAACAGTTGTATAACTTTAATTTGATGAGATGCTGACTGAAGAGCATGACGTCAGATTGATGTTATGCATAATAAAAAAATACGTACAGCTAAAACTTGCTCTTAATTGTCTTTTAAAGATTAACTTCTATAAGCTGCATTCTTGATGTTTGTATCAAGACTAACTGAAGCTATTTACATGACAATAATGTTGTCAGCATAATCCGAGACACTTAACCTCTTAAAATAAGTTTTCATTAATCAAACAAGTAAAACTCATTAATATTCTTTATGATTCATTAAATATTGCAAATTATATGGATACTAATTTTGAGTTTGATATGAACAACAATTTAAACCACTTTTACGCCTTGTTCTCTTTATAATTACTATTTTAAACATATTTCCGAATGTTGACACTTTCCCCGCCTCTATTTGCTACAAAAACATTTTCATATAAAATACAGCTCTCTGTTTCTGGCAGTTCGTTACTGAAATGTTTACGCTTATGTTTTCAAATATTTTCGCTACATTATTAAAAATGTCAGAAAAATAAACACATTTCCTGCTTCCTATAATCTTTCCCAATTTTAAAGGACTAAATGTATTCAATACGAAATAAGCTGTCCTTTTAAAAGAGATACACACACCTACACAAAGAAAATTAATTATGTTCCGTTTTCATGACATTGTTAATTATTCATGAACCAATCAAACGACAGTAGAGTAAAAATTGCTTCTCTATAGAATTGTCGTGTACAAACAAGACACAAAACGAAATTTAACTTTCATTTTATTTTGTTCTACCAAGTAAGCAATAGTAAAACACGTTTTACAAAAGATTTAAAACATATATAACAGAAGAAAAAAGGTAAATGTAAAATCGAAGCATTACATGCTCTGAGAACAAAACATCGCGGTTGTCGGTTTATCGTATGGAAAAAAGATTTGTTCAATGGCTTTATTAATAGGTAACTTTCAGTCGCGGTCTTGCTATGTTGAAAACGAGAGAGAGAGAGAACAAAAAAGTTTTTTTTTACGAACAAACTGACTAACGCGAGAGATTAATGACCATCCATATTATTTGCTCGATTCAATTCAAACCAATTGATGAATGGATTTTAATAAAAGAAACTGCACGGAAATAATAATTTGTTTCATTATGGATGGACGACGTGAATGTATAGTTAGTTCTCTTATCGAAAAGTTTCTGTTCATTGAATTGTACATGAGATTGGTTGGCTCATTCAGTTCATTTCAAACCTGTCACTCACTCACTCACATCCCATTTGAATCCATAGAAAACGCATAAATCATTTTTATGAATGATTAAAAGCTCTGCTTCTATTATAAGATTGAGGACAATAATGTTTGAAGGTAGGAATCGCAAGAAATCCAATAAGCGTAAACTTGATCTACTGCGACCTCATAAAAGGTCACAGGAAGCAGTATATCGCAGATTTTCTGCGAAGGATAATTCAATGAAGAAACTAACCATTAAAGATAATAAAGCAAAACATTCTAAAAGAAGAACTCTTAGCAAAATAACAATATTTTGCTACTAGACTATAACCTATAAAGGTCATAACCTATAAAGGTCATACAAGGTCACATAGTGACGCACATTGTTTCCTAAGGTTGACTAACAAACTACTTATAAATACAATAATAATGTTTAAAAGTAAAAGACGAGTAGAATGATAAATGAAAATGGTTTTTGACCTTCACAAAGGTCACATGAAGAAATAAGTTACAATCTGTTCGGTGGTTGTCTAATTATTCATCAAGTAGACTACTCATTTAAAATAACACAATTCAAAAGCAACAATCACGAGAAAAGTAGTAAGGGAGAATTGTATTTGACCTACAGAGGCCATAAAAAGGTCATAAGTCAACCATCACATATTATACTCAAAGTGTGTGCATAATTACTGAAGGAAATCTAACAAAAAAAAGAATACTACTTGACGGCAGATATAAGAAAGTTAAAATTCGGAAATCCAATTTGACCTATAGAGGTCATGAAAGATCATACAAAGAAATAATTAGCACACTTTCCAAAAAGTCACATTTTGGTCATTCATAGAACAGAAAAGGTCTCAGAGTTGTATAATCGCAAAAAAAGAATAAGAGCTATAGAGGTCAAAAAGGTCATAAAAAGTAACATTTTCTTGTAGTGTTTTCTAACCAATTACAAGCAATACAATACTATTTTAAATCTGAAAGAAAATCATAAATGTCTTATTTTCCCTATAAAGGTCAAAAATAAAAACGGTGTACTTTCCTTAACCCACAAGGTCAACTAGCCATTTTCAAATTCAATATTTAAGCTGTAGATACATTGGATTGTCACTGGTATTAAGACATTTTTATTTGTTAAATTTAATTTCTAGACCTTTCTGATCTATGGAGATAACTAAAACTGTTAATTAGAGCAAAAGAAAACAGTCGAATAGAACATAAACTGCTGAAACTGCTAAACATCCAAGACCTGCATTTTAATCCGATGCATTAATTGGATATTCTGTCTTGATCCGTCAAGGTCACAAACTGTACTATTAGAAAACACTGATATAGCACTATCCTATCATTGTAATTAATTACTACTATAAAATGTCAGATACTGTATTTTTATAATACAATTCTGGGACCTTGCTGACCTTTAAGAATCGATATATTTTAACGGAAAATAAATTATTAACGACACTATATAATTAATGTTAAATGAAAGGCAGTATAGCAACAAGTAACTCGAGAATATTCCATTTGACCTTGACAGATCAAAAACAAACTAATAAAACACCATCTCAAAATAAAATATTGAAAATGCGAATTAACTTTTCTATGCATACAATTCAATTTAAAATTTTCTTTTGATCTTTTCAGATTTTACATGATTTCGATTCAGACCTCGCTTGACCTGTTTAAAAAAACTATTTTCACTAAAGATTTTTCCAGTGTCAACTAATCAAGCACTATTCCATTCAACACAAATAATGTACTTTTTAAAAAATTTGCAGATGTTTGGCATTTACTTAATTGATTGTTGTGACCTTTCTGACCTGTAAGAATTAAAAACGTTAATAAACAATAAGCATTCAAACGGCACCTAAATTTCATTTAGGTATTTATATACAACATTAACATGTTGTATATAACAACAAGAAATGTCATAGGAATTAATTGTATTGATTTTAATTGACCTTGAAAGGTCACAAAATCATGGTACCGAAAATAATATAAAATACTGTGATCGTTGTTTAATGACTTCTAATTAATCTATGATATAAACATTCTATGAGTATATCTTATATCCACGTATTTTTTCGATCTTAAAAGGTCACAATTTCCATTTTTCTTTTAAAGAGTTTCAATGTTGAGAGATTATTTTGGTTCCACTCGATACTTTTTTAATAAATTCCACATTAGTTATGGAAAATATTCAAAGCCAAATATCTCTACTCAAAGTAAAAAAATAAAACCACTGTTTTACGAAGACAAAATTTCCTAATTGACATTATACTGTTACCGGTCGCATAGTTTCCACGCATAATATACGACATTGCATAATGAAAACATGATCTTGAAAAGCGTATAATCTCGTGGTTCATTGTTCAGCGTAACAATCCAGCTGCCACTCCTGAAGAGACAATAGAGAAGAGAAGACGCCGTGTGCGTTTGGGCTCTTGAAAAGACACGGAATGGGCTGAGGCAGCCATATTCTAATTAAATGAATAATTCAGAGCGAATTTACATCGTGGTTTACTGATATCGGAGCCCTGTCACTTGAAGATAAAGTGGAGTTGTTTTGTACTGGCGGTGATGTTGCTTTCTTGCTTTTGTGTTTTTGTTAAAACAATTGTGTGTGCACGAGCATAAAGTACAACATAGGTATGTGGATTCATTCACAAGGCACGGCGGGCACAATTCAGGAACAAGTCCAATCAACACCATAACTGATTCTGATAAGATAAAAAATAATATTATTATTTAAAAAAATAAGAGATGGAATAAGGGAGAAATAAAGGCGTCAGCGATTTCGCACCCTTGTTGCCCCCAGCTTTTCAAACTCATAACTCTATTAGAATCCATAAGCTGTAACATATAGGCTATTAGAAAACTTTTTTGTTAGTATGCAGACTGCAGCACCCATCTGCAATTCACCTCTACGTCATTTCTGTCCAAAGTTATATATTTTATGCTACCCAAGTCTAGTCTCTTTCCTCCCCTAGATTGATTCCCCAATCTCGAGGATCATCCGGCTCAAACCGAGTTTTAAAAGTATTATATTTTGCAGGGCTTATTTTTATGATTGATATGTAAATAACATTTTGGAAACAGACATGTAAGAAGGGGAGAGAGAAATCTGAAAAAATAAAGTTTTCTACAATATTAAAATGGCGGGAATTTTAAAATGAAGTGATATTAAAAACGTGTGCAGCGTCGTAATCAACTTCCGTCACAGACGGCACTAATCTTATAGTCCATACCATCACGATCATAAAATATACATCATCGTCTCGTCAAAATCAGAGAATTTATTACTGAATTTAATAACCCATCCCCGTGCTTACGCACTATTTAACACCAGAGGCTAACGACAACAGCCATTAAGGGCTGTTCAGTGAGCAAATATATTCCATACGGACATATTTCACGGGCCGCATTTTTAAATATGATTGATAGGATAAATACATTAGCATTTGTATACAGGAGGGCGGGTGAGTTTTCGAGTGAATCCTTTTTTATAGCAGATGATGGAGAGGAGCATCTCCGTGGTTATTCTCTGGATGTCTCTTAAAAATGTCGCGTTGCTTCCGTCCTATGCGGAAATGCATTAACGATTGCGTGTTATTTATATTTTTTCCTTCTTACCTACTTCTATTAGAGTGTCGGGATAAAGTGTGTACTATGTACATATGTCATTCTTAACATTTTTCAGGTTCGTTTTTTAGGGTTTGAAAGATTTCTTTCTAAGTGTGGGTGGGTTTAAGAACAAGTCGCGATCATTACTGTATTCGACAAGACGTTGAGGCCTAAGGAACAAATTTTCACGCTTTTCAAGCGATTGAATCTTGACTGAGTAATAGATAAAATCTTTTGTGATTTAAGAGGTCATAAATGATGATCATGTTTTTTTCCGAATAATAAGAAACTTAACACGCATGTAGCTCTAAAGATTTTCTTAAATAATTTTATTAAAAATGACCTCTTGAAATTATCAGGGGAAAGTTCATAAATGATAAATATCTATTCTTCTTCAACATAGGTCTAATTACGGGCAACTCGTAGTGATGTAAACATTAAAAGAGATTACTGTAGAAGAAGATATATCTAACCTATCAAGGTCGTGAAAGATTACTTGTTTCTGCTAGAAAGATTTTTATAATACATAAGGCAAAAATGCTTACCCAACTCCCTTATTTATCGTAAACACCGAAGGAGCAGAGGCAAACATATCGTGTTTAAGAAACCTTTGGTGACCTTTAATACTTAAAAATGATCTAGTAAATGTAGCCACATTATTGCAACCAGAATTTTGAACTGAAGTGCTTATCTGTCTTTTTCATGTTTTATAGATAGAAACAATCGTACATACCAATGTGACCTTTCATGACCTTCTATGACATGTTTTCTCGCAATGTCTAGTAAACATGTGGCCATATCTGTCAAATTTTAAATAATCTGAGCAGTATCAACCGTACTTACTTTGTAATCTTCCGTGACCTTTGAATGAAGTTTAATAAAATTATAATATTTAGTCTTTGTAAAAAAATACAGTAGTTTATGTATGTGAATGTGACCTTTCGTAACCTTTAAATTATCTTAATTTATAATTAAGAGGCACTGTTGCATGTAACCTAACGTGACCTTCATTATGTAATCTTTTATGACCTCTAGTGGCAATTACCATAGAATCTAAACACCTGTTAAGTTCCATATTGGTTAAAAGTGTATTATCCATTGTGACCTTCGGTGACCTCCAGAGATCAAACATAATTTTGGCTGCAAATGCATCGATTTAATTCGCATTAAATAGCAGAGTTAGCTAATTGAAAAGTTCCATACCACAATAATCGACGCATAAGTCTGCAATGGGTTATGACCTTTTGTGACCTATAGTGGCGAAACAAATATTTGTTTCACTAACGGGATGGAATTTTATGTCTATCAAACGTTTCAACTAATTACATACTCTTTTTAATTAAATATATTTCGTTTTATTTATAGTGGCGTCTGTACGGGGGAGCAGGAGGTAGTTTGAGAATTTAGATAATTTTTGCAAGTAAACCGCAGCTAGGAGTTTAGAATTCAATATAATAACTAAGTCACCATCTGAAACAAAGGACGACAGATAAAGAATATCATCGCCTGAAGCATTCTATTTATCTGAAGGAAGGAAGAACGAACCCCCATCCCCCTCAAAAATGACAATGATCAAAAGTAACGAATAGGAGAATGGGTGCAATAGAATTTTTTGTGAGACAGAAAAAAAACTTGAGATGTTAATTGACATTGGCGAATTAAGTATGGAGGGTCCAAAAATAAATTTTTCTTATTTCTAGCGGAGTCGGTAAAGGGTGAGAAGAGGGAATTCAATTCAGAATTTCAAAGTTCTGTAAATTCAAAGATCCTAGAAATTATTTTTATTTTACACTCAAAATCTGAGACAACTGATAGTAAAATTGTTACCTACAGTTCATACTCTCTCCACAAACTTACGGTTAAAGACATAGGCGTCGAATATGGGAAGGTATGGTGGGAGGCTTTTGCGAGATATTGCAACGGCATTTCATTTATCAATTGGCATTAGCGAATTAAGTTCAGAGTCGCAAAAAATAAACATCTTTTTGTTTACAGTGGCGTCGGTAGAAGGTGGGAGGAGCGGCAGAATTTGCTAGGAAATTAATTTTTAATGCTGCACGCAAAATTTGAGATAGTTCATGGTCGAGGCCATAGGCATCGAATATTGGAGATTTTACTGGAAGGTTCTTGAAAGATATTGCAACAGCACATCCTTTATCGATTGGCATTGGGGAAGTAAGTAAAGGGTCGCTAAAAAGCAATATCTTTTTGTTTACAGTGGTGTAGATAGAAGATGAGAGGAGCAGCAGAATTAGTTAGAAAATTAGTTTTTATTACTGCACTCAAAATCTGAGATAACTAATAGTAATATTGCTACCCACTGTTCATATTTTTTCCATAAATTCACGGTCGAGAACATAGGCGTCGAATCTAGGAGGGAACGGTGGGGATTTTTGAAAGATATTGCAACTGCAACATATCCTATATCGATTGGTACTAGCGAATTAAGTTAAGCGTCGTTAAGAATAAACAACTTTTTGTTTACAGTGGCGTCGGTAGATTGTGGGAGGAGCGGGAGAATTAGCTAGAAAATTAATTTTTAACGCTGCATTCAAAATCTGATAAACCTTATCGTAAAATTATTACCCACTGTTCACGCTCTCGTCATAGATTAACGGTCGAGGGCATAGGCGTCGAATATGGAAGGGTACGGTGGGAGGTTTTTGAGAGATATTGCAACGGAATTTCCTATATCGATTGGTATTAGCGAATTAAGTTCAGAGTCGCTAAAAATAAACAGCTTCTTGTTTATAGTGGCGTTACTAGAGAGTGGGATGAGTGGCAGAATTAGTTGGAAAATTAATTTTTAATGTTGCACTAAAAATCTGTGATAAATGATAGAAAAACTGTTACCTACTGCCTGATGTTCTCTGCTTAAACTCACGGTCGAGGGCATAGGCATACGATGGTAGGTATTAAGAGATAATGCAACGCAATTTCTTTTATGGATTTGTATTATCCATATATGGTATGTCTGTCGCAATAGACTTGCAATAGAGGTCATAGGCGACGGATATTGGGGGGGAGGGGGTGCCGTGAAAGATTTTGAGAAATAGAAACATTCTACTATATAAATTGGTATTTGCTAATTAAGTAAAGTGTTTAAAAATAAACCTTTCAAGTTTACAGTGAGATTAAAGAACTGGTTAAAGAAAACCGAAGAGTCAGAAGAAGATGGCAGCAATCGAGAGATCCAGCAGACAAAACAATACTTAACAACAAAACACAAAAGATTAGAAGAGAAATACAAAAGCTTAAAGAAGAATCTTTAAGCTTCTATCTGCAAGAATTATCAGCATATGAAGAAACCGATTACTCGCTCTGGAAGGCAACCAAGAAGATTAAAGGACCCGTAACGTCTATCCCCCCTATTAGAAACAGCAATAGATCATGGACCAGAGAGAATAAGCAAAAAGCCGACTTATTTGCTGAATACCTGGCTGAGATATTCACTCCCAACCAAGGAGAGGTAAATCAAGATATGAATAAAACCGACAATCCAAAATACCAAAATATCACACCAGTTACACCAAGAGAAGTAGCTGAGGAGATAAAAACTAATTTGAACCCAAAGAAAGCACCAGGATTTGACCTGATCACTGGAGAAATATTAAAGCACCTGCCTAGAAAGGGAATAGTAATGCTCACCTATCTATTCACCGCAGCCTTCAGATTGCAACATGTCCCTGCGTGCTGGAAAGCTGCGGAAGTAATCATGCTGCCAAAGCCAGGAAAACAACCTAACGATGTCAAATCCTATAGGCCGATCTCTTTACTGTCAGTAATCTCAAGACTTTTTGAGAAACTGCTCCTCAAGAGGCTGAGACCAATAATAGAACCTAATAACCTAATTCCAGATTATCAGTTCGGATTCAGGCAAAAGCATTCGACAATAGATCAGGTGCATAAATAACAGATATCATCGAATGTGCTTTAGAAGAAAAGCAAGTCTGCACTGCAGTCTTCTTAGACGTAGCAATAGCCTTCGACAAAGTATGGCACGAAGGTCTAATTTATAAATTAAACAAAATGTTACCAAAATAACATGCTGACATGCTAACATCATATATATCTGATCGATTGCTTAGAGTCAAACAAGAAGATGAGTACTCGGACTTAACAGAAATAAAAGCGGGTGTACCCCAAGGCAGTGTCCTAGGACCCATTCTATATTTATTGTATACGAGCGATTTACCTGTGATGGAAGAAGCAGTCATTGCCACATTTGCTGATGATACTGCACTACTCGCAGTAGATCAAGACCAGGAAAGCTCTATTAGAAAACTGCAAATTGCAAGCAACGCAGTAGTTGATTGGACAAGACAGTGGAAAATTAAGCTCAACGAGCTCAAATCTATTCAGGTAAATTACACCAACAAAAATCTAACAGAACCACAACTACTAGATATTAATGGAAAAATTGTACAGTACTCGATGAATGCCAAATATCTTGGCATGAATTGGTTGATTTGAAGAAACTCCAAACTCTCAATCTCCAACATTGCTGATTTACAGCAGATCTTGAAACCAATATGGCTCTATGGTATCCAGCTATGGGGCTGTGCCAGTTATTCTAACATCAAGTGCATTAAAACATTTCAGAATAAAGTATTAAGAAACATAGTGAATGCCCCCTGGTATGTTCGTAATACAGACATTCATACAGATCTTCAGATTCCAACCGTTAAAGAAGAAATAAAAAGGTTTGCTGGCAAGCATGAAGCTAGACTCCACCTCCACGTCAACTCAGAGGATCTTCAACTGTTGGACTACCAACACCGTGTCCGAAGATTGAAGCGGAGAAAACCATTTGATCTTGTGTAGTGTTAAAGCAGAGCATAGTGCGCGAGTGAGTGATGAGCAAAGGGTCCAGAAAAACCTAGATAGCATCAATGGATAGACTCTAGCAGATAATTTATTAGCGTAAGACTTATGAGATAAAAATTAATGGTTAGCCTGCCAAACACTAGTTTTAATTGCAAGCACAATGTTGCTATTAAGGAAAAAAAAGTTTACAGTGGCGCCCGGTAGAGGGTGGAATAAGAGGCAGAAGCGCAACTGTAGCGAAAAAAATATTTTGTATATATCTAACAATTCATAACGTTGTTATTTATGGATCATGGCAACGCTATCTAAACGCTATCTTCAGGTTCAAATTTAAAACAGTCAGATTACAAATTATTCTTCCAATCAGAAACGGTTTATAACTGGAATCGGTGTGTTTGTCAGTTCAGTTTTTAACTTCCACCCTTAACCAACACAGAAGTTTCCTTGATGATGTTTTCAATGCGAGTTTAACCAGGAAGAACTGAAACCAACAGAAAATCAAAAGCTGGCATAAATCCGGAATGCTGTTTTAATTTAATTAACGTTTCCCTAAACTAAACTTTTGTTGCCACAATAACTCATCTCGCATACGATGTGAGAACGAAACGTTCATAAATAACGCATGAAGACGTGTTATGAGCGGAAGATGGTAGGTAGCCCGACGCTTCTTCGAAAACGGTCGACGATTTAAACTAAGATCAGCTACCGGAAGCATTCCATCACAGAAAACTGCAAAAATATTCCTTTAACGGAAATAAGACCGGGAAACGTAAGATCTGAGGTTTAAGATTCCCCAACCTGTGGATGCACATATACCCATCTCGGATATCTTGCAGGACTATTGACGATGGGTCCGGCCTAAAATATATGTATATGTATACGCGAGGGACCTCAAGGGTTCTTTTTTACTATTCCAATCGATCTTTCTGAAGGGTGATTTACTGAAACGTCTGAAAAAGAGATGTATGTATTTAGACTTTAAATTCTTCTATAATTAAGGATTTTATTGTGTTAGAACTCAAAAAGTAATTACGGGTTTCAAACAATAAAAATAATGGCCCTTTAAATTGATTGCCTCTAGTAGTGAAAGAGGTCTTCTTAAACCATTAAAGGCAGTTGAAAAGAATTTTAAGGGGACAGTGCACACGGGCTCGAACCGAGACAATCGTTCGGAAAAGTTGGCAGAAAACTACAGCCCGCTAGAGGCTATGAACTTTTATTGAGAATGGAGTTCTTTTGTTGACGACGCGAAAAACTTTTCATCTGCCACGGTCATTGATCGATGAACTGTTATTGCAAGCATTAACTATAAAGATTTGTGGTTATTATTCCACCATATCATAAAGAATCCAAATGAGAAATCAAACAGAAGAGAAACCTATTTGTTTAAGCGTTTATTACAAAATTTATAAAGCAAAAATTATGCTTAAAACGGTTTCGGCAAGTCCATAAAATTTCAAGGTAGTACAATATATTTGAGTTAACACCGTCTAACTCTAAAAGTCTTCATGGGGTTTAAAATCAATGCGCGCCGAGGGGCTCGTGTCTCTATCGATTAGTGTCCTTTGTCTGTCTCAACTTTTAGATGTCCCATTCCTGTCACGATTTCACTTGCACTTGCATTTCTCTATTTTAAAAATTTCAAGGTTAAGCCCAAACTTAATATATTTATCTTCTTAGGGCTTTCCAATTTAAATTTTAATTAATCACTTCTGAAGAGAAGCTCGAATTTCGTACTTCTGCTATATGGTCCTCCGGATGGGGGGCGGATGGCAAACAAAATAATTGGGTATTAAAATTTATAAAACGGAAACAGGAAGTCAAGAGATGAGGATTTTCGGATTTAGAGAAGGTGAATATCTAAAGAAGGGAAATCTAAATTGGGAGTTGTGAACAATGGTAGTTTTGTATAATGAACGTAATTGTGAAGGAAACAATGCAATTAAGTTAACCATGGGGATGAAACTTAGATTTTAGTTTGAACGGGGGTCGGGGGCTGCTGCTAAAGGCATTAAAAATAAACGGGCGCACGGGAGGAGCAGGTGGAGGGTGAAATATTAAAAAGGCCTTCTCTCTTACAATTTGGCTCTATTCCCACAGAATATCTAATGGCTTAAAGCATGCAACCACGGCCAAAATTTTCCACTACTGAACATTTGAGAATCTGAATTATGTGGTATATTTTTTTGGAGGTTCCTAAATATTCAAAGATGATAATAATGCAGGATTGGAGGCTGTTGATTAAAGAGTGTGCGTATATATACGTATTGTTGTAACGGTACCACCCACCCCTTTATTATAGGGGATTATATGCTCCGGCTGTATTAACTGAAGAGAGCCTGCTCAAACATAATCAATTATTCCATGTAGACATGTGAGCAACATTTACCCAAATCCATGGCCCGTTGGGATTTGCTTATGCTGTACTATCTATAATCGCTTCAAATAGAATACTAATTTACGATTGGACCCCGATAGAAACTGAAATGTGGGCGCGATATGCTCTACAGTCTACTGGATAGATAATGGAAACTTGTTATTACCAGTAATTAAATTTTGCTGAATAGTGAATGATAAATTATAAAATAGATGATTTCAGTAGATATAGCGACGTACATTTTTGATCTATGAAACTGAATTTTATTATATGGAACGCTAAAAATAGGGCGTTTTCGTAATTGTAGCCTCACGCCTGATCCCCTACCCACTGTTGCTTCTTATCCCGTAACATAATACTGCAGAGTAATCCTGATCCTGTTCTGTGTAGTCTGTAATTATTCTGTAATTCTTTGGTGGGACATCATGTACATGATGGAGGTGGGAGGTGAGGAGAATGTGCCACTAGTTGGTCCGTCTGATCACCCGACTTAACCTCCATGGATTTCTTTCTGTGGGAGTACATAAAAACGAACGTGTATGCAAGGAACTATGACAACGTTCAAAAACTTTAGGACACAGTTGAAATACCTCGTAATGATACCAGATATGCATTGATAATAATGGCGTCCATATATCGCCCAAATAGAACAAGGTACTTAGAAATTTCTTGATACCACAATTTTCCTAGTTTCGACTTTTCATTTGTCATAATATGAAAGTTGTTGAAGAAAGAAAATGTTTGCAATTTTTACTCTTTCCGTCATATCTAGTGAGCCAGGTAACATTTTTAAAATTCAAAAGCGTTTCGAAAAGGTCTCGTATTCACGCAATTTTGTACCATTTAATCGATTTCGTATCACTTGTGGTTTTCAAAATCTCCAAGTACGTCATGTTATCTTGGACACACTGTATAGTACTAAGACTTACGTTATCTTATTAGTCGACAAAATATGAGTGCTTTTCCATCTTCCACTTCTCACAATATTTTTAAACTTGTTAAATTCCTATTGTTTTTCTTCGATCTGTATATATAATGTAAAGGTAAAATAAAAAATGCACGCTACTAGGTATGCCTCAGTTGAATATCATTATGAATCTATTAAGTGTTTCTTTACTGTTAAAATGTCTAGCCAGTCAAAATTTTCCAGATTCACTGGAGCAAATACAAAGTAACTACCTATATAGAATTCATCTAATATCCAAGTATCTCTTGGTCAGTAAATGCTCGTTATCTCTACATTTGTTGGTGTTCCTCCTATCTAATGACTAAAGATCAGGCGGAGGAATGACGGTTCTCTGGAGGACGCATAAATTCAGTTTTAATAGCATCAAGATTTCAAATTTAGACAATAGATCGTCTTTGATTAAGGCTAAAGTTAGAATAGACTGTTCGCCTACTACCTTTAAAACTACGTAAGGTCACTTGTAATAGCACGTCTTGGCAATGGTAATAGGCAAATTTGTTAGAAAATCGGATCTTGTTATCATTACTTTTCTATCGGAATCATTTTGTAGCTAACAGATCGCGTAGGTTAATACGCTTAATAACGCAATGTCTCACGTGACCTTATTTGACCTCTAATGCTTGTAAATTAGTAAAGAGCAGGTCCTTGAATAGTAAGAGTTTCGTCGACTGCTTTCATGAATTGAAGAACAAAGTGAAGTTACAAGGTATAAAAAGGTCACAACAAGTCATATGCGCTATAAAACACGTTTGATGCTGTCCAAACAATTTAACGAAATATACAAATTAAATTACTAAACAAATTATTTGACCTTTAGAAAGGTCACAACGTTAACATGCACTTTTATAGTGCACATATACATAATTTGTTCATTTGAGATAATCTTTGATTATGAGAGTAACAGTTAAAAAGATATATTTAATGTGCGAACTTCATAACTCGTCTCACGTGACCTTATTTGACCTCTAATGCTTGTACTGTGTACTGGCTATGTACTTCGCGTTAGTTGTGTATTGAACGTGTAAAGGTTACGTCCCTGAATAACAGGAGTTGTGTAGACTACTTTGATGACGTTTGAGGAACAAAATGAAGTTACAAAGGTCACAACAGGTCATATGCTATAAAACACGTTTGATGCGGTCCAGAAAAATTCAAACTGGCAAACGTGCAAATTAAACAAAATATTTACAAATTTAATTACTAAAAAAAACTATTTGACCTTTAGAAAAGCCGCAACGTTAACGTGCACTTTTATAGCCCACATAGACATAATTTGTCCATTTGAGACAATCCGAGATAATCTTTGGTTATGAGTAACACTTCAAGATACATTTGATGTGCGAACTTCATAATTCGTCTCACGCGACCTTATTTGACCTCTAATGCTTGTACTGTGTACTGGCTATGTACATCGCGTTAGTTGTGTATTGAACTTGTAAAGATTACGTCCTTGAATAACAGGAGTTGTGTAGAGTACTTTGATGACGTTTGAGGAACAAAATGAAGTTACAAAGGTCACAACAGGTCATATGCTATAAGACACGTTTGATGCTGTCCAGAAAATTTCAAACTGGCAAACGTGCAAATTAAACAAAATATTTACAAATTTAATTACTAAAAAATTATTTGACCTTTAGAAAAGCCGCAACGCTAATGTGCACTTTTATAGCCCACATATACATAATTTGTCCATTTGAGATAATCTTTAATTATGAATTACAGTTAAAAAGATACATTTGATGTGCGAACTTAATAGGTCGCCTCACGTGACTTTATTTGACTCTAATCCTTGTACCATGTACCGACTATGTACTATTGGTTTCATAATGATCTAAGACAGCAAGGCTAATATGATGTTATTTTATTAATTTTTTTTCAATGTAAATGCATAGGATAAAATAATAAAAAAAATAGCGTCATATTAGCCTTGGTGTCCTAGATCATTGTGAAAACAATAGTACATCGCGTTAGTTGACTATTGAACTTATAAAGATTAAGTCCTTGAATAACAGGAGTGGAGTAGACCAGTTTGATACCGTTCGAGGAACAAAATAAAGCTACAAAGATCACAAGTCATATGCTATAAAACACGTTTGCTGCTGTGCAAACAATTTAAAATTGCCAAATCCAAATTAAACAAAATATACAAATTAAATTGCTAAAAAACTATTTGGCCTTTAGAAAGGTCACAATGTTAGCATGCACTTCTATAGCCGACATATATGTACATCATTTGACCATTTGAGATAATCTTTGATTATTAATAACAGTTAAAAAGATACATTTGGTGTGCAGACCTTGTTTCCAGAAATTACGTAAGGTCACATACAAAAGAAGCTTGTCTGCAATGTCAGTATTACGTTGACGGATGGGCTTAACTGTGATTTTGATTAAAAAGCAATTGTAATACTTATTATTATTTTGTATTTAAAAGCGTTGAAAGGTCATATTACTAGATCAAATATAAAGGTTGTGAAACTTGCAACTAATACAATTGTAATTTAGTAAAAATCTAGGTCTCACAATTTATAACGAGGGATTTAACAACGACCTTAATAACTCGATAGTATGTGACCTTTATTCTTATATGTCATTTAGTAACGTGTGTAGCCTTCAGTATCGAATTGATGTAAGAAACTAGAATACCATAGCTCTTGTGACTTAAGAATTAAGTAAATTTACTGAAAAACAAATATGACCTCTGTAAAACTCACATAAGGCAAAAGATTTGACAGATTCTTAGATAAACATTTAACTATGAGAGAAGAATTCTCGCGATTCCATGTTAAGGTTTAAATAATAAGGCTTTTATAGATCATTTTACAAATAGTACCCTGCGCCAACAATTACATGCACTTAATAAATATATTCGATATGTATGGCGTATGCTTTGTGACGCCCAGTGCGAAGTTAAGAAATCCGAGACGTCAACCAGAAACCATCAGGTTCCAGTAGCGATTATTAAGACACTAACAGGAACCTAAAATTCACGAAAAATAAAAAGTCGCACTTTGGCCTGCTCGTTCTCCAATGTTATCTAATACTGAATTAAATCAGACATTAATTCTAACTCTTAGTGTGCTTTCATTTAAAGAAGTAAAATGAGATTATTATAGTAAGGTAATGGCAATATTGAAAATATTAATTTTTCGACACTTAAAGTTCAGATACATATATGTTCTAAAGATTGTTATAACGATTCATAACAAAACACGCATCAGCAACAGCAAACTCAGATTTTTCTCCAGTAAAAGCTATTACAATATTATTATATGTATGTAGGAAGACAAATCAAACCTACTTATGTCTTCAAACATAGTTACGCTAATAGCTTCATTGTGAGTTCAAATATGAAAATCAAGAACATACCAATCAGATTACAGAATAATTCAATTAGAGTTAACTATGGATTTACAAAGAATGTCGTAGATTTTTTCTTACAAAGAAATGTTGATAAAAAATGAACATACCGGCAGATCTTGATAAATGACAGTTAAAAAATATGATTAATTTGGCATTTCTTTAATAGGTTATGTTCTGTATGTTATCAATCATAAACAAGCAAAATTTGATTCATAAGCAACTCTGATTAAACTTTATTCTTAATCTTCTTACACTGTGTTTTTGGTTGCATGTAGGTTCGTTTTGCTTTGTCTTCATCAATCAATTAATCAGAAATCTCCTCTAACAGATGGGAAATTCATTTGTTGTGTCTGTTTTATACAGGATGATGCAAAAAGTATACTTCTTTTAGATGTGCTCCTTTTGCATGTCATTAAAATACAGTTGTCATTAAAATACAAGACAACAACTTGGACAACTGTCCAGATTTTATTTGTCTTTAAGTCTAGTTTAGATTAACTATTTAGATAGATGCAGTGGTGCATGTTAACACCCTGTATATCTTAAAACTTCCATAAAAAATCCTTAATTATTAGGTACCAGCCATTAATGACAGTTTCCTAATTCACAAACTCTAGGAAAATCAAAAGTAAAAGGGGCACATATACGTAAACACAGGCAACAGAGGGGATTAAAAAGAAAAGTTGTAAATTAGCCATGCATTCATCATCACATATTATACCTACATCCATGCAGTCATACATTCAGAAATAAAGAGCAGCTACTTACACGACTTGCTTTAGTAAGATTGGTTCCCATTCATTAGGAACCCTCCCTTTTCAGCAACAAAAAGTCAGTGAAAACACACATACACACACATTAAAACCCCCCTGAGGTTGATTTACGAGATACAACGTAAACAGTCATCGAAAGGTAAAAAAATCCTCGTCGCCAAGTTCAATAATAACAAAAAAAAAGTCTTTATTCTCTCAAAGCCTCACACTGCAGCATAGAACAATACGTTTATCACTATCATACCAAAAAAATTTAGCCCAATGGGGAAAAGCATGGATAAAGAGAAAAAAGGGAATTCATTAAAATTCATCAAGGTATAAATATACTATTAGATAAACAAGAGTTCGTGTACAAATGCTACTTTATTACACGCACGATCACCCGCGACGTGACACGAATGAAAGTAAAAGTGAAAATCAAACACCACTATTAATGCGATCGGATGAAATTTTCAGGGGCGCTCCGAAAATTCTTCTGATGGACAGAGTTTTTCGTCACTTTTGACATTTTTAGATTTAAAAGATTGAAGAATTAGCACGTTTTCATACGTAAACGACCGACCCCAACCTGCACATACACCCCCAACTGTCCGACACCCTCTGAGCGCAACTGAAACACATGCCGATTTTACTCCCTCTTACTACAAAAACCGGACGTGCGCAAGCGCTTCATAATTGTGTGTGTGTAAAATGGAAAGTTTTTGATTTGAAATATTCAAAAGGCTTTGCGAACCATATATTTGTTTTGACTAAAGCCAATACATATTTTGATAACTAAGTTATCTTGTTCACGGCGAAAATCGTGTAATTAAAAATATACATCGTCACTTGACTATCAAAATACGTATTTGAATTATTAGTCAATTATTATAGTGTAATGTTTTAAACCACAGCCGTAATATTCAAAAGAGTTGAAAAAGGGGAAATGGTTTTCAACAAGTATTTAATTTCCGGAAAATATCCATCATTGTAGTATTAGTTGGAGTGTACATTATCCAACCAACCACATTTTAGTCGATAAAAAAAGCAATTTAAAGGAATAAAAGGGGAAAAAACTAGAAACCAAAGAAAGAAGCGCACTTAATTAGAGTTTGATCAGGAAACCGACAACCGATGACAGCAAACCTTCACTTTCAGAGATTCCCACTGTTTTTCTTTCTTTTTTTTCCGTATCCTTTCAGTTCATTCAGGAATAAAATAAATTCTCGCAAATTACTACTAGTACTACTTACTACAAAATACAAAGCGTAGAAACACTACGAGAATGAGAAAAGGCAGAGCGTGCAATCAGGCAGTAAAAATAAAGCGAATAAAGGATTGACTCTAAAATTCCAAAGTTGGCATTATTGCTAGAAAAGATCCCTAGCCCGAAAGACAGACAGAGATGGAGAAAAAACAACAAAAGGAATTGCACTACAATAATAATACAAAACTGCCTTTAGGAAAGGAAGAAATGACTTCTGAAATTTTGAAAGTATCCCATTTTGTAACATAAGTGTCTAAATAAAGTCGGCGGAAGATTAGAAAACCGCTGCTTGTTTACTTCCTCTTCGAGCTTTGGCGACCCAGTTTTCCAGGCAGTTTGGAAATTTACTACTCCCCCCGAATTAAATCCGAATGTCGATGTGAGTTTGCCGAACTCGTTTTTTCCTGCTTCTCTATCCTGATCTAACTTTTGAAAGGTCTCAATAATACTACCACACTAAAATGTGGAGAATTTGGAAACTTTGCAATTTACAAATTTTTTAAACTGTTCGAGTTGTCAGAAGTTTGAGCCATTGGAAACAAACACAAGAATGGAAACAAAAAAGAACTACTCTATAATTATTGTATAGAACATACACGCTTTGATTCCAAACAATTCAAACATATAATAACTAACGTTATTATATGTGACCCTCTCCGAAGAAACTTGGCTTATGACGAAAATCTAGAGTATCCAGGTTTTAACGGTGCTCACAAATAAAAACCATCTATGTTTTACTGAAAGTTGTCTTGAGGTCAATATTGTAATATTAAGGGAGAAATCGAGCGTTAAAGGGGGGGGGTCCATTGCAAGATGTTCAACATGTGCAGATGAACGCCTCGTATAATAGTCGAGACATTCAGAACAACCGCTTTTTTCTGCACTTAAACACGCTTTAAAAATTCAACATAATAATTAGTTAACAGTTGCGTGCGTTTTTCACAAAAAGTGCATTATCGTCATAAGTCGGGTTTCTTCGGAGAGGTTCACATATGATTCAGATCTATCAGACTTACAGATGCAGGTATTGATTCGTCAGGTACAGCAAGTCTCTCATCGTATTAGAAGAAGACATGCACCCAAGGTGACTCACTAACTCTAGCACAGATCCAGGATGAAAGCTTTCCAGCAAAAAATAAAGATAAAGCAAAGAAGGATTATTGGGGTTTACTTTCATTAGCATGAGTAGTTGAACTCCAATTCACATCCGAGATATGGCGAGTCTACTAGAACCCATCTTTAAAGAGTTTGATGGGAAACAGTCACTGGGTCGTCAATAAAACTAACAAAATATTCTCAATAACCTCGATAGACCAAGTCAATAACACCAGACGGGAACTATTCTGTCAAAAGAGACACATATTAGAGACATTGCCACAAACCCAAAATACATTATTGCAGCACTTAAAACGGGTACAATCTCAGGCTGGAATGCTGTAAGAGGCAGATTTTCTAATTGTCTTTTTGGTATACATCCCGTATATTGGCATAAAGTTATTATATCTTGTATCTCCCTTTTCTTGAGTATCACCCCGTATCAGGATATTAAGTTATTATGTGTTGTATTTGGTATCACCCTGTATATCACCTTAATTAATATTTTTATATGTTTGTATAGGGCCATCTAGTTTAAGGGATTTAACCACACAAATATCGATTATATTTTTTATATTTTTTGGAAGCTTCCCTATATGGTCGTAGCGATGGTCCGCTAATTTGATTGATTAAAAGACCATTAGTTTCCTGGTTACAAATTGCGCGGTTAAAATAGTCGAAACTAGCCTATTGAAAAATAGCGTGAGTTACCAAGCGTTCTTCTGTTTTCTCGGACTTTCGTCATGGTATAATTTGAAAAAGTACGTCCGTTTATTAATATAATTATCCGCTTACTAATGACCCGATCATTAAATTTATGTAGTTCCCTTATATAGTAAAACATTATTATTCTCTTGAGGTTTTTTATTATCCGGAATATCCGATTTTTTGGTACCGTCAACCTCTTCGTGATCGAATGGCATTCCTTGGTTTGGACCACCTTGCCGTGGTAGCCTCACATCATTTTTAAGGCTGCACCTGACGATTTGGGCAATCCTCCACGAGGCATCTATTCAAGGCATTTGCACCAAGGTCTTCAAATACAATTCTTAGCGTATGTAGCATACACAGTTTGCATTAGCGTAATTTCTGGTAAGTATCGTGATGGGAAAAACGTCAAGTGCAATTCTTAAAATGATACAGAATAAGTCTTCGGCTAGCTCACAACGAAAAATCAATTTAGATCTCAACACCAACTTTAAAATATCATCAGATCAACATTTAAAAGTCTATAATTCCACCTATTTTCCAGAAAACTAACGATAGATTAACTCCTGAGTAAATTCTCAATAACGCTAGAACTCATTTGACGTTTAAACAACTTCCTAAAACACTATAGAACTTTATCAACTTCTCTGGATCTTTCGAGAAATTTCTAGAACGCTCTACAACCTTCTAGAACTTTCAAAAACTTTTTAGGTACACAGATTCGAAGAGCAGAAGTCATCTAGACAACACATAAACATGAGCGTCAGGATAACCATAAACATAAGAATAAGCATATATAAAAGCAAGCTTAAGCATAATAATAAGCATATATAAAAGTAAGCTTAATCATAAGAGTAAACATAAGCACACTAATACGCATAATGATAAGCATAATGGCAAGCATAAACATAAGGAGAAGAAGCATTAAGATAAGCATAAACATACGGGCAAGCATAAGCACAAGAATAAGAATAAGCATAAGGAGAAGCATTGGAATAAGCATAAACATAATGATAAGCATAAGCAAAATGATAAGCATAATGGTAAGTATAAGCACATAGGTAAGCATAAGCATTAGGGTAAACATGAGCATAAATACTAGGATAAGCGTAATTATAAGAATAAATAAAATGCGAAAAATAAGCACTTTATTTATTTTGCTTATAATTATTGCAAAGCATAACGGTAAGAATAAGCATAATAAAAAGCATATGAATAAGCATTAGAATAAGCATAAGCGTAAGCATAAGAATATGCATAACCACAAGAAGAAGCATAAAGGTAAGCATAATGGTAAGCTTAAGGATAAGCATATTGGTAAGCGTAAGGATAAGCATAATAATAAGCATAGGTATAAGCCTTAGAAAAGCATTAAGATAAGGATAAGCATAAACGCAAGAATAAGCATAAGAGTAAGGATAATAGTAAGCGTAAGGACAAGCATAATGGTAAGCATAAGGATAAGCATAATGGAAAGCATAAGAAAAAGCATTTAAGATAAGCATATAACCATAAGAATAATGGTAAGCACAAAGAGAAGCATTAGAATAAGCATAAGCGTAACTATAAGGATAAGTAGAGTGCCCAAAAATAAGCGCTTTATTTAACAAGTAAGCATTTACAATTTGCTTGTTTGTTTATAATATAAACAATTCCAATTGCTTTAGTATTTACACGTTTCGCAAAAAAATGCAAGCACTTGTCAATTTCGCTTAGTCGTAATATTCTTTGCTTAACTACTTAATGAACGCGTTTTTTACTATTGTAATGCTCCCGTTTAAAAGAAAATCAGTACTTATTCTCTGGAAATAAGCTCTTATTTGTCCGACTCTATGCATAAGTATACACATAAGCATAGAGATAAGCATAAGCACAAGCATTTATACGCACATATTCTTTGCTTAACTGCTTAATGAACGCGTTTTTTAACATTGTAATGCTCCCGTTTAAAAGAAAATCAGTACTTATTCTCTGAAAATAAGTTCTTATTTGTCCGACTCTAGGCATAAGCATAGAGATAAGCATAAGGATAAGCATAAGCACAAGCATTTATACGCAGATATTCATTGCTTAACTGCTTAATTAACGCGTTTTTTAACATTGTAATGCTCCCGTTTAAAAGAAAATAAGTACTTATTCTCTTAAAATAAGCTTTTATTTGTCCGACTCTATGCATAAGCATACACATAAGCATAGAGATAAGCATAAGCACAAACATTTATACGCATAAATATAAGCATAAATACATAACCTATATCAGACTGTGCATTCGCTAGATATTTAAAATTGCTGCTGATCATGACAAGAAACTCGATACGGGTACTTAGAATTCTGTAACTTTAAAACTGTTAATTTTTGGCTGTTAATATTAGGTATTTTTTTTGTTGAAGATTCTAAAAATGAGGTTAGAATTTGTCTTATGAGCTCCACTTATTAAAAAAGTATACATTTTGCTCTAAACAGCCGATTGTATGGTTCTTTTTATCTTCGTTTCAAGCCATTTAGAATAAGAAAATAGTGAAAAGTATTAGTATTAACACCCCTAGTATTACTAGCAATGATCGGACACCCATTTAGGGGTCGGCTAGGCTTAGGCGGACACCTCCTTGTGTTGGGTGTGGGGGCTAGTAGAGTTCAAGGCTACGTACAAAGTTGGCGTCCACCGTTTAAACCCAGTATTGGGGGAAACTGGGCAGTTGATGATACGGACTCCAATACGGGAACATTCACGTCCTGCTCCCGTCCATTAGAGCAACTTGGTAGAGGCTAATGAAGCGGTGTCGAAGGCACACCAGGTCTATAACTGGAACATTGGGCGGACTATTGCCCAAGCCCAGTCTACATGAAAGCATGCTAAACAAGGGTATGGGGTCACCCTAGAAGAGTTGGACCCGGACGGGTGTGCACATAAATAGCTCCGTACTCAGCTTCGAGAGCTAGTAAAAGGTGGATATTAAACTAGCTCACAGTAGGAAACCAGTGAGACCTGGCAGCATTCACATAATTAATGACGCGCTAATTAAGCGTACCTCAATTCTTTTTTTGAATATTAAAATTGAAATTTATTAGAGTAATTTGAAGCTTGTAGCACATCCACGATACAATTACACGAATTCAGTTTTAATGGACTCTAGTTGAAGTGTTTGGTGGGAAATAAAAAACGAAACAGATTAAAAGGATTTTAGGTACCAGTTAGTAATTTCCATAATTTGATTTTCTGAATAAGCAGATAATAATCGAGTTAATGGGTTAGTTCCTTTAATCTTTATTTTTCATCGGCGCCATTTTTTAGCGCTTGTATTTCTTTTTAAATCCCCCGATAAAGTCAAACAATTTAAGAGATTTAATTTGACATTTCAACTTTTAAACAGTCCTTGACAAGTTTTTACGATTAATTTCACATTTGGGGTTGTTTAGGAAAAATCCACAATGACAAATGAGTTTCCCCCTATTATAATTTTGTATATATTTGAAAATAATTTTTGCAAATTTTCCTTATCGCCAAATTATTCCAATTCACGTAAACGCGATAAACTAAAAAAAATCCAAAAGTAGAAACCGATCGTCACGAAGAGAGTTGTTAGGACCTACAAAAATGTTATTCCGAAACGCCAAACGCCCTTGAAAAAATATATTTATATAAATTCTAACCATGAAACCAAAAAAGAAAGTGACTACCGTCTTGGGTAATATTTGTATTCCTAAAGTGACGTGCTTTTATTCATTCTATATAGTACTATAACTCCTCTTCCCCTATTTATTTTCCCAAAAAGAAACTGTTCCATATTTTAACAGGAGGCGACGGTCTCGAATAATTATACATCTGCGACTCTTCTCTCCAAGCAACCCTTTACCCTTCCATATCTCTAAATCACAATTCTAAAATTAACTAAGCAAACAAAATTCTGCAAAGCCGTGTTTGGTTGGTGGCGGTAACGGTGGCGGCAGTACTACGAGTTGAGGAATTTACAATTTATCTCGTTTTCCTCTCATCCCCGTGTTATATTAAGCGCACATACATATCTTAACGCCCGCAGTATAAACCCTAGCTCTCTCGTGCTCTCTTAACCCTTTCCGGGAGACCGGAACGCCGCCGACAGGGATGGCGGAATGGCCGGCGGAGAGCGCGCAACGGAATATTCTCTCATATAAAAACATACAATAACATAAATTTAGTCCCGAAAATCTCGTTTTAAACGTGCATATCTGCCTACATCATCCATACAAGCGTATTATATATAATATATGTATATTATATTTTAGCTTGCAAAATCTGCTGGCCTAGAGACAGCACATTTAATGCAGATAGCCAAGTTAGTTCTAAAGAGATGTTTGCAACTAAAATCAATTTGATTTTTTTTTGTAAAATCGAGAGAAATATTTAACTATTCTAGATGGTCTTCCTCTTCAGCCTGGTGAATTCATTTATAAATTAATATCAAATCGTCTGTAGACATCTCAATTAGACCCAACCTGGCAATAGGGCAGATAAATAGAACTAGCATGTATTGATTATCTTATTATTATGAAGTATATCAGTTTCTTTATGTTTTTGAACATAGTTTCAAAGATTCGGCAATACAGAATGAAATGTGTATGTGTTTCAAAGTTTTAAAATTTTAAAGATTCAAAGTTTCGTGGATTTTCAACTTTGAAGATTGTAATAATGTTAAAGTTGAAGTTTGTAATTTTTAAGATAGTTATACTTTTAGATTTTTAAACTAAGTTTTAGTTATTTTTTAATGAATTTTTAAAGAAATACATTTAAAAATAACAAACCTATTGAATTATTGTCACGTGGGGTTTTCGTGACTGGAGGTCGTAGATAGAGGTAGTTAGGAATAGAAAACGCAAGGCATGAAAACAACTATATACTAACAACAAAGTAATGAAATACAAATACAAATTACACATAATGGTTATATAGTTTGAGGACGTATAGGTCCTCCTAAATCTAACAATAAACATCATGACGATCGGAACCACCTTATCTAGCACTAGATCTACAAATTAAATGTAGGAGACTGGCTCCTAGTGATCTACAACTAAGCACATATGGAACCTTGGCACAACTCCCTATTAACTAAGCAGAACTAAACGAGGTGAACGGGATGGTAACCACTGCAGCTCGGCACCAGGTTCCACCCTTCACCATAAAATAATTATAAAGGTACTTACCGGCTTGCTTGGATGTGGCTTCTTCGAGTCATGACACTGACTGAATTTTAAGCCAGAGCAAGCGGTTTATATACTGCTCAACGCGGAAGAGATCAGCATAATAGTGGGAAGTCGTAGGTTGGTGTTCCGGGTATGGTAGGAGTTTTTTGTAGAGGCGAGTTAGTCGTGCCAGGCACGGAGCGCACGGCTTCCTGGTTGCAGGCTCGTGGGTTGCCGTGGGCTGAAGCGGAAATTCTTTGAAAGTATGCGCAACTGCTCCACTAGCGTAGGCCGCTTGACTGCACGTGGACGAACGTGGGTCGTTGCTGTAGATATCAGCGTAGCCTTGATGTAACAAAACGGAGCGCAATGTATGAATTATAAATTATTTAGCTCGAAGCAATTTCCGTTTGTGACATTATTACTACTATTAACTATTTCACTGAATCGCAAAAGTAGGTGAAAAAACTATACAGTTCTCGTGCCTTGTCGGGAGGTTCAGCTGCGATGGGACAGGATAAAGCTACGGAGAAACGTGGGATAGGCTATCGAGTGTTTTCTGTGAGAAGTAAAATCTTTGCATTTATTTGAATATTTTATTTATAATCACTTGTAAAAATATAATTTTCAATAGGGATTATCTTTTATCTGTATGGTACCTTCATGGGACATTTAGTGAAAATTCATCAAATCGGAAATGAGATCGAATTTACCACAAAGACACGTGATCGATAACAATGGAAATAAAAGAAGAAATTCTTCTACATGCGACCAGAAAGTGACAGGACCAACTGAGCGCCGGGTTCATCCTTCAAAAAACTTAAAACGGGGCCCGGCACTAGAGACCCTTATATGGCAATCGGTGTGACAGTTAACGTGTTTAAAAGAATGTGTTTTGTAGTGACTTCTGTCAACCGAATAATATGAATAAATATTTTTAAGTAAGAATTTCTTGTGTTTGGTGTGTTACGATAGTTGGCTTTTATACCGACCACTACGTGTCCGCCTAGTACAGACCAAGATGCTCTAGCACTTTTCGTTTTTTTTTTCATGTTCATATTGACGATTCATAATTTACTGTTCATCGAAGCAACAACGGTTTCCAGGCAATTTTCGTTAGCATTCACTCAAATATGTAGTTGTGCATTCAACGTGCATCAAACGTTAGCTTCCTAGTTCCTATTTTGTGACTGTTAGCCCCTTCTAGAATAAATTTGTAAAGAGAGGAGTGTTACGTTTTGTTATAGAAGCCTAGTTTTTTCTTCCAAACAGTCATAAAATTTTAATTTTTCTCGTTTAATTAAAGTAACTATACGATAATGAATCTTTACGGAAATCGGAAAACCCGTGAAAAACCTGAAAACTAAAAATCCGTATGATTGAGACAAACGCAGCGAGATTTAAAAACACACCAAAATTTATAAAATTAGAAAAATCAACCAATAAAAATAATTTTTTAAAAAGGAGATTTACTTTGAACTTTTAGAGGATATCAGTTTATTTATTCGTTGCATTAGCGATAATACATAAAGAATATTTAGTAAAATTTGTTTACTCGACTTGAGTATTTTTTTTAATTGAACAATTCTAATTTATCGTTAAGTTCAATAAATTTAATATCAGATTAAACTAAACCGAACTAAAGATTTTTAGATTAAAGTTACTAAAAATGGACTTTCATAATTATTTAGGATAAAAACTAATCCTTTTTTTTCTGATTTATTCATTTTTATTTTAAATAAATCACTGTAATTAAGTTCCTTCTTAATTTTAAGGTACAACAAAGTATAGGTGATGTTCATCTATCACTTATGTTATTCTCTGCTTTATTAAATAATTATTTTGTTGTTGATTCAGTGGCGCCCTAGAACATTTTTAACTCATCTAAGAATTTTTAAGGTCGGTTCTGTTAATTTGAATATGAAAATCAACGTAATCATAAACCATTATATTGTAATATGCATTATTAAAGTTATTATTTTTTTATACAAATTTTTACTTTAATTTATCAAGTAAACGATCTCCTTTTGAAATATAACATCGATTTTGTCAATGTTTTTATCGAGTAACAAAATAAAGGCTTGGATTCGTTTATAATAACCACACAGTCCCTTCTAGACAATCAATTAAGAATTTAATAAAATTTCCAACAAAAGAATCAAAATTACTTTATCAACTATTCAACTATTCTACTACTATTCTACAACAACTATTCTAACAATTCATGAAACATTAATAACTTTTCAGTCCGTATAAAAGCAAATGGATTCGAAACATACCACCATCTGCACTACATTTAAATTAATTTCAGCTATTTCATAAAAGTATTCCAATTAAATTCCAGTTTTCATTAAATTTCTAACGATTTATTATTATTTAGAGATTACTGAAATAGCTGCTGCAGTCTACAGGCTACACATATCATTTTGAAACAACAAAATTACTAAAACATCCAGTTACTTTTTTTTCTGCATAAACCATACAAAAACACGTCGTTAATCTAAATTACGTTCCCCGTTTAATTGTGTTTCAAAGCAAAAAATAAAAACAAAAATGTCCATTATATTGTATACGTACTACTATTACGAGACACAAATCGTGCACAATTAATTGTTTAATTAAATTTCACGCGCCGACCGCGTATTAAAGACACGTTTGCCAAATAAAACAACTTATATTACACTGCTACTACCATTGTTATTAATGTTTTATAGTGGACAAAACAAATTAAAAACAAAAGCATGTTTTTCTCCAACCGGATTAAACGATGTTTGCTATAGTAATACTATTATTTCTAAGTTGAGTTTTTTTTTACTGATATAAAATGTATGTGTTGCCGAGCTATACTTTTAATCCTAGGCTTAAAAAGTACTTTTAATCCTAGGAGAAACAATAATATGTGTTATTTCAATTAAAATTAGTACTTTCTTTGACGAGCAATTATATTTGCATTTGCGACAGCAGAAATTACGAGGAATTATATTATTGTATGCTTTGATTGGAAAACTAGAACGCTTTGATCGAATTTGGTAAAAACCGGTACTTACAGTAAATATTCATACACTACGGATTAATACTAATTAGTATGAACCACAGGGTGGTGTATTAGAGTAGTATTTGGTTGTAAAAGGGGTGGTTATGAATGTCTCTCTTCCCCTTTTTTTGTAATTAAAAGATGGATTGTACATACACATACAGGGGCATCGTCCACAGTGGACCAATTGTACTGACACGTGTCAGCTTTGGTATTCTATAAATTACTAGGTTATCCTTCATCCATGGCTAACTAAATTCATAACTGAAAGCGTATTATTAAAAGAATATTACAGAAAACTATATTAAAATAAACAGAAAAGGGTTTTATATGTAGGCTTTTGTCCTAAATGATCAAACAAAAGATTAGAAAATATATGATAGTCAGATATATACATAGTTATATTCGAGAGGGCTATCTTTAATCATGTAATGGAATGTTTGTTTTTGGGCGCCACTACTACGCTGGCCGAGGATTTGGGTTAACCCTTTTGTATTCGTTTGCGACCCACGAATTGTGGGAGTCAAATCTAAAACATCTAATATGAGAAAATCGATTATAACTGATGAATATACTTTTTGTTATCATCAAGGAGCACAAGATTAATTAGACACATGAAGTACAGATGATAGCCTTTTATTATTTTTATCAGTGGCGCGTGGTGCGGAATTCATGAATGAAATGTTACATCGTGATGATGTGGATGAATGAATAAAAGATGTTTATGTATACTTTGCTTGTCGGTTTTTAGGAAAAGAAACTTTAGCAATTTTCTTTTGAGCTTCCTTATGACGAACATTAAATTTATTGAAGTAATAATTAATTCATTCATTTACACATTTTCAAAAATACTTAAAATTGCCTTATTGCTGCCATATGGAGTTAACATTCCAACAAAAGGAGGATGCTGCATAAATAGAATAGGCGAATGGTTCACGGTTATATGTCGTCGGTTTTTTGCTATGTTGTTCTCCACACTCCTCTGAATAAGAAACTATGAATGGGGGATTGAATCAGCTATCACCAACCCAGCGTTGCCAACCTGGACGAAAACGGATATAGTACAGGGGCATTTAAAATTATAGTACACTTATCAAAAATTATAGTACTCATAAGTTTTTAATTAAAAGCTAAAATAAAAACGAAATTTAATAGTGTTTGATAACTAAATAGCAATTTTCCCCATGATACGAGGATGGTCTGAAAAGTTTCCGACCTTAACGTGAAGATGGCAGCACTCGTCAATAAAAGCTAGGGAATGTAGTTGTGCATCTTTTGACAGGTACTCACCAAAACTTCAGCCATTTTGGACGCGCAGTTGTTATTTGACAATCGTTTGAGGAGTCGATGTGAGTGTTTTTGTGAAAATGGAAAAAATCGAGTATCGAGCTGTCATTAAATACATATTTGTTTTTGAAAGGCAATACGCCTACGCAAATCAAAGATGAGTTGGACTCTGTGTATGGAGACTCTGCGCCATCATTTATCACAGTGAAATTTTGGACAGCTGAATTTAAACGTGGCCGTACCAGCTTGGGAGACAATGAACGTTCGGGACGTCCAAAAACTGCAACCACTGACGATAACATCGCTAAAGTTCATCAAATGGTGCTAAACGACCGTCGAATTAAAGTGAGAGAGATAGCAGAGGCTATGAATATGTCCAAAGAACGTGTTTGTCACATATTGAATCAAGATTTAGGCATGAGAAAGCTATCCTCGCGTTGGGTGCCGCGTTTTCTCACGTTAGACCAAAAACGTGTTCGAATGAACATTTCCAACGCTCTGTTGGCGCAGTTTAGGCGCAATAAATCAGAGTTTTGGCGCCGATTAATTACTGTAGATGAAACTTGGATACACCATTATACGCCCGAAACAAAAATACAGTCAAAACAGTGGACTGCGAAAGGAGAATCGGCTCCAAAAAAAGCAAAAACATTATGTCGGCTGGGAAAGTGATGGCGACTGTTTTTTGGGATAGCATCATTACTTGACAAGCTGAAGGCAGAAATTGCTGAAAAACGGCCACATTAGCAGAAAAAGAAAATCCTGTTTCACCAAGACAATGCGCCGTCTCACACCCCCGCGGTTGCTATGGCGAAAATCCACGAATTACGGTTTGGACTGCTTGATCATCCTCCTTACTCACCAGATCTAGCCCCAAGCGACTTCTTTTTGTTCCCTCATCTAAAAATTGCGCTCGGAAGACAGAGATTTTCGTCAAACGAGGAGGCAATCACTTGCGTGAACAATTATTTTGCAGAGAAAAACGCCGAGTACTATTTGGACGGGTTAAAGAGATAGGAGCATCGCTGGGAGAAGTGTGTAGACTTACAAGGAGACTATGTAGAAAAATAAAAATAAATTTAAAGAAAAAATGTCTTGTATCTTTGTTAGGTCAGAAACTTTTCAGACCACCCTCGTAGATACTATGCTTACTCATTTATTTTGGGAATTTTGATGTACCTACTCAAAACAATTAATTATTTAAACGCTAAATTATTTATACCTCTTTTATAAGTTCATATTAGGAGAATTTTATTGTTTGTTATTAACATAAAGAATATACATGATTTTTTATTAAGAAGTTTTTCATTTGTTTTTGCATGATGTTATTATGTGTCATTTAATATTAGAAATAGAGAAAAAATATAGTACATTTGGCGTACTATTTACATTTTAAAAGTACGTAGTACCAGTAGACCCAATTATAGTATAAATACTATAATTATAGTACGGTTGGCAACGCTGCACCAACCTCAATACCTTATAGGTCGAAGGTCACAACGGGCAAGAACTGGTCTGAGGTCAGAATTGTCTGGTATTTATTTTGATGTTATTTGCCTCTTTGCTCTAAATACGTTTAAATAGAACCCAACTCACTCGCACCAACTTTAGGACCTACATGTTGAAGGTCACAACGGGCAAGAACTGGTTTGCGGTTACAATAGTCTGGCATTTTGATATGTTATTTTTCTCTTCGTTCAGAATAATGTTTAAACAATACCCAACTCAACTGCACCAACTTTAGGACTTACAGGTCGAAGGTCACAACGGGTAAGGACTGGTTTGTGGTTAGAATTGTTTGGTATTTATTTTGATCTGTTATTTGCCTCTATTTTATGAATAGATTGAAATAGAATCCAACTCACTCGCACCAACCTCAAGACCTATAGGCCGAAGGTCACAACGAGCAAGGACTGGTTTGTGGTTACAATTGTCTGGTATTTTGATATGTTATTTTTCTCTTCGCGGTGAATATACCACATGCTTAACTAAAACCAAGTCACTAGCGCCAACCTCAAGACTTATAGATCGAAGGTCACAACGAGCAAGGACTGGTTTGTGGTTAGAATTGTATGGTATTTATTTTGATATGTTATTTGCCTCTTTTTTATGAATAGATTGAAATAGAATCCAACTCACTCGCACCAACCTCAAGACCTATAGGCCGAAGGTCACAACGAGCAAGGACTGGTTTGTGGTTACAATTGTCTGGTATTTTGATATGTTATTTTTCTCTTCGCGGTGAATATACCACATGCTTAACTAAAACCAAGTCACTAGCGCCAACCTCAAGACTTATAGATCGAAGGTCACAACGAGCAAGAACTGGTTTGTGGTTACAATTGTCTGGCATTTTGATATGCTATTTACCTCTTCGTTCAGAATATTGTTTAAAAATCAACTCACTTGCACCAACTTTAGGACTTACAGGTAGAAGGTCACAACGGGTAAGGACTGGTTTGTAGTTAGAATTGTTTGGTATTTATTTTGATCTGTTATTTGCCTCTTTTTTATGAATAGATTGAAATAGAATCCAACTCACTCGCACCAACCTCAAGACCTATAGGCCGAAGGTCACAACGGGCAAGAACTGGTTTGTGGTTACAATTGTCTGGCATTTTGATATGCTATTTACCTCTTCGTTCAGAATATTGTTTAAAAATCAACTCACTTGCACCAACTTTAGGACTTACAGGTCGAAGGTCACAACGGGCAAGGATTGGTTTGTGGTTAGAATTGTCTGGTATTTATTTTGATCTGTTATTTGTCTCTTTTTTATGAATAAGTTGAAATAGAATCCAACTCACTCGCACCAACCTCAAGACCTATAGGCCGAAGGTCACAACGGGCAAGGACTGGTTTGTGGTTACAATTGTCTGGTATTTTGATATGTTATTTTTCTCTTCGCGCTGAATATACCACATGTTTAACTAAAACCAAGTCACTAGCGCCAACCTCAAGACTTATAGATCGAAGGTCACAACGAGCAAGGACTGGTTTGTGGTTAGAATTGTATGGTATTTATTTTGATATGTTATTTGCCTCTTTTTTATGAATAGATTGAAATAGAATACAACTCGCTCGCACCAACCTCAAGACCTATAGGCCGAAGGTCACAACGGGCAAGAACTGGTTTGTGGTTACAATTGTCTGGCATTTTGATATGCTATTTACCTCTTCGTTCAGAATATTGTTTAAAAATCAACTCACTTGCACCAACTTTAGGACTTACAGGTAGAAGGTCACAACGGGTAAGGACTGGTTTATAGTTAGAATTGTTTGGTATTTATTTTAATCTGTTATTTGCCTCTTTTTTATGAATAGATTGAAATAGAATCCAACTCACTCGCACCAACCTCAAGACCTATAGGCCGAAGGTCACAACGGGCAAGAACTGGTTTGTGGTTACAATTGTCTGGCATTTTGATATGCTATTTACCTCTTCGTTCAGAATATTGTTTAAAAATCAACTCACTTGCACCAACTTTAGGACTTACAGGTCGAAGGTCACAACGGGCAAGGATTGGTTTGTGGTTAGAATTGTCTGGTATTTATTTTGATCTGTTATTTGTCTCTTTTTTATGAATAAGTTGAAATAGAATCCAACTCACTCGCACCAACCTCAAGACCTATAGGCCGAAGGTCACAACGGGCAAGGACTGGTTTGTGGTTACAATTGTCTGGTATTTTGATATGTTATTTTTCTCTTCGCGCTGAATATACCACATGTTTAACTAAAACCAAGTCACTAGCGCCAACCTCAAGACTTATAGATCGAAGGTCACAACGAGCAAGGACTGGTTTGTGGTTAGAATTGTATGGTATTTATTTTGATATGTTATTTGCCTCTTTTTTATGAATAGATTGAAATAGAATACAACTCGCTCGCACCAACCTCAAGACCTACAGGCCGAAGGTAACAACGGGCAAGGACTGGTTTGTGGTTACAATTATCTGACATTTTGATATTTTATTTCTATCTTCGTTCAAAATAATGTTTAAATAAAACCCAACTCAATTGCACCAACTTTAGGATTTACAGGTCGAAGGTCACAACGGGTAAGGACTGGTTTGTGGTTAGAATTGTTTGGTATTTATTTTGATCTGTTATTTGCCTCTTTTTTATGAATAGATTAAAATAGAATTCAACTCACTCGCACCAATCTTAAGATCTATAGGCCCAAGGTCACAACGGGCAAGGACTGGTTTGTGGTTACCATTGTCTAGTATTTTGATATGTTATTTTTCTCTTCGTGCTGAATAATGTTTAAATAAAACCGAAGTCACTAGCGCCAACCTCAAGTCTTATAGATCGAAGGTCACAACGGGCAAGGACTGGTTTGTGGTTAGAATTGTATGGTATTTATTTTGATCTGTTATTTGCCTCTTTTTTATAAATAGATTGAAATAGAATACAACTCGCTCGCACCAACCTCAAGACCTACAGGCCGAAGGTAACAACGGGCAAGGACTGGTTTGTGGTTACAATTATCTGACATTTTGATATTTTATTTCTATCTTCGTTCAACATAAGGTTTAAATAAAACCCAACTCAATTGCACCAACTTTAGGATTTACAGGTCGAAGGTCACAACGGGTAAGGACTGGTTTGTGGTTAGAATTGTTTGGTATTTATTTTGATCTGTTATTTGCCTCTTTTTTATGAATAGATTGAAATAGAATCCAACTCACTCGCACCAATCTTAAGATCTATAGCCCGAAGGTCACAACGGGCACGGACTGGTTTGTGGTTACCATTGTCTGGTATTTTGATATGTTATTTTTCTCTTCGTGCTGAATAATGTTTAAATAATACCGAAGTCACTAGCGCCAACCTCAAGACTTATAGATCGAAGGTCACAACGGGCAAGGACTGGTTTGTGGTTAGAATTGTATGGTATTTATTTTGATCTGTTATTTGTTTCCTTGTAATGAATAAGTTGAAATAGAATCCAACTCACTCGCTCGAACTTCAAAACCTATAGGTTGAAGGTTACAACGGATAAGGAGTGGTTTATGGTTACAATTGTCTGGCAGTTTAATATGTTATTTTTCTCTTCGTGCTTAATAATGTTTAAATAAAACCCAAGTCACTAGCGCCAACCTCAAGACTTATAGATCGAAGGTCACAACGGGAAAGGGCTGGTTTGTGGTTAGAATTGTTTGGTATTTATTTTGATCTGTTATTTGTCTCTTTGTAATGAATAAGTTGAAATAGAATACAACTCACTCGGACCAACTTCAAAACCTATAGGTCGAAGGTTACAATGGGCAAAGACTGGTTTGTGGTTACAATTGTCTGACATTTTGATATTTTATTTCTCTCTGCGTTCTGAATAATGTTTAAATAAAACCCAAGGCACTATTTAGCACCAACCTCAAGACTTATAGATCGAAGGTCACAACGGGCAAGAACTGGTTTGTGGTTAAATTGTGTGGTATTTATTTTGATGTTACTTGCCTCTTTGTTATGAATATATTTAAATAGAATCCAACTCACTGGCACCAAATTTAGGACTTACAGGTCGAAGGTCACAACGGGCAAGGACTGGTTTGTGATTACAATTGTCTGACATTTTGATATTTTATTTCTCTCTTCGTTCAGAATAATGTTTAAATAAAACGCAAGCCACTAGCACCAACCTCAAGACTTATAGATCGAAGGTCACAACGAACAAGGACTGGTTTGTGGTTAGAATTGTCTAGTATTTATTTTGATATGTTATTTTCCTCTTTGTTATGAATACGTTTAAATAGAATCCAACTCACTCGCACCAACTTTAGGACTTACAGGTCGAAGGTCACAACGGACAAGGACTGGTTTGTGAGTACAATTGTCTGACATTTTGATATTCTATTTCTCTCTTCGTTCAGAATAATGTTTAAATAAAACCCAAGTCAGTAGCACCAACCTCAAGACTAATAGATCGAAGGTCACAACGAGCAAGGACAGGTTTGTGGTTAGGATTGTCTGGTATTTTGATATTTATTTCTCTCTTCGTTCTGAATGTTTAAGTAAAATCCAACGCACTCGCACCAACCTCAAGACCTGATCTGAACAATTTATTTACGTGGGCACCTGTAATAACTTAATCCTCATGTTCCTTCCAAGAGGAAGTAATTGATATATGCTCAATCAGAGCGCATTTGCTTGGAAAATTCTACCAGTTACTCACTGATAGGAGCGAGGTTGCCTATCCACCCTCTACTAGCTATCCAGGCTAGTACCGGAGCTATAAATGTGCTCACCCGTTGGGAACGAACCCCTCGTCCAGCATTAGGGCTACTCCCACTACGTGGGACTTCACTGCCCGATCGAATTCAACCTCAGATGTAGCAGGACTTGGTTTTTGAATAGTTTTGCCACCCGGTCTCTCAGTTATAAGCCTAGTGTGTCCCTGACAGAGCTTCATTTCGAGTTTACCGAAGTAGGATCCCGGTATGTACCCGTTAGAGTGAAGGTGTCTTGAACGTGATTGGCTATGTATTCGCATCAACGTCCCTTAAGCGTAGTGCTCTAGACGATTTCTGGGAATCCGACGACTGGAACTGTACAGCCAAAGCCGGACCCCGGTACTGTCATCTCCGAGACACTACCTGGTGGCATGCAATTTCCCATGGGTCAGCGATCGTTATCCGAACATATATTATACTTTTATGGTGATTGTGACAGGAAATGCCGTTTTGTAATATTTAGTTTTTGACTTTAGAAGCCATAAAATATAAATAAACGTATCACCGGAAAAAGACGACAGTATGACGTGATATGCGATACATCATTTTAATGTCATTGATTGGACGTTATTATGTCGTCGATTCTTGGTGCACTGGCGCATTTTGTTGAGTTATCACCAGATTTTGACGTCATTATAACGTTTCTCTGCTTCCAGGGTCATTTTCCACTAACGTCATATAAACACAACGCTATATATATGGTGTACAGGTTTTTAATATATCTATTCATATTAAGCTAAAAACATAAGAAATGTAAATTTACAATTTACTAATTTATATCCAATCCTACGTATTTTTGACGGCACTGTGATTTTACTTAACAGAAATGTTATCCGGTACAAATTTTCTCAAGTAATTCTCTTGGGGAAAAATAAAAATCTTCGTAACTCTTTGTGAAAGGAAATGAAATAAAAAAACGAAGAAATTAAGAAAGGGTAAGCTATAAAATATATGTCCTTATAGAAGTTACATTTACACTTTCTCCCATATCTTCCGGCAGCAAACAGTAAAGAACTATAAAAACCAAGAAATGCACTTTCATATATCAAAACCTTGAATTGTTCGTCTTTTGAATTATGGCCTTGGGAGCTTCTGCGGAATTGATATCGTTGTTATCACAGATAACGTCCGAACTGACATACTTACATTTAAGGGGGTGCGGGACCAATCAATAATATGCCACCACCGCCACCAACACATCTAGAGAAGCGACAAATTAATAACACTCTCATCCAATAAAAGGTAATTTATTATTTCTTCTCCTTTATTTTTGTTTGTTCGGAATTCAGTTTCGATAAAACTGGCGCCAGCGGAAGTCAAGGAACTATAACCTGAGGAATCAGCAAAGGAAAAAATAGAACTAGAACTAGCATCGTTTTTCAGAATAATAAATTGAAAATTCCTATCTTGGATGGATTGGGAAAAAATTGTGATGTTTTGTTGGAATGGTATTATCGATCAGGATTCAACTGACAATTCTTCTGTTTTGTTGTTATTGTGAATATTTTAATATTTACGATACAGCAAATGAGCCTTAATAGCATAAAAGATTATTTATCGCCTTTCTGCAATGTCATAAATACAGAAGTTGTGTTTCTTAATATAATACCACACGGCTTAAGAGCTTTGCAACCAATAAAAGCTTTGTAGAAGGAACATTATGTATATGTTGGTAGCCGTACATACTACTACTTAGAATAATAAGCTTTATTATCTCGGAAACTATTTTTCTGAAACAACCATCCACAATAGTCCATCAAAAAGTTCTTCTTTCACTAACAAACATAAAAATATTTCCTATGTAGTTCCAAACATCATCAAAACTTTGCCAAAGTGAGAAAAGTTTTACCCAGCAAACGGCGTCGGCGACGGTAGCGGCGTTGTTATCAACAACGAAGAAAACAAATTTATCATAACGGTGCGCTGGTGTAAACTCATTCTTTTAAATAGTAAAATGAGGTAACTGAAATGGAAAAGTGGAATGCGAACAGGTGAGATGAAAATGCATAACTTCCAGTCGAAGGGTTATGATATAAAGTAACTTTTAGGGAAATTGATAGGATAACCCCTTCGTCTAATAAATCAATGAGGTTAAATTCGGAAGAGGGATGGAGAAGATCGTTTGAAAGCACAGAAAGAATTATTCAAAGCTCGAAGTCGGGGAAATTTTTTGATGATTTGCCTATTTTGTAATTGATAGTGTCCAGGGTTGCGATGAAGAGATTAAATTAAAGTCAGAACGAATAAAACTGTAAGAAATGTCTAGATATTTGATTGACCTCTTGATTTTTGGATCATTAACTAATTTATTAATTAGAATAAGCAAACCTGATGAGTGAAAAGTCATGACTGTTATTCCTCAAGGCTATATCTACCTCCATTTTGTATTTTAATAAATTACGCTGTATATCTAAGATTCTAGGCTGAACTCACTTCATTTTAGAAGAGTTATCCACATTAAATGTCGCCATACACTTTAATAGCTTTTTTTGCGCTACCGACCTGTTTTTATGTGTTTCCCGATTTGTTATTTGCCATATTTGTTACCGAATCGTTGCCGGTTGCTATGACAACAAGAAAATAACAGAACTGTTATAACTCATAACGTGTTTGGGTAGCTGTTATGAAAATAAATGAGTATAATAAGAGTACGAGGGTGACCCAAAAAAACCCGGAATTATGTTCTGCAAGGTGGGCCCCTTGTAGTACAGGCTTTTCCCACTAGGTGAGTATTCTAGGGACCCATCTGCATCAGTGTGCCAGCTGGCGTTGTTGTGAGAGGCTGCGTTCAGCTCCAGTGCATTTTTTTGGAGACGCATTTGCCTGTTTCGTGATGACTGATTTACACGAACAACGTGCGGCAGTGAAATTTTGTTTCCTGTTGGCGAAAAATGCGGCGGAAACGGTTGTTATGCTACAGACACCTTACAAGGAAGCTCCTCTGAGTAAAACACAAGTGTACGAATGGTTTTCCCGTTTTAAACGAGACGACATGTCAATTGACGATCAACCTCGTTCCGGGCGTCCTTCGACCAGCCGAACTGAAGAAAATGTGCTAAGAATTCGTCAAGCCATCTTGGAAGACCGCCGTCGGACCATTGATGTACTTGTGGAGTTGATTGGGGTGTCGTGGAGTTCCTGTCAGCGGATTTTATCGGAAGATTTGGGTATGAAACGAGTTAGAGAAAAATTCAAGCCCGCTTGATCACACCTGAACAAAGAGACAATCGCTTGGCTACGTGATGTGCTTTGAAAGAGCAGTTGGAGGCTGACCCTGATTTTTTTTCCAAAGTCATAACTGGAGATGAATCTTGGTGCTACGGCTACGATCCCGAAACGAAACAGCAATCCAGTCAATGGAAAACTGCCACTTCCCCACGACCCAAAAAAGCACGACAAGTGAAGTCGAACGTGAAAACAATGATCATCTGTTTCTTTGATGTGAGAGGGATTGTGCACTCGGAATTTGTTCCTCCAGGTCAAACGGTCAACCAAAGTCTTTATATGGAAGTTTTGAAAAGGTTGCGTCAGGATTTGCGGAAGAAACGTCCCGATTTGTGGCAAACAGGTGACTGGTTCTTCCACAATGACAATTCACCTGCCCACACCGCGCTGAGTGTTCAACAGTTTTTGACTAAAAACGGCATGACCCCCGTGCCCCGCCCTCGATATTCACCCGATGAAAAAAGTGAAAGGGAAACGTTTTGACGATGTGGAAGAGGTGAAACAAAAAACGGCAGAAGCACTAAAAGGCATCAAAATCGACGAGTTTAAAAACTGTTTTGAGCAGTGGAAAAACGTCTCGATAGGTGTATTGCATCAAACGGAGAGTACTTTAAAGGTGACTGAAGTGTGAACATGTAAAAATAAATACACGATTTTTTATAAATAAATTCTGGTTTTTTTTGGTCCCCCCTCGTATATGAGTATCGTTAGCGCAAAAAATATCGTACGATACTCATCGTTAAGTGCTTACAACAGATATCGAAAATTGGAAAAACTCTGCTCATCGGGTTCACATTTTTCCAACTTTTTTTCTATCTGCTATAAAGCACTTACCGGTCTCGTATCGTAATATACTATAAGCAGGCCCGGTTCTGTTTCCTTCTATAATAACTTCAAACCTTAATTTCAACAGATCAAAATACCCTTTATTATTAACAATTTGAGCGTCATCTATTTATTGTATTATGTATTATCTTGAATTCTTTGAATTCGATTTTAGGAAATCAATTAATTATCGAACAGGCTTGCAGCTCACCAAACAAACCTTTAATTATATTACTATACTACGACCTTCCCACAAGAATATTGAGTAAGTGGTTTTTTGTGTCGTTTTAAAAGATTAATTTGATAACTATTGGCACACTCACTTTGCTCTGCTATTTTAAACAAATTAACTACACTGATGTTCACTAGTCTACATGAAGCTTTTGAATTTATCATTTTCTTTTTCAGCTCCACCAGACCTTTACCTTTACCATGAAGATTGGTTTGTATCTTAAGATATGAATTGACATGAATTTCATTCCATTAACATATTTTACAGTATTTATTAACATGTACAATTTTATTTTAACACGTTTATTTCTTATTTGTTTTTTCTAAATTATCAGTTTTTTTTTCGTTATTCGCAAGTATTATTTTTATTTTTGTTTTTTTTTGTCATGGGAAACGATCATGATTATTATTATTATTTTTGTTTATTGTTTCCAGCCTTATTTTGTGGAACTCCATAATCATGAAATAAATAAAGATTATTAAAAGTTTCACAGTTTTTTTTCGAGATAACCTCTTATCATCATCAATCAACTAAAGGATAGTGTTACTTATAAGGTATCATTATTGAATAGATAATAAGAGCTTCCATTTATATATGGCTACTACCACTCCTCATAATCTTCTAGGTATTTACTATACCCCATGTCATATTTCTCCCAATTTTCAGTAAGTAGAAACCAAATTTTAAAAAAGCTATATCTAGTGATTAAATACTTACGTTTCTGATATGTAAGATCAAGTCCTACCAGCAAACAAATATTCAGTTATTTACTTGTAGAAACTTACCTGAAACAAAAAAATGAATAATTAGTTTTAGTAGTTTTAATAGAATACAATTTTATAAAAATCAATACAGACTATTCTTGAACAACAACAGTACGATTCCAATATTTTAACTTTTGAAATTATGAAATATAACACAGTGCGACCAATTTCAACTTTTGGTTCATAACATGGGATTTCTCTTCAGGAATGGAAAGATTAGGTGCCAAATAGCAATTCCCCAACGGCATTTTGCTAGGTTAGTTAAAATAAGAGAGTTTTTTAATTTTAAAGTTTGAGAACTAACTATCAGGGTATCGGCTTAAAAAATTCGGAAAATTACCTAAAAATATAGTTTTCGAGGTGTTTTGGGCTTGTTTGAAAGAAAATTGAAAGTAGATACAAAAACGAACATATGTGAAATCCTTGAAACAGCAGGGGTCGTTTTAAAATGCATTTAAAGCGCTAATTTGAAAGGGGAATGGGGTAGGGAGGTGGCAGAGGGCGTTCTTTTTTCATAAAAGCTTTTCTCCAATTGTCCCCTATTATACCGCAAAATGCCGGACTGAGAGTAATGTTTCTTCGTAGAAAAATGAGTTTTTGAATTAAATTCAGAAGTATGAATCCATGTTCTTTATTTTGTTTTAATTTTGTACAACAAATACAATGTTAACTTTACCTCTACTGATCTATTTGCTTCCTTTTAGGCGCTGGTTTCTCATTTTCGCTCTCCTCTCTGATTTGTATGTCTGAGCTGGATGCGTGGACATCATCTTCGCTGTCACTGTTTTCATTCTTGTCTTCGTTCCTTTCTTCTTCGCTATCCTCAGCGTCTCTCTTTAGCTACCAACACAAATCCCCTAACATGGCATTCAATTTTTTGCCTCTGTACCGAATTTGCATAGGCATTGCAACCTAATGGAATCGCTCTCCATGTTCATCAGACTCTGAAGCTAACTACTTCTCGTAGCCAAGGTGACTATTAAGGAAATGTATTTTGAGAGACATTGATATCTTCAATTTCTCGAATGCCTGTAACATATCAGCTATCAAGTCACGGTAATTTTCTGCCCGATGCTTCCCCAAGAAATGAAGAATCACGGCCTTAATGGCATTCCAAACAATCGACTGGTCCTCATTCAGATATTTGTCAAAATCCGAATTTTTCATAAGCTTGCGAATATCACGCAACTTGCATCTTTATAAGTATAAATTTATGCATTTTGAAACTGTAAGGTGAGTAATATCTTTCCGTACACCACTGTAAAATGTCGAATTCAAAACAGTGAAATTGATACCTTCTTGTGACATCATCATATCTTGCATCGTTATCAAGAAATTGGGATTGGACAGTCAGTTTTATGCACCCTTTCATTTTAGCTAATAGTAGCGTAATGATTGTGTTGGGCAACCAGACGTTTATAATGCTTCGTACTTTTATCTTGTACATTTTTCACCATTTTTGACTTTCATACTGTGTTCATCCTGCACATTACACAGACATGTTTGAGCTTGCAGTACGACATGCAATATAAAAAATAAAAAAACGTTGAAGATAAAAAATGAATTCTGAAATCTAAATAATAATTTGTTTGTTGTTAAGAGAAATTAAAACAAATGAAAAAATGAATTTATTCCCCTTCAATTTAAAAAATCATTTTGCTAAAGAAGAAATATTGCTATCAGGCTGAAATTTTGCACTATAATAGAAAACACTAAAAAAAGTTTCTGTGAACTAAAACGCCTTCTGCCCCTCACTACCCCATCCCCTTTTCAAATTAGCGCTTTAAATGCTTTTTAAAACGACCCCTGGTGATGCAAGAATTTCACTTATGTTTGTTTTTGTCGATCTTTTTTATATATCTACTTTCAATTTCCTTTCAAACAAGCCCAAAAACACCTCGAAGACTATATTTTTAGGTAATTTTCCAAATTTTTCAAGCCAATCCGATACCCTGATAGTTCTCCATCTTTAAAATTGAAAAACTCTCTTATTTTAACTAACCTAGCAAAATGCCGTTGGGGAATAATTGCTATTTGGCACCTAATCTTGCCATTCCTGAAGAGAAATCCCATGTCAAGAAAAGTGTGTCGCATAGTGTAATACATATACAAAGACTAAGAGTTTTACAAGTTTATTAAATTCTTAAGGTGACAATTGTGAAACCTTAATTTAATCTTTTTATTTTTATTATATTTCATGATTATGGGGTTCCACAATGTAAGGTTGAAGACAATAAACCTTTTTAAAATTATATTTGTATCGCTTGGAACATTTGATTAAAATGCATACAATGCACAAATCGCAGAGAATATGTAAAATATGTGTGGACATGAGAACATGCAGAACATATAGAGCATACAGAAAAAATATATAGAGAATGTACGGGAAATGTACGTAAAATGCACAGAAAATGCACGAAAACTTTATGGAGAATGTACGGAAAATAAACAGAAAATTTATAGCATGTATAGGAGGTATGAATAGAACGTATAGGTACATAACACACGCCAACCTCCTTAAGCTAGCACAGCTAACATATTTAAAAACTTAGCACTAATTTAGTGACCAATTAAAAAATTGAGTGCTCGCCGTTTTTTTTAAATAGATTTTGCTAACTTAGATTACAGTGAGCAGATAATTTTTTTTATTGTAAATTATTGTAAAAAAATTTAAAAACTCAAAAACAGTTTAGTGCTACTAAATTCGCGTATTAAAACAATTTTTTTGTTTATTTGTTTATTTAACTTTTTTTTTTGAATAATATAATGCTTTTTAAAACTTAAAGTTTAAAAAATATTTTGCTAGTTTAAAGTTAGCAGAGCATATACATATTTTTAAGTAAATTAATGCAAAAAATTATATACTCGAGCATAATTTAGTGCTGCATAATGGACGTAATAAAACAATTTTTTGTTTAACAATATATTTGTTTATTTTTTTAATAATATAGTAAGTATTTTTTATTAAGTGCGACCTTAATACTCAAATAAAAAAAATTGCCGGTTAAGGTTTTTTAAATATATTTTAAAAAGCACTATATTATTGAAAAAAAAAGTTAAATAAATAAATAAACAAAAAAATTGTTTTATTGTGCGAATTTAGTACCATTAAATTATTTTCGAGTTTAATTTTTTCTACATTAATTTACAATTAAAAAAATATGCCCTGCTAACTTTAAGCTAGCAAAATGTATTTTTTTTTAAACGGCGAGCACTAAATTTTTTAATTGGGCAGTAAATTAGCACTAAATTTTGAAATATGATTTATATATTTTGAAGTCATTCTGCTTACTTTGCTATACTATTAGACCTGCTTAAAGGATGTGGTACGCCATGCACATAACAGTACAGAGGGCCATACCACTTCGCCCACCCGTATTTTAGTACCATATTGCCTAACGGAAAATCCACTTCGCCCAATTTTTAAAATGTACTACAACGCCCAACACGACCATATCGCCCAACTTTTCACGAGGGACACAACGCCCACCAGGACCACTTCGCCCACTTGTTCGCTAGCGACACAACGCCCACCTCGACCACTTCGCCCAACTTTCGTATAGACCTGCAGTGCCCAAAATAGGACCACATCGCCCAAAATCCGTTCGTTAGAAATCGGCTATTGCACACGTAGATACTAAAATATTCTCCAGTTCATATGGTCGTAATAACGAGTAACAATGTTTCTGAAAAATGGACTTTTAATTTTATTTATAATTTTCTTATTTTTTACATTCCATTCTATCTCTGATGCATCGGGGCATAAATTAAATGCACAATACTGTGAATCACCCTAAAATACTGCCTACAAATGCATATTTATTGGGCACAATAAAATGCCAAAATGTGCGTGGGATTTTTGAGTTGCATCTTCGGATAGTAGCTGAGCAACTAAAAGTAATAAAGCAATATAATTTTAATGACGATCGGCAAACACATCTGTATATATTGACACTAGGTTTCAGGTAAAAATATTTTTGCGTACGGATGCATAAATTGAAGTATTAAGAAATTTTACATCTAAACTCCATTGCGTTAAATCCATTTACATTAAATATAAATTTTACATTAAAAAATATCAACCTTTCCGTTTCAACTTTTATAGCGTGTGAGTTCGCCTAAAATATTATTTTGATTAAATTGCAGTCACACAGCTTCGTTACTATTATTTAATACTTTATATGTGCAATAGTCGATTTCTAACGAACGGATTTTGGGCGATGAGGTCCTGTTTTGGGCGTTGTGGGTCTATACGAAAGTTGGGCGAAGGCGAAGTGGTCCTGGTGGGCGTTGTGTCCCTCGTGAAAAGTTGGGCGTTGTGGTACATTTCAAAAATTGGGCGAAGTGAACTTTCCGTTGGGCAATATGGTACTAAAAGACGGGTGGGTGAAGTGTCCGGGTCCCGGCACAGCAGTGGCGTGCGGTGAGTATTTAGGCTAGGGAAGCAACCACGATTTTAATTATAATACACCTAGGTATAGGCGCGGATTAACGGGGAGGGAATAATCCCCCCCCCCAATTTAGAAATAAGTTTACATAGAATACAAACAAATAATGCTTGTTAAATTATTATTTATTAAAACAATTATTTTTCCAAAGATTTCCCCCTCAAAATACTTCTCTGGATCCGCCCCTGCTAGGTACAATAAAAAACAGTGTTATAATTATTAAGCTTAAAAGTTTTTCAAAGAAGCACTTTTACACTTTATACTTATGGAATTTGTTGACTATCATTCTTTATTTTAAAAAAACTACTACTATGTATCAATCTTCCGGTCTTTCTTAGCAAAATACCGGTACAGGTTTTAATCTTTGTTGTTAAATTTGAAAGTTCTAGTTTTGATCTGCACTTCTTAATAATTTGTAATTTCTCTCCAAAACTGTATGCGAAAAATTCTTTATTAATAATTTACAAACTGAACAAAAAAACGTCCCGATTCGGATATATCGAAGGTACTCGAACCTTTCACCGAAGCAGCTGACTTTGCAGTCGTGACGATAATGCAATTTTAAATATGCATACAGGCAAACTAAATAGAATTATTTGTCTTTAAAAAAATCCAACTTATAAATTGAAATAATAAAATGCGACAAAATACAGTCTCATTCGCAGATTTACATTACTTAAGTAATATTAAATTTAACAAACTATGTGTGTATTATAATAAATAAACATTTGGGCATGAAGCACACTAAAAATAACGGCTAAACAATGCTCACCAGTCAAACAGCATCGTCTACTATATATCACCCCACGCCCGCTATTTCACGCCAAGGCTAAGAGAAGAGCAGTTGTAGTCAGTGCTTATATGCAGTGTATGTATTATACTATTTAATTATACTTTTTGCTGTACGGAATTGATATTGAGCTTTAAGTTGATTAAATATTACAAATTTAAATAAACGATTACCATAATTTTATAAAAATATTTTTGTTAGCATTGGTTTTTATTTTTAATAAATTCTCAAGGGAAGCATTGCTTCCCTTGCTTCCATAGACCGCACGCCACTGCGGCACAGAATGTATAGAACGCATAGAAGTGATAGTGGATATAGAAAATATAGTGAATGGACTGCGTAGGTAGCACAAAATGAGTAAAAAAATGTATAGAACGTATAGAATATCTAGAATGTATAGAACGCATAGAATGTATGTACATAATGCATAAACATAAACTAATGCAATGTTATCGAAGTAAAAAACCGACTTGCCCGAAAATACACCCTAAATATATTCTTTACCGGGTAATAGTTATCCGGCTGAATTAGTATTCAGCCTGTTGATTTAATAGAACATGAGGCATGAATTGTAAAACGTCGCACAAAGAACTTACCTTTCTTCTATCACCTTTTACTTTCAAAAAAGTGCCTGAATTGTAATTTATCTCGTACAAGAATTGTTTAAGACAATTCTTTCTCAAAATAGTCAATGCTTTTATGGTCATATGTCAACATAAATTGTAAATAATAATATTTATGTTTTGTTATACATAATAGATAAATAAACAAATTAATGGTACAATAATAAGCACAAGTTTTATTTGTTTAACATGATTGTACAAACTAAATAACCAAAACATAAACAAATTAGGAATTCAATAAACAAATACAATTTCTAACAGGTTATTAAATTATTCAAGTTTTTTTAACTAAAATTACCTTACAATCTTTTAATTTGATTAGATTTTGGTCTTGATCTTTATAAATAACCCTGGTACCGGAAAGATAAGTAATAGTATGTGCATGTGCACTTTGTTAAATAAAATTGGCGCAATACAAAACACAGGTTTCTAAACAACCCGTTAAAATTTCTTTGGTACAGGAGACACGGCCTTCATTGTATTAAGATTCAAGAACTGTCAACCCAGATTCTTGATAGCCAACTTGGATCGATATAAGTTCCAATAATAAGCCCTATTTGGACTGTTAATAATGGTAATCCAAATTGATTCGTTAATAATAAATATTCTTTTTTCTACTCCTACCTGTAAATCACCCGTTTTCTTCACGTTTCGCGCAATGGAAATGTATGCAATTCCAGTAAGGTGTACGAATATAATTTCATATCCGTACAGTGTACGGATATGAAAACAACCAATCAACGTAGTCCAATTTGACACTTCATTATTTATAATTAATTTATTGACAACTCCTGTCATAAATACAAAAGTAAAAGTAAGTTAAATCAATGTTTTTTTCTTTCAATAACACTTGAAGCTTTTGAAAATAACGTGATTTGTGAAATTGTAGCTTTAACAATTATACTTTTATAATTAAAAATCCATAAATATTAAATCATTTAAATAAGTACAACCTACTTTTATAAGTCTAGTAGACGCAGTCTGTGATGGAGTTTGGTAGCTCAGTCGGGTAGGAGCTAGGTATAAATAAACTGAAGCTGACCGACGCAGGTTCAGTTCCAGCTTGCAGAATAATTCTTTATTATTTTTTTAATAAAAGAAAAATTAAAATAATAATTTTCTCTTCGAAAATGTTCAATTTCTGGCAAGTTTTAATAATTCTCTTAAAAATTGTACAATGACAGAGGGATTTTACAAACCATATTTTAGCATGGATAAAAGCATAGGTTAATCCTTATATTCGATTTCTCAAGGAGACGTGCAATCTATTTTGTAATTGTTTTGCTGAGTCGAAGAAAAAAGATACTGTACAACTTGGGTGGAATGCCTATATCGCCCTCGAACGACTGAGGCACTTCGCCTTCGGCGTCGTGCCTCAAACTTCGTCCTCGTGCGATATAGGTATCATATCCACCCTTGTTGCACAAACTACTATTTTCTTGCGTACAAGTATGTGGTAAATAAGGCTTCTTGTTAAATTAATTAACTTTACAGTTTGTTTACAAAAACAGGTTACATAACCTGACTTTTTATTCAATTTGAGGAGCACCCAAATACGTCTTCTACCATCAACAAAAAACTGCTTAAAACTGTTTTTTCGTTGCAGTCTTATTTATACGTTTTAGAAAACAATCGAAAATTAAACAAATTTAGACGTTTATGACGTCATCTCCAATACATCAATTACAAGAATGGTGGAAATAACCGCCCAAAAAGTAAATAACCATGCGTATCCAGTATACTAGGACTTCATGATGGTTGAAAGTAAAAGAAAATTGTAGAGATTATTAAAATAAAGTATCTTTTTGTAAAATATTTCGTTCTTACTATCTTTTCAGTAAACATAGTACTCTGAAAAACTTGTAATTTTTGAGGTTATGATTCAATATGTCATGCTATAGGTACGTACTTAAAAACGAATAAAACTATCTAAATTCTTCAAACAACACTTACTACTTTGCCTCGTATCTGAAACTATTTGGCGCTTTAGTGATTAATGGCATCAATAGAACAAAATAACGACTTTCCAAAACATAAAAGGTAAAAACTAACAAGCAGAAAATTCTAACGACGCGCTGCTCATCTAGTTGCATCTTTCACTGCCACGCCACCGAGCCGTGCTAGTGCATCGTTAAGGTGTGAATTGAAGAACAAAACGAAAATAACCAAAAATTGATGTAAGTTTTTAAAAATGCGAAGGGGGATCGAGAAAAATAATCCCGAATGACTTGCCAAAAGATAAATGAAGACAAATTGCTAGTCTCTTGAATTTTATCCTCATTTGTTCGTATTAATATGTCAAAAATCTCATTACCCTCTCTAGTCGTACATCATCGAACTAACTTTGTTATTTATGTATTATAAAAATAATCATTGAGCGGGGTGTACCAATTGTGATAGATTTTAATTACTTAAAATCTCATTAGTTAAATATGTACTTAAGCGTTTGCATCAATTCAATATGCAGAAAGTGTTTGCGGAAATTTTATCATTCAAGTTGTACTTTTATAAACATTTTAGTCACGTCAAAGCGTTTCATCTTATGAAGTTGGCTGTAATTTTATCACTATTATTAAGAATTTTTACAGACACTTATTAATAGTTCAAATGTCCATAATATACAGTATCGTCAAATTAATGAAATGAAAAACTATGGTCTATTTAGGTGTTACCATCCTTAAAAATAAAAATTTACCTACATGCTGCAAGTACCAATTAGACGATCAAAGATTTTTTATTAGTTTGCTTTAAAATAAACAAAACAAATTCTTAAATCTAAACTCCCCTAGATTTAGTTCCACATATTAAAATGATAGACATAATATAAGTTCGATGCACTTTGATGTGGTAACAATAATCCGACTTGGAAGGATTTATATAAATAGTGTTATATAAACTATCTACTCCACCTGTCATTATTCAAAATATACCAAAGAGATGCATCTCTAACAGGCTGCAAAATACTGCACAAAACAAACCCGCTTTGATCTCGTGCCGGTTTAAAATAGCTGAACGGATGCGTTCATATATTTTCCACTTGGAAAAATCAGTGATTAATCTTCCAGCACTAAAATAATAATTAGGTATCGGAGAAGAGAGATAGAGAAACGAAAATTCCAAACGTATTAACCTTTGAATAGAATGTTTTTGAAGATTCTTCACAAAACAAAACATTTTTAAAATATATCACTATCTGCGTATCCCTTTTGATGTTTGACAGTGTAAATATTGTCGGCATTTCCAGTCGGATGCAAATGGATATAGTCGGAGTTCCTTTTGGTTTTTTTGATGCAAGCGATAAGTAAGAAGCAATTCTTCTTTAAATTGTAATAAACTATGTCGTCCATTTGGTCCTTCTACTACAGACTAGGCAATAAATATGGTTATTTGGTTATGTTTCTTCATTCAAAGTTCTGTGTTCTTAAAAACGATTAAAAGTTAGTTAACCACTTGCTGCTGACATTTGACACTGTGGTTTTTTGGCATATTCTGTCTTGCGATGTATAGACCTCAATCCATCCCAAGGTATTTATGTGATGAGATGTACATCTAGCTCTAGGTATACCAGTGGCGTGCGGTGAGAATTTAGGCTAGGGAAGCAACCACGATTTTACTTATAATACACCTAGGTACAGGCGCGGATTAACGGGGAGGGAATAATCCCCCCCCCCCCAATTTAGAAATAAGTTTACATAGAATAGAAACAATTAATGTTTGTTTAATTATTATTTATTAAAACAATTATTTTTCCAAAGATTTTCCCCTCAAAATACTTCTCTGGATCCGCCCCTGCTAGGTACAATAAAAAACAGTGTTATAATTATTAAGCTTAAAAGTTTTTCAAAGAAGCACTTTTACACTTTATATTTATGGAATTTGTTGACTATCATTCTTTATTTAAAAAAAAACTACTACTACGTATCAATTTCCCGGTCTTAGCAAAATACCGGTACAGGTTTTAATCTTTGTTGTTAAATTTGAAAGATCTGGTTTTGATCTGCCTTTCTTAATAATTTGTAATTTCTCTCCAAAACTCTATGCGAAAAATTCCTTATTAATAATTTACAAACTGAACAAAAAATCGTCCCGATTCGGCTATATCGAAGGTACTCGAACCTTTCACCGAAGCAGTTGAGTTTGCAGTCGTGACGATAATGCAATTTTAAATTTGCTTATAGGCAAACTAAATAGAACTATTTGTCTTTAAAACAATCCAACTTATAAATTAAAATAATAAAATGCGACAAAATACAGTCTCATTCGCAGATTTACATTACTTAAGTAACACTAAATCGAACAAATAACCAAATTATAATAAATAAACATTTGGGAACGAAGCACAATAAAAATAACGACCAAACAATGTTAATAGCATCCGTCTACTATAACACCCCACGCTCGCTGATTCACGCCAAGGTTAAGAGAAGAGCATTTGTAAGCAGTGCTTATATCAAGTGTATGTATCACATTTGAATCGGTATTACCTTTCCGTGCAAGTTTAATGAGCCTAATTTAAAATAGTACTCTAAATAATTATACTTTTTGCTGTACAGAGTTGATATTGAGCTTTAATTTGATAAATATTTCAATTTAAATAAACGATAACCATAATTTTACAAAAGTATTTTTATCGTTTATGTCTCCAGCCTTACTTTGTGGAACTCCATAATCATGAAATATAATATAAATATAAAGATTAGTTAAAGTTTCACAAGTTTTATTAATATCTTAACCTGACAATATTGTTTCAACATTTTATGTCATTATCAAAGGTAGATAAGATTGATAAACAAACACGTTGCTAAGGATAAATACATACAGAAAATAGGTAACTAGATACAATACATACAAAAACTAAATATCTAACACTTCTAATAAAGGAGAATTACTAAGCTCAGTTTGTTCATTCATTAAAGGTACTGTGCGTTTATATCTGTATATTTCAAAAGCTTCTAAAATGTCTAATTTGTGTTTGTTGTTGCAAAAATGTAAGAATTTAATGTTGTTTTGAGGTGTCATTGGGTGGTTCTGTTCCAAAATGTGTTTGGCATAATTCGATTTTTCTGGATGTTTATGTCTATAAGAGCGTACGTGTTCTTTGTATCTTATGTCGAAATTTATAAGTGTTTGTCCAATATAAACTGAGTTACAAAAAGAACAATTCAAACGATAAATGCCGGATTTCATGATATCTTGTGTTTTGTGTTTAGCATTGAATAAAAATGAAAAGGTGTTGGTGTTAGTTTTATAGGTTATTTTGTAACTGGTGGTTTTTCTTAGTATAGTATAGGTTTTTCTTTAGTACACCGAGCTTTAACTACTCCAATGAAACGATCACATTTTGATAAAGAAATTTCAATCATCAAACAATTAGCACATGCAAACCATTATAACCATAACATGATTGACACTTTAATTAAACAAAAAGATTATAGGTTAGCTATAAAAAGAATATTTCCAATTGACACTCAAATACAAGACACAAACTACATATCAATACCATACTTTGGCAAGATATCAGAACAAATTGCAACTATACTAAGAAAAAGCACCAGTTACAAAATAAGCTATAAAACTAACACCAACACCTTTTCATTTTTATTCAATGCTAAAGACAAAACACAAGATATCATGAAATCCGGCATTTACCGTTTGAATTGTTCTTTTTGTAACTCAGTTTATATTGGATAAACACTTAGAAATTTCGACATAAGATACAAAGAACACGTACGCTCTTGTAGACTTAATCGAATTATGCCAAACACATTTTGGAACAGAACCACCCAATGACACCTCAAAACAACATTAAATTCTTACATTTTTGCAACAACAAACACAAATTAGACATTTTAGAAGCTTTTGAAATATACAGACATAAACGCACAGTACCTTTAATGAATGAACAAACTGAGCTTAGTAATTCTCCTTTATTAGAAGTGTTAGATATTTAGTTTTTGTATGTATTGTATCTAGTTACCTATTTTCTGTATGTATTTATCCTTAGCGACGTGTTTGTTTATCAATCTTATCTACCTTTGATAATGACATAAAGTGTCGAAACAATATTGTCAGGTTAAGATATTAATAAAACTTGTGAAACTTTAACTAATCTTTATATTTATATTATATTTCAAAAATATTTTTGTTAGCATTGGCCTTTATTTTTAATAAATTCTCAAGGCAAGCATTGCTTCCATGGACCGCACGCCACTGAGGTATAAGTATTTTTGAAAAAGAGCAGGTGTTAGGATCAAGACAGAAAAGCGATTTGATGCAGTACTGCTTCAAGTGTTCAAAATCAAGCTGTCAATGAATCATAACATGGCATCGCCAAGGTATGAATATTAAATTGTGAACCTATGAAGACCAATGCGTGATCGAAAATATTTGTGTGGAATTTTGGCTTGAAGATGTGACGATTAAACTATATGGCAATAAAAATGGTACATTGTAACAATTTGTGGAAAAAGCCCTCGTTCTTCGTTTAAGATCGTGCATTAAGATATTTAATATGTATTGGTTGTGTCGAAAAGATAACATACACGTTGAAAAATGACATGTTTGTTATTAGGCTGTAAGTGTCATTCAGATTTTCACTTGCATTAATTCATTTAAAAAAGTTAGTTTAGGTAAGATCGGGTTGGGTTGGGTTAGATAAGGTTAGGTTAGAATAGGATAGGTTCGATGAGGTTGGGTTAGGTTAAGAACACAACAAAACACAAGAACACTGCAACAAGAACTTACGGTTGTTTCTGACTGGCACCTGATTGGAATCTAACCGGTTGGCCAGGCCGATTGGAACTTGGCGGGCTAAATCCGATGTAGATGGTATCTCGGAAGAAAATATTCACTCGGGCGGGCGAAAGATTTTGATTGTTAACGTCATTCACATTTTCACTTGTATTAGTTCATTTAAAATTAGTTAGGTTAGATTAGTTTGAATTAGAATAGGTTGGGTTGTTAGGATGGGCTAGTTTAGGTTAGAGATTAGGTAAGAAGATAAGTTAGCAGTTAGGTTAGATGAGTTTGGATTAGACTAAGAACACGACAAGACACAAGAACTCGATAACAAGAATTTGTTACGAGTTGACCATATTGGTCAGGCCGGCCGGTTGGAACTTGGCGAGCTAAATCAAGGAGTGGGTGGAATCTGGGGAAAAAATATTCACTTCACATTTTTAACGTAATTCACATTTTTACTTGCATTAGCTCATTTAAAATACGTTAGGTTAGTTTAGACAAGATTGGGTTGGTTTGGATTAGGTTACACTAAAATAAAAAGCATGAAATAATTGAATAGTAGAATACCAACCTGTCAATATAATATGAGCAAAACAATAAAGCAAATACGAGAAGTACAGAAAGCTAAACACGTAGCAATAACTGCTGTATAGGCAAACAGATATACATTAAGCACAAAAAAACTGGCGGAATAAGACTAGAATATGACCAAAATGTAGGCGAAGGAGAGCAAAAATGGACGGAACAGAGGAAAAAAGAAAAAATAGTCAAAAAATAGATGAAGAAACACAGCTTTGCAGACATTGTTAAGAAGACGAAAAATAAATAAACATCAAGGAGGCAGCATCAGAGTTACAGTAGAAACGAAACAAATTACAAAAACAGTTATTCTTAAATAATAATTATAATTATGTAATTAAATGTAAGATTACAATATGGTAGTGCAATGTTACCAATTAAATAGCCTAATGAATTGCTACAAAAAAATAAAATTCAATATGATGCACAAGAAATGCTTACGCCGATAAAGTGCTGGAAATGAGAAAATTCAGGATTTATACAAGAAACTGCAACAAAGAGAAAAGAACTGCACCAAAATGCTATAACACCAAGACACACTGCTAATAAGTGTAAAAACCGACCACGATGTGTAGCGGAAAAGAAGATCGACATCGGTCAGACGAGTAAGAGAGGAATAATAATTAGGATCGACACAAAATAGACTATAAAGGACACACGTTTAAAGAATGGGCACTGCGAAAGAGTATACTGTCATGAATAACATAAATATACATACATTCGAACGTGGAGAGCAAATACGTAGCATTATAGATAGCACAATAGCCAATAAGAAAACGGCCAAGAGAAGCGAACGTCATTGACAAAGAAAATCTTAGCCTCCATAAAAGCATAGTTTTTGACGTCAAGAACAACCAATCTTAAACAGAGGAATAAATGAAAGCAATACTAGGAGGTTTGAAAACGGGATAAACAATAATATTGATAACCACATTGGGCAAACGAGACCGGTATATTGAAATAATACGAAATAACTGTGAGAAATATCTGATGCGACCGAAACAAAACAAGAACAAAAGACAAGTGTACTGGTGGAATCACCAAATCGTAGAGAAAAGGGAATGTTTAAACAAAAAAAAAGGGGGCAATGACCAAGGCACAATAGAAAACAGGCAATACCTAAATAAATTAACACACGCACAATCGAATCATAGAGACACATTAAATTTTTATTTTTTTTATTGTTTAGTATTATTAATATAATGTGACTATACAAGAGGTGTACATTACGAAACATTATGAGGTTTGTATTTATATTAGTTACACACTGTAGAATCAGTGAAAGAATAAAAGACGGAATATATTAAAAACATGGAATTTAATAAACGTGAATACAAATAAATATGAATTATATGTAATATGAGCGGCTAAGGTAATATGTGTACATCTTTCTGTGATATAGGCATCCCATATAACAAGTATGCACGATGTGTTGCCTATCTTCCAGGCGAAAGAATTTTATAATTTTTTTTATTTTAAAAAACAAAATTTTGCATTAAATATGTTGAAAATACACATTACAACTCTGTGAGATAGAAAGCGATAAATTTTAAACAGATTCTTCACTTGAATTTCACAAACTCAATTTTAGGATGAACGATTTTCTGTCGTTGGTTGATTTTTTCACACTTAGATATTTTGAAGCCATTTTATGGCATGTTTTCACCTGAAAATTATTAAAGGCATAGGTGAGAAGGTATACACAAGTATTTATTACTTTACTTGCAGTTTTTATTAATGAATTTCAAGAAAACGTTCTATTTCTTTGACGATTCATAATTTTCCATAGTAAATGGATATTTTTCAATGTTATTTGAATTTCTAAGTAAAATATATTACTGCAGTATTGTTAACCAGGTTGTAGGGTGCATTTGACACTAGAATGTTACAGTGGGGAACTTTTTATAGAGAAGGTTTAGGCCTTTGACATTCCAAAATTGTAACGTTTCAACATGGTCTGCTAGAATGTTAAAATTTAGTTTCTATTTATAATTTTGGTGTCAAAATTTATGTAATTTTTGTTTGATAGGATCTTAGGATTAATTTTATGTTAAGAAAAGGATGTAGCAAGATGTTAAAATGTTATTTGAATTTTTGTAAAGTAATAATTGAGAAAAAATTCAAAATGGTTATCAATGAAACCTAACTCTAAATTTGCATTTTGATAGCCATGTTAGGTATCAAAATGAAGGAAAAATTCTCATATTTCATTTTATAACATTTGTTTAAACTTCTTTTTCCTTGTACCCTTTCAGGGTGTCGGATCATTTGTTTAAACAATTAGTTTAATTTATTATTAACAATGTGGTTATGAACATTTTAGTGTAAAAGACACTCTTCTGTTTCTAGTAACTTACTAAATTAATCTAGTTCCGAACTAGGAAAATCACTAGCGATTCGCAATTGTTTTCCAATTATTATAAAAACAGCACGAAAATTTGGTTACTCTATCTTGAATTTCCATATAGAGCAGAAGTCATGTCAGATTTGTTATTTTGTTAAAATTTGGAGGTTAGGTTGGTGAATTTTACGTCACTTTAACTGTTGACAAAGTGAGGTTATGACAAATGTCGTCTTGTTTTTAAATTTTTTTACAAGTTCTTAATAATTTAATTATTATGTTCATCAGTGTGTTCATAAATAAAATGTATCTATTTAAATGTTTAAAAAGAAATTTCTTTGTGTCTGGTCCATTAACAATGTTTTACAGATTTAATTTAAATAGCTTCCTAATGAATTAGCGAGCCGCCTGATTTCGTCTTATGCATTTATGGAACTTGTTTTCCAGTTTAGAAATTATAGCCAAAAAGTTTTTCTTGATGATAAAGGTAAGTGATATTTAGTTGTGGATATTTTCACACTGTTTTACCATGATTTTGTGTTTGTGAACTTTAAAAATATATATATATATTTTTTAATTTATAACCTTTCATCTTTCATCAAGTGTTGGAGGGTTTATTATTCCCAACAATAAATATTAAACAATACTATCCATCAAAATACCATATCAATATGTAGTTGTAAACATAAGCTAACATGTAATATGTAAATGCATATAAAGCTGTGGAAGTGTAACTGTAAATGTTTGCATATGACAAAAAACGATGAAAAGACATAACATATGAACCTGGGAACCGACATCGTCCCTGAAGTAATAGCTTGGCAATTACGGGGAAGGATTGTTCCCGTCTGGACTGTTGCCAACAACATGCCCTATTAAAAAAGGGTAGGTTAGGTTAGGCTAGATATTAATTTAGAAGTTAGGTTAAGTGAGATTTGGTTATAGATTCGGTCTGGTCTATATTGAATAATAATCGGCTGGTTTTGTTTGTTAAGGTTAGACTTCTCATTATATTACATTGCTCCTGGTTCGGGCGTTGTTTCAAGTTTTGAAAATAATCAGTTCATATCCAAACTATAACCATTAGAATTTTGGAATCTTTCTAATAAAGCGACAAAGTCCAAGTCATGCGTTGGCCTCCTCTTGGAAATCAGCGCACAGGAATGAAACCAATACAGTAACTAAAGGCCAACCACAGCTTACGCCAAACTTGGGCTTTTGTTTTTTTGAAGATTAGTATCAGATTTAAGTCTTCAAAGCTTTTTGGAAGTGTTAATTTTAACATAGATGACTTAGACTTACACGATGGTAGTTCTTGTCTGGAACTTACAGACCAAAATCCGTATCAAGACCTGGGGATTTTGTCACAACCAAAACTAAGCTCAAATCGCACTTTGGTCTTCCAAATCACTAAGTAACTAAATAAGACAATGAGTAACTCACCCCAAAAGCATCAGATTCATACTACTTACCAAGATTTAGTAATTTGCTAGACTATTAAGGTAGTATAAATTAGTAAAAGACTGAGGAAAGCATTTCAATGACCCCAAAAGAATATTGTTAAAAAAGATTAAATTGGATTAAAGTGAGAAGGGATAGTTTTTTTTGAGAAAAATCAAAGGAAACAGAATTAAGAGACAAATTGAAGGAAGCATCGTTTACGTGTGGCACGCTTGTCAGTTTTTACTAATAAATATGAAAATTTACGGCAGTTTTTTTATACAACTGTTGTTGCATTTTTTGAGCGTCCTTCCTATGGTGATAAATCGCTTTAAATGGCCTGCTAGACCAATGAATGAATTTACTAAATTTATTAAAATTTACTCTCTCCAGTTGGAAAAAGAAATAAAAGCATGTTTAGAATAATCTCTGCTTCCATCCAAAGCATGATTTATATGTTTATTGTCTTGTTTTTCATAGAAAACCGTCTCCCATTATGTTATGAAAAACTTTTAACTTCCTCGCGTTATCAAGCTAAATTTATTTTATTGCGTGACTGTTTTTTTGCGATCCCCATTCTAATACAAATTTGGATTTTCCGTTGAATAAAAGGGCTGCGTAAGGGTTTGTTTGTTTTATTAGGTAGACGATATTTCGCTTCAGAAACATTTGGTCATCATTATCGTTTTACCAAATTGTTCAAGACGGATCTTTTACATAATTTCTTTCTATCTACGTGGAATACAAAAAAAGATTAATTGTGATAATGGTATGATTCATTCCCTGTTGTTTCGACCTACGAGTAAAGTACTATACTCCGTATTATTAAAAGATGGAACGTCATTGCATCATTATCTATTACACAGTTTTAAATGCCTGTGTTTTAGCCCTTATTCTTACTACACGGTAAAGGTTACAATGGACGACAAACTCGTCCAAGCAAGTAAATCAAGTGACTCTGTGGGCAGCGCAACCATCTACAAACTTTATTTTTAAACCGGTCACGTTTATTAACAATAATCACGTTTGATTTTCATTTTTATTTCCAAAATGTATATTTATTTTTATTTAAAGTTTTATTCATAAATATTATTAACAAATCCTTTTTGTTGTTCGTTAAACAAACATGCATGCTGACATTAGCATACTATCAGATTACTTAATGAGTAATTTAATGATTAATTTTTCATTTTCAGAGTAACTAACTAAACAATGACATCACTCGAGAATAGATTGTCACAAAGAGAAGATGGTGGAGTACTGGTTTCAACAATATGGGAGCTCCCCACCCCTCGCTGGTGATCTGCTTAATAGACAGTTTTGTAAATGAATAGTTGCCCTAGAATTCCCTTATACTGAAACTAAATGTCTTCATACTCTCCAAATCTGGATTTTGACAATTTTCTACAAAGACTATAATATGAGACGGCTCTGAACAATGAAGACGAACTCATAAGTAGAATCAAAGGGCAAATTAAAGTTATACCAGGACAATTGTGTGGTCCACTCATAGCAATATCAAAGATCGTCCGTGTCCTCGGCTAGAAGACCTGGGGCTAGAAATAACGCTTCTGACCATAAAAGCTTCTTTATGCACTTAATACATAAATAACTATTTGGATCAGTAGCTGCAGGTGATTTACAATCTACGTATATAATTTATTATAATCTCATTATAATTGACATAAATTTGCTAAATTCCTAGAAATTGCTTTACGCTGTACAGAAATTCCGTACTTTTTTGTATTTTTTCGCAATTTTGTCAATTAGCAAAGAATCTGTTAAATTTCTTTAAATTTCCTTCTCATCACTTCACCTAATCCGTTGCAATTCCTTTATACTTCCTACTTAAGTTCTACCAATTCCCATAATGCATTTAAAACTTTCTTTAATTACAAAAGTCATAGAAATTCTTTAAATTTCGCATATATTTTCTCAATTCTTTGATTTACCTTTAAATTATTTAAAATCTCATTTGATCTTTTTAAATTCCGTACTTGTCATAATGATTATTCGAAATTTCTATAGTCTCTACTTAATTAAAATTTTATTACATTATTCATACTCTTTCCTATAATTCCTTTAAATTCCCCTTTTATTCCTAAAATTATTTTTAATTTTCTATAACATAATTTATCTAATTTCCAAGAAACCATTTATTTCTTCAGAATTCGTAAACTTTGCAATAATTTATTTGAATTCCTTGACATTTACCAATCTCCCTCAAGTCTTATCTAATTTCCAAGAAACCATTTATTTCTTCAGAATTCGTAAACTTTGCAATAATTTATTTGAATTCCTTTACATTTACCAATCTTCCTCAAGTCTCTAAAATATTTCCAAATTTCCTAGTAGTCTAAAAATTGCTAATATACGCTTCTTCTAATTCCTTGATATTTCCTATACTTATTCCTAAATTCATGTAATATCTTTAAATTCCCCTTTAATTACTGTTAATTTCATATTATTTCTAATTGATTACAATGTTGCAATAATTTGCTCAATTCCTTGCAATTTGCTTCATACTTCCCCATGAAATTCTATAAATTCCTATAATGCATTTAAAACTTCCTTTATTTCTTATAAAATTCCTAGAATCTCTTTAAATTTCCCATATATTTTCTCAATTCTTTTAACGCTGCTTTTAAATTTCCTTAATTTTAGTTATTTCTTATAAATTCCGTACTTTCTTTAATTATGTTATAATTAATTTAAATTCCGTGCAATTCGATTACATCTTCCGTAGTTTCTGCCTTCTTAATTACAATTTCTGGCATTTAGCACACTAAAAATTCATCAACCACCATTCCATTTCATTTTCCATACGCTTTCCTAATATCCTGTTATTCCTTTGAATTCCACTTTTATCCAAATTATAATATGTTTCTATAAAATTTCCACATTTGTCTTTATTTTCCAAGAAACCCATTTGTTTCGTCACAAATTTCGTGAAACTCCTATATAGAATTTTGTAATAATTTATTTAAATTCCTTTATACTAGTATTTGCGAGTCTTTCCCAATCATAGTTCTCTCAAGTTCTTATCATAAACATTCCTCCAAACAGTTTTATCTCATTATTTGTTCCAAATCCACATGTTTCAAGAATCCCACCTACTATATTTCACATTTATTCCTAAACTCGTACAATTCCTTCTAATTCCCTTTCGATTACTCTAAATTTCATATTATTTCTAATTGGTTTTACCGGTGCCATAATCTTCCACAATTCTTCTTAATTTCCAAGAAATCAATTTATTCCTTCAAAGTTTGGAAAATTTCCTATTTATTTGTATTCATTTATTTAAATTTCTTTACGTTTACCAGTCTTCCACAATTCTCTAAAATATTTTCAAAATTTCTACTTCTATAAAAACTCCTTATATTGAGCTATTTCTACTTCCTTAACATTTCCTATACTTATTCCTAAATCCACGGAATTTTTTTAAATTCCCTTTAATTTCCGTAAATTTCATATTATTTCTGATTACACCGTTGCAATTGCTTTGTACTTACCTCTGAAATTCTATCAATTCCTATAATGCATTTAAGACTTAGTTAAAGATTCTGTAATATTCTCATTTCATGATCAGTCTTTACTAATTCTGTACTCCATGAATATGTCCCCATAGAATTCCATGCAATTCCTTTAAATTCTCCACACTTCATCTTAATTAGCTATAATTCCCTAACTTTCCTAAATTTATTTATATTCTTGGAACGTTACTTCTTTTAAATTCTGCTACTTTTACTGGAATTCGACGAGATCTTTGTATTATTCCTTCATAATTTCCTCAAGTTTACGAAATTCTTTTTTCTTCAAAATTTCTAAAAATGACTTTAGATTTTTTACAACTACTTTAAATTCCCCACGATTTCCTAAAATTTGTCGAATTTCCGAATTCTACCAATTAATACCGATTAATCTGAAATTTTTATAATTTCCTTGAACTTCGCACAACTAACTACAACTATTTATAAAACTTAAAAAAACACATTTTATTTTGTTTTACCATGGATTTCCCTAAATTCCTTCAAAATTCCCTCAAATTACTTCCTAACTCCGCAAATTCATTGCGAACCTTGAAAATTTCTCAATTTCTAGAAATTGAATTTCTCTTATTTTATGCCAATATCTTCATAATTTATCTAATTTTTTACAATTCTTTTTCGTAATTTTTATTCATCCCAATTCATCAAAAACTGCGTCCGAGAGGTACTGTAAGCATGAGTTGTTGTGTTACGTAAATTAATGGTAACATCTAACAACAGTCATTTTCCTTTCATCTATGTTTCTGTTGACAATTAAGTTACAGCGTGTTGTATTTTGCAATGACAATATTTTTATAATATTAGGTACATCAAAATATGAATTAAGATAACCAACCAATTACTGCATTCAAGCTAACCTTATTAGTAAAAATAATGTGTAAAATACAAATCAAACGTCGAAAAACCTTTTCCAGAAAAAAAGAAGCCCATTCCCAAAGGATTTATCGCATTAGTCTCAATTAGCGTGAGGAATTTACAAAAGTATTTCAATCAGCATTAACGCGTTCACTTTCAGTCAGTTTTTCTCTCTGTCTGTCTGTGTGTATATATGTATTTAGTTCTAAAGTAGTCACGCCAACATTGGATTCCTCTACTGCTCATTTTAATTAACTTAATTTGTGTGCCACGGTTAATTATCGTAATTTATATTCATTTTTTGATAACTCCTTGCGGTCTTGTGTTACACAGGGCTGCTTTCGCTTCGTTTGTCTAAATTACGAGCGCGGACCTTTTTTATTATCCATCCCCCTCCTTCTTTCTCTTTATATACTTGTACACCCTGGAGAAGCAGGAAGAGGAATTCAGTAATTTTACCCTTTTCAAGTGTATATAGTATATATCCCGTTTCCAAGGAGAAATAATAATTTCTTGCAGGGGTTGGGGGCGACTTTTAATAAATTTTAGTTAACTTCCAAAACTAATCAGTCAAAACGTGCCCACCTGAAATCGTACAAGTTTGCAGGAGAGAAAGGAGGAGAGTTGTAAGGAAAACGGGGCACCGTAGCAACATCTGTGCCATAGGGAAAACTTAGAAACTCGAGAGAACAACCAGTACGAAGTTTCAAATTGCTACTTTGCCTTTTACATCATCATACTAAAGGAAAATAGTTGTCGACACACTGGTAAATTAGGCAAGACAAGTCGTTTGTAAAAACAATGACACAGTATGAGGTAGGAATTGTCGGTGGGATTTTTGAACGGAGCATTTGTCCTAGATAGGGCACACCAAAGTACAGCACACTGTTTCAACATTTAAACAATAAAGCACACTTCATGAATTATAAAAATAATTTTTTGTGGGTGGAGAATTTCAAAAGATGCAATGAAGTGCAGATCAGCCGATTAAGGATGACAGATAGGAGATGGAAAAATGATATTCCAAAAAGGTTTATTAAATAGAAAAGGATAAATGGCAGCCTCTGAAGAAAGTGTTTCACATTCAAACTCAATACAACCAATTTTTCATTTATTCAACTTGAAATCTTTATTCTTTACTGGTATCACTACCATTCAAACTTGTTAGTTTTGATATTTGCAACATGTTCTCCAGAATACCACCACAAGAATGTATTCCTTTATTAGATAGTTTCTTGATCAATAGTAATATAGAATTAGTTAAAAGGTTAGAGTTAATTCAATTATTTGACCTTTGTATAAGTCAAAATTATTTCACTTTTAATAACATAATTTATTTACAAAAGGATGGTTTACCTATGGGTAATTCTCTAAGTCCTCTATTAGCTAACATATTTATGGACAAGTTTGAAGATCGAATATTTGAATTAAACCTCTCTAAACACATTATCTTCTGGTTTCGTTATGTTGATGACATTTTAGCTTGTTTTGACAGTTCTTTTGAGGTTATCAATGAATTTTTAATTCTTATAAACAATATCCATCCTAATATAAAATTTACACTAGAAACAGAACAAAACAGGGCTATAAACTTTCTAGACTTAAATATCAAGATTAACGCAGACAATCTTTTTGAATTTTCCATATACAGAAAACCAACACAAACAGACATAACAATACCAAATGAATCTTGTCACCACAATACACATAAAATAGCAGCATACAGATCATTAGTACACAGAGCTTTAACTATTCCACTAACAAAATCAGATTTTAGCAAAGAGATATCAACCATTAAACAACTAGCACATGCAAATCATTATAATCCGAACATGATTGACACTTTAATTAAACAAAAAGATTATAGGTTAGCTATCAAAAGAATATATCCCATTGACAATCAAGCAGAAGACACAAATTACATATCTATACCATATTTTGGCAAAATATCAGAAAAAATTGCACATATACTAAGAAAAACCAACAATTATAAAATAACATTTAAAACCAACACTAACACTTTTTCATTTTTATTTAATGCTAAAGACAGAACACATGATATCATGAAATCGGGCATTTACCGTTTAAATTGTTCTTTTTGTAGTTCGGTATATATTGGACAAACACTTCGAAATTTTGACATAAGATATAAAGAACACGTACGTCATTACAAAAATAAACATCCTGAAAAATCGAATTACGCCAAACACCTTTTAGAACAAAATCACACAATGACTCCTCAAAATAATATTAAATTCCTACATTTTTGTAATAACAAACGCAAATTAGACATTTTAGAAGCCTTTGAGATATACAAACACAAACTCAGGGTACCTTTAATGAATGAACAACTTGAGCTCAGTAATTCTCCGTTACTGGAAGTATTAGATGTTTAATTATGATTTTTATTATTAATTTTTATTATTATTATTATTATTTTATCTAGTTACCTATTTTGTATCTACCTTAGCGACGTGTTTGTTTGTAATTATATTACCTTTGATAATGACAGCATAGCTGTCGAAACAATATTGTCAGGTATATTTTAATAAAACTGTGAAACTTTTAATAATCTTTATTTATTTCATCACTACCATTTTGATTTTTAGATTTTTGATGAACTTACAAAACCAACCAAACAACTACAGAATCAGTAGTTTGGAAGAAAAAACCTGATACTAATAAAACAATCTAAATTATTGTGGCACTTTTATTTTAGTGCTTTAGTCATTTAATCTTTTGGGTTTTCAGAGTTAGAAGTGCATTTCACTTTTCATTTTTATTTATATCATGCCTGCTTATTAGAAATTTAATGGAGTTTTAAGAAATTAAAGAAATTGTAAGAAAATTCGTGAAATTTGGGGGAATTTCAAAATATTACAAAGAAATTTAGAAGAAATTATAGGGAATTTACACAAACTCTAGGAAATTGAGTAAAATTACGAAAAATCTAAGTGGTTATATAAGGAATTTAAGGTTTATTGTAATTTAAAAAAGAAATTTAAACAAATTTAGTTAATTGTGTAATTTAATTGAAATGTAATGAAATGGCGGAAATTGTGGGAATACCAAAAAAAAAAACACTTGAGCACTGAAAGAAATTAACTTAAATTACAAACGAGTAAAATTACAAGAACTTAAAAAATTAAAAGAACTCGAGAGAAATAATAGAAAATTTAGATTAATTGTCAGAATTTGGAAGAAGTTTAGAATAGAAATTTAGATAAATTTTAGAAATCCAGAAAATTGAAAAAATGGACATTATTTGAGCAAAATTTTATGGAGTTATGGAAAATTTAAAGAAAGAATTTAATGGAATCCAAAGGAGTTGTATGTAATAGTGAAGAAATTTAAAGTGAATTAGAACGAATTGTAGAAAATTTGCGGAATGTAATCAAATTGTAGGAAATTTGCAGAAATTTAAGTAAGCATTTAAAAGGAGTTTAAAAAAAGCGGGAAGTTTGATAGGTGTTTAAGAAATTGCAAGCAAATAATAATGTGAATTTAAGTGAAATTCATTTAAACAAATTGTGAGAAATTTGAGTAATTTATAAACAACTTGGACAAGCTGTAGGAAATTATAAGGAATTTTGGCATAAGAATTAAAAAATGAGGAACTTAGTAAAATTCAGATTTTTTTAAATTTAGATGAATTATTATATTGAAAAATTGAAGAAATTTAAGTTATTTGAGGGTATTTGCAGCAAGTCTATTGATAAATTTACGGTTAGCTAACGGTTAGCTAGTATTAACGGTAGCTATTAGGAATTCAGAAAATATTAAAAAATAAATAACAAAGTTATCTGGCAAGCTTTTAATAATTGTTTTTTTTCGTTGCAAGAAATTTAGCGGAATTGCTGGTAATTTAAGAAATTTTGGAAAAATAAAAGAAATTACAGGAATTTTTAGGAAACTGCAAAAAATTAAATTATTTGAAAGGGAATAACCAACCGGAAATTTATTAAGATTTGTAGAAAAGTAGTTGCAAGAAATTTGCAGGAATTTAAAGAAAATAATGAGGAAGTTATAGAATTGGAAGAAATTTGAACGTTCCGTTCAATTTCCCACAATTCGTCCAAATTTCTTCCAATTTTATAACTTTATCATTATTTTTCCCAATTCTTCGTAATTTCTTTAAATTCCTGCAAATTTCTTGCAACTACTTAACTACAAATTTGATGAACATGAAATTTCATCCCCTCTCCCTTTGAAATCATTTAAGTTCCTGCAAATTTCTATAAATTATTTTGTTCCCAAAATATCATTAATTACCAGTACTTCCGCTACATTCTTTGCAACGAGAATAAAGACAATTGTTTAAAAGATGTCAGGTAACTTTATTATTTATTTTTCAATATTTTCTCAATTCCTAACAAATACTATCAATATACTTCAAATTTCCTGCAAATACCTTCAAATGACTTAAATTTCTTAAATTTCTTTTAATCTAACATATTTTCTTTAAATTCAGAAGAATTGCCTTCCGTGCTGTTTAATATCCCCCCACTTTTTATTTCTCATAAATTTTCAGGAATTCCAAACAATTTCTTGTTTTGGACAGTTATTCCTTTCCTAAGATTTCTTTAAATTGTTTCCAATTTCTTAGAATTCAACTGAATTCATTATGATTTTTAAAGTCTTTAAGATTTTCTAGATTTGTTCATTATGCGTCTACACTTATATCAAGTTGTTTATAAATTCCTCAGATTTTTCACAATTTCTTTAAATTAATTACACTTAAAAATTCACATTATTATTTGCTTGTAATTTCTTAAAAACCTATCAAATTTCCTGGTAGCTTTTAAATGCTTTCCACTTTTCTAAATTCCTTTTAAATACTTACCTAAATTTCTGCAAATTTTCTACAGTTTGTGTAAATTCCTCGAATTCTCTACAATTGCTTTTAATTCATTTTAAATTTCCTCACAATTACATACAGCTCCATTGAATTTCATACAATCCTGTCTTTAAATTCTTCATAATCCTCTAGAATTATTTCATAAATTTTGCTGGATTTTATAATTCATCTAAATTTCTTATTCTAACTATCCTAAACTTATCTAAATTTCCCAACTTATTATAATTTTAAAGTATTTCTGATTCTCCACAATTCTTCTAACTTCCTTAAAAATCTTATAGATTTGTTTGTAATTCACATTAATTTCTTTCAGTTCTCATTCTGAGAATTCTTATTGAATTTTTGAGGAACTTTTTGAATTTTTTCAGGTTTCTTCCAATTCACAAAATTCGTTCAAATTTCTTATATGTTTTCCAATTCTAATAAAACTGATTTAAATTTCAACTCATCTAAACTATTTTATAATTCCTTTTAAATTGCAATAATTCTTTTTTATTTGACTATCAGCAACGTATCTCAGGCCAAAAATGTCAAATCCAAAATTATGATATGCGTGACGGAGCCACTACTACACAACTTTTTTTCCATATAAATAAATAATTATTCCTTTTAAATACTATTACTACATGGATGAATAGAAATAAAAAATTCTTTGGTAGTTTATAGCTACCGTATCCGTCGCGTGTTTCACTCCCACTATTACTTACTTATTTTATATAACCCAGTATTCGAAAAGCGTGGATTAAGCAGTATTTTATTACAGCAGTTGTTCCATGTTTACGTGTTTTATGAAGGCATACCGCAAGCATACAAAGATTTATAGACATATCGAACATTAATTTATTACATGTAGTTAGGGGCACAGGAAGAGAAAAATGAGCCTCTGGTAGAGTAGCACGAAAGTAAAAAGCAAGGAAAATATTGACACATTTCCTGATGCAATTGAATCGAATGAATGGTTATTAAACTAATTATCAATCAAACCGGTGATGTGTATCAATGGCCTTTTATTCTGTTATGTTTATGTATGCACTTATCCATCAATCAATTTGTTGTTGTATTTGCGACTGTGAGTCCTTTCATGTGTCCTGTGTGCTCGTGTGTGCCCACGTTACGCTTGTCAAGCAAATAGGGAAACTAAACGAGCACAACGTAACGCGGTAGTTTAGGAGTAACTTTTCATAATTTTCATCAATGTCAAAAAGTTGCAGGGGGAGGGCGAGAAAACGAAATTAAAATGTGATCAATGATCATTTGTTTTTTTTGTGTATTGAAAAAGCATTAGATGATGAAAAATGTTTTTAACGCTATTGTGTGTGCATCCTTATCACTTTTATACCTAAATCTCACTCTGAATTAGTTGGATTTAAATTTTTGTCCTGGTCAAAAAAAATTTGCTTCATGAAGTAATAATGTATAAGTTATAATAATTTAGATTGACAGTTCTCATTTTAATTTCTCCTAAATTCTTATGATTTCTCTAATTCCCTAAATTCCGGTAAATTTCATTCAATTATCCCTTTAAATTTCTCACAATTCTTCCTAATTCCACACAACTTTTTTAAAAATCGGCCATAATTTCCCGAAATTCCACATAATTCGTTTAACTTTAACGTACATTTTCATTGCTCCCAAATGCATTGCAATTTCTTTACATGGTCTATAAATTTCCAATTCCCTAGAATTTAATATAATATATCTTTAAATTTACCATTAATTCTTATAAATAATCACCCTTTTTAATGCATCTGTCTTTAAATTTCATAGATTTCTTCTAAATCCTCTCCATTTGCTTTGGATTTTTTATTCTTGCCTCTATAATTCGAGCAACGTTATAGTTTGTTTTAGCTTCCCCTCGATTCCCTACAATACAATTCCTTTAATTTCTCAAAACTTTTTCAATTCAAGTTCATTGTATTATGTTTTTTGTAATCCTTTAAATTTCCCAACAATTTCATCAAATTTCAATTTCTCAAAATTCCCCTAAATCGTTTGAAATTTTTCAAACGATCTTGCAATTGTTTCTTTTATATTTCTCTTACTTAGGCCACCTTAATTGCATATCCAACAATTCTCTACATAATTCTTTTTAATAATTTTTAGTTTTAATTCCTAAGCATTCCTTTATTGTTAATATTCCTGCGTCTATACACCTTACACGTGTCTTAAATTTTCTATATAACCCCCCCCCCCCCATTATTAATCGAAATTGCTTATATATTTTCTTAAATTTCACACAATTCCTTACAATTCTTCTGCAATTTCCTCAAATATATAATTTGATTGAATTATTATAAATTGATCTCATAAACTAAACCGGTCGAGCTGGTCATTTTTCATAACAAAGAAAAAAATCAAAACACTACTTCTCGGATAAGGAAATAAAACCAAAATTTCCTAGATTCGGAAAAATTCTTGTACAGTCGGCCAAATGATCATAATTATCGGTGCATTAAGGTACGAGGGATGTTTCTCCAACCCGGTTCCTCACACAAAAATTAATAAATTCCTTTTTATCTATTAACAATTCCCCTTGAATTTCTTAAATTTCTCAGAATTTGTTACAATTAAATACTATTTACGTAGGGACAAACTGTATTTAAACTTAATATAAATAGTTCCAATCCCTACGAATTATAGCACATACTCTCCCAGTTGATTAGAGTTATGTACAATTCATCATAAACTCATAATAAACATTTTTCATCATAATTTCATCATAAACAATTTTTAAGATTTTCTACAACTTCATAAAATTTCATAAAATTCCTTCAATTCGCTTGAAATTAACCGAAACATTTTCCAATTCTCTACAAATTCTTTTAACGTCTTGATAATTTTTTCTGAGAGTATAAGTTATATTATTTAAATTGTGGATATAATTTTACCCAATTCGCAACTAAAATTCTCTGGTGGACCAATTTACATTATTACAAACGCATAAAACAGTCCGCCCGTTTGAAGTGCATCAAATACGGTTTCGCATTTTGTATGTATTTTTAATAAATCCTTTATATGAGGCTGTATTATAATACAGTGATAAAGATAATACAGTGATATTCTATAGAATACAGTGATAAAGTATAGAATAAATTATTTTAGTCGAAGACATACTTTTTGAGAAAAACCAGCAGATAGGATTTTCATCGTCATTTGGACATTTGGGACCTCATTTGTGTGGCAGTTGTGACATCATCGATGTTTTTCATCTAACAATCCACGTTTTCGATTAATTAAAACATACAAGCTGGGACAAAGCTTTTATCTTGACGTTTCTTTATACTAATTTCTTTGAAATATTCAAATTAGATTAGCTACAATTAATAAGGTAGATATTTTTGTATTCAGGACCGGCTTCTACCATATTTGAGGAATTTCAAAAGATGATTTAGCCATAAACGTCTTGCCACTCAAATTCACAATGAATCTCGTTCATATGATTTACCAATCAGGTTGAATTGTGCCTGATAACGTATGCCCGCTTGCTGCTCTCCCTTAACAAACAACATCACTTCTTGCTTAAGAGTTTAAAGATTTAACACTAGCATCTATTTTGCGAATTTAAAAAAAGTGTTTTGTGGGGTTTCAATTATTAGATATAACAATTTAGTGAAAATTCACTTTATCGCGCTGATTATTTAGTATCTTGAGTTGGTTTATTATATTCTCTTAGAGCATTCCTTGATGAAAATAAAATCTTCTTTATTTGACTTTGCTCTCAAGAAATGGTGTATTAACAAACAAAGGAGGAAAAATCTTCGTTTACACTGTTGAACGTATTTTACCTGGGATTTTATTCTACTTCGAACACGTTGTTTGAAAATCACCCCCTTCGATAAGTTACAACTCTATTGTTTCAAAGTTGGACAGACAACAATTAAATACAATTTTCAACAATTACATAAATTAAGAAATTACATATACGGCTTCATAAATATATTTGGACTTTAAGTACAATTCTATTTTGAGTAAATAACAACATTTTAAACAACTTAGACTAACCTTTGTAATACTCCCAGCGGATTAAGATAAATTTGTTTAAACTTCATTTAGTTTTGAAACTATAAAGAATTTAATACTAGTAAATTAAGTTTACTTTACTTTTATAAGATCTATTTGCTTGAAAAATCATACTTGATTCTTAATAACATTTAAATAAAACGTCCTGGTTGATTCTGATTTACTCCAAGATCTATTGTTTAGATAAATATATAAAAATTATTGTTTTTTATTTATTGATTGTGGGTTTATTTCTATGGTAATGCAAGCCGCGTTCAAAGGTTTCCTTCCATTAGAATTAGAACTTATTTAAAAGTATTTAAATTTAAACTAAAAAAAAGCTGGCACTCATAGGCAACTATACTTCTAGTTGAATCAGTCTACCTTTCAATTTTTCCATGCCCAAATTTTTTTAAACAGTTTATAGTATAATGTATCTACAATTCTTTTAAATAACCCTTAATTTATATAGTTAAATTGCTGGTAAAATATACCTAATAGGCTTGTTTTTGCAGTTTGGATGACTTTACTAAACATTTAATATAAGAAAACATAATTTCCCCCATAGTCCCAAAATTTCCCTGGCCTACTAGGGTGACGGTACTACTTGATCACATGGTATAAAAGACTGTCGGTCTATTTAGGAAATTTAGAAATTCTTGGATTGCAAAAAGTTCTTTTGTTTGTTAAAAATTGCAAGTGCTTGTAACCATTTTTAAATGAATTTGAAAGTATTTCAATGAGAAAAATTGTTGACATTTTAGAAAATGTACCGATAAACTTAGGTTATAGTAGCAGTTGTAACGTACTATTACTACTACTACTACTATTTGTAGTACGAATCGTAGTAGTAGTGGTGAACTTAACGTAAACAAGATAACGCTGTTCATGCATACATAATATTTAAATAAACCATACGCAATAATAATAATAATAATAATGTAAAGCTAGACTAGCTTTCTGGCACGAAGTTATAGTTGGAGGAAGGGCGGCGACACAGACCATCGCTCACGGTTAACCCTACGGAATATACTATCTAGCGTCCCTCTCGACACCGCGACGCCGCCGCCGCCGTCATTTCGCCAGGCGCCCGAACCCGAACCGCCCGTGCTCTGACCCGGCGCCAAAGTTCACTGATCAAACGACACACCACGAATTTACATGGATCGAGCCCTTATATCATCGCTTTTAGCCGTTATATTATCAGCGAAATATGCAATCATTTCGATGAGTGTATATGTGGTATGGCTGGATGATTCGTTTTTTTGAGTTTTTTAATAAAAGCTAGGAATGTGATTTGATTGGTAAAAACTGAAAGTAGATAAATGAAAGAAAGGGATAGCACTCGCCTGTAATTGATTCATTACGCTGGAACTTCAGACTATGACATCTCATCTCCTTTGTTCTGTTGAATTACTTTTAAAATTTCTGGCTAGCTTTTACAATCCAACTAAAATACTCGTTTGTATTCATAAAACATTTGAATAACACCTGTAGAAATAATAAAAACGATTAATTATTTTTTCTTTACTTTCACTTTTGGTATATCCGTGAAGTACATGTCACATTTTGTCTGTTAGATATTATGGAAAATTATCGTTCGTATCTTAAGAATGAAGTATCTGATAGTGATTACTAAATATTTTAATAGCTTCCGTCCAAACAACAAGAAGTATTTGGCTGTTCTTTCCACGTTCATTACTATCCGTGAGACACATTACGTTGTTATGTCTTGTATAATATAATTATTAAAAGCCGTTGTTTGCATTTATGTACCTGGTATATTATAATAAATCGCTAAATATTAGAAAATATAATGTCTAAATACTAAGAAGCAACTACCTATTGCTTCTACACCACGTTATCACGTATTTCGTATACAATGTTATGGAATGGTTCGTTTGCAACTGACTCTATTTTTCCACATTCACTCGTGGGATATCCGTGAGACACGCTGCCACAATTTGTCTTAGATTCTGCTATCGAATACTCCGTTCGCATTATTGATTCAAATATCATTACAACCTTCTTTTGTAATCGGTCTGCATAATCGTCCAAGATATTACGTAGCCGATACATTTCATAATGTTTAACAAATCGAAATCTACAACATAATAAAAATCATGCCGTAACTCAATCATACCTACCTAGATCCACCTCGACTGACTATTGTTTCTCTAACATACTAGAGATGACGTATTCCTGCATAATTAATTAATCGCGATACCCGATGACGTAGTTTTTTTTGCAGCCTGCTCCCGCTCTAGTTCGCATTATTGATCGAAATATCTGACGGCAATCGCTTGCCGCTATTTCGCTATTTTTCCACACCCTCTCTTGGGATGTCCGTGAGACACACTGCCACGATTTGCCTTTGTCGAGGTGCTGCTATCGAACACCCCGTTCGCATTATTGATCCAAATATCTGTCTGCAATTACTAAATTTCTGGATATCTACTGCCGAAATAATAAAAACTCTATTTTTCTATATCCACTGCTGGGATATTCGTGAGACACACTGTCACGATTTGCCTTAGAAACTGCTATCGAATACTACGTTTGCATTAGTGATTGAAATATCTGTCAGTAATCGCTAAATTTTTGAATATCTAATGTTGAAATAATAAGAAGCAACTAACCCTATTTTTCCATATTTCCTCTTGGGATATCCGTAAGACACACTGTCACGATTTGGTTTAGATACTGCTATCAAACACTCCGTTCGCATGATTGATTTAAGTATCTGTCTGCAATTCCTAAATATTGAATGTCTAATGTCGAAATAATAATAAGCAACTAATCCTATTTTTCAACATCTACTCTTGGAATATCTGTGAGACACACTGTCACGATTTGCCTTAGACACCGCTATCGAACACTCCGTTCGTATGATTAATTCAAGTATCTGTCCGCAATCGCTAAATTTTTATATATCGAATGTCGAAATAATAAGAAGCAACTGAATCAACTTTTCTACATCCCCTCTTGTAATATCCGTAAGAGACACTGTCACGATTTGCATTAGACATTGCTATCAAACACTCCGTTTGCATGATTGATTCAAGTATCTGTCCGATTGCTAAATTTTTATATATCTAATGTCGAAATCATAAGAAGTAACTAACCCTATTTTTCCTCTTGGGATATCCCTGAGTCACATTGGCATGATTTGCCTTTGATACTGCTATCAAACACTCCGTTTGCATGATTGATTCAAGTATTTGTCCCCTCTTGTATTATCCGTGAGACACGCTGTCACGATTTGCCTTGGACACTGCTATCAAACACTCCGTTCGCTTAATTGATTCAAATATCTGTCCGCAATTGCTAAATGTCAAAATATGTCAAAATAATAAGAAGCAACCGACTTATTGTTCCACATCTCCTCTTGAGATATCCGTGAGACGCACTGCCACGATATGCCTTAGATGCTGTCATCTAGTACTCCGTCCGCATTATCGATTCAAATATCTGTCAGCAATCGCTAATATTTGAGTATCTCTTGTCGAAATAAGTAGCAATTGACTCCTCTCCACGCCCACCTAGGGATATCCGTGAGACACCTTAACGTTGTAACGTTTTGTCTATATTATTGAAAGTCGAGTCGCTAAATACTTAAATATCTTCTGAAAATAAAAAAGTAATTAACTCTACTTTCCATCCCGCTTTTGGGATATCCATGAAGTACTTTAAGCTGTCGTGATTTATTTAGAATAGAATGAAAAACGATCATTTGCGTTTTGCTTTTACTTCCAACACTCAAAAATCTGTTTGGTCACTTTGATCTTGAAATAATACAGCGCCTAACTCGCATTGATTTGTATCACCGTACGGATTAAATACGTAATTTATTTCGTTCTTCAGTTTTTGTAAAATTTTATCAAATTTACGAATAATGCAAAGCTCCAGTCTACTTAATTTTACATCTATTATCTAAACTTCTAGTCCCAAACAAACGAAAGCTACTAATTCAATCACAAAAGTTCCTAATTAATCCAACCGTGTTTAGCCATTGTCATTTGGAAATAGTTTCACGAAAATCACTTTTGCCCATTTCAAATTTACTAACTACAAATTCACTCTCTAATATATTTAAACTTTGTCGAATAGAAAATGTATGAACATTAGAGAGGAGGAAAACCAACCAACCAACGAACGGAGACTTTAACTAAAGGTATTAGATCCAATTAAAACTTTCATCGAGTAACTGCATCTTCCTTCTCTTGTAATGAAGACCTCAACTTAAAATTCCGCTTCGGTTTTAGTCGCTGACTAATTGAATTAGTATTTAAATTGTACCCAAATCGATTAGATCATTTGATTGATATCTATTAGAATTATAAATGATTCTTAAATTGAATGAAACCAATTACAACGTAGTAACGAAGATATGATATATGCAATAATAAGAGTCATAAATTAAATAATAGAATAAAACAATGTCTAATCTGGCGGATGAATAAGCTTTATTGGATTTATTTAAAGGTTTAATAGACAAAAATCTAGAATTTACTTTATTAAAGCCTACCGGAAGCTTTGCGTAAAATGCGCAGATTACATGACGAAACCATCATAGCGGCAACGTTGCAAACTTTGCCCAAAATAAAATATTTTTTAATTAGCCAGCTACGATTTTTATTATATTAAGTAATTATCTACTTCTTGCATTTTTTTTTGCAAACCCATATAAACACATTCAGATAGCTGATAATGTGATTTCTGGGGTATAACGTTTCTATATTTTTTCTTACTTGGAAATTGAAAAAAATATCTATACTAAAGGCAAGTACTCACAGCAGCGGATCCGCAGGCGGATGTCATACGATTGGTCGGTTTGAGTCGATTTGACTCATACCGACCAATCGTATGACATCCACCTGCGGATCCGCTGGTGTGAGTACTTAGCTTAAAAGTCCTTTATATAATAATAATACGTGGTTTTGACAATGATCTCGTTGGGCAAAACGTACGTTGGACCAAAATAATCCCGTTGAATCAAACGTTACTGGACCAAAAGTCAGTTAGACAAACGACGTTAGACCAAAAGTTGAACCGATGGAAAATGGCTCCTTTATATTTTAGGTGGAGCTTCAATGAATACTGTTATCAGAGGGTAAAACACCAAGAAAGAGAGATACGCAACAAATTACAAGACAAGGTTTAAAAAGGTCTTTTGGGTCTGTCAATTGTAACAAGTAAGTATACCAGGATGGATATGTCTTCATGCACAATGTAAAAAGTATCACCGATGTCCGGTCTTGTTACCGATCACCGCAAGAATGATCCGTGACAAGTAAACTGTTTTCAATTCAGCCCACAATAACCGACTGATGAAGGAAGCATCAGTGATAAGTTACCAATATTAGTTATCCCCACTATTCTTTGAGTTTTCTCCACTTATTCTAAACAAAGGTTTCGTAATTCGAGTTTTGTGGATTATTTACTAAATGTTCAGTCACAAAGAGATCCACTTTAAACAAAACTAAACCAATAGAAAATAATTATTACAAGGTTATCACCAACAAAAAAACTAAAACATTAATTTATATGTACTTAAATTGCGGAATAAAGAACAACAATTACTGGATTTGGTGATTCACGCGTGAGTAACTGTGAAAGTACTACTATTACAAAATTTTATAAAAAAACGAATCCACACGTAAATAAAAGCGAATATAACTTTGAACTGTACTTAAACCGTGAAACTGAACCAGTTTGGCGATCCATACATGTAAAATCCATGTACTATACAACTCATGACATTAATATCTTGTGATAATTCGTCAAAAACGTCAGTGGACCAAAAACCGACGACATAATGACGTCCAGTAAATGACATTAAAGAGACGTCTCACCTATCACGTCATATTGTCGTCTTTTTTCGGTGATATATTTATTTATATTTTCTGGCTTCCAAACATAAAAATTAAAAATTACTAAGCTTAATTTTCTTATCGTAAGTCGGACTGGGTTAGTCATAATTTCCATAAATATTGCAAAGCTTAATTGTGTTTGCAATGTGTAATTGTGGCAAAAGCAAACATTTACCTATATGGTTTTCGTGAAAATATTTTATTATTTTTATTACATTTTTAATATTTTATCTACGACTATTAAATAAAACATGTAATATTTGATTTACCATAACCGATAATAATATATCTTTTCAATATATAACCCTAATAGTTCACTAGAACTATTAGGGTTATATATTGAAAAGATATGAATAGAAAGATTAATGTGCGTATATAAACATATAACAAAGGGATAATAATAATGGGAATTCGCGCAATAGATTTATAAGACAAAGTTAGTTGCAGCCGTATACACGTGTTTCGCACTTATTAGTGCTCATCAGTACGGCATAGCAGATAGAAGAAATAAAATTTAAGCAACAAACTAGAAACAATGTATAACACAAGGTTTCACAGATAGTAGCCAACCACACATTTGTAGTTTCGGCTCGAAGATATTGAGTTTTCAATACAACAACAAACGTCACTACGACTTTGTCTTATAAATCTATTGCGCGAATTCCCATTATTATCCCTTTGTTATTGAAAAGGTATATACTACTAGTTTCATATGTGTTTCTGGAAACCAACTGGTAGAGTGATTATCAAATATAACCTGATAGAGACGTCAAATTAACGTCCAGCATATCACGTGACATTGACGTCTAGCATATAACGTATTTGGTCTGAGGGATTAGGAGGACTTATCACGTCACGTCTGCGACATCAAACTACGGCATTTATATCACTCAATTTTTCACGTCATTTTTACTTGCTTTTGCTACGTACGCAAACAAGTGATGAAAACAATAATGAATATAAATGACTATGAATATTTTATTACTATTATTTATATTAAACAATTGCATCTTCATCATTGTTGTTGTGATTCTGGTGTAAATTTCGTAAATGCTGGGATTATAACAAGTTTTGTGATTCACGCAACGTGAGTCACATACACAAATTCACGGACAAATTGCAGTGAGTAAAACTTGAGATTCCATTATAATATACATTTAAAAAGTAACTTATAACGATTGTTTTGTTTCAATTAAATCTTAAATATAACAAGACTATATTCAAACTGTGGAAAAGATTGTAAAAAACACAAATCGCATTTAGACTGATCAAATTTTTAATGTTTTCAATTTATCTAAAAGCCATCCAATATTCTTAATATATAAAAAAATCTAACAAAAAAATTGAGCCCGTCGTTCAAGACGGAAAGCCGTATTTCAATCTAGCCCCTTCTCTCCTCCATGCCTCTCTCCTTTCTATCTTATCACATAAAATATTTCATAACAACAAAAAAATGTACGCAACAACGCGATTCATTCCTTTCTAATAACAAATGGAGCGAGCAGCACACAGAGAGACGTCGAGACACGCAGGAAGGGCTGCCAACAGCTCAACCCCCAGATTTCCCAAGAGAGGCCACGGTCTTAAATCTTGACTAATAGCTGCTTCATCTGCAGCCGCTATTTTAAATAACAATCTTTCTTCCGAACAATTAACCCACCGACCATCGTGAAGTTAAGTGCAGAGTATTATTCTGTTATTTACCGTGTGGTCTTTGAACCAGTTGTTGCTTTGACTTTCAGAAATATTTGACGATTAATTTTATTTTATCCAATAATTGTTAATTCTGTAATGAAATCAACATCAAGGCGAATGGTACCTAACCAACGAGATTTAAATATTTAAACTTCGCGGACTTTTTGTGGAAATGGCTGTGTTCAACACAAGAGCAAAAACGCAATTGGCATTGAACTGCACATTAGTAGAAAAGCATCTAACAGATTAGCGCTAAAATAAAAGTGTTTTTTTAGTTAGCGCACTAGTGTAGCATAAAACTGGCGTAATTGTTTAATGATATGATGAGTGAATGTAACCTCACATTTTGCTTAGTTTTTTTTTTTTAAGTAAACCGTATTATTACTTCTAAAAAACAGATAATGAATCCTGACAGAAACCGAAAGTCGTTCAATGAGATGGTAAGTGCTAACTTATTTATGGCAAATTCCATTGAACACAGCCATTGACAGCAATTTGAGAAAATTTGTTATACCTAAAAGTCAAAGTTCGAAGAGATTAGGTACAGCTATGCTGAACTTCATCTCGTGTTGCAATTTCTATGTGTGTATCTTTTGTTAAATGTGGAACTAAATAAAGACATTATTAAAGTTCAAAATTGAACCCTTTTGGCTTATTTATTTAATTACAACCGTCTTTTATGAAAGCCTTCAATGATGCTAAAACGAGAAGTTTCACTTTAGTATAGACGAGCGCAGACAGTCACTCAACACACAGCCAAACTTTGAAAACTCACCCTAGAAAGTTGCCTTTGAAGTTTGCCGAGATTCTGCTTGTCACGCTGTTCAACTTTTTGGGCCTCTTCCAACGCCGCCTCTAGCTCCGCAATGCGAGCTTTCAGGTTTTCCTGCAACACACAAAAACCAAACAATTTAAAATCTCGCCCATTCAGCAAAAATGCAAGTTTCATCATAACTGAAGAGATCATCACCGCATCTTTATCCTTTTCTTTTTAAACACAACTAACCGGCTTTAAATTCAACTGTTTTCGGATGTTTATGACGTCTTTACGACCACCTGATGTGACAGCAAGCTCGAGTTAGTTATGCGACCGGACACTTGAACGCATACACACATATCGTTGACATCAAGTTAAGGGTTTTATGATGGTCGCAGGTTGTATTTTGGCAAAAAAGCCACAGGGGGGAGGATTTTAAAATAATTTATTCTTGAACGCACGGGGAATAGAAAAAGGCGATAAATGGTAATGGTGCTTAAGCGTTCCACTGCCACGCTACTGTTGCTGCATTTCTCGTATTCGAAATAGCGATTTAATTTTAACAAAAGCTTGCAAATCAAAGGCAAAATCGCTATCCGTTTAAAGCAGATAAATCTGTTTTAACCCAAACAAATCAATGGACTGAAATAAACACATCTGTGTTTTTGCAAAGTGAATTTATCGACTTCATTTAAATTACCGTTGCCATTGTTGTTGCTTCCCCTACCCGATCGTTTTTTGTTTGAATAGTACCATAATGGAATAAGGTTATGTTTTAAATGCGAAACTCGATTGAATTAATTCGAGATTACAGCGGAGTAAAATTTGATTGAGTTTTCTCGTAGATTCTTGTTTGCCCTAAATTTAATTTTCTTTTCTAATAGTTAATTCAAAATCGCGATTATACTAAATAGATTCAGAATTGAAAATTATCTGGTAGTTTGCTTAGTCGTACAGTTACTTCGGCGTAATTGAACAAAGAACGATTTCAGGGATTTGATTGTATTATATATATTAAGGGAAAAAGTATGTTTCGTTAAAACTGTATGCGGCTCTTCTGAGACGTTGTGTTTTCTCAATATGACACGATTTACCAGGAAATGGTTCTTTTCCAGTGACTGTGGTAGTGAGAGTCTTGGTGTTTATTCGATGTTTGATCATTTATTTATCATCGTATCGTGTTGCTCTAAATCTGTACTATGGAATCAACTATAAACGATAAAAATAAAATAAATGGAATTACAGTGCTATTGATGGAACTGCAATAGTTATGGAACACCGGAATTACATCATACAATGCCAGGATTAAATTAATTCTTACAAAACATATATAAGGAAATTACAGTGCAATTTTACATGACATAATTACACTGGTGATACGTATAGCTCTGACACAAGACAATTATAGGATTTCATTATAACATCTTACAAGCATTGCAATTCATTACAGTTTTTATCGAACGGATTTCTCTGATTAGGCAATTAAATTACTATAAAGTTGTAGTGGTTTTATTGGAATTACAGCGGAATGGAAATGTAATGCTAACAAAATTTCAGTGAATCGGGACTTTAACAAACATACTGCTCCTCCAACATCAAGCTGCTATTAGAATTACACTACGATTGACTCTTAGATAGGTACAGAATTTCACTCTCTACCTTAGATCCTATACTATAGTTGCGCAAACTTAACCTCATTTAGCTTTTTTCGTTCATTCAAATTCCCCACTAATTACATTTTCAAGTATTGGAATTTACTGAATTAATGGCGGAGTTGAATGGCACAATACACAATAGTTACTTATGGTTCTGTGCATCATTGGAAACGAACACGTGATCGATTTTCTTTTACAAGTTTTATGGTAGAATTGCAATATAAATAAAATTATAATATTCTAGTGCATTTAATTAATAGCTACTCTAATACTGAAAGAAATTAAGTTGGATTATAGTGCCTACTGTCAGTAATATACATTATTAAATAGTTAACTCTAATATCGTTGCACAGTGTGTCCGTTAATATTCATAACAATTGTATTATAATTAGTAGAATTACAGTGAAACCGTAATTTTAAATTACAGTGCAAGTACTTATATCACTCTAATGTTTATGAAAAATAGCTAACAGCACTCTAATATTAATTTGTTCATAGCATCACACGACATATCACTGAAATTACTCTTGTGTTAATAGTAATCTCGCGGAATTACAGTCAGCTAAACGAATAATCAGCTGTAGGACAATCGTCGGTGTTATTGTTGCATGATAAGGAGTGTTTGTTTATAATTATATTAGTGAAGTAATAGAGTTTGTCGATGATGCAACCATAGAATTCTGATGTTATGACTTCAATCTCGTATTATGTGTTAAATAAATAGAGGATTTACAGTGAAACAGCAATAAAATTGTTGAGATTGTACTAAAATTACTACATTACTGTTGCGTTTTTTCACTCACAATATACACAGACGTTGTTATAGCATTATTCCAGGAAAGTGATGAAATTGCATTGAACGATCATTGCTTTTTCAAGAGATTGGACTAACTTCATACCTGTTGACGTTGAATTACTAGAATTGAAATAGTGGAAATGCTATGGTTTTACTATGTTACTGACTGCAATAAAACAGACATCTTTCTAATATTGATAGTTACCTATTGGATTTACGCTAAAGCTGTAATGGTAGCGTTGGAATTACAATGGAATTACTAGATGTTATTCCATTATCACCGCTAATAGGTACAAAATATTTGGATTAAATTTAATTAGTTCAGTTAATTTAATTTTGCGGTATTATGAATTGCTATCTAAATTGGAATTACCAAAATTAAATTAGTAAAATTACTATGGCTTTACTATGTTATTGACTGCAATATAACAGACATATTTCTAATATTGATAGTTACCTATTGGATTTACACTGAAGCTCTAATGGTAGCTCTGGAGCTACAATGGAATTACTAGATGTTATTCCATTATCACCGCAAATAGATACAAAATATTTGGATTAAATTTAATTAGTTGAATTACTTTAGTTTTGCGGTATTATGAACTGCTATTTAAATTGGAATTACCAGAATTGAATTAGTAAAAATGCTATAATTTTACTGTTATTGCTTGCACTATAGCGGAGATTTCTCTAATATTGATAGTTGCCCATTGGTATTACACTAAAGCTGTAATGGTAGCGCTGTAATAATTGCAATGGAATTACTAGATGCTATTCCATTATCACCGCAAATAGATACAAAATATTTGGATTAAATTTAATTAGTTGAATTACTTTAATTTTGTGGTATTATCAATTGCTATTTAAATTGGAATTACCAGAATTTAATTAGTAAAAATACTATGGCTTTACTGTTATTGACTGCAATATAACAGACATATTTCTAATATTGATAGTTACCTATTGGATTTACACTGAAGCTCTAACGGTAGCTCTGGAACTACAATGGAATTACTAGATGATATTTCATTATCACCGCAAATAGATATAAAATATTTGGATTAAATTTAACTAGTTGAATTAATTTAGTTTTGCGGTATTATGAACTGTTATTTAAATTGGAATTACCAGAATTTAATTAGTAAAAATGCTATGGCTTTGCTATGTTATTGAATGCAATATAACAGACATATTTCTAATATTGATAGTTACCTATTGGATTTACACTGAAGCTCTAATGGTAGCTCTGGAACTACAATGGAATTACTAGATGGTATTCCATTATCACCGCAAATAGATACAAAATATTTGGATTTTTAATTAGTTGAATTACTTTAATTTTGCGGTATTATCAATTGCTATTTAAATTGGAATTACCAGAATTTAATTAGTAAAAATACTATGGCTTTACTATGTTATTGACTGCAATATAACAGACATATTTCTAATATTGATAGTTACCTATTGGATTTACACTAAAGCTCTAATGGTAGCTCTGGAACTACAATGGAATTACTAGATGTTATTCCATTATCACCGCAAATAGATATAAAATATTTGGATTAAATTTAACTAGTTGAATTAATTTAGTTTTGCGGTATTATGAACTGTTATTTAAATTGGAATTACCAGAATTTAATTAGTAAAAATGCTATGGCTTTACTATGTTATTGACTGCAATATAACAGACATCTTTTTAATACTGATAGTTACGTATTGGATTTACACTAAAGCTGTAATGGTAGCGCTGGAATTACAATGGAATTACTAGATGTTATTCCATTATTACCGCTAATAGATACAAAATATTCGGATTAAATTTAATTAGTTGAATTACTTTAGTTTTGCGGTATTATGAACTGCTATTTAAATTGGAATTACCAGAATTGAATTAGTACAAATGCTATGGTTTTACTTTATTGCTTGCGCTATAATGGACATTTCTCTAATATTGATAGTTACCCATTGGTATTGCACTAAAGCTGTAATGGTTATAACCGCTAGTGGATACAACATATTCGGATTAAATTTAATTAGTTGAATTAATTTAATTTTGCGATATTATGAATTGCTATTTAAATTGGAATTACCAAAATTAAATTAGTAAACATACTATGGCTTTACTATGTAATTGACTGCAATATAACAGAACATTTCTAATATTGATAGTTACCTATTGGATTTACACTGAAGCTCTAATGGTAGCGCTGGAATTACAATGGAATTACTAGATATTATTTCATTATTGCCGCTAATACATGAACATATCTAAGCTACAATTCAATTAGTAGAATTAGTTTTGAGTTATTGACTGTAATGTACAGGCACATATCCATTGTAATAGTACCGTTGTCATTAATAATGTTATTCCATTATCAACATTAATAATACATACAAAATATTTGAATTACAATTAAATTAGTAGAATTAATTATTGAGCTAGTTTGATTGCAATTTGCAGGCACTTTTCTAGTATCGATAGTTATCCAGTAGAATTAAATTGAAGCTCTAATAGTATCGTTGGAATTATTATACGTTATTCCATTATCACGTCTAATACGCATAAATATTTGAATTACCATTGAATTAGTGGAATTGGTTTGGTTTTACTGTATGTATTATGGACTGCGATCTAACAGGGATGTTTCTAACATTGATCGTTATCGAGTGGAATTACACTAAAGACGTAATGGTACCATGGGAATTACAATGGAATTACTTGGAGTTTTTCCATTATCATGGCTAATACATACAAATAATTGAATTTAAATTGAACTAGTGGAACTGCTTGCTCTACTTAACTTTATGAATATTTAAGATTTCTAGCTAGCTTTGCTATTTAAAAACTCTTACTTAAAAGACACAATTTGCATGAAATATTACGTTTACTATCTTAACCTTAGAAACTATCCGCATACTCTTACATCTGTCTGCTTTTCTATAAAATTACTGTCTGGCGAAGATTTTTTAATTAAATATTAAGTACATTTTTGGGTCCGTTCCATTCAATTAATATCGCTGCCGTGTAAGTCACTGAAAAGGCTCTATGTTCTTTAAAATTACTTACATTTGACGTACCTGCAAAGACTTTTATTTCATTGAAAAGCTCATTTTCGAATTGGCAACTTTTCAATACGATAAAGGCAAATACACTCGAGAAGTCTCCGCAACGTCATATATACTACTTTTCGATTTTATTACCACACCAGACTCCTAATGCTGAAAAAGTAAGTAGCTTTTTCTCATCCTTTTTCAAATGCAATTCCAAATGAAACCAATATTTTGTTTTAAAAATAAAACTTGTATGCACGAACATGCCAAGAGTTTTATCTGGACTTTCAGTTTTAAATCAGAATCGGTCCATGAAAACAAATCGTTCAGAAAGCATATCGTTATAATCCTCTTGTTTATCACTTTCAGAACAGAAAAACAGTGTTTTGCTGAGATCTTGGAAAACGGGCACCCCATGCAATATAAAACGACATTATCTTACAAAAAGAGGCTTCAACCCCTTCGAACAGAGGAGAGAGATCTCCGTTAAAATAACATGCATCTTCATCAGAACTTCCATAATCTCTCTTCTCCTTAACTTGTCTAATCAAGCTCTGGGAGAGTTTTGAGCAACGATAATTGCCATAATTAATGAAGAAGTTACTTCCTAACGACATGTTAATGCGCGCCAGGATTTAAATGAAAATTGCTTTCGCCTTAAGACTGTATATATTTACTTTCTTAACGAGATTCGTTGTTACTAATTTTAAAAATAAAATAAACCTTTGACGGGATAGTCTATGAATAAAATTTCTTTTTCTTTATTGTGGGATTACAGGGAGCTTAATCATTTATGAATAATTAATTTAGGAAAGCTTTTAAGAAGGACTTCTTTAAGATTATAACGCAATTAATATTGATGGCAATTAATTTATTTTGAAGTTATTGGAGCGAACATGACGTCGGAGTCAACTAGGATATGATGAAAGGATAATAGATTATCCCTTTTTTGGTTTTGGCTGATTTTCAAGTAAGAAATTCCATACAAATTAAGAGTATATTAGAGTAACTAGGGCATTTTGGCGACGATTTCGTCAGTTGTGCCGATGAGAAGAGGAATGAACTTTGCAAGTGCAACAATGCTTGTGTGAGTCACTGTACTTATCGACGGAGCGTAAGCAGTGGAACTGTATATGAATTCACGACAAAATTGATGTTAATTGTCAGATTTCTAAGCATAGTATTTTAATTTAAGAATTCAGGTTCAGAACAAGAAGTTACAGAAAGTCATCTCAATAGGCATCACAATCACTCAATCAACTATAGCTAAATTGTATAAACGTTCTCCCTCATATATGTTTCTCTTTGATGATTTGTGAGTACAGTGAGCCCCCTATAATTAACTTCACTTTTACTATTAACTATACACATACGCTTTCCCAAGGTATAACAGTAAATCGATACTAATTTTCACACCTGCTATATAAACACCACAGATTCAATTAATGTGAGTTTAACAAACTTCTAACTCCATTAATATTTAGCTAGCAGGAAATAGAATTGAGTAGTTCGAATCATATTTATTGTAACTTTGAGTACATGAATTCTGATGGGGTCGAGTTTGATTGATTTGATTTATTTCTAACAATTAATTTTGACATTTTCAACACTTTCTATAATAAATTTGAGGAGGATCAGAAATCTACATTGATATGATTTTTAATCAGTCTCTAACGACCATCGTCAACTCGTTATCGTCAACACGGTTTACATTTTTTGCTGTAATTGTGCAGTAAATGAAAGTGTACCTTAGGTTGTACTTATTAGACAATCAAAATCAATTAGAAAATCAAATCATAAAAATAAGTCATAACTTATTTACTGTAATAAGTTACAGTAAATGTATTCTTCTACGTGATCTACACAGTAGAAAATCAGTCTAGTGTTAAAAACTTAGTGTTCCGGTTAAAAAGCACCATGCAGCGCAGTGTCGCATATAACACTTCGTAGAGTAGTAGTTTTCAGTGTATATTAACACTAAAACGCGTCGCCGCACTTGGCAGTATCGGACATGATGCTCTGATATCTGGCATTGAAAGCGTCTTTGTTTGTGGGTGTTCTAGTGCGTATATGATTGTTATAAAGGTATAAGGTTGTGCGCCCCAGAAAGTTGCATTATAGTGTTATTGATCTTCAGTTATTATTGTTTAAGGAACCTTTTAATCTTAGCCAGCGCTAAACAAAAACTGATTTGTATTTAATTCCGAAATACGCGTATTTCTGTATTTTTTGAAAAAAATAAATGTTTATATTAATTCTCAGTATTTATTTCAAGGTGCCTATAATATAACGCCGTATCTCGTGTTCTACACTAATGACAGAGTTGAAAACACAATATACTGTGTTGATTAACTCTTCAAGTTACACTCAAATAGTGTAAATAAAAGTACAGACACGCTTGAAGTTTACACTGCGTCAGTGTACTCAGCATTTTCCTACACTTGTCTAGTGTAAGTTAGTGAATATTTACACTAGTTATCTTTACTACGTTAGTGTTTATTTAAACTGTACAGTGTGTAAGTAGAGTTACTTTACACGTGGTATATTCACTATAATAGAGTGGATACTCACTAAAGAATACACTATTTTTAGAGTTCAAAAATGAACACTGTCTAGAGGGACCTATATAAACTCGAGATAGTGTTGCTTTAGTGTTGATTTTTAACACTAAATGTTTTACTGTGCACATTATTACGCGTTAAAAAAACAATTCTGTTCTAATAAATAATTATTTATGAGACAAGGACGAAAATTACAATTTTTCGAACGAACGCGTGAGTCACCGGCCGAATGAACGCGAGACCGGTGGATGTAAGAGTCCGAAAGAAAGTGTTTCGTCCGTGTGTCATACATTATTTTTTAAACGATTTTAATCAGTTTTAAAGAATAATTTAGTATTTATGTTGTAACATTACGTTTTTTTAAATTTTACTCAATATCATTTTGTATGTATAATAGGCAAAAACCCTTAGTGTGATCTTGCATATTATTGTATATTTTTCTTGATTTAAAATTACATTGGTATTCTGTATAAATATGAGTCTTACTAAACATCAAAGGTCACTTTCAAAAATATTCCCAGACTAATAAAATTTGCTTCTAGAAAAATCTGCATATTTCGTTTTAAAAAAGTGCCGTCTTTGCAAGTGTTAATGTTTATTATTTCATGTTATGATGGACAATAGGAATTGTTTTTGTGGAATAGAATATTCTCGAACAAAATTGTTTTCAATATTGTATTTATAAAGCAGTATTTTAAAATCAACAAAGTTTTCGTTGGTACGAACATTCATTTTGAGACGTTCCCATATAATTCCCAAATAATTTGAGCTTCTACGAAAAATATATTAATAGGATGCATTAGGTTTTTATTTATGGCTTCTTGTACGTGTTATTTGAACAAATTCTTCCGAGTTCAGACTTATAAAGCATACTGATAAACACGTGTAAAAATATATAGAGTTATCCCGACGACGCAGATTTTAACATGGGTAAAGTTCCGTAGATTAAAATAACTTGTTCTAGAAGGATATGACGTAGTCACTCATTTAAAAATCGGATCCCTTAGTTGAGCTGAATTTTTAAGTTAGTTTTTAATAGACCACCATCGAGAAGGCTGGTGCCTTGAGGCATCTCCGGGCGCTCTGAGCTCCGGTGATATAATGAGGGTAGTTACGCCCTTATTAATAAATATTTACTTCGGAATTAGTGAATTTGACAAAATATTCCCTATTATCGTTCATGCCTTAATTTAAGTAAGTATTATATCGTACCGATTCGGTTGTTTGGAAAGTAATCCAAAATAAAGAATTGTTTCGCAAAGCTTTGTTAGTTTAATGAAGAAAATAATACCTCCTTGTCGTATTTGAAAATTAAGTATAATTCCGTATTACTGATTAAGGATTTGTTAAGCAATCTCCAAGTATACAGTTTTTTAGTACAGTTACCGTTATAATTCTTGAGAATTTGTTCCGTTCGAAAGTTAGTGCTAATAAAATAATTACCGTTCCAGTTATGATAATGCTAATAAAGAATTATTAGTTAGTGGAAATTATCGTATGTTGAAGTTCGTGGTTAAACGAGAAAAATAATAATAGTTCAGAATTCAGAAGATTTGTTACCGTATTGGTTTTCCAGGTCAGCAGTTTTGTTGTGAAAATTAAGTTAATCTCATTATTGTGTTTTTAGTGTTTGAATTTATTTGTGTAAGGAATCTTCAACCTTGTTGGATTATTGAAAATATTGTAAGGTATTGATTTTTTATTAAGTTCTTATGTAAAAAGACTATTTGGGATCCCAAAATTTAATTAACTTTTAGTATATTATGTTTTTGATTATGATAGTTTTGTGTTTTCATTTTTTTTATATTTCAATTTTTTTATGTTTTAATATACAGATTTCAAATTAATTATCGTATCATATGGTTTGGCCCAACAAATTGCTGATGTTTTTTCTTTTATTAAAATTCGTTTGATTAATCTAACGTCAATTTTAAATGAGGAATCTTACCAAATTGAGATTCCTAAATTCTGTTATCAATTTGATGGCGCTCAACATATTTTCTAATTTTGTTAGTTCCTGACTCCATTATTTAATTAGAAGCCTTTGGGGTTAACGCCCACACCTGTATTTAAATTTGCATACTAAGAGATCTTAACAGCCGGAGCATTTAGTTTAGTAAGTATCTTATTATGAGCGAGCAATTATTGTAAGTATTTGATTTTTTTTTATTAAGAATTCAAATGATAGTCCGTCGGGGACTTTTGTTTTTAGGGGTAATTTTTGTGTTAAAATAACGTTGTTACAAATGTTGCCCATCGCGGGGCTTTGTTATTATGTTGTTACAATGTCAAAAGATATCCACCAGTTATTCTTCCGTTTTGTTTTTTTTTTCCTGTACTAACCTTTGACAAGCATATTTGACCACAGATAAAATAAAACAAATGAATACATTATAAAGCAGCCACAATTCTTTCTTCTTTCGATGTGTCTTTAGTAAGTGTTTTGGTTTAAATTTACTTTTAACAATTCTTTATAAATTATCTAATGCAATATTTATAATTATAAAGGATTTATTAAAAAAAACCTTAAATTAGCTAGTTCTTGCTAATTTAATCATATGGCATGAAGTTAGGTCCTTTTACGTCATCTATCAATTTACGTCATGTATTGTTACCTACTTTACCGACAATCACGTGACAGGAAGAGGTTATAATCTCAACAAACATAAATAAAATGATGAGAAACTAATTAAAACAGTTTAAGTTAACGTAAGTACTTTTTAATTTAATATTTGATAAAAAAAACAAAATGTAAACCTTAAATAGTCTCTTAGTGTCCGAAAAAAATTATTCAGGACAAGGCCGTAATCAAAAAACAAATGAAACCCACTCTTTGGGTGAAAAGATCCATCTGTTCTAATCCTAAAACATGATTTTCCATGCAATCGAATAAAAAGAATTTAATAGCCTCGGATCCTCGAAAAACTAATAACAACGCACATTTCCATTATATTATGTGAAAACATCAAAATAAATACCCGTGTTTCGTTAATACTTCAATTATCCAATATTCCACGTTAATTACATTAGGCGGCGTAAACAAAAATATCGCACCGTTTCAGTTTTAATATTTTCAGCAAAATTAATATTTGCAAAGCCTATTTCTATCAATTTATATCTTTAATTTATTTCATTGCGAAAATAATAAAATAATAATAGCACTAACACAGACAATTTAATATTACTTGCTGTTAAATAAAATGATTCAATGAAAATTAAAAAATGAAAATGAAATCCAGCAATAAATTTTCATTATTTTGATGTCGATTATTTAAATGCATGAAAGAGTTAAAAAATAATAATTCTTGTCAACGAAATTTATAAATTGCAATAATCAACTTGTCAATTTGACAATATGAACCATGATGTAAATCTGTCATGGGGTTCTTTGAACTAAACAGTAACGTTATAAATTGAGTGGAAGTTGCTATTAATGTTTTTTTTGTTTAATCAAGAAAGCTTTTTAAAAAGAAAAAAGGAAACTTGAAGATTTATAATTAAGTTTTAATTTATTTTTAATTTAGACTTGATTTCCGGAGGGATAAAAATACGGATATGAAGAACTGAATAATTAATTTATATTTTGTTCGAGTAGTAAACCAAATGATTAGTCTTCATAGCTGGCAAAGATTTACAGAGCTTTCATATATTTTTACTGGATTTCAAAAAAAGATTTCCTCATTATAATGTACTCGTATACTATGATTAGGTTTTTACAGTCATTGTTTTTATAATAATTGTCATTTATTACGAGTTTATGTGACCTGCGCTTAGCTTACTGCAACTTATGCCCCCCTTATGGACGAGGAATTGAGATGCGCTCAATTAGAGCGTCACTTATTTATGGCGGGAAAAAGTTTCCTCTGCACTCTCTACTAGCTCTCCAGTAGGGTGATTTAAAAAGGGTCACTTTAAAATTTCATTGGGTGCGTGAGATTAAAAAACGTGTCATGTAAAGTAAAGAAGGGCGCGCTATTACTCCCACTCCACTTTTACACTTGCGTTGACCGCTACACATCGTACCACTAATTTATTTTACTAAAAGGTATAAATTTATTTTCTACGCGATGGTTAGTTGCTTAATAAAGATATTTCTTTATCTCTCAAAAAAATATTTTTATTTTCAAATTTTTGCTTGGTCATAAACGCGATTAATTATTATTCTATATTATATTTTTCAAATAAATTAAAAATCAATTCGACAGAGAATTTAACAGAATAATGATCAATTGCGTTTATAGCCGAGCAAAAGTTTGAAAACAAAAATAATTTTTTTGTATTTCTTTATTAAGAAATAGCGTAGAAAAAGAACTAGCAGTGCGATATGTACTCCGATGTCATAAAGCATCAACTGTCACGACATCATGCAGCGGTCAACGCAAGTCTAAAGATGGAGTGAGAGGTTAATTCATAGTGAACGTCTCTAATATTCTTACTCCTGTACATGCAGTTAGTAATGGTAACAATTCGAGTTTTGACGAACTGTATATTTTTATATCTATTAATTTCATATTTTGTAATAAAGATTAAAACATTTAGCAGCTGTAATAAATACTTGAGTGTCATAAAGGACAAAATTACAGTAAAGTAGCGGAAAGAGGTTGTAAATGGCAGGAAAGACAGGAGGTAAAACGGAGGGGAGGTAAAGCATTTTGTTTCAAGTATGTTTCATCATGTTAACTTAGTTGTGAGAGGCTATATGTTCGCATCAATGTTCCTTAAGGTCCCCCAGGGCAACCTTATTCGGCTCAACCCTACCGGACCGGACTACCCTATTACTTGCTCTGCGACCACCCATCCCTGAATGAAGGCATAGGGGCCCGAGTCCAGCTCAGTGAAGGCCATGAAAAGAGTCATAATTAATAGAGCTTTTTTTCTTCAGTTTTTCCAAAACCCATAATTGTGGCTCCCAAGAATCAATTGCCAGACGTCTCTTCGAGACAAAACGTACTGATATTACAATTGAAATCAATCATGTCGACAATATGGTGGCCTTCGCCGATCCCACCACTAGTTTATCAATTTTTTATTTATGGGCTGATTTTGAAGTATATTCTTCTTCAATATATACAGGATGTCTGAAGCCCCTCGAACATACAGAAATTAAAATGGGAAAAAATGACTAAGATCAAAGCTTACTGTGGCTTATTATAATTCATCAAAATTTAACAAAGTGACATTTATTGCAAACAAAAGAACAAATTAAATATTGCTATAGACTCAAAATTTTATTATTACAATAATTGCTGTTTACAGTGGCAAAGCAATTTAACAATTATTTAAAAAAATTAAAAACAAAGGTTCATTATGGTGCCACATTATTAGTTTATCTTTTCATGCTTCGATATTATTTAATTTGTATTGGTACACTCTGAAAAGATAATTGACATTTGTAAAATAATTTATTGGAGCAGTGAGAATTGGTGTTTTGAGAATAACATTTACATCAATATTTCAAGTTAAAGAGGTCACAGCAAACTCTGATCTTATTCAATGTTCGACGAACAAAAAGTTCGTCTCTGAATTCGTGAAGTCTGTCTGTCTGTCACCTTTTTCCTTGTTGACTTTTTGGAATCTTATAGTACATCGAATTCTAAGAAACTTTTGGTTGATATATTTTTTTGTATCTCTTCGGGAAAGTGGTCAAAATGACCACCGAGAATTTCGTTAAGTTTTTGAAAAATGAAAAATTTTGTATTTTTTAAAAATTTACGAAAAAATAAACATTTTTGCAACTTTTTTTTTATCGAAAAATTTTAGGACTTAGTATTTTAGTTTTTATGACAACTAATGTGTTACGTCAACATTAGTTTTCAAAAATAAGTTAGTTTATTAAGTATACAGTTGTTTTTGTTCGTCATGGCAATGCTAGCTCTGCGCATTCTCAACTGGTTTCTGTATGTTCTGGGTGGCTTCAGACACCCTGTATAGTGTTTGTAGAGAAAACGACTGGGGTTTCGAGACATCTTCTAAAAATTTTGCTTTTTGGATCACTTGATGTAGATAACGCTGGAAGTCATCATAGTACATTGTATCATCTAGTACCTTGCTTAATGCTTTGTTTTAAGAATTTCCCTTTTCTTCATTGTGGTAACTTCACATTCTATGGGCTTTTTGAAATTAATTTACTTTTTTTCCTCAATAAGAGAGCTACTGTCTAAGTGTGTCATTTTCTAAGCTGCTGAGATTATGAGTATCCAAGGTTTCAAAACTTAAATATTATCAGAGTTTTGTATATTCGTAAATCTAACGGGTGATTATCCTCGACATCCCAGTTGCTGTGAAATTTAAAACGTATGTGTTTTATTACTCAAAAACAATATTTTTTTGAACGTCAAATAAATTACATTAATTTATTATACGTCTAAAACAGTAATAAAACACATACGTTTTAAATTTCACAGCAACTCAGATGTTGAGGGTTTATAATCACCCGTTAGATTGAAGTGTGGCCTTGAAATGATGGTTGGCTTAGAGTATAATTTGCCTTACACAACTAGATGCATCTTCTCAAGTTTCCACGTCAGAGTTTGGAGTATCAAGTTCGACTTCATGTAGAGGTTCTAGATTTTCCCAATATTACTTCTGCAAAAGCTCACTGCAAAGTGATAGTTAAATGAAGTATCTTCTTCCGCTGTGAGACGCCATGTTTGTAAGCGTTTTGTTCATTGTATCACTGTTATTGCGATGTCATTAAACAAATTTACCAAAAAAGATTATCTGCTCCATCCAAAAATGAAGACTATTTTCTTGACTTGTTCCTCCTCGACTCGGACGCTCGTGCTGGCTCATTTCCAGCACATATCCAATTATTCTATCCACAGGAAAACGAGAAGACTCTGCTAAATGATAAACCTCTGTTCGCTTTTGCTTCACAGCAAACAGAAAATAACGTTGAAGATTGATTGACAAGATTCTAGTGTTATTGCTTCATCGATGTATTGTTTGGATTCTATAAGGTAATAAATATGAAGTTTTTAGATGTTAAGTCTTCCCTTGATTTAGTTACAATTAATCAATGTATTAAACTTTTTATTATTTCTTGTCCTATTAAGTACATTAGATGAGTTTTTAAAATTAAAACCTAAATAATGTAAAGGTTAAGTAATATTTTATTAAATGTTATTGGTCTTTTATTGAAGGGAGAGAGTTGAAGGAATTTTCAGGTAGTTATTAGTAGTCTAAAGTTTAGATTGATACTGAGAGAACGGCCTCTCATTATTAATTAATATTATAACTAACCTTTTTTTAATTATATTAATTTAATTGTTTAAAATAAAATTAATAAAGAAAGTATGTGTTTCGTTTTGCTCTGAATCTAATAATAACGCTGGCGGTAAGTTTGACTCTCTTCTGGATTCAAGGGTTGTAAATTACAACTAATATGTTTATCTTTTATTAGAACTATTTTTATTGAATCCAGTGGCGCCCAAAACAGCCCATTTAATCTGCATCAAATAGTTAAAACCTGCATCACTTTATATAACTTGTTTAGGTATATTATGCAAGGCCTGAATCCAACGTTAGGTTTGGCATTGTTGAAATTATTATTTATTATAAGATTTGATTTAAATTTCTTAATGAAAAGTCTTTCATGTGTCACAAGATCGCATTAACATTTAAAAGTATAAGTAGTATAAATATATAAAATTCAACCTTATAGAAAATTGTTTCAATATCAGTGAAGAGTGGTTAGTTTACTTACTGTTAAAGGAAGTCATTTCTAGACAAGTGAATTTCCCACGAGCCAGCATCCACTCCATAAGATTATAATACTACAGAGGCTCAAGTTGTTTGTACTGTTATTGTAAAAGAGACAAAAAACAATCGATAATCAATATTTAAATATTTGCAAACAAAAAACAAACACCAGTTACCTCTTTGTTTATATAACAAAGATAAATGCAACAACCACTTACTATCCAATTTACAGTTAACACGGATTAAACTATAAATACAAATCTCCTTAACTAAAATGGAAACCTGCTGATATTTTAGGATTATGCAAATCTCATTTCTAAAAATACTCTCTATTCAATCTATCATATTTATATAACATACATTATAAATGTTCAGTAGGAAATAAGTTTCTGCAGGAATGCCTAATTCCCTATGGAATTCACTACTTACTATGAATTAATTAATAGTACTGGTAAAATATTGAGATGTTATTATTTAAACAAAAAAATTAAATAACTTAAAAGATGTTAAAATTACTTTGGCTAGCATTAATAAAGAAATTTTAAATAACACCCACATTTTCTTTTACCCAAATAGGCTGACTCGGGTTTAATTCGATAGAGCATGAGATAAAAATTAGATTGATCTTATTAATTTCTGTACCTGGAAAAATAAACTTACTACCAATGCACTTGGACTTCTGCAACTGGACAAACAGCAAACTTAAACTCTGTATGTGAAGAAAATAAATGGATGCTTGCATAAACATCAAATAAATATACACATAGATAAATTGAAGCACAGATTTTTATTTTTATTTATGATAAATAGAAAATCTATTTTAAAAGAGAAAACAGAAAAGTTAAAAAAAATGGAAAATCTTGCTTGAGCTTGCTCAAATGTGTAAAATATTAGTTACCAACCTGACATGGGAGTTGTAACTGGTCTCCATTTGAACAAACTGACATCAAATAAGTTTATCAGATAAGAAAATATTTATAATTGCTAAATAAATGTATCTAACGGAAAATTAATTATTTTTGTGAATAAACAAATTGAAATTGTTTAAATGTTACAACTTTGTTACTAAAAACACTCTCAAATAAGAAAAATAAATTCTGAATTTATTTAAAAAAAATTATCTTTATGATTTTGTTGTTCCTAATGTGAACCAAATCCTTTTATTTTCGATTTACCTTGTATACGTTATCTTGTATACGTCAACGAATCCACTCAAATCTATTTTCTATTGTATTATCGGTAATACAGACAGCTTCAATTCAACAGCTGATCCATATAATGTCGATAATCCAAATCGATGATAATTGTTAAAATGAAATATTGAAGTGATTTGCTCCTAGAAACTATTTATTTTCAAATCTTGTAATATTTTTTTGTTAAAAGGAAGTCATAAATAACAGAGAATTTTAGTCTTAACTAAACACTCTTACAATGACAGAAATGGGATAACTTAATTTACGAAAATGCAGACTGAAATTCAGAGAACAAAAACATACGAAATGTCGAAATGTAGGGAAAGATTTATGCTTGCCGAGTTTCTTTAAATAGACAAAAAAAATAGTTTTGGCTGGTCACGCATGACAGCCAGGGGCACTCGAATTCGGTCACGGCGTATTAAAAAGGCATTAAGGGTCAGGAATACTTTAAAATCTCGGAATATACATAAAGCCGTTAATTTTAAAACATCAAAGATTTAGCTTTAAACAGATAGTTTATTTTCAGAAAGTTTTCCTATAGGGGCGTGAAAAAAAAGAGACATTTTTGAATAGGGAACCGGGCGGTCCACCATTGAATATGGCAATAGGATTTGAATGGTTGATTATTGGTTCATTCTAAAGCGGAAGAAAGGGAGACATATTTTAAAATCGAGGGGGCAGAAAGAAAATTTGGAGAAGGGAAGTTAGTTGAAAATTAGCGGGAGAAAGTCGGAGGTGCGTGCGAAAGATTGCCTTTAGCTGATGACTTAAATTCTTTCTTGTTTGATTTTTGACAAAAGTTTAGTAGGTTATTGAGGTGTTTGGATTAGTGCGGTGGTTAAGCGTAGTGAGTAAAAGAAAAACTCATTTTTAATAAACTAGGAGTTGGTTGTCTTCAGTGTAGTGGATATAAAGAAAAACTCATCTTTAATAAACTAGGAGTTGGTTGTCTTCGGTGTAGTGGATATACTAGCTGCTGTTTAAACACCGGAATTTAAGGTAGTAAGAAAAGAAAGTCTGTTTATTTTTTTATCTAATTGCTTCATAAAGTGATTAGATTTTGACAAGTTATTTTGAAATCTTGAGGGTTTGATTGATAAGGCAAAACATTTGAAATCAGATATCTTAGCACACTTCATAAACGAATATCACCGAATGATAGGAGAACAAATTGAACAGATTTTAACAAAGTGATGAAAATGCACGAAAGCTGGATTTAATTCCATTATCCTAAGGTCAGAATAGTCAGATAAAATTACCATCGCGAACATTAGACTAAATTGAAATGATTTGTTTTTTTATTGTAAGGTCAATTCTTAATCATGTTAGCATGTTGGGCGGTCCACCGAGGGAGCACCAAGAGCTGGTTTTCGAGAGCCCGCGTGCTCGAACCTCTCCAACGACTACCATGGCACGAGCGTCCGACAGTTCTCGGCGTCTTCGTTAGCCCAACGTTATATATTTTTACTCTGACGCACATCTGCGACTCTGTTGATGGACTTGACCTTCGTGAGTTTTCTTTTCTCGATTCCTGGTGAAAGGAGGAATCGAGGACTGAGCTCGGCGGAGTAGAGTTCATACTTCGGACTCCCTGTGCTGTCTCATGGTAGTAACTGCGATCCACGTCTGTCTTGATACCGGTAGGAAGGTGAGAGCTCCTACCAACATCTCGACCTGTTGACTGGGACTACCCAACGATGACCGACCACTGTTAATTTGATTTGTATTTTTGCTGATCGTTCAAATAAAGAAATGGTGATGCTATCTGATGGATTGATAAGATGTTTAACTAGTCTTGAACGTAGAGAGAATTGTTTTTTTTGCAATCGATGGAGCTTGTCCATCCTGCATAGAGTTGTTCGTCGTGCTGCTTTGCGTCAAATATGCATGAATTTCGGTAACGCTGTAGATGAATAGTATTCGGAAAATGCGAACAAACGTACAACTGTTTGCAGGCAATCAAACATTAAATTTCACATGAGAATTCATTTTCATAGGGTTAGGACTAGAAGAAACTTCTTATCATTAAAAGCAATAGGGAAATCAATATTCAACAAAAGGGAAAGGTCAAGTATGCTCTTATTATGACCATTGCAACTAATGTCATCTACAAGTAATCTACATATTGAATTGTTCAATGATTCATGCAATAATAATATTCAAGTTGAAATTATTATTATTTTTTTTCTGAAAGTCATTTATGTTAGAAACGAAACAGTTTCATTCAGTGGTTTGATGTTTAAATGAATTGTTTGTTGTTAAGAGTTGCAATGATAACAGTCAGGTTGAAATTATTGTTATGTTTGAAAGTTACTTATGCTGGAATCTAAACAGTTTCACTGACTTATTTGATAGATGATTGTTTGAATGAATTGTTTGTTGTTCAGTATTTCAGGCACTAACAACATGCCGGTTGAATTTATTGCTATTTTGAAATTTCACTTATGTTAAAAATTAAGGCTTATTTGATTTGGTAAAAATTTTGTTTTTTTTTTTATTCAACCATTCAGGTTGAAATTACTGTTGTTTTTGTGACATGGAATGCACACCAATAGTATTGTGCCGTCAATCAAATTGTGAATGGCTTTTGCCATAGGCAGGTTTTTTACCGCAGTTTTTCCTGACCTAGATAAGATCTCTTTAGACGAACTGCGGGCACAAGACTAATGGGGATAAATAAAATTGATGAAAATTTGTTTTACTTTTTTTGAATGAAATAAAAGAAAAATTCGTAAAGAATTTCTGTGTAATAAATTGAGATTATAGATGAGCTATATTATACATATTTTTAAATATAAATTTTGTTAACTCTTAATTGCCTTATCTGTTAAACACCTAACCCTATAGGATACCACACTGGCTAAACAAACTTGGGTGCCTGGCATGTACTCACATATCAAAAAATTTTGATAAATAATAAAAAGAATCAATCTAAGGGACGCTTTTCACAACGGGGCGTCTATTAAAATATTTTCAGGACAAGATCATATGCTTCGTCCTGCAGGGTCCAGAGAAATGTCAGGTATAGTAAAGAGAGAAGCGTATGTGTATAACATATCAATATCACTACAATATTAATGAAATGGAATATTATAAAAAAATCAATATTTGGAAAAATTGAAGCATATCAGCAAAGCCAATACCTTCACAAAGATTAAAACAAATTTTTCTATTACAGGAATTTGTAAGTTAAATATACTGTTATAGACATTACAATAATGACCCGTTTTACATATTTGCAGTGAAATATTTTCCCGAAACTGGTTCAGCTTAGTAGGATCAAGAAAATTCTCTTCTACGTTAATTATCATCAAACCCCATATAAAGAAAGAAAGATAAAATCCTCTAAAAAAATGGATAAACTATCCTGAAGATGTAACATGGGTTACATAACCCATGTTCTACTACAAAAACAATCTAACTGATTGATATGCCTTTTTAAATTTATAAACCATTCATAAAGCGAGGTTAAATGTGTATTAAGACAATCGTACTCCTATTTTCCTACTTTAACTTGATAAAATTATCTGTAACCAAGCATATATCCTTAAGCATGAATAAAACTAATATCCTAGCATGAGTATACCTATTTTTTTTAATGCATGAATATTACGTATAAGTGTTATTTGACTATTTGAAAGCTTCCGGAGCCTATCGTAGCCTATTAAATGTTCTTAATGTGTTACAAACTAAACAAATTTTCAATTTGATGATATGATATCATCTCAATATCAAGTCACACATTAATAGGGTAAAAACTCCTCTCTTGTATGTTCATTTTTAGCTTTTTATATGATTATTATTAGTTAAAGGTAATATTGCTAAGGTTTCCCAAATTATAATAATCAACCCTATCCGTCGTTCCGATAACGAATTTACTTGGAAATGCCTAAATTATTGTTGTTCACGTACATATTTCTTTGTTGGCAATTTTTATATCTATTGTAATACGATTAGTATTTAAAAATTATTGCGGATAAGTAAAGCTTTTTGCTTTTTTTCGCCCTTAACGTGGCCTAAGCATCACTAATTAACACTAACTAGTAAATATCATAGGAAATTACGCATTCCTTCACAAACTCATTTTCAACCAAACATTGTATACACCCCAACAGCTCAAAACTCATATAAACACATATAAATCCATCTCTCACAGGAAAAGCATAAGGTAAACGGTAGCCAAACGGATATTGTTAGCTTAAGCAATTGTCAATTTGTCGAGAGCAGAGACGAACGTCGACGTGTCTATCTTTGTTGACTCTGCCAATTGTTAAACAGTGATGAAATGTTTGCCATAAATTTTGCTTCTCGCTTCGTTCACCGCTAGAAGAGAAGAGATCTTTTGCATTTTGTTTAATCCTTCGAACATTTCAAAATGTTTTATCGCTCGATTTAACGATGATTGATTGGTGTTAGCGTACGTACGGGATTACTTCTTCTTTGTTGTTGTTTGTCAAAGTCGGATTGAATTTATAATTCATTCGTTTGTTTGAGATTTTTTTCCTTGTTTAATCTTTACACCTGACTAGATTTATGTGTGCTGTCAATAATTGTTTAGCGGTTTTTTTAATATAAGAATTTATTGCATGTAAGTAACGTTCAATAAAAGCAAGTGCTAACTAGGTGAAAGTTTCGCTACGATTCATAAGATTGCCATAAATGAAATGCCAGGAAATGAATCATAAGTATTGCTGTATTGCTATTAATGAGGTTTTATAGGGGGATTAAATAGTTTTAATTCATTACATGCATTGATTTGCTGATTTCAATCGACCCACAAAAATTTTAACTTTTGTTTGTTGACGTTGAATTGAGAAAGTACTAAATATAATAATAGTTGTAAAAGCAACCATTTAAAGCATATGAAAGCTTGAAAAGCTGAAAAGTATTTGAAAGCTACTTTATCTGATAAAAGGTTTGTTCAGATTGAAGCCAAACACTTACCCCTCTACTTCAATAAGGGTTTTAGACTTATTAGAAGGTAAATAATATGTGAATACCAGTTTAATAAGACGCACGTATTTTTAGATATGTTTAAACAGTTCGGCAACAAGTATTTGGTATACATGGGTTGCCAAGCACAATTAACAGCGATAGTGAATCATAATTTAACAGTCGCTGCTCAAGTATTATTAGGTCGAACAGAAAGGTACAGCACACGGTAGAGTTGTGTTGGCAATCTATGGAATTGAGTGGCGGTTGATGTCTAGAATCATGTAGTAGTGACGGCGTAGACATGAGACGATTTTCGAATTTTTAAATTCCAAATGCAAGAGCCATCAGAAATTAATGTTGTCATCGTCCAACTAACTTCCGACAGTATCCCTATCTATTCTTCAGCTTGTCAGCCAGCATACATCCAACAGCGGCAATTAAGCAGTAATGGGTGACGATTATTAAATTGCAAACCTTTCAATTTATTATTATATACCTTTTAATAGTTTTTTTTAATTAAAAAAATGTTCTTTGCTTGTTTAGTATTTTTAATGTAATGTGAGTACAACAGGCGTACTTAAAATTTAAAATGCGATTTTCTCGACAACTAGCAGCAAGCGATACCACATGTTGCTAAAGAAAATATTTTCTAAATCATTACATTTACGCTCCATTACGAGGTTTGTAGCTATATTAGTTACACCCTGTATAATTAAAATCTAAAACAATAAAAGCTACGTTTTGTCTGTGAGTGCCTTAACGTTACAATAACTTTGGTAGCATTAACAATTACTTTAATGTTTCTTCGCACTTCATGCTTTCTTCGTTGAGTGGTTATGTCAGCTCTTTCTCTTCATACATCTATTCTTTAATTTATCTTTAACTGTTTGTTAAGACAGTGCCAGTGGCGTAACTACCGCCCCCGCAGACCCTGCGACGCGGGGGAGCGCAATCCTCCAAAGGGCGCTGCTTTCGTAAAATTTTATTTCATTGGGAAAAGAAATTTTAAAACAAGTACTGGAGGTAAAAAACATTTTATGGGGTCTCGTTTACTGTCTCCAGCCTTACTTTGAGGAACTCCATAATCATGAAATATAATATAAATACAAAGATTAGTTAAAGTTTCACAAGTTTTATTAATATCTTAACCTGACAATATTGTTTCGACACTTTGTGTCATTATCAAAGGTAGATAAGATTGATACACAAACACGTTGCTAAGGATAAATACATACAGAAAATAGGTAACTAGATACAATACATAACAAAAACTAAATATCTAACACTTCTAATAAAGGAGAATTACTAAGCTCAGTTTGTTCATTCATTAAAAGTACTGTGCGTTTATGTCTGTATATTTCAAAAGCTTCTAAAATGTCTAATTTGTGTTTGTTGTTGCAAAAATGTAAGAATTTAATGTTGTTTTGAGGTGTCATTGGGTGGTTCTGTTCCAAAATATGTTTGGCATAATTCGATTTTTCTGGATGTTTAAGTCTATAAGAGCGTACGTGTTCTTTGTATCTTATGTCGAAATTTCTAAGTGTTTGGCCAATATAAACCGAGTTACAAAAAGAACAATTCAAACGGTAAATGGATTTCATGATATCTTGTGTTTTGTCTTTAGCATTGAATAAAAATGAAAAGGTAGGTGTTGGTGTTAGTTTTATAGGTTATTTTGTAACTGGTGGTTTTTCTTAGTATAGTTGCAATTTGTTCTGATATCTTGCCAAAGTATGGTATTGATATGTAGTTTGTGTCTTGTATTTGAGTGTCAATTGGAAATATTCTTTTGATAGCTAACCTATAATCTTTTTGTTGAATTAAAGTGTCAATCATGTTATGGTTATAATGGTTTGCATATGCTAATTGTTTGATGATTGAAATTTCTTTATCAAAATGTGATCGTTTCATTGGAGTAGTTAAAGCTCGGTGTACTAAAGATCTATAAGCCGCTAGTTTATGCATTTTATGATGACATGAATCGTTAGGAATAGTGACGTCTGTGCTTGTGGGTTTTCTGTATATGGAAAAATCAAATTCATTCTCTGTATTAATTGTAATAGTTAAATCCAAAAAATTAATAGCTCTATTTTGTTCTGTTTCTAGTGTAAACGTGATGTTTGTGTGAAGACTGTTAATAAGAATTAAAAACTCATTGATAACCTCAAAAGAACTGTCAAAACAAGCTAAAATGTTATCAACGTAACGAAACCAAAAAATAATGTGTTTAGAAAGATCTAATTCAAATATTCGATCTTCCAAATTATCCATAAATATGTTAGCTAATAGAGGACTTAGAGAATTACCCATAGGTAAACCATCTTTCTGTAAATAAATTATATTATTAAAAGTGAAATAATTTTGACTGATACAAAGATCAAATAATTGAATTAACTTTAATCTTTTTTACTAATTCTACATTACTATTAACTAGGAAATTATCTAACAAAGGAATACAGTCTTGTGGTGGAATCTTTGAAAACATGTTACAAATGTCAAAGCTTACAAGTTTTGAATGTTTTGGAAGATGTATGTTCTGTAGTTTTTCTACTAATTCTAATGAATTTTTGACAGAGTATTTCGATTTGTATCCTATGATGTTAATAATATGGTTGAGTTTCTTGGACAGTACCTTTAATGAATGAACAAACTGAGCTTAGTAATTCTCCTTTATTAGAAGTGTTAGATATTTAGTTTTTGCTATGTATTGTATCCAGTTACCTATTTTCTGTATGTATTTATCCTTAGCAACGTGTTTGTTTATCAATCTTATCTACCTTTGATAATGACACAAAGTGTCGAAACAATATTGTCAGGTTAAGATATTAATAAAACTTGTGAAACTTTAACTAATCTTTGTATTTATATTATATTTCATTTTATGGGGTATTCTTCGGTACTGAATTAAAATAATTATTGAATATTTTATTTTAACAAAAGGTGAGAAAAAAGCTACCTACGTTCCTACGTATAATTGTATACAGGGTGGTTAATTTCTCATTGTCTAGGTCAGTGATGGCGAACCTTTTTGAGAAGTGGGTCAAATTTTGTTCATTATTTTTTTAATACTAGCCCGTGGGTCACTAAGTTAGTGGCGTCACTTGGAGGGGGGAGGTAAAAAGGGTACCAATAATTTGGAAATACCGAAAATTTGCTAACAGAAAAACTTGACAGTTGACCTTTTTTTTTTGTTCTCACTTGTAAAATCCTCTAAAACGGTTTACGTTTCCTTTTCTTTTACAACATTTACTTTTGCAAGTGAAGAGCAAAATTCGACATTAGATATTTATACTTTAATTTTTTAATATTTTCGATTGTCTGTTCTCACTTTTATGATATAAAAAATAAATTGATAAAAATCAACGCGTGGGTCATTTAAAGGCCCTCGTGGGTCAGTGTTTGACCCGCGGGTCATAGGTTCGCCACCACTGGTCTAGGTAATATCTGCTGAAATATTAAAGGTAGAGGAAAAAGTTAAATGGTAGATTTGTTTAGCATAACCTGATCTATAAAATAGTGAAAAACATTTTTTCATGACCACCTTATGTTAAATATCTTCAAATTGTTTTACAAAAATATCTTTAATTTTTTAAGTGGAACGTTCTGTAAATTTTTGCAGAATGAAGTTTCTCTAAATAAATTTCTCTTTACCATGATATATCACAAGTGGCTTTTTGATTTTAAATTATGTACACCGTGCATTGATGCATTTTCAATACGTTATACTGTCCAAAATGTAAGAGAAAATGATACGAATTCGATTTTTACAGAAATGGAATTTTTAACAAGCTTAATTCGCTTTATTGGGACAATGAGAACCCTTGCAAAATTGTTGAAACTTGTGCGCAAGTATGCTTTTCAATTAATATATGGATAGGGATACTTGGTAACAAAACCTTAGGGCCTCATTTTCACGATGGACTGTCACTTAGGGCAGAATTCATTATTATTGCAAAATATCAATCTTATACGACAAAACTTGTGGTTTCAACACGACGGAGGTCCACCTCGTCATGGCGCTGCATTAACAAATTTTTTAAAGATTTAAATAATGAATTTGGTCAAAATGGATCGGTAACAGAGGACCCGTTTTGTGACCTAAGTCACCTGACATCTATTCTTGATTTCTTCGTATGGGGTAGAGTTTGATATTTTTCCAGAAAATAAGTTGACCATGAAAAAAATGTTCGCAATTTTATAGATTAGGTTATCTAAACATCTAAACAGGTTTCTAAAATATCTAAAGAGGTCTCTCATTTAACTTTTTCCTCGACCTTGACTATTTCAGCAGATATTTTGAGGTTAAGTAGGTGGAAGAGCAGAAACAGAAATACATCTGATTCTGAACTTCGCCTCGTGATGGCAATTATTTAGATATTATAAGTATAACAGAACAATGTATTTCTTTTGGGAAAAAAATAAAGACCGTTATTATTATTATTATTATTATTATTATTATTATTATATAACCTAGAAAATGAAAAATTAGCTACCCATTATATGAGGGGCGCAAATGCAAGTTTCGCAGGGGCGCGCAATCTCACGTTGTTACGCCACTGGACAGTGCTGTCTGACAGAGTAACGTATGTGCAGTTAGTTATGCCAAGAGTACCCCCACTTGCAATCAATTTTCAGTTTCATTTCAAAATAACTTTAACGGATATCCAAAAAGCTTCAAATCCGACAAAGTCGTATCAGATCCGAATCCTTATCCTAAAGCAATCGAAATATACAAATCTGCATTTTATATTGCTATACGATATCGAATTTCATCCGAGATCAGAATTTTTATCCTACATCCGAATTTTATCCGATATCCGATTTTTATTCGATATACGAATTCTTATCCGACATCCAAGTTTTATCCGATATCCGAATTTTTATTAGACATTCGGATTTTACCCAATATCTGAATTTTGTTCGATATTCATTTTTTATCCGATATCCGGATTTTTGTCCAATATCCGAGTTTTATCCGACATCTAAGTGTTATTCGATATCCAAACTTTTATACGACATTCAGATTTTATCCGATATCCGATTGTTATTCGATATCCATTTTTATATCCGATACCCAGATTTTTGTCCAATATCGGAATTTTATCCGACATGTAAGAGTTATTCGATATCCGAATTTTTAAACGACATTCGGATTTTTTCCGATTTTTATTCTATATCCTTTTTTATATCCGATATCCAGATTTTTGTCCAATATCCGAATTTTATCCGACATCTAAGTGCTATTCGATATCCGAATTTTTAAACGACATTCGGATTTTATCCGATTATTATTCTATATCAATTTTTATATCCGATATCCAGATTTTTGTCCAATATCCGAATTTTATCCAACATCTAAGTGCTATTCGATATCTAAATATTGTCAATATTCATTTTTTACGTCCCCGACGCCTTCGGCGACGTGGTCGCGGAAGACCGCGATTGGTGCCCATTAGTATTTTTACCAATAATCACTTTGTATTTTGTTTCCGATTTCCTGTCTGTCTGTCATGTTGCCTTTAGTACGTCGAGTCAGAGTCGAGATAGAACAAAGAGCCACCTATTAAAAAATAAATAATTACGGTTGAATACAAGCCATGAAGATTAGTAAAATACTATATACAATGAGTTGCAGTAATTATACGAGGGACATTCATAAATTTCAAAGGTTATCGATACAATTTATATTACAACGTGTCTGTCTCAAATGCTTTCTGGATTCTTCGAAACCTTCACTCCTTATAATAACAACCAGATATCAAAATTCAATTTCCAGGGTTACAGAAAATCCAACAAAACCTCCAAGAGAAACCTATGTGTGTGTCGTTGTTGGAAATATCATCGAGTTAAATAGAAATTTGATTGATTCGTTAGACGCCTCGTTTTCTACCTTCGTTTCGTTTTGTCGCCCTCCACCATATAACACGCCAGCTTAATCAACCGGAAAAACTGATAGCGTCATCGTGCAGAAAAATCATTAGGCAGGATTGATTGATATTGCAGTAATGCTACTGCTGCTGCTGGTAAGGTTGAGCGTGTTCAGAGCACACCGTAAAATATGATTGTTAACCTGTAGCAAGTGCATTTCATTGTTATCAATATCTTCTAAATGTATTAATAATAATCGCTACCTTACTGGTGGAGAACGCAGGAGCAATAAAACAAGCGACGACCGACGACAACAACGTGGTTTACAAGGTTCCATTAACCTTTCACCTTCTTATACTGGTTAGTAGAGGTTATTTTTGTTGATCTTTTTATTATAAACGTGTCGCCTGCTTTATTATTTATTATTAGTACTATTATTATTATTATTATTTAACTTAGTACTGTTGGTGCATGTATACATTCTACAGGTGTCTTTTGTTCAATTGCTTTTATGGTACCTTTGAATAAAGTTTATGGAATAAAACGTACATATACATGGCTGCACGATTTCAATAATGCCAACCAACAGCGAACGTCGCTTTAAATGACATTCCCGGACATTTTGTTTTATTTCCAATTTTATTTTCACACGTATCAACTGTAAAGCTTACATTCAGTTACATGTTTGAGGTTATGTATTTTCAGATGAAAAGGTGACTATTAATGATTAGTGTGTCACTTTTATGAGCGTGCTTTTATAGAAACGTTCATCATTAAATTATTTTTTACGCGAATGCACTATCACACACTGAAGTAATATCTCAACTGTAAATAGAAAAGATAAAATCCGGGCTGAAAATAGCTAAAACAGATTACAAAAGGATAAAATTTTTCACCATAATGAAAGCGCATACATTATGCTTGGTATTTGTATTAGGCATTCCTGAGAGACTTTTACGAATTGAGATTCTATTTCAGTTGGACATTACTTTATTGTATGACTGTACTTATGTATGGGTGGTTGGTCGAGTGGTGAAAAATAAATTTTTGTTTCGTTTTGGAATCTTTTACAAGATATTAGAATTCTTGGGAGTAAAACTGTGAGTCATTATGTCTTCAGTATAGTATGTGGTTATTCCAAGTACTCGATCTCTGTATTGTTTATATTTTTTCCATTCATTTTGAAATTTGTATTACTAACTATATTTTGACGCAAAAATAATATTTTAACAAATTGTTCTTCTGAAAGTAATAATAATCAACCATTTCACCACAACTTACCGATTTAAAGTGTGTCAGATTTACGTGTAACGCAGACAGACTTACCTGAAAAACAAAAAAGAAAAATGTATTAGAAATTTATTAATGTTTATAGTTATTTGTATAATACAAGCTTAAAATGTTATAATAATGGAGAAAGATAAATAAAGTCTGCTTTCGAAATACCAACGGGCCCAAATATAGCTGCGAAGTATATTAGAAAAAAGATTATTCTAGTAAGTAAAATAGTATCTTTCAAAGATTGCTCCTTTTGTTTTCCCACTGCTTAGTTTTGTAATCCTAATTAGTTAAAAGACCTTGAATGTAGTACATAATGGAATGTAGAAAACATCTAGATAGTACTGACATAAACTGTAAAAAGGATAAACGCTAAGTAAAACGTACATTTTACTGACTTTCAGCGTTCGTAGAATGTAAATGTATATGGTATATAATCGGCTGTTTAATGTATAGAATTAATATACAGGAATGTAGAAGTTATAATAAAAAATAAATTAAACAAGCAACATGTTAAATAGAATATACAAAAAGAACTAAAAGCTTAGAATAATTTAATTTTTTTCAAAGGTGCTGCTTTTGTAAACACCCTGTATAATCAGAAATACACATAAAACAAAACGATTAATAAAATTAACACATTATTCTACAAAAACAGTCAAATCGAAAAAATTTTGTAATTTAGTTTTAGTAGAATTTGGCATGTGGTGTAATAACACTAAAAAGTGTGTTAATTGTATAGTTCGCTGAATATTAAGGAGAATGTAAAGCAAGCATTTGACAGATTGTAGAATAAATTCAAAGCACAACATTCATACAACGTACAATGTGAGTGGTGTAGACTGTAGTATAACGTACAGTTAATGGAAGTGTTAAGAGGTGAAAGAATGTAGAATCAAATCTATGATACATAGAATGAATTATGTGGAATGATACACAGGCTGTTACACAGGCAGTTACACAGAACATTATAGCATGTGTGTCAATCAGAATGAAGATATTCACCTAGATTGTAGAATACGCATGCAGGCAGAATGTAGACTGCGAATATTAAAATTTAGAAAATCGTAAAATTACCCCTGGAATGTAAAATTTGAGATCATGGACAACGTGCAGGATTCTGGATGTACAAAATATAGAATGAGTATCGGAATTTATAACGTAACTATTGCAGACCGTATAATGCAGAATGTACACATCATAGAGTCTAGGCCGAATAATCTAGAAAATATATTATATATGTAAAGAGAATAATGTGTAAGAATTTAAACAGTATAGCTAATGCAGCAATGTTGACCGAATTAAAGAAGAATATATGATTAGAATGTACGTAGATATTCATTAAAATGATGCATAATGTAAAATATAACATGCACATAAAAGCACATTAGATAAGACGTATAATGGAAATAGCATATATATAGGAAATGAACAGATATATGATATAATGGATGCGAGACGAATGTAGGATGCACATGCTAGAATGTAGAGTCTAGATTGTAGAATTTGAAGATGGAATGTAGCTAAAACAAGATGTATCTACAAGACTGATGTATCTATTATAGAAGCTGCATGTATGATGTAAGAGCTGAAAAATTTAGACCATAGAATGTAGAAATCTAAAATACAAAATATAGGAGGCACAACGCAGAATGTGCAAAATTCAATGTACGAAATAGGTTGTACAATCCCTATACAACTCAAAATTTATAAAAAAGCATAAAATCTCATAAATGCGAATTCATGCTCCAGCTTTGATAATATAACTGTGACTTTGATAATTGTTACAGCGACAAGAATAGGAAACCAGCTCGTGAATATATAATATGGTAAGTATACAAGAATAATGTAAATAATGTGATAGACATATTACTAAAATGATTAAATTAATTAAACATGTAGAATGTAATCTTCGTGTAGAATCTGGGACGCAGTAAAGATGAAGTAAAATCTTGAATATGGAATGTAGAAAGGAAACAACAGATGTATTAGATCTAAGGTTAAATGTCGAAAATTTAGACTCCATAATGAACTATTAGTTTCGGATATTTATGAGACGGTTGGAGAATGGTATATTCTCCAATGGAATAATTGCATAAGTCTAGATTCCAAACTTAAGTTGTTCTGCAAAGAAAAATGTTCAATTTCCAAATTAGTTCTAATTATAGAATATAAAATATTTAGTAACTATTTATATTTAAACTGTATGATGTACAACCCAGAAAATGATCGCAATTATGGAATGTATCGAATGAATATAATGCATAGAATGCGTAGAATGCCTAGAATGTATAGAATTACTAGAATGTATAGAATTATAGAATGTATAGAACATATAGAAAGTATAGAACATATAGAACGTATAGAATGTATACAATGCATAGAATCCATAGAATTATAAAAAGCATAGAATTATAGAATGCATAGAATTATAGAATTAATAGAATGCGTAGAATGTATAGCATGCGTAGAATGTATAGAATGTATTGATATTACCCGTTGCCAGGTAAACCAATCCCCAGAAGTTATGAAGCTTGTGCGGGGGGAATGGCGATTATGACTACTACTCTGTCCCAAATGCGGCTGTAGCCGACTGAACAGGTGATATAGCACAATGGATAGAATGCCTAGAATGCATATAATGTATAGAATAATTACATAAGTCTAAATGCCAAACTTAAGTAGATGTGTGCGTAGAATGTACAGTATGTAGAGAATGTATAATATAATAATAATAATAACAATAACTACTACAACCCATAACCTAAATCAAGGCCCCAGAAGCTATAAGCTTGTGCGGGAGGGAGGGGGCGATTATTATTATTATGTAGGCCCAATGTGCGGCTGCAGCCGACTTACAGATGGAACAGCGCAAATCCCACATTTGTGTCACAGCTAAGGAAAACTGCAGAAAACCTTAACCAGATCTGCCGGCGCCGGGAGTCGATCGCGGGCCGCTTGGGTGAAAGTCCAGCACGCCAGACATTACACTACCAAGGCTGTTATAGAATGTTAAATTATAGAATTATAGTATAGAATGTATAGAACGTATAGAACGTATACAACATATACAACGTACAGAACGTACAGAATGTACAGAATGTGCAGAATGTACAGAATATACAGAATTTATTAAATAAATAGAATTCTTAGAATACATCGAATCCATAGAATGTATGTAAATGTATAATAATAATAAATTGATATTACCCGTTGCCAGGTAAGTCAATCCCCAGAAGCTATGAAGCTAGTGCGGGGGGAGTGGCGATTATGAGTATTACTCAGTCCCAAGTACGGCTATAGCCGACTGAACAGGTGATATAGCACAATGGGTAGAATGCATATAATGTATAGAATAATTACATAAGTCTAAATGCCAAACTTAAGTAGATGTACAACCCATAAAATTATCGCAATTATAGAATGCGTAGAATGTATAGTATGTATAGAATGCATACAATGCATAGAATCCATAGAATTATAGGAAGGCGTAGAATCCATAGAATGTATAGAATGAATAGAATGCATATAATGCATCAAATCTAAAGAATGTATAAAATGTATACAAAGTATAATAATAATAATTGCCACTATCCGTTGCCTGAGGAACCAGGCCCCAGAAGTTATGAAGCTTGTGTGGGAGAGAGGGGCGATTCTTACTATTACTATTACGATTACTATTACGCAGGCCCAACGTGCGGCTGTAGACGACTTACAGATAATATAGCACAAATCCCACATTTGTGTTGCTAAGGAAAACTGTAGAAAATCTTAAGCTAGTCTACCAAGGCTATTTGTATAGAATATATAGAATGTATAAAATTACAGAATTCATAGAATGTACAGAAAGTAATAATACAAAACAATACGTACATGATGATGGAAATGTAAAGCGTGCACTATATACAATTAGCAAGCTGAATGTAGCATGTAAGATTGCAAATGCAGTCTAGAATGTATAAATATACATACAATAGAATGCAGGATTTTAGATGCAAAATATACAAAATAGTTTTAAAATGATACGATAGTAAATACCTAGGCATTTTAAGGAGAGTGATCTACATTATATTGTAGAATCTAGTACAGATGTAGAGTATATAAGATAGAATTTCACATTCAAGATATGACATTAATGTCTAACGTTTAAAATTTAAAGACTTTTAGATCAGATGTTTAAGCTGCAGAACGTCAACAAATGTTTAAAGTAGGCATGAAACGAGAAATCTCGATGTAAGGTGTACATTTTCCAATAAATATGCAACCTGTAGAATCAAACTTGCTTACATTCCAATAATTGGATGGTCTATCGGGCGATTCTGTTGGCGACAAACAAGAAAATATAAAAATGAGTTTGATAGGATAAGGATTGTAGGAGATTACCAGGTCCTGTACAACATACGAGTACAACGAGAAGAAATTTAAGAATATTTAACAATTATTTTATTTATATTAATTCACAGGGTGTTTAAAAACTATTAATTTTCAATAATTTTACTAGAATTAATATAGAAAAGGTGTATATTTATATATATAGTGGAACTAGAAAGGTCGCGGTATGATTCAGTATAATACCCAATTTCCACAAAAGAAATGTTTTGTCACTATATTTTTATTTTTAGTAAAAAACTGTACAACCATAAGGAAAAGATAACAATATTGATGAAAGATACCGGTCGCACCATGTGACAATTTCTCTAAATATACAAAATACTTTTCGGAATCAACTTAATTGGAAGATTAAAGTAACTGCGCTACCGCCGCCGCCACCACATCAAGAATTTTCCTTCTCTTCTTTCCTAAATATCACACTCACACACCATTAAACATTCAGACACAAGAGAAAAACCAGTACTCTAACTCTAATAATAATAATAATAATACGCCCCCTTCTTTCATCCTTCTCCTTGCACCCGTAGTAGTAGTGGTACTAAGGCACTTCGTGCGGAAAAATCCCTCACTTAAATGGAATAAAATGATGGTTTTATCAAGAATTGTTATCCCTCTACGGCGGCGGTGCTGCCGACTGTTCGTCGGGAGAGATGCGGGCGGAGCTGCGGTTTGACTTCCGTCAACTACTAACAATGTTAGATAAACAATGATGCCCTTTCTAGATGGATTTGTGCTCTTCAATCATGTCCCCCCTTAATCTTGTACGTTGGTAAATCACGATGACATTCATTTTGTATAATTTTGGGAGCCGGGGGAGTGGTTGACTGAAATAAAGACTCGTTCGAGTTTTTCCTCATTCTGCTCCTCCCTTTAACGAAGAAGTAAAAAATTACTACGCATCATCACAATAGAATGTAATTTTTGTAAATGACGTTTTGGGAAATTCCATTAGGTATTCCTTTGTTTGTTTTAGTATATGTTAAAGTGATAATTTTGGACTTGAGATAATAATTTGTGGGTATACACTTTTTATGTAATTTTATATATTTAAAAAATAAAAGAAAAAATGAAAGTAAGCAAGCAAGCATCAGGAGTGAGTGAGTTGTGTGGCATGCACTGAGGGTTATCAAGCAGACTAGACCAAGGGGAGCTAACGTATGATTAGAATGCAGAGGCACGGCCCTGCTATAAAGCAGTGATATCGTGGCTATGACCCCATATCTGCTACGTGCTCCCCCTTCTTTATGTTACATGGAACATAACCAACTTCAAGGAACCTTAAGAAAATAATTATTATATTTAATAAACAACGCTTACGAAGAAATTGGTCGTAATACTTATGACCGATAGTGTACATTTTTAATTATTCTGATATTTTTAGGACTAAGATCGAAGTTTTCTCCTCTGCCTATTCATATTATGACTTTTTTATAACTGCGGGTTATTATTATTATTATGGAGTCAGCGCATAGTAATAAGAAAAACCAGGGGAGATTAGAAGGAAAATGAATCCTTCGTTAGGTACTATATTCCGGTATATTTTAGTATACCTCAGAGTGACATCGACGAGTCTTGCAATTAAACTGATTAAAATGCCCTTCTTTCCTTTTAAGGTTTTATAATCATTGTATTCGACGATAAAGAGTTTAATAATATAACTCGAGGCCTCCACCACCACCACCATCTTAAATATTATGGAAACATTAATGTATTCGCCCGTTTCCGTTTTTAGAGCTTTTCAGAAATGAAAGGTCGGTAATTCGGAACGAATTTAATAAAAGATCAAAAGCTCTTTTATGGAGAGCGAACAGTTCGAGAAATGGAAACAAAAAGGTTAATATTTCGAATTCAGAACCGACTATACTTATTTTAGATATTAATAACAATAAAGTTGAAACTGGCTGTCTTTTTCTTATGAGTATTTCTGAGTATTTCTTATAATTTGTGTGAATGTAAATTCGGGACGTTTTTCTTTAATAATAATTGTTGTATTGGTAGTATAAAGATGAAATTACATTCTGTATAATCAAGATTTATTGATTAATTCCAGGCTTTTTTTAGTTTACAAATTGACTATAGTTTACAGAATGTAGAATGCAAACCGCAGAATGTAAAATAGAAAAATAGATCTAACTAGTAAAAGAGTAGTAAAATAGATCTAGACCGAACGTAGAATTTATAATCTGCAAATAAAAAAATGAAATGTATATTGTACATGACCATGTATTATATTGTACTTCTAAAGAGCGACATTTATAAAACGTAGGATGGCTAAATCTTAAATGAATAAATCAGATTAAAACATATAACGGTGCAGAGGATGTAGTATCCAAACTCCAGAATGTAAAGAAAGAACATAGAATATGTAAAAAAGAACAAAATGAGGAATGTTGAATGTATACAAACAAACGAAAGTTGATGGCACATCAAGAGAATGTAGAATCTATAATACGCATTAGAATGCACAATATAGAATTATCAACATAGAACGGACACATCCTATATAGAATGTAAAATGTATAATCTAGAATGAGAAAAAATATAGAAGATGAGCCTTAACACTTGTAGAATCTAGGATGAGTAATTCTTAAAATGCATAAAGTATATCATATCTAACAATGTTTGTATAATTGAGATTGTAGGGAATGTAGAATCCAAAGTCTAGAATGTAAAGAATATCAAATATGTAAAAAAGGGAAAGTGAGTATAACATGTAGAAAATTAGAATGTATGTGTGCTCTTAAATGTAAAAAATGTGAAATATAACAGCAAGTAAGGTGTGTGTAATTAAGACTGTAGAGAATATAGAATCCATGTAAAGAATGTAGAATATGTAAAATTAAGAATGGAGAATGCAACACATCAATAATGTAGAATGTGTAATCAAGCAAAATTAGATTGTACCGCATGTAGAAAAGAGAAAGTACAATCTGTAATACACAGACAGAATGTAGAATGTATACTGTACGAATGTTCAAGTCGTAGAACGTAAAATGTATATAATTTAGAATACAAAAGAATCTAAAAGGTAAACAGTAAACTTATAAATAACTAAATCTTAAACGTCGAGAATGTAGAAAATGGAATCTAGCAAAGGAATTGAAAATCCAGAATATAAGAATCTGAATTAAGAATTCAAAATGAAACAAAAATAAATCCAAAACTTTAAATAAATTAGTGGAAATGGACACATCGCGTATGCAATACAGAACGCGAAAACCAATTTCGCGACAGTTACCCTTAGTAACGGCCGTTAAACTAAAAGTCATGTCAACTCTCAAGTGTCTTTTAGGTTAAGTTGTCAAAAATATAAGAAACGTAGGTCAGTGTTTTCATGTATTTGTAATATTTTACAATTTTACGTGGTGATAATTTTTGTAATTTCTACGTACTTATGGTAACTAATGGGGAAATTCCATATACACCGCGAAGAACATACTAGAACATTCGAGATATATATGACACACGGGTGGCGATTAGACGAGCTACAATAGTAGAAGATTCCCGGCCCATCTACGATGTTCGAGATATATGACTCATCAGCTGACGGCTAGTCGAGGTAATACACGAGTATGTTCGAACGTCTTCTAGAACTGTGAAATATAATATAAATACAAAGATTAATTAAAGTTTCACAACTTGTGAAACTTTAATTAATCTTTGTATTTATATTATATTTCATGATTATGGAGTTCCACAAAGTAAGGCTGGAGACAGTAAATGTCTTCTAGAACGTTTACATGGGGGATATAAATTGACCGTCGCGCACAGAAGGCAATTCAATTAGTGTTCAGCCGGTGAATTGAAATGTGCTTTGTGTAATTAGTAATATTGGTGAATAAATAAATGTTTAAATAAATGTTGTAATCATAAATAAATAGTCCTTATATAATCTACTTTAAGTTTGAGAATATCTAGCATTTAAGTTTATTAACAGTTTATAATTATCGTGTTAAATAATTAGTTAAGATTGAATTAGTGTATGTAAATTATATTTCTCTTATTAAAAGACGATTAAGCAGCATTTTTGTTATTAATTTAAAAAGAACGTTACATTAAGATAAATAAATATTCGTATAGAAAACTCCAGATAAGCCAATATTAAGAATTTACATTTACTTCTAAAATTTTATAAGGGTAACCAACTTAAAACAATTTGACAGTTACTGTCTAAAGTGAACGCACTATACAATGAATGAAACTGTCGTTTTTTTTAAAGCATTGGAATTTGCAATTACACAGTTTTTACGGTTGCACAAAAATGCTGCGAACTTCTTTGGCGTCCTCGAGATTGTGTGCCTCGGCCGCAAGCAGCCTCGGTGACAATTGTTCTCTCGATTCATTAAAAAAAGATTTCGCGACCTTGATATACAAATAATTATTTTATTGCTTATATTTAAAAGTATGCAGGCTTTTTACAGTAAGGAATGTTAATTGTTAATTTCTGAAATTATTTAACCCACTTAAATAAAAAATAATTATAATAAGTAAGTTTATTAAATAAGTTTTCCTAAGAAAATCTTTAGTAATTCAAATTGTTAAACATTTTTGAGCAATTTTATTATTTTTTTTAGTTTTACCTGTCCTATTATTATTTAATATTGCTTAGATTAATTAATATGCCTTAGAATTAAAAATAATGATTTAATTAAATAGACCAATTGGTAAATATTAAAATATCCAAACAATTAATCAGCAATTTCTAAATTGTATTTTTCAATATGTGTATTTTAAATTTGTCCTTTCTTTTTCTTCTTCTAAATATAATTTTATTATTTAATAAATTTCTTTTAGATATAATAAATACAAATAAATAAATAAATTATTTTAAATAATTAATTAATTCTTAAATTTCAAGATTCAACTTAATAAATATTTATAAAATAATTTAATGTTTTAGTATTAATTATAATTCATTTTTTTAACTGACCAATCGACAGGGTTTGCACCTATTAAAGACTTGCCCATATTTTTTAAAATATTAATATTATTTAAAGTACTACGTGGACGTCTTTCAATCTTTTATTTCGTTCGTTTCTTTGTATTTTAGATTTGATTAGTTATTTAGTTGTATAATTTTATATGATCATTTTTGTAAAAATAATCATACTGAAGAAAATTTAACATAAAATTAAAGCTAAAACTTCTAATTTTTTACAATTCTTAATTAGTAAATTTGTTTTCTAATTTAATTCCAATTCTTTAAATTTATTATTTCTGATTTTAAAATATTCCAATAATTCTATAATTGTCAAATCTAATCTGAATAAAAATTCATCCTAATTAATTTCCCTCGTTTACTTCAAAAAATTCAGATGAATACATTTGTATTTAATTTTTACTGAAGGTTATTTATATATAATTTTGTATACTATTAATTGAAAATCTTGTTTTTTAAATTAAATTAGTTTCCTTAAAATTAAAAAAATGAATTAATAAATAGAAGTTTTATTATTGATTATTTCTAGTATTATTTATTTAAAATATTATTTAAGATTGAAACTAATCTGATGTTAAACAAAAAAATAAAAATATTATTATTTTTAAATTAAATATAATAGGTTTTCTATGTTGATGTTTATTTAATCTAAATATAATTTAATTTAACATTTAAATTTAATATTTTTGTATTTTAAACGTTTCAAGAGAAACTAGTTTTAATATAGATATTTTCTTTAAAAAAAAAGTTATTTTTAGATAATTTGAACTTGGAAATTGAACTTTTTAAGTAACAATATTCAAACGCTCGTTACTATTGTTTAAACCTACAAGCTCAACAAAGAAATAACATAAAAACAGGGAAAAAAAGTTATGTTTAACAAATCTAATCATTCGAAGAAAAAACCTGTTGCATTTCCTGCGATAACATTAATATGTTTATCATCATCCATTGTTGTATTATTACTATTACTATCATTATATGCTCCACTTCCTGTGCGTTTACACTTTCATTACTGCTATTAATAAACAAAAACAGCAAAGTTTTTCCTTTAGTTTTTTAAACATCTCCCCAGCAACAACTATAAGCGATAAAAAAAAGCTGTTAAAACAATTTGTAAAATAATAATTCCGAGAGTGAGAAAAAGAACACGCATTAAAGGCAATTTAACATTTCCCGGTTTTATAAATAGCATAATTGCATATTATTATCTAACAACAACTTAGTCGAATGTGTTTTTTCACTTTAATAAAAAGGCCATTTAACTGGATAAATGGACATGTTAACCCTAATTTATAATCTCCCTGTTTTAAATTTTTAATCAGCTTGCTACATATACTAGTATAAAACTGAAGCCAACGAACGAAAGCAGCAGAACCGGCCGCACAGTGGGCAAATCCACTGGGAGTTGTATTTCCTTTGGTTAGATATTTTAATAAAACAGGGAGCATTATTTACTGGATAAGATTAAAACACGGCAAGCAGAGATTATGATGAAATCTGTAATATCGGATTATATCAAGTTTTTTGAGTATACAGTTGGAAACTGACTTGAGTCTAAATGTGCTAAATGCTTAACTTTTGGCCACTCAATCATATAATGTACTGAATCTAAATAACTAACTTAAGTAATAAATTGTTAAATTGAAATGTGATATATCAAACTAAAAACTGAATTCCACAAGTAATAACTTTTTAATTTTTTTCCGAAATTATTTAAAAAATCAACAACTAATACTAACTTGTCTGTTGAATAAATTCCCGTTTTAAACTTAAATTTAAATTTTAAACCCAACACGTTTTTTCTAATTCTATCCAACTTTAAAAGCGATTTCAAAAGAAAAACTGAATTTTCATTTCCTCGCAAAGCGCACCCTAGGGAGTCTGAGGGGAAAGTGTGTCTAGCAGGATTCCGTTCACCTATGAATTTACAAGGCTTTCCTCTTGCTGTGCAAGCTCGCGAGAGTAGAGGAAGATCATGCACTTTTTTTTATTATAAAACTCTCGTATACTACAACAAGCAGCGCTGATGGTATAGCGTCTTCTCTTCATTAAAAATTCCTTAAATGAAAAATTAATTAATATCCGTCTGGGCTGTAACATTTTCACCCTGGCTTTAATTAAGTATAAGGACATAAAGGTATTTTATACACAACCCTCTACTGCTGCACTATTAAGGCTTTTTTCCTTTCATTTATAATTTACTTATATTTCAGCAAATCAATGAAAGTGAGGTTATGAAGGAAAGAATTTCCAAGGGGTTGATTTTAACTCGTTTCTTTATTATGTTAATAAGCTCCAAGGGAGTGTAGTAATTAAGATTTTTATTAGACAAATGGGTTAAAAGTTTTATATATAGCAGGATGTTAAAATGCATGAACAAGGAAAAAGTGATAGCCTTGACATTTTTATTTAGTATGTTGTCGCAGTTTGAATTTGATGTATTTATTTAGTAGAGAACGAACTCGTCAGGGTCGGATTCATTTTTTTAACAGTATTTATGCTGATTTTTGTAGACTTTTGCGTTCTGACGGCTGAAACAATCAAGAGTGAAGAATTCGGAAGGATCGTAATAGTTTAATTGAAAGCAGCCTCCATGTGTACAGACCCTGTACAACTATATGTACTATTACCATTTGCACACATGCATAAATCTGTTTCGTCCTGTCATTCACTGTGATAACCACGTTCATTACGATATTATCGTCTCTTATCAAATGCATACATGTATTGCATTTTGTGATCTTTAGTGGCCTCTCATAATTCATTTTTAATTCATCATCCCAATATTCAATGGTATAGTTAACGTTTAGATTGTTAACCGTATCGGTAGAATCAATTTTAAACACTACTGAAATTTGTATAGGACCTTTTTTATGAAATTTAATCACGATTAGTCACACTCGCTAACAATATAAACAAATACACATGCCTTTTTCACATTTACTATTAACCTCTTAATAGCTATAATTATAAATATTTATTTTAATCTTGCTTCGAGAATGACAAATATATTGCGTCTCATGTGACCTTGAGATCAAATTGAAATCTTGCTAACTAAATATTTTAAAATCTATGCTACAGTTTGTGACCCCTACTGACCTTCCATAACAAAATTAAATTAACAACATAATAACTATTATTAATTTTAATATTTATCATAGAATCAATAGAGGTCAACAGGTGGAGAGTTCCAAAGGTCGAGAGCTGGAGAGATCCAGAGGTGGATAGGTCGAGAGTTGGAGAGGTCGGGAGCTGGAGATGTCGAGAATTGGAGAAGAGGAGAGGTCGAGAATGCAAAAATTGAAGAGGTGCAGGAGTCGAGAGGTCGAAGGTACATTTCTGAAGAATATGCAGTCATTTTAATCAGCTGCTAGTTCAATGTAGTAGAGAGGTCGAGAAGTACACAGGTCAAGAAGTGAAGAGGTTAAAAGGTAGAGAGATCGAGAGGTTGGGAGGTGGAGAATTCTGGTCGAGGTCGAGAGTGCAAAAAATAGAGAGGTCGAGGGGTGGAGAGGTGAAGAGGTCGAGAAGTAAAGAGGTAGAGAGGTCAAAAGGTCGAAAGCTAGAAAGGTCGATAGGTGGATAGATCGAGAGGTGGAGAAGTCGAGAGGCCGAGAATTGGAGAGGTGGAAGAGTCGAGAGGCGGAAATAGAGTTCTGAAGAATATGCAGTCATTTTAATCGATAAGAGATTTACTTTTCGCACTGTATCTACAGAAAAAATACCTAATATTTCCATCATGGATACTAATATAATTATGTTATATGGAAGTTATATATTTTTAATTTAATGGAGTACCAATCGAACTAAAAATCCGTATTTTTATTTGACAGTTGTCAATAAGTTTCATTAATCGGATCAATCAGAAATAGCCTGCAACTCAACCCTTTCCATCAAAAGGTAGAGAAGTGGTATAATGGAGATGTCGAGAGTTAGACAGGTCGAGAGGTAGATAGGTCAAGAGGTAGAAAGGTCAAGAAGTAGAAAGGTCGAGAGTTGTAGAGGTCATGAGGTAGAGTTCGAGAGATGGAAAAGTCGCGAGGTTGTGAGTTCGAGAGGTGGAGAGATGGAGAGGTCAAGAGCATATCGTTTGTAACCTTTCTGTATTAAAATCATAATTATCTAAAAAAGTATATCTGCTGACAGTTATACAAATATATTACGTCCAATTTGGAGGTTAAAATCAATTTCTCTTAACATATGCTTTATACAGATTCTCTCAACAGAGAATAATCTTGAAAGATCTTACAAGAACCTCTGCGCCTCCAGCTTGTAATAAAGTTCGGTTGAAAAGTATAGTGTCATACCTTTGGTGACCTTCCCGCATTGAACTAGAATCATCACATCATCGATACCAGTTTAATTGTTTTTTAATTTTAAGTTTAAGCTTTTTAATACTTGTAGTCGCTATTTGGTCATAAAAAATCTTTCTATGAATTTTTAACATAATTAACCAAAAACTACCGTCTGACCTTCCTGGTTAGGCAAAGAGTTTTTAGTAGATAACCCTCTTTCAATTTTTGAAAAAAAAGCACTATTCCGTAACTGGTGGTTGTCAATATAAACAGAGCATTTCTTGAACTATCCTTTATGACCTCTCTATAATAAATTAAAATTATTTCGAATACGGTTTTATGATTCAACAAAGAAATAGATTTTATTTCTAGTTTGAATATCACAGAACATCTCAGTTTTAAGTATGGTGTAATTTCGGCAATTATGTGCCCCTGTGACCTTTAGAGTTTAGATTTTGTTTCATTTAAAGACTCAATAGAGTCTTTGGAAGTAAGTTGATCATGTGACCTCTTATAGTCGAACATCATGACTTTTTAAAATATTACTTTCAGGACTTGCTTAATCATCAATCATTGACCGCCGTGTGTGACCTTGGAAGGTCAAACGCTAATTTTGTTAAAGTGTCTTATTCGGATGTTGTTGACACCCATAAGAGCTGTTTTTCTACCGTTTATGATGCTACTGAAGTTGCAATGAGCGCTCTACGCCTTGCGACCTTTGATGATGCCCCTATGACAGACTGAAATTGTTGCAAGGCACAAAACTTGCTTATTATTAATTTTTCGATCCTCGTAGAATGACAGCTTTATTACTATGATTTCAATTGAAAAACAATAAAATCACAACGATCTACTTTGTAAAATCACATTTAAATTTTTTGTGAGTCACCAATAGTGCTTCTATAAAAGATGTGCTGCCCTTTCAGCAAGAATAATAAACAAATGCGTTATATTTTATTGTGACCTTTAACTAACTAACCTTAAACCTTAAACTAGAATTAGGTCCGAGATTGGGAAAAATTATTAAAAGAAAATTTATATGCATTTTTAATAGATTTGAGAAAAATGATGGATCTGTCAGAGTAATGTGACCTATAAAGCTCAGAGAAATCGAGATGTCGCACTTTGGGACTTAACAAAAATAGTTAGTCACGTTAGTGGAAACACCATGCCAAATTCCAAGATGGGCCACTGAAACATGCCAACTCGCCAACTGAACTAAAGAAGAAGATACCACCCCATGATTTGGGAACTCATAGGTCTACGACATAGTCTTAACAAAGAAATCCAATATTAGAAATCCAGCTTAGGCAGATATTTCGCACTGACCTTAATAAAGGAGATAATTCAAGTTGAACACTTGGTAAGCATGTCTTGCTCTCTCAAATAGTTAATGTATGTACTCATGGTAATTTTAAGTCTAGACCAAGACTATTTTTTAGTTTCTATTAGCCTCTTAGTTTCTTATAAAGCTCTTTTTGGCGGAAAAGGAGAATGTTAGCATTAAGCCTTAGAGTTATGATCAGTCCTGGTCATTCAAGGCAAGCCTCGAATTTCTCAACGATAACCTCAATCTATAAGGCTTTAATGCAGATCCTTAAGGCTTGGGTTTACTACTTTATTCTTAAGTGCTCATCTGTGCAATTCAGGCTACGTTTGAGCTTAATGCAGATATCTGAACAAGATTAAGACTATTCTAGAGTGTTTCTCTCGGACAATTTTGGTGGTAGGTTAATTTATCATATTTAGTCCTGATCTTAAGCTAGTTGTCGGACAAGAGCAAAACTATCAATCGATCGAATTGATGCACTTCTCTGTCTCTGAAGATGCCCAAGTCGCAGATTGAAGTGCACTGAACCTTCATTCAGAATACATATCTGTAACGGATTTTTTTGCATAAATTTACCAAGAGTAAGAAACCGATGAGTTTATGATCAAAATAGAAAAACTATTAACGTTATGTAATGAACGGGAAACCCCCTATAGACTGGCGGCGAAATCTAGAGGCGGCAACACAACACAATACACCAGCAGAATGCACCCGCGAGAAAGCTCTAGTACGTTGTGGAAGCTTTTATAGGGGATATATAAACGCCACCGCGGAAGAAGAGTTAGTCAACCAGTTCATTAAATACATGCATGGTGTGGTAGTAATAGATAGATGTTGGAAATAAATGTCTGCGTATATAAATATTGTTATTAAATAATAGTCTGTGATTAATTTAGTTTTAAGTTTGTTAATAGTTTACAATTGTGTTTGTAAATAGTGTTAGTGTTAATATTTCTCTTTATAATAAACAGTTAAAACAGCACCTTTAGCATTATTTAAAAAGAACTTTACAGTTATGTAAAAATAAAGGTTGATATTTCCAAGTGTATTCAAATGGTCAACATGAATTTTATATTTTTCAGCATAATATTAAATTTTCATACGAAAAATCTAAATTTAACTCCTTTTTATTGTGAAATGGAAGGGAAGAAAGAAAAAAGCGTTGAAGCGGCAAAATTGCACATGTTAAGGTTAAGGTATGCGCGCCAACCGTTTCCGTGACACAACAGCAAGAAATGAGGCAATAAGTCATGTTTTTCTTATAATGAGCATTACTACTACGACGGCATCTTTTCCTGCTACTGCTGCCGCTTTGCTTGTCAACCAGGATGATAGGAACAACCAAGAAAAGAAGGAAGAGAGAATCTCCTGTAAAATGGAGGAACGCCTTGTTAATGTCGCCCTGCTGTACCCTGCTCCCGGTTGTCAGATCAACGCACTCATTGTTCCTAACATTTATCTTTTCCTTTCTGCTCGTGTAATCATGAAAAGGTCCACAAGAAATTGAAGAGATCCATTTTAGAAATATATTTAATCAGAAAATAATGTCATTAGAAGAATTTTAAAGATCTAAAAGGGTTTTATTAAAAAATAATGGTATTTTTGCATGTACATATTCTTGCAAAAATAATGACTCTAATTTAGTAAATTAACAAGACACATCGACTAAACAGATTTTCCACGAAGGACATGAGAAAATTAAAATCTTAATGTCACTAAAGAGTTTTTTCACCTGTGCCATTAGTTGCACTGCAAGAACGTGTATCACAAATAAACAGAATCATAAAATAAATTTATCTGCAGAAAGAGAATTCTAAATACTTAAAGGCTTATAGAGTTTTGGGAAGTAATAAAAGTGAAGCTTTAAAAATTGTACAAAGCATTAACCTACTAAATGCGAGTTGAGAACACAACAACCGACAATAGCAGCAGGAGCTGTATACATACATGCACAGCACATGGAATAAAAGATCTTTTAGTGAAGCATAAATTTAAATCAGTAGCATTTAAATCAATAAGAACAATCGTCTTTTTTTATAAAACCTATTTGTCTTACCAACCATTGTAATAAATCAGTGTTTTTTCAATCGCAGTCGAACAAGAACACAAAAGACGTAAATTCCTCCTGTCGCTTACGTATGTGTGTGTAAGGGAAGGGAAAGCTTCGTGGTGCGACAAAAAAATTTGTCACATACGAATTACCACAGTCAAAAAACACAAAAAGGTTCGTTCTGAGACACATTGGCCAGTCTAATTTCTCAATGAGAGCGACCAAAAAAAATTTCCCTCCGTCCGTCCGAATAGTTTTACGAGAAGAGGGCGTGTAAAATACGTAGGTGAGCTCGGAAAGAAGGCGTAATCCTTGAAAGTGAAAGCATAGGGTCGTAAGCTGACCAAGGAGGTTTTAGCTAAAGCCAGATCGATGCATTGTAAGATAAAACTAAGTGTTATGGAATTCAAGATTACTGAAGGATTTACTTCTGGAGGGAGGATTTGAGTATACCTCTAAGTACCTTCATATGGGGAAAGAAAAATATAATCGACAACATCCTTTGTGCTGTTATTACTTTTATGGAATTCTGAAATTCTTTCTTTGGAGTAACGATCGATAAAAAGAGTAAATCTGGGGAGATCCGATTGGAAGCATTTAAAATAAAAATCGTCCAATTAAGACACCCCTGACGGTTACGTAATTAAACCACAGTAGAATTCATGGTAACAATTCAATTATTACACACTTTCACATTTTGCAAATTAGCTGGAGTAAGAAAAGGGAGTTGAGTGACGCATGCTAATTAGATGGGGTGTTAAAAGTGATGACTTACGTGCTGCTACATGTGTTATGTCCCTTACTTTTGCTTAACCAAATTTAAAGTGCGACATAACCTCAAATTATTATTGGTAATTGTACAATCTGATAATTTATTTTTGTAAAAGCCAATTATTTGCTAGATTTAAAACACTACAATTTAGAATGTAGATATTATTTAAACATTTAAAAATACTTCATTGGCTATGCAGCTACGAAAAGGCTTTTGGTAGGGTGAGTTGCTATTTTTGATTTTTACTATCAGCTTTCAAGATTTTTTACTTCGTTTTCTTATTTTGTAGAATTTTTCCAACTTTGGAAAAAGCAAGATGTTTTTCTAAGGTTTGTGTTAAACAATTTACTTTTTGAGTTAATCCTCTAAAATCATCAAAAATCAGATTGAATTTCTGTGAAATATTTAGAAACTCAAATTTATCTGAAATAATGCAGGATTACTGAATATTTATTTCCAAAATAATTAACACATATTGGCCGCTGTTCACTAAGTTCCAAGGGGAAATAGTGTCTCCGTTCTATTTTATTTAGTAATATATTTTAAACTTCTTCTTAAGGACCAATTTAAAAACAAGTACAGTCCCTTTTTGGAACCCTTTTATAAACAAGTAACAGGGCAATCAAGGCAGTTGCGAACATCGAGCTCATATCAGGAGACAAAGGTTATCAGTAAGACAAATCATCCTACTATACCTATCTAAAAATAGCCAAATTCAGGGTTCGTATAATCAACTAATACACACACTCAAAGGTTAATCAAGTAAGAACAAAATCAAACTCATTTAGTTAGATTATTATATTTAGTTGCAAGCAATTTCTGTTACACATTTCCAAATCAAAGAAGAGCCCTAAAATCTTGCAATTTAGTTTGTTTTTGTAATAATTATTATTAACGAAGGGATGTTTGAAAATTGAAGGTTAAATTAGGCACCATAATTAGTACCATTCAATTATGCTACTGGATTTATGCCAAGGCCTTAGTAAATCTGACAGTTTTTATTTTTATCGTATATGCTTATTGTTAGAATTGAGGCGTAGAGATGGATTCTCAGCTCTTTTACAACTTCCCACTACAACGGGTGAAATTTTCTCAAGAGTTTACACGTAGAAATTGAGATCTTGGGAAACCTACCTACGATGAGGCAGCAACGGCAAGTAGTAGTAGTAGTAATTACTTTGAAAGATTTATTAATCCTGAATATTTCAGATAGATTCTTTCTTTCTTTCAAAGAGGACAAAATTCTAGAAAAACGGAAAAGGAAGTGGAAAATCTTAAAAGCAGATAGTAGTGATCAAAAACAACTGGTGTCTTAAATACGAGTTATCCCAGTCACCTATGGAAATAAAAGTAGTAGTCTTTAATTTATTCATATTTCTTGCTGATAATTATTTAATTCAAATGACAACCACAACTGCCAAATAATTAAAAAAACATACGTTTTTAAATCCATAACGTCTTTTAGGACACAAGTTAAATAAACGAGCCTCAGAAAACTTTTAAAAATATGAATTCCCTAGCTAGAAAGGAGCTAAGAATTGCTCATCCAACTAAACATTGAAATTTTCAAACACCTGTTCATAGCTGCATAACCAATGAGTTATTTTTAAATGTGGCTTCAGCTACAGAAACAAAATTAATGGCAAACAATTGAAATACCAAAGTTCTCGATAATAGACCAACTTTGAACCGTAGCATGCTCCCCTTTCTCGTAAAGAGCTCATCTCTTTAAATCGTTTGATTTTTAAAAACTATTTTAAATGCTCATTTATAATCTTTACGCTAAGATTTTTCTTGGACATTACCTGGAAAAGTACCATACATTTGCGGACGAAACTTACTTCGTTAACCACAATATGACGCGGTCCAAACCCGGAAATCGTTCCTTATCCGTTGAGTCGGGTCGTGAAAGTCTTCGTGTTCATCGTAAAAGATATTGCTTTTGAGACCACAACTTTTTGAAATATTTTCTTAAGCATTCAGTTTTAGAATACTTTTTAGAAGTTCGGTTTCCTAGTAAAAGCATTTCCTTTCAAAGGATCCTTATGCTAATTATTAAAAAACTCCCCCTAAAAAGCTTGAAAGTAATGTTCTTTAAATCTCATCTTTTAAAAAGCACTCTTAATCAAAAACCAATATCAACAATTTATTGCCAGCATTTCCAGCAATTACTGAAGGATCTAACAATTACGATATTATCGAACGTGTTAACTATACACAGTCCGTACAAATAGTAATGGGATTAGAGGAAACATAAATAATGCAAACATAAAAAGAACAAAATCACTAAAAAATACTGAAACAACTACTAATTGCACTATTGCATTTAACATCATAGGCGTTTAGCGCAGCATGCAAATGGCGTTCGTGTTAATCCGGGGGCGACAAAAGGCCGGAAAATTGGCTCAAATCCAATTTAAAATGCAAATTCACTTCATAAACTGTCTCAATTGAAAGTCGAAGTCGTTAGCTTCACTTCGAATGAATACTCTCCGTACTGAAGCTTATTACAGTCCATACAAGTAATTTAGTAGCTTATTATTTCACTTGAATTCGTCTTCTCGAGGCTGCTGCCAATATTGGTGGTGGTGGTGGTATATAATTTGTCACACTGTACTCAATAATATTATTTTGAATAACTTGAATCACTAATCTTTTTTTTATTATATATAGGTTTACTTTTCCACAGCCTGATTTCCCTATAATCCAAATTGTAAATAAAGGGCTGTTACGTGTTAATACCAAATATAATATAATAATAAAACTTCAGTTTTCACGCCCTCCGAATATGCATATTTGCATGATTAAAGTTTCGGTAACTTTTTTCCTGTGCGTAGTCGTATCGAGCCGTCTTTTAAATTTATTTAACAAGGGAATTAGTCACTCCCTCCTCTCTCAACCCTACCTATATTTTTAGTTTCGTGCAATTAACTTACCTATTTTATTTTAGGGCATATTTTATTTGCGTTATCTGACATCCATGTAACCAACCGTAAAAAAAGGTGTTTACTAAAAAGAATGAAGAATTATTGGATTTTATTTGAAATAGTCTTAGACATGCGTTAACGCATGTTTCTGCATTTGCTTTGGACTTCACCTAATAATACTAAAGAGGTCATTATTCGACATGCATTAATGGCAGTCATGTCTACATTTGCCTCGGATGCCAGCTGACATTCTATGAACGTAAGAATCGACATACATTCATGACAGGAGTTTCTGCATTTGCCTCGGACGTCTCCTGGTAATGGTTAAAGACGTCGACTCGACATGCGTTAATGATAGGACTTTTCTGTATTTATCTCGAACGTCAATGATAATGACGTACTAATAACAGAAATTTCTGCATTTACCTGACCGCCACTCAATAACGACATACTAAAAACGTCGAATCGACATTTTCAGATGTGACTTGATAAAGACGTACTAAAGACGTCGAATCGACGTGCGTTAATGATGGAATCTTCTGCGTTTTCATTGAACGACTCCTGATAATGACGTACTAAATAATTACAGGAGTTTTTGCATTTATCTCGAACGTCGATGACAATGACGTAAGAACCGACATGCGATAATGACAGCAATTTCTGCATTTGATTCCAACGTCTCCTGATAGTAACGTACTAAAGACGTAGAATCGACATGCGCGAATAATAGAAATTTCTGCATTTATCATAGACGTACTAAGGAGCTCAAATCGACATATGCCATGACGCATTTTTATCTACACTTTTTTCACATGTGACCTGATAACGACGTACTAAAGACGTCGAATCGACATGCGTTAATGACGGAATATTTTGCGTTTGCCTTGAAAGTTTCATGATAATGACGTACTAAATAATTACAGGAATTTCTGCATTTATTTCGAACGTCGATGATAATGACAGCAATTTCTGCATTTGATTCCAACGCCTCCTGATAGTAACGTGCTGAAGACGTCGGATCTACAGGTCTAGAAATCTCCGCATTGACAGAAATCTCCGCATGTTCCTGGACATCAGTTGATAATAATCTACTAAATACGTCATATCGAGGACGTTACTGACAGAAATTTCTGCATTTACCTGGGATGTCACCTATAATAACGTACTAAAGACGTTGAATCGACGTGCAATAATGGCCGATATTTCTACATTTAGCTAGGACGACACTTGATAACGTACTAAAGACGTTATTGACGAATACTGACATGCATTAATGATAGAATTAAGAATAATTATATCTCTATTTGTCGGTAGAAATAAGGTCTTGAGGCTCTAATTCTCTAACTGCTTGGCTAGTCAATGAAGTCAATGTCGATATCGAAGATGTTTATTATTTTTGGAGAGAAGTAGAAATTTTCTAACTCTTTCTTAATTATGACTGTTACATGACAATACGTAGGCTAGCCGAATAAATATTTAAAACTTGGGAAGTGAAGGCAGACAAATTGGTTGTGCATAGATATAAAGTTAGAATGGATCATCTAAAGCCCCAGGTAGTCCTATATTGGCAAGTAGGTAGAGTAAATCAGTTCAAACTTTGTGTGATAACGATACAATGCCGTAAACTTAAATCTTCTTTCCAAATTGAGAATGGAGGAAACCTTCAAGGAAATCAGTCATGACTTCAGTTTTAAGTAGTTCACTGGTTCGACTAATTCAGTTAGTCTATATTCACACAATATTATTATTTATTAGTTATCAATTAATTGATCAGCCTTTGCAATCTATCGCCATCCGGATAAGCTGCTGAGTCAAGCAAGCGTTTTTACCCTATAAAAGCTTAAGTCTATGGGCATTTTCGTTTCATTATGACCACATTTTAATATATGACTCCTGAGAAGCCTCCTTATATCCAACTTATGTTGCCTGTTAGCGTAGGGACATAAGACATCACTAACAGAGAAAGACTTTAAGTACACGATTTTACTCGAATGTTTCCGCCGATGACGAACATGCGGTAGTTTTTTTCTCTACGGCCATTTCTTTTCACTTTTGTAGAAATCTTTCCACGCATGCCCATGGACCAATTAACTTCAAACATCGCTTTTACGCCCTATTCTACGTCTGTTGATACAACTTAACCCCTTGGGAGGATATAATTTTTTCGTTCGACACTTACCCTAAAAACGTCCAATTTATAATTTGTTTTTTCCTCTAAACACATTGAAATCATTTTTTACTCTTTTGGAAAAAAGAATTTTGCATACCCATGACTTTTTTGAGGACATTTTTGTTCATTATGGCCCAACTTTAGGGGAAGTCAACTCCCCAAATTGCGCGTTTTGCCGCATAAACAAAACTTTGCGCACGCCTATGTTCAATGTAAAACGTTCATGTTATTGCTGAGAAAAGCATGCGTAGAAGGGCGCAAAGCGACTTTCTGACGTCGTATCACGTTTTATTCCAATAGTAACATAATTCAGATTACTCACTTTCCGTATCCTTCTGAGCTGAAGAGCTCTAAGCTTGAAGCATATGATTTCCAGGTCTGAAGGTCGTACCCTCAAGTTAGATTTGGTCCACTCTGATATGTTGAAAGTCGCTAAATTGACTTGATATTACACATAATCACTAAAAAGACTTGCGAATACATGAGTCATCAATTGAATATTTTCTGGTATTCCGGAAGCGACTAACCTTAACGACCTGCCCATGTAATGGATGAGAATTTCTATTTATGAATAATTGATATTTGCAGTAGTTAGAAAAGATTTAGAATGTGGTATGTTTTAGTGTAAAATACCGATGTGCTGCTAAGACAAAAAAGCATGGCGACAGTTGATCGCAATAACACAAGAGCAAGTTCAATGAACCTACCTTGAATAGCATCGTTAAAGATTACAAATTTTGTTGAATTTAATGTTTTAAAGGGGCAACTCCTAACGCAAAGATAAAACATGAAAACAGTTTTACTCCAGCAAGAGGTTCAACAACAATTCTCCAGCGAACAAAAGGCGCGCTTTGGTCAAAGGTCTCAAAGGTATAAAATTACACAGAGTGCAATTAATTAAACGTTGAAACAAAAGGAGGCGCGAAAGAGAGATGTACTCGAAAGAATTCATTTTAATCATCTCCGCGCTGCCCGAAATGGTGGAAGAGAGAAACGCTGCAATAAATTTTAAACTGCGTCAAGTTAAAATAATGAATTAACGTAAACTGGCAACGTTTGAATACAGATCGGCTAATTATACACATACACACGTCTTATTATATCCACCATTATGTTTGAAACATTCCTGGGCTCTCTTCTTCCCCGACATCGACATCTAAGAAATTTTTAATAAATAGCGATAAGGTCTTACTAAGTATACAGGTTATGTCGAGCTAATTAAGCGCGCAAATAAAACATAATTTAATCATCAAGATGACGTGTTAATTGGTGCGTATATAAGTTGCCAAACTATGCATTAACTGACAAATAAAAATAAAAACCCATCAGAACATCCCTATTAAGTTATAAATTCCAAGAATTTCAGCAAAGTTGGCTTTTGTTGAGAACAAAAGAAAACAAATAGATCTTAAGGATATCTAAGCACGCAAACTGAAAATTTCAGTACAATAAGCAAAATAGGGGATACTTTTCATCAGCTACTACTCAGAACGGAAAAAGTGGTGTTCTGAAAAGAACAGATGTAAAAAATGTCTTTTCCACTCGTTTAAACCGGAAACGGAGCACGCTCTCCTATATAAATCTCCGCATTTTTCTCCATTTTCTGCGTTAAGGATCACGCGATATCGGCCGGCTACCTACCACCGTTTTCCCCATTACGCTTCAAACCTAAACGAGCCCTATAAATTCACCTATCTGCACCTGAGGTCTTCTCAATGGAAAAAATTGTTTCTTCTGCAACTGACCCGCATCAAAAATCCGGGCAGATGTCTTTGAAAGAGAGAAAGGAAAAAGAGCTCTTCCAAAGATAACTAGCTTCATAAATTGAGAAAATCGAATTTATGGATAGTATAAGAGAGGCGTTTTCCACCATACTGAATTATAGAATGTTAGGCCTTGAAGAATTTTTTATAGATGAATTAGAGGAAGTAAAAGAGTGTTATTAGAGTCACATTAATGTCAGGATATTGGTAATCAAGCAGCAAAAAAATAATGGACGGTAGAAAGATATTCATTCTCTTTTTTTTATAAATAATTTATAAGTATGTAAATAAGAGGGTTTGTGGATTAATAAATTTGTGTTTTAAAATTGGACGTAATAAAAGATTCACTTCGGCGAGTTTCTTCTAAATTTAAATTAATTTGAATTTAAACTGAGAGTAAGGTCGATTACTTGAGTGATGGAGTCCCAGAAAGGCTAAATTAAATTAGAAAATTAATTATTTTATGCCAAATTAAAAATACAGAGAAAATTTAAAATTGGGGTAATTTCTAGGACGGTTATTAAAGTTTGTCTCTTGAATGGAAATAATGTAAAAGTATTCTGATAATAAATTCAAACTGGCCATTATGCTCTCCCAGCATTATAAGAATTTGACAAAACCAACCGACAATTAAACTCAATAAAAAATTCCCCTGTAACTCTAATACACAAAGCAATTCCACCGATTCTGATGTAATTCCATAGTGGATGCGATGATAATGGATGATCATTACTCCAATTCAACTTAATTTCACTAATATTTCTTCAGTATTAAAAGCAATACCAATTATGTCGTACCACCTGCACAGTCATGTTCCACGCCACCGTAATGTTAGTGCTTTCACTGTAATTCCACGAATTCCAAGGTAATTCCAGTGATACCTTTGTGATACCAAAAATGAAAAATATAATATTACTGTAATATTTAACATCAACTCTATTAGTATAGTAAGATGTAACGCATAATGCAATAAAGCAACGGCGTATTAGTAATTTTACTGTAATTCCAATAACACAATTATAGCTCAGCATAACCCAGCCGTTCAATGTCCAATACTTTAGCATAATTACATCTCTGCGTAATTTTGTTTCTCAACGGCATACATGTTAGTGATTTCACTGTAATTTCACGAACTTCAAAGTAACCTGAGCAGTACATTTTGTAATTACAGAACAAAACGTAATTTTGTTGTAATACCGACGCTATTAGTATAACACGTCAGTATCAAGCATCAAATTAGTATTTGTGTATTGCCCCGTGTATCACCAGTATTTTCACTGTAATTCCAATAGCACAATTATAGCTCTGCGTAATCCTGTGTCTAACTGTCAAAATGTTAATTACTTCACTGTAATTCCATTAATTTTAAATTGAATTCAGTGGTACTTTTGTAATGTCACAATGAGACTTATAAGTATCAAGCATCCGATTAGTAGTTAGTACGTATTACCAGTGACATTAAAATAGCACTAAGATCAATTTTGTAAATCTACTGCAATTCCAATAGCAACATTATAGCTATGCGTAACCCTGTCGCTATATGCACGTAATTCCAATAGCACAATTACAGCTCTGCGTAGTCCAATCGCATAATGTCACATATTAGTGATTTCACTGTTAATTCACTAACTCCACGTGGAGTTGTAATATTTAATACCAACTTTAATAGTATAAGACATAGATATTAAGCATCCAATTATTATTTGCCCGTGACATTATAATTACACCAGGGTGATGTAAGTAATTCCAAATGCACAATTCTAGTTCTGCGTAACTCTATCGTAATTGCCGTTAGCACAGGTACAACTCTGCGTATTCCTGTAGTTCACTATCTTACATGTTAGTAATTTCAGTGTAATTCTAAAGTAATTTTAGCAGTATTCTTGTCATGCCAAAACGTAACGTAATATTGTTGCAAAAATGCCAGATTTATAGTATAGGACGTAAATATTAAACATCTGATTATGTATTATATGTGACATTAAAATAACACAACGGTGATATTAGTAATTCCAATAGCACAAATATAGCTCTGCGTAATCTTATCTCTAACTGTTTTACATGTTAGTGATTTCACTATAATTTTATTAATTCCAATGTAAAAAATTCAGTGCTAATTTTGTAATGCCAAAATGAGACATATAAGTACCAAGCATTCCCATTAGTATTTACATATTACCCGTGACAATAAAAATAGAATTACGGTCATTTTTATAATTCTGTTGCATTTCCAACAGCACAATTATAGCTATGCATAACCCTGTCACTACAACATGTACGTAATTCCAGTAGCACAATTACGGCTTTGCGTTATCATATTGTACTATGTCTCACATATTAGTGATTTCACTGTTATTTCACTAACTGCACTATAGTGTTGTAATATTTAATACCAGCTTCATTAGTATAAGACATGAGTATTATTAAGGATCAAATTATTTTTTGCGTATTACCCGTGGTATTACAATAACACCAGAGTAATGTCAGTAATTCCAAATGCACAATTACAGTTTTGCGTGATCCTGTCCGTAATTACAATAGCACAGTTACAACTCTGCGTAATCCTGTCGCTCACCGTCTTACATGTTAGTAATTTCAGTATAATCTCAAAGTAATTTTAGTAGTATTTTTGTCATGCCAGAATGAAACGTTATACTGTTGCAAACTTAATGCCAGATTTATTAATATAAGACATAAATATTAAGCATCCGATCAGTATTTATTTATTATCCGTGACATTAAAATAACACAACGGTGATATTATTAATTCCACTGTAATTCCAATAGCACAATTATAGCTCTGCGTAATTCTATCTCTAACTGTGTTACATGTTAAGTGATTTCACTGTAATTTTATTAATTCCAATGTAAATTCAGTAATACCTTTGTAATGCCAGAATGAGACGTATACGTATCAAGCATTCCGATTAGTATTAACGTATTACCCGTGACAATAAAAATAGAATTGCGGTCATTTTTGTAATTTTGTTGCAATTCCAATATCACAATTATAGCTATGCGTAACCTTGTCACTAAATGTACGTAATTCCAGTAGCACAATTACAGCTTTGCGTAATCATATTGTACTATGTCTCACATATTAGTGATTTCACTGTTATTTCACTAACTGCACTATAGTGTTGTAATATTTAATACCAGCTTTATTAGTATAAGACATAAGTATTAAGCATCCAATTATTATTTGCGTATTACCCGTGGCATTACAATAACACAATGTGAGGCTAACCTTCTAACCTAGTACCTTGCCGAACTACCGATCACGTTGCCACTTTTACAGCGCAGCTAGTAAATAAAGAAGGCATTGATATCGTTTAAAATGTCTTACCTCTCAGAGTTAAAATATACTCCATTGCTATCTGTGACCTTACATGTGACTGACTTCAAAGATCACAAAACTTGTTTTCGCGATCTCTAACAATAAGGGTATAGTTAGAAAGGTCTAACTTCCTAGTAACAGTAAGAGTATATCCAACTCTTGGTGCCTGTAGCTCTCGTCCTATTAAGCTCTAACGATTTGATATACAGATCAAAGGTTACAAAAACTTGTATCAAAAAAGTCTAAAACATCTTACCTCTTAGAGTAAGGATATACCTCATGCTTGTTACCTGTAAATTTACCTATGTCCGTGCAAACAAGTTGAAGGTCAGAATAAACATCTCTATCAGCATCTAACAATATTGTTAGAATTAGAACAATTGTTTGAATTGCCTTATTTCCGCGAGTAAAAATATATTTCACGCTTGATGCACGTGACGTTGCCTAGGACAGTGCAGGCAGGTCACAGATTAAAACAAATGGATACCGTTTGCGAAATTTTACCTCTCAGAATAAGAATATACGTCACACTTGTATCTATAACCGCACGATTACTAGTGATTTTCTGAATTTTCTCTGAGTTTCAAGGTCTTGTATAGAAAGAATCACGCTGTATTTATTTACTTTGAATATGCACATAAAATATTCACTTGTTGAAACTCTAGAATTTTTTCCTTAGTAGGAATTCTACAGAATGCATGCCATAGTTAAAAATAGTCAATTCTAGATGTATAGAAAATGATTAATACTTAAACAGATTAATACGTCGAGAAATATTTATGATTACTCATAATAAACGCCAATACCAGGTGCTTTTTCTAGTAAGTAGCAAACTGGTTTAGTGTAATGAATTTATTTAAAATTTGTTTATTTTGAAACTTCAAAAGAAATGATTGAAACTATACTATCTCGGATGAATCATCATATTTAAGCAATATATCTTTTGAAAATCTATGAATGATTGAACACCAACAAGAAAGCTTTGCCATAAAAGTGAGATAAAGAATTTATGTACCTACTGTACTTTTCATTAACTATCGTAATTTGTCACTGACACATCATGGTAGACAACAATTTTTGAATATTTATAGGTCCTTATGTAATCTACTAACTGGAATGTAATATCTACTTTAAAGAAAAATTTATGGCCCCTGACTCAAAAACCCTGTTATGAAACAAGGCTAGACTGATTTTAATACTGAAAAATGTGATACGTATCCACCATATATGGATGTGAACTTTTTGTCTAATGGGCTTTTGATCCATTGACGTTTAGTCCAACAAGGCTTTTTGATCAACAGGCCTTTTCGTCTAACGACACTTTTGGTCCAATATTACTTTTGGTCTATAAAAACTTCTCGTCCAATAAAACTTTATTTTTGACAGAGCTTTTGATCCCCAACCACTGCTTTAAAAAGTCAGATATTCTTTTTTAAATCATTGATTAACAAGAAAAAACGCTATTACCAACTTCAACTGAAAATTTGACGACACCCGACGGGTCCCAACTCAACCTCTACTGACGTTCAATAGGATGACTAGTGGACGATAATAAGTTTGGTTAGGTTAACAGCTGGTGAGCTGACAATAATACAGGATATATTTTAAGTTATCAATAGCGGTCATCGTTTAATATCACCAAGTTATTGCGTTTTAGTTGAACTAAAACTGTGATTGAGCGAGAAATCTCATTGAACTAAATGTCCATTAGTCTAAAAGACCCATTAGACCGAACGTCCATTAGATTAAAAACTCGGTTGGACCGGTCTAGAATTTGAAAAATGTAGGAATTGTAACAAGTTTCTGAATTCTCATAGAAGAAGGTAGTTTCATGATGCAGCGGAAAAGGGTGCTACAGTTTAACGTAAATCTAATACTAATCGAATTGACCAAAAAATGTCATAACTATTCCTTACATTCTAAAATTCTTAAGAAAAGGTTTGCATTTAGAAATTGTTTAAAAATTCCTATTTGGAGCAATACGAAATCGAACCCATGTCATTCAGTGAACAATTCACGAATATTTCTTAGAATCACTATGATGTAATTTTTTGATATTTACTTATTTTATTTGTTTCAAAGTTGCTGCATTAACAGAATAAGCGTAATCATCATTTACATTAGAAAGAAATTGATTCATTTGAACTACCTTAAACTGTGATATAACCACTATCTATATTATTATTTATTGAGTAAGATCAAGGAAGCGTTTATTAAAACCTGCAGTCATTTGTTTTGTGCTATCAGTTTTATGAAATGCTTTAAAAGGTGGCTTGTCAAGTAAATCGAATTAATTATTATTAGCAACTATAGTTTCAAATAAAGATATAAAACAATATAAAACAGCAAGTAACGCCACCTACCTTATCATCGTCGTACTTCTCATTTTCCTCGGTTTGCAGTCCCCTTGTGACGGTAATCCTCTCATCGATTTTCGGCGGTGTTGCAGGCGGTGGTGGTGGAGGTGGCGTCGTGGCGCCACTATTTTCTACCCCACCACCGTTACCGACAACTCCATCTATATTCTGCTTTATGAATTCTATTCTACCCGCTTCCACGCATATGTTCGGTGCTAAAGGGTAAGCGTTCGGACTGGGGTTGGAATCGAGACTAGCGCGTTTCGGATACGGCGGCGGACTAGAATTTAAATCAATACTAGGACGTTTCGGATGATGATGATGATGGTGTGTTTCCAAGCTGGGATTATTGTCATACGCTAGCAGTTGGGCTTTTTCGTCGCACACGGGGTGCACTTGTCTCACTGAGGGCGCTACCAGTCGGGGCTTTTCGGTGTCCGTGAGAGGGTTTATGTCGCTGGAATAACGCGTACTGTTGGAAGCCCTGAAAGAAGATATATAATTAATTATTTAATTAAAATTGTATCTATAGTAATATCACGCAAATGCCGACATTGACATGCCCGTTTTTATTTTATCAATCAATATCGTACTTAAAAGGTAACCAACTTCAACTTTGTCCCATTATCTCTAATGAATAATTGCGGTATGCCATATAAAGGGCTTAGTTGTAAAATATTGCCCACAGCAAGAAACTTAATATAAAAAAGAAGAATATAATGCTGATGACGACCGATTAGTCTATCAAACTAATCTTGAAACTATACTGAAAGCTTTAGGGCGTTCTTCAGATCAGTACCATCATCTTTAAACTATAGCACGCACACAAAGTTTAAATTAGTCAACCTGGGGGTTGATTCAAGTACGAGATATGTATATATGAGTTTCTTCTATGTAGATTGATAACATGGAAGAGCGTAACTTTGATGGTTTTATCGAAAAACTGTATCAGTATCGTCGAGTTAACTAAATATGGTACACCCGATAGAAATCTTTAGAATGTATAAATATATAAAAGGTTAAGGTGGCCATGATGAGAATAATAAAGATAAGTTTTGTTTTGGAGATGATTCTAAAAGGAGTTCTAAAAATGTAACTTTACAGAATACTTTGACCTGTAAATAAATCAACTGGGGCTCACTTAACGAGTTTACAGACAAGTTTGTAAACTGTCAAGTGAACCCTTGATTCTAAAAATTTTTTAATGAGGTTTATGACGTCTGAGCTTGGAGGAAAAAGCGTTAAAATAAGTTGGCATTTTTTGTAAATTATCTCTCTAAATCTTGTAGAAAGAAATCCGAATTAACAGGATAGAATTGTGGGGGCATTTTGTTATTTGTAGAGTTCGGTTATTTGACAGCCCATGTCTTACGACCTGTAACGCTCAGATTAATAAGGCTCCGAAAACATGTTCAGTATTCCTAACAATGAAAAACTACCAAGGGATTTTTCTGGAGTTCTTATATCTTCATGCCACCATTATAGCGTACTCGTATCCTTATAATTGTCATTTTTATAAGGCGTATTGTTGGAAAGGAAAATGTTCCTTTTAAAGTAAATTTAAACGTTGAAAGTTGAATAGAACTTATGTAGCTTTGTTCGACATTTATTATTCATACAATATACTTTTTATGAAAGGTAAGTGTATTCATAAAATTTTAAAAATACTGCAAGCCTGTGCAAGATAAATCTTTTAATTTTAACGATTTAGTGATGTAAGAAACTTAAAGGGTTTTTAAAGTTAGGACCTAATCTAATAAAACTGATTAAAATATTTGATTATGTTTTTTGAAAGCAGTTATCGTTATTAAAGCAATTACATAAAATTATGAACAATAATTTTAAACAATTTCTTATAAAATCTTAATGTGATGTGATGCAAGTATTTCTATAACATTGTAATTATGTATCAATTTGTATACATAAAAAGTATTCTTCCAAATAAAAATAACTCAAATGTGAATATTACGAAAATAAACTTAAAAATGCAAAATTTACCCGTCCTTAAAAATAAGAAAAAAGTGTTCAAGTGTTGCTCAAGTGAGTTTATCACATTTATATCCTTATGGAAAATCTGGAATTGGGTTATAAACCCAGAATCTATTGACTCTTTATTCAAATACGAAGAGGTGGGGGATGACCTCTTCGTCTTTTGATGGTACAGGCAGAATAAGATCAATCAAATATTAATAAAATGGTCCATTTATTTACAAAAAATATACAGAGAAAGCGAATCAATTATTTCTTTATTATATTTGATTCCATACTTTTGGTCCAATGACGTTTGTCACAATGGGAATTTTGGTCCAATAAGACGTTTCGTCCAGTGGGACTTTCGGTTCAATACCCTTTACGTTCAATGGTACCTTTGATCAAACATAACTTTCATTCAATGAGACTTTTTATCCAATAGGGCTCTTATTTATTATCAAACTCATAACTGAAAATGGGACTGCGCTCGAAATAGCGCCTAAACCTCAACTGACGTTCAACAAATTACCGGTTGGTTATAATAGGTTAGGCTAAGTCAGCAGATTACTAGAACAATAATAGGGGTTTTATCTTTTAAGTTAGCAGTAGAGGACAATCATTTGAGTTTTTCCAGTCATTAAGTTGTAAAGGACAAAACGTACCATTGATGTAAAGATCCGCTACTTTAATTAGAACTCTAAAAACTTTTGAAATAGATGTCTTTTTTCCATAGTTCAGTAAGGTAAGAATTGTAAGGTGAGTCATACAGCAAACCATTTTTTTGGAGATATGCGCTCGTTTGCGCGTATTGTCATGATATTTAATCATTCTGGGAGAATTAACTCTTATTATAATATTTAAAAGGCAGATTACATGCATTTTTGCTAACTAGCCGTTTTATGGTCACATAACCTCAATTTAAAAAAATAAATTTTAAAAAGATTTTCTTAATGCAAATAGTATTAGTTAATTAGAACTAACATGCACACAAAAATTCTTTAAACAGATAAAGGATAAGTGGGAATCCAGATTTTCATAGTAAAAATATTATGCATTTTTGCTACTTAATCAAGTTTGGTTCATTTTCAATGTTATAAATCATCTGGAACAGACAAAATATGTTGTATTGAAGGTGTATGCAAATGTATAGCAACTTTTTTTTTATTTAACACTATGATATTTAAATCTGTCCGTTGAACAATAAGTAATTGGTTAGACAGTTAATTACAGTTGTGTTGTACATACAAAAAATGACATGCAGGAGATGCTTCCATTGAAGATTGATGGAATTCAGATGATTCATGAAGATTCATTCAGATGAAGAAATAAGTAGAATAGCATATTAACCACAAAATTAATATAGATTGTAATGTAAAGATTGGATCTTTTTGATGGAACCATATACAAACAGTTTTGACAAGCTGCGCCTTTGTAACATTCTTTTGAATTATGTAAATTGGGTTGCATGTCATAATTTTTGACATCTAAAAACATTCAGATAAGTTTATTAATGATATATTGGTTAGATTTTTGAAAAAAGCAAAATGTAAGGTGTTTTTATGAAATTAAGCTAATTAATAGTCATAGGAAAATGTTATATCGTCGTTACATTAAAAGTAAGGATCTTAATCCATTTTTCAACCCAAGCATTGTATATGGTCGGAATAAGGATTTTATTTTATAACAGATGGTACTTGCAGTTTTTACATTTATGAAAATTTATAAATTATATTTGGGTTGTATGAAAATTGAAATGTAATAATTTTTTGTCTAATGAAAAAATTAATTTTTTTCAAAACACTATATAAAAGGAATCCATTTTTAACAAGTAAGTAGGTCTAAATCACCAGAGGAACAACATGTACGTTCAAAAGTATGTAAATATTTCTTGAATATTTATTTGTGTATTTGATTATTTTATTTCTGAGTAATAAGTGTAATAAGACTACATAATCTACATCAGCGACTCAAACCTGAGAGTCTCAATTTAGTGGAATATGTTACTCATTACAATACATTGTAAAGCCGGAGCAGAATAAACTTTTCACGGTAAGAAGTTGTGTGTAGTATCTCCATCATCTTTTGTCTGTGTGTTTTTTATACGCATACCATCTCCAATCGTAGCAATAGTATGTAATTCAGTTTTTCACATTACGTGGATTTTATTATTAACTTATTATAGAATCCGTCAGGGGATTCCACATAAGCATTTAGTAATTTTATACATTAAAATCGGTTTGGTTCGTTGAATATTTACTTCTTGATCTTATTTTAGAAAAAATGCAACACAACATACGAAAGTAATATATTGATCGCTTGTATTTCTTACAACGCGTGTATTAAGTCACCATAAACAAATTGAAGCATGCCCATCTACAAGAGTAATTTCACAAAATGCTCAGCTTCACTTAACCTCACTTCTCGGTAAACGAAAGTGGTTGTTTTATTTACGGCGTCCAATTATTTTTACGAGTCTTCATCTGAAAAATTACAGGTGTACATACAGCCAAGAGTGTACTGTTCGAACAACACCAACAACCATACCTAACCACCATTATTTTACACAAGGCCATAAATTCAATTTTAATTTTCTTTAAAGGTATTTCGCGAAAACGAGACTCTCGAGCAAACACGTGCAAACTTCGCTCTTCTGCTCTCTTCGATGGTTATTCGCCAGCTGCCTGTAGCGTCATCTTTAAAACACCCACACGAATGCGAGATAAATAGAGCTATGCATTATCCTGATGCAAATTGCACACGTAACTTTCTGTGTTTGTCGGTTTTTTCCATTCAAGAAGGTATGTACGAATAAAGTCACGATTTTGCGTGGAGTTGGATTTAAAAATAACTTTTTCCCGCGCTTTTTTTTAAATTTAGTATCGATTCGAAATATAAATAACCGTTCACGATATAGTAAAATCAATCAAAATCGTTGACGCGAAGCGGATCCCTTGAACTAGCTCTTAATTTAATTTCTACCCCGAGGCAATAATTACTCATATTTTACGCACAAAAAAGAGAATGGGGGGTTGCTTCCTCTATGAGTGAGTGTGTATGTGTTAGCAACTATAAATGAATGAAATGAATCATTATTCAAACACAGGCACACATTCAATTTACATAATAAAAACAGAGAGAAGGGTCAGAAGAATTACCTTTCAAATCTCAAGAATTATCACTTTTCATCATCTATGGCTCTTTAAATTTTATCTAATAGATGAAAATTGGGAGGAAGTGTACATAATAAAACCCACACTACTGAAACAACTATAACAATATTCTGTTTGCTTGAAGGCTCGAGGTTCGAGCACCAAGATACTGTTTTATGTAAATTCGATTCAAACAAGAATTTGTAATCGTTTTCGAGCCCGTTTGCTCTCTCTGTCGTGTTTAGATATGAATTTTGCAAACGTACACAACTAGATACCAACCCTACCTCCACCACCTCTCTTATCTCTCATCATCCTTTCCCACGCCCCATTTTAGTTACCCAAGGGAGAAATTAAACTGAATTTTATTGAAGCCTTGGAGCAATTATCCAATCTAATAGGTGCTGATGATAATAAAAAGGAATCTTTCTTAAATGAGCCATTTTAAATTTTTATTAACTCTTTTTGTAGTGTGGTACGATGCTACTTAATTATCGCAATAAAAACCGAACACCCTTTAATGTTTTAATTTTAATGTTTAAAACAGAAAAAAATAAGAAATAATAATGACATAATAGAGATATAAAATAACAATAAAATCACGTCCCACGTTGTTACAGAGACTAATATCGGGTTACATGCCTACGCGGCTGAAATGTAACATACACAATTTATGTTTTAATGTCAACACGTGCTATTTTCTATGTTGTTGGTAAATACGATGAGATGAGATAGTGTGTGCAGATTTATTTGTAACCTTTCTAGGAAAATTGGTTTACTTCATGCAGAATTTATGGTTTTGAGATAAATGCAGAATATATTACTGAAGTAAATTCAAAAAGAAAAGGTACGATGTATGTGCGATATCTTATTCTGAGAATTTTTAGAGATTAGTCTTTGAATAAACGAGATAATAAATATAATACAATTCTTAACAATAGACATATTTTGACTTAACAATTCATCCGTAATAAACCAAATGTGGCGCTTTAAACGTTACACCAAAATAAACGTGGAACCTTCCTGAAAGCAAATTTAGGAAGATCGCTTATTAAAAAAATTATTTTCTAGCAATAATCACTTCTTGCACTTCAGAATCAGTAATACTCATCAGAAAGCTTGCAAAAAAAACGAAGGACCAATGTTAGCTTTAAGTGACAAGTGCTTCACGCCAGTAAGAAACTGGTATATAATATTAACTGTTTCTAAAACAGATACAGTGTAGTATCCAGCACATCATGTAAAAAATTACATTTTGACCTACAGGCTGTAATGGCAAAAAGTAGTAACAATTCGAAATCTTACGTCCTTATGTTTCAGACTGTTCTTTTACCATATATGTACTAATTGTTTCATCACCAACTTAGCCCATACATTCGATGTTTCTCATATCGTAGACTACCAACTGTAGAGTCGTACACCGTACATTAAAATGGATTAAACCTCACAAGTGCAACTAAAAAAGAAAACCAATAGCTTTGCGATTCGACGTTTTGTTAGATTTTTTTGCATATAAACCGATGTGCTGTGAGGATATATTTAATCAATCAGTTCATATTAAAGCTCAAAGAATCAACATTTTCTCATAATCTTTCTACTACCTCCGTAACATTTGATACTTATAGAGCGCGTGCTGTTTTGTCAGCATTTTTCTGTATATAAACCGACGTGCTAATTCAATACTTTCTCAGCATGGCTCTCCGAAATCAAGTCTTTCTCCCTCCCTCCTCCCTACAACCAATTAGAGTTAGTTGTCTATGTACTGCAAAATTTCTTGCAAGGATTCTAAAAACAATGCACTAACATCTCGTGAAAATCTTTATGGTTTTATTCTTCTGATTTTCAGTTAGAGGTAAATCTTTTTTTTAGAGGCAATCGTGTTGGTAATTTCTGCTAACAACAAGCTTCAATTTGTTCTTGAAAATCTGAACGTTTTCAATGTTCATGGCGGCAAAAACTGGCTGAAAATAACTGCCAACTAGTCAAAAGGTTAATTATTTAATGCACCGTCCAAAAATGAACTCAATCAGTAATATCAAATATTTTGCAGGATGTCTACATAGGATACAGACATACCAAAACAAGTGCCAGGCAGACAGGCGTTTAAAAGAAGAAAATGATAAAACGAATGACGATTGTGTTTAATCGCGTATATAGTTTGTTATACCAGTTGTTAAATAAATTTGTGTTTAAGTTGTGTTTAATACTTAAAAGAAGACTCTGTTCAATTAGTCACATTTTCGAGATACAATATTCTCAGACTTAAGCAGAAAGGAGAAAAGATAAACAAACGCACGGCAAAGAATTTAGTATATTTTAACGAATCTTTAATTAAAAGTCGAATTTCGTGTTAATTGTTTAACAAAAGAAAAATATCTCCAGTAACTAACGTCTAAAACTAATTAATACACAAAAAGACTAATCTTTAAACAAACTTAAACCGATTTATTTAACACTACGAGTTTATTTATTTTATATGCACAATTATTTTTACAGTAGCTTATTTATTTATATCATCATTACGGAGCTACTAATTAACTCTCCTCTCGTGCGATCGTCGTATTTATATATCCCTCACGGAGGTTTTCTAGTATAGTCGAGATCTTTCTCGCCGCTTGTAAAACGCCGGTCTCTGGATTGTTCGATATACACTAGAATATCTGAGATCGATACGATTTTGGCTTTGCTAAAATATGGGCCACCCTATTGATCATGGCCAAAACACCAGAAAACTTTATTTAAAGTGGCTGGCGAAAACGGTAACGTCCAATGCAACCAATTCTACTGATATGCCAAGCTTGGTAGATCAATAGGACTACTCCAGTTACAAATAGGACATGAGCACCCATCTTCACTTTACGAGCCTAAATCGGTTTGTACGATTCTTGTGGTCGTCCGACTTCATCATTCTTGTATACGGAGAAGAGTGGTGTTATACGAAGATAAGAAGTTTTAGACGTGGGTTTGTGATGGTGGTAGTACACTATGTCAACTTGACCGTGGTGGTGAAATAATGAAATATGCTTCAGATCGTCACCAAACGTGGCTATACTAGAATCCTTCTCCAACTTTGAATGTTTAGTATAAAAATACAAGTAGGGAGCTATTATAGAGATCAATACTTCTCATCTGAAATTAAGAAAAAGATATTGGTGTAAGTCAAATCTTTGTAAACGATGACATCAACGACGTAAAATTCGCCGCACATTAAACTTGGAATTCTCATTACTAAAATGTTTAATTATTGTAGTCAAAACAAGGCGTCATCGTCCGGGGGATTCCCGCATCGCATCCCAGTTATTAGAATTTGTAAGGTAGTTTTCATACACGCAGAGCTGAATGGTTTTTGTTTTTTAAATTAAATTCAAAGCCTCCCACACTAATAAAAATCCCCTTTAATCTAATTAACATACCTTATTAGGAAATCAAACGTTCTTTTTAAAAATCAGATACGATATTCAGATATTCGAAGTAACAAGGAACCGATGTACAAACAAATATTGAAAAACTCCGCACGTTTTGGTGCGGCAATTACAGATTTCACTAATCTGATTTTTACAAACAACAAGATGATGTCAACTATTTCATTTATCGAATTTCAAAAGATTTTAAACTATAAATAGATCTTAGAGGCTTACTTGATTGATCGAAGTGTCTGTCTTCCCATTGGTATAGATCAGTATTTACGCATCTGGTTTGAATGGCTTGTTCTACTCCTGTAGGTCGCTGAATGTACATTTAACATGAAAACGAGGATCTGGAGAAAAGCCTTCCTAAGAAAAAAACTAGGAAAAAAATATTCCAACTTAAGTATTTCAATACCACTTTGTTATTCGAATAAAAAAACCTTTCCTTATTATGAAAAGCCTTTAATTCCTTGTTTTTTCAAAAACAACGGGTCGATAAGGAGTAATTTTATCGATGATAAATGAATGCGAAGTTTTACCCGAAAGAAACCCATGTCAAAGTTGGGAGATTATGTTAAATGATAATATTGCTAACTCAGTTGACAAAATTGAAGAACAGCAAACTACAACCAATTTATTTCGCAATAATGCGATTGGAATTTACCCCAACACAATATATACCAAACGGGTGAATTCCATTAAAACAAACTGTAATTAAGATTCGCCATGACGTTTTAAGCAATCTTGCTAAAATAATCACGATTTGCACTCCGTAGTGGGCATTTTGACAATTACCTCTATCAATCTCAACTTAAAGGGGGTGTAGTGCAAAAAATAAATTGTAGAATAAAAAAAATCTAAGACCAATAGTGAAACCCGCACATTTGTAAGATAACTAATAACCGAGATCAAGCCAATAGAAGTTTGTCAGAGTTCGTTCGTGACGTCGCACCGACACGAAGCCGTGGAACCTCAATAGTCCTACATGCACTTTAGATAGATGCACTGCGCTTTTCGCGTTGATCGTATATCTTTAACAATGGCGTTTAGATTTTAACCAAAATATACACAGACTAAATTAAGGCAAATAAAAGAAGACAAAAAAAAGAGAAGATCAAAATCATTTTAATATTACAAGATTAAACAATCTAAATTGGTGCAAATGCAATAATTGTATGCTTATGCCAACTGTAAGGGGATGTATTCGCTGCAAGGAAAATGCTCTTGCAAATGGACAAAAGTGGAGAAAACATATGCATTATTCTTCACAAACCATTTGTAAATGTAGTTTTACACTTTGATAGTTTAGTAAGAAAGACAGTAGAAGAAAAACAACGATACTAAAATAATTGTTGCGGCATTTAGTTTATCGCAATTTTCTCTGTTGGAACCAAATCTTAACAAACGCTTTTCTAAAAAATATATGAAAAAATATGGCTGCCTTATTTAAACCAAAAGTAACAGAAATAAATTAGTTTCGAACTACCAATGTGTGATAACACAAAAAAATTTACTTGTTCTGAGATGATCGAGAAACCAGTTCTGGACTACTTGGAGAGTTTTTAGGTTTTTCGAGTTTAATCGCATTTCCCGATCTAAGCGACAATTTATAATTTATGAATGTTTTAGTATTTTATATTTACAACATTTTAAAAAAAGAATCATGAAAAGCCGAGTAGTTTTAACCGGTTCCGAGATAACGACCTTTTTTGACTAAGGCTCCTCCACTATAGTTAGTAGGTAAAAATGTAGGTTAAAATCTTTCGCAGAAAACTACGGTATAAAATAGTTCCAGGAAATAGTTCACCCTTTTTAAATTTCCTCGAATTCATTTTTATAGTAGTTTTTAAGTATAAATGTAGGTTAAATTCTTTCCTAGAAAACTACTGTATAAAATAGTTCCAGGAATTAGTTCACCCTTTTTAAATTTCCGCGAATTCATTTTTATAGTAGTTTCTAAGTATAAATGTAGGTTAAATTCTTTCCTAGAAAACTACTGTATAAAATAGTTCCAGGAATTAGTTCACCCTTTTTAAATTTCCGCGAATTCATTTTTATAGTAGTTTCTAAGTATAAATGTAGGTTAAATTCTTTCCTAGAAAACTACTGTATAAAATAGTTCCAGGAATTAGTTCACCCTTTTTAAATTTCCACGAATTCATTTTAATAGTATTGAGTCATTCCATACGAAATCGTCTAAAAAAATTCTTTTTTTGTTGCTCCACTATTTTAGATTTTGCTCATACTTTGTGAGAATCTTCTTTAGGGTTCCAAGGAAGGAAATCCATCGTCATTTAATTTTCGCAAGCGTTATTTCCCGCCTGCTCTAATTAAAGCATTTAAAATCGTCATTTTTATGCTTTAATATTTTAAGCTGTACAAATCTTTCTATTATAGATACATACACGTTCAAGATGGCATTTCAAAGCTAAAAGATAGTAGCTTTTGTGCAAAGAATATAAATTCATGAGAAATTAAAGAGCAAAATACTGACTAATCTCTCAGGACCATGATGCAATTCCTTTTTTTAATTATTTCTTTAACTAAACTAAATTTTGCATAGGAGGAGAAAATTCATGCAACCATTCAGGTATAATACGAAATAAGTATATCATTAAGGCATGTACTGGGTGGCCCACACAAGATCATCCTGTGCCTTATTTTGGAAACTGTAAGAGTTACGAAAAAATGTTAAATACCAAAGTTGGTTGGTGTGAAACAAATTTTTAGTTTTGTATATTCAGGGTGAGTCATATTGCTGTGGCTACTATCAACTTTTTTATTTTTAATGGAACTCTGTATATTTTTACTGTTTTTGATTCTACACTTTATTTTAAGTATTTTTGCCTAATGTATATATCAAAAGTCTGCACAGTTTCTGAGCAAACTCAGTTTTTTCAAAAAATAAATTTACATAGTGCAAGTTACATTTAAACGATTATAATAATACACGGCGCTTATATATATCTAAATCCGCGTTTCTGCATAAATTTATTACTAAATAGTATACAGGGTGTTCAATCTGATATACCAAAGGTATAAATCTTTGATCAGGGAAATCTCACTTTTTTCAAGTTGGAACAGCCTGTATATTTAAATTTTATGTGATTTAATTTTTGATTCTCTACCAACTCATGTATATATGTTCTATCTAAAAGTAAACAGTTTCAAAGTTATCAGCGTTTTCCTGTTTTTACTATATTTCCGTGCTAATTTGGATGAGAAGATTTTCAGCATTACAGAAGCAGCTCTATCCAATGACTAATAATTTTTTTGGTTAAGAACTAGATTGACTATCATCAGTTACTATCGATTTCAATGAGTATCGGTTTTTAATTACTGTCATTTGTCACTGCCATGGTCATCCAATATACATAGCAATGCAGGGAGGTTACGTCGAAGATATACTATTATAATCGTTCACTAGTTTATGTTTTACTGTAGTAATTTATTCTTATCCTTCTTATCTGCCGCTGTTTGTTTCAAATAAAAATGTTCTAACACACATCTTAAGATATTGTTCAGCAATTTGATAATAGCTCTTTAAAATGCCCCATTCTGCATGGGTAAAAATAAAAATCAGTTGAATCCTACTATTTTTTTAGATGATAACTAATAATGAAAGTTGGACTACATTGTTAGAAAACTGTAAAATCATAACCTAGTCCGAAGTCTATAATTTTGAAATGAACTTATTCTGTTCCAAAAGAAAATCGGACTTATGGTAGTGGTTAAATACCGATACTCATTGAGATCAAAAGTAACTGAAAATAGTCAATTTAGTTCTTAACCAAAAACATGATTAGCCATAGCAGCTATACAGAGCAGCTTCTGTAACTTGCAGATTTTTCCATCCAAAATAGCAAGGACAGAACCTGGAAAAAATGATGATAACTTGGAAACTGACCAAAGTATAAATCTTTGAACAGGAAAACCTCATTTTTTCAAATGAGACACCCTGTATATTTAAATTTTATATGCTTTCGTTTTTTGTTCCCTACCAACTCATTTATATATGTTCTATCTAAAAGCGAATAGTTTCCAAAAATGAAGTTTTGCTGTTCAAAGATTTATACTTTTGGTCAGTTTGCAAGTTATCAGCGTTTTCCTGGTTCTCTAGATATTTTCCTTACTAATTTGGATGGAAAGATCTTCAGCGTTACAGACGCAGCTCTATCCATTGGCTAATCATGTTTTTGGATAAGAACTAAATTGACTGTTTTCTGTTACTTTTGATTTCAATAGTATCAGTATTTAATTATGTACTTAACCATTGTCATTTGTCCGATTTCCTTTTGGAACAGTATAAGTTTATTTCAAAATTATAGACTGCAGACTAGGTTATGACTTTACGGTTTTGTAACAGTTTAGTTCAACATTTTCATTATTAGTTTTCATCTAAAAAAAATAGTAGGATTCAACTGATTTTTACCGATGCAGAATGGGGTATATTAAAGAGCTATGATCAAATTGCTGAACAATAACTGTAAGATGTGTGTTAGAACATTTTTATTTCAAACAAACAGAAACAGATAAGAAGGATAAGAATAAATTACTACAGTAAAACATAAACTAGTGAACGATTATAATATATCTTCGACGTAACCTCCCTGCATTGCTATGTATATTGGATGACCATAGCGGTGACAAATGACAGTAGTTAAATACCGATACTCATTGAAATCGATAGTAACTGATAATAGTCAATCTAGTTCTTAACCAAAAAAATGATTAGCCAATAGAGCTGCTTCTGTGACGCTGAAAATCTTCCCATCCAAATTAGCAGGAAAAATATCGAAAAAACAGGAAAACGCTGATAACTTTGAAACTGTTCACTTTTAGATAGAACATATATACATGAGTTGGTAGGGAATCAAAAGTTAAATCACATAAAATTTAAATATACAGGGTGTCCCATTTGAAAAAAGTAAGGTTTTCCTGTTCAAAGATTTATACCTTTCGTATATCAGATTGAACAACCTGTATACTATTCAGTAATAAATTTATGCAGAATCTCGGATTTAGATATATATAAGCATCGTGTATTATCATAATCGTTTAAATGTAACTTGCACTATGTAAATTTATTTTTTGAAAAAACTTGGATTTTTGAAAAAATAACAGAAAAACTGAGTTTGCTCAGAAACTGTGCAGACTTTTTATAAATACATTAGGCAAACATACTTAAAATAAGTGTAGAATCAAAAACAGTAAAAATATACAGGGTGTTCTATTGAAAATAAAAAAGTTGATAGTAGCCACAGCAATATGACTCACCCTGTATATACAAGACTAAAAATTTGTTTCACACTAACCAACTTTGATATTTAACATTTTTTCGTAACTCTTACAGTTTCCAAGGTAAGGTACAGGATCATCTTGCGTGGGCCACCCTGTACTCCATTTACACAAAAAAAAGCTCAGTCTCAAATTTTACGAATCCCACCTTACAAGTTACTTACGTCCCTAGGGCAATGAAGTGAAATTTTTTGTCCGTTACATACCATAAGTTCAACTTCCCACCCTTAATGATGATACCCTACTTATGATGCCAGTAACAGCGTGTACATTGGGTTGAGTTCCGATTATCGATTTTGCGCAACATTTTTGCTTGAACTTCAGTTATTTTTAATAATTGGGAACTGCTATCTAAAATCTAATTGCATAGAATAAAAAATGCGAGAGTAGAGGTTTCAAAGATCACAACACAACAGTACTGCCGTTCTCATGTGATTTATAAATTTTTTTAAATTTTTCTTCCATTGCTGTGGGAACACATGCACAATACACATCAATCACTAGAAAACTCGATCAATTATTGCATATTTGCTCGTGCAAACATCATCGATGATCTCGATGCGTTTTTAAACTGCAAAAAGGACGCACTGAAGAGCAATTTTAAACATTACACTCGAATTATAAACCTATCATACGCCATCATCGTAACATCAGACAGGGTGTAATTTGAAGATGCAAGTAATTCTCGAAATGATACCCTACTCGCAGCCTCGTGCATGCTCCCGGCTCGAATCATGAAGAAGACAAACGAGAATGAAAGAGAACAATATTCAGAATTCCACCAGAAGGCATGCTGCAACCAATTACATATTACACTGTTCTTTGAGATGTAAAAATTCTTCAGCATCTCCCAACAACGCAAGTGTAACAACCATCCATTTATAAAGAATTTTTATGCATCGACAATTCGAGAATGTGGAGGTACTCGAGAATGTGAACGATTTTACTATTCACAAGGATTCCTTTAGATTTTTATGTATATCTATAAAAAATCTCTCAAGAATGTTGATGTAATTGAAAAATTAAAATGTTTCGAATTTCTTTTTGAGATTTATTTTATGTTTATTAAAGTTGGAATTACGTAACATTCATTTTATGTTGGTTCCCAGGGATTCATTCGAGATTGCTAGTTAGTTATTTATCTTTTATAATTTAATTAAAACAGTGATACACACGACTTCAATCGCTAGTATCCAAATTGGACATAATTTATATCAATTTTCCACGTTAGAGAAATCGGAATTATTAGACATTTTTAATAAATCCAAACGGGTTTGAAATACAGGGTGGGCCACCGGGTATGGAACACTAGTAAAATTTAATTTAAAAATCAGTAGTGTTTTAACTTATGTAACAATTTTCAAAGTTTAACCCTTCTGCAACTTTCGAATGCAATTTTCAAAACGTTGAGTTTTATTGAGTGCAAAGAGTTTACATAATTCTTAAATTATAGCCTGTTTTAGTGCATCCTTAGTCCTTGAAGATGATTTTTTTTTAGATTTTACTCGATTACTTCAGAACAGTCGATTACGATGGCATATTATTCCCAAATTGCACTTTTATTTGCCCCCATCGTTTTCTGAAGTTTGTGTCAATAATAGGTTTTCGAAAATTAACATTTTGCACGAATTAAAAAAAGTAAATATAATATTAGAAACTTAAAAAAGCATGTGCACACGTCAACAATAAACATTAATAAACAAATTTCATATTTTTTCCCAAATTAAATCGGTGGTCCATAACGGGCGGTCCACCCTGTAGATTCATATAGTAATACTAATAATTATAATAATAAATTGTTCAAGTCTAGACCAAGACATATGGAATCAGTGGAGTAAAACGGATTGAATATAAAAAGATTCGCGTGATCGAAGTAACTAACAGCCAGCCGGTGCAGTTTACTAGATCACAGGGCAGCCAAGCCTGTGGTTACAAAACATGGCACGTAGGAGGCCTGGAATCATAGCTCTTTAGATTCAACACCCACAGCTCTTCATTTAAAGATACGTTAGGCCGTCAATTTTGTATGGCCTCCAATTTAAAAGCATTATTTTAGATTATCTTTTGAAGTTGATAGAATTTATTATTGATCAGCTGCAATGCGTTACTTATACATAAACTACTAAAAGCTCTTGAGGAATTAACGTTTCAAAGAGGGCATTAAATGGGGGATTTTGTGCGTCTTAAAAGTTGTTAACAGGTTTATTGAAAGTAAGAAACGCAAACATGCGTGATTATAACGAGTTAAATTGATTCTTTCAATCAAGATCGTAATAAAAGGAATAATAAAAATGTTAAATCTAGGTTATGTGGTGTTTATAATTTTCAGGAAATTACAGTTTTTATAGCTCTTGTCATCAGCATTAATTTTCACTGCAGTAACTTAATCCAACTCTTACCGTTTGAATTGTGTGGAAATTTTTAGAAATATCGCATAAACATGAAACATGTATCAGTAGCTTCAAATTATGTAACTTGTTGAAAATCTTAATAATAAACTTTAAATAGTTTTATTGAATTAACCCACTTTTATCTAATTTAACTCGAGGCAGTTTATTTTGACTTCCGCGCTGATTGAAAGTTCGCGGTGGCGTGACCAACATTACGTTAAAAAATTAGTGTAGTACAGTAAAACATCTTCAGTTTTGCTTCAGGATATCTTTATTTAATGCCATGCAGGTCGGGAGCTGACATACAGAAAAATCACGTTTATTTTTAATAGCTACTAGCGGTGTAAATTTCTTAAGAGTTTGCATTTAATTCGATCTTTAACATTGACCTGATACCATACGTACTGTTTTTAAATCGTCCTGCTAGAGTTTCCAAACTTCATTTAATCAAAAGTGTTACTGAAGTTTATGTTTCTAATGAATTGAGAAGTTTGTGGTCAAAAAATTGAATTGAAAACACAGTGTATAAATGCAATTTCGTTACATTGAAAAACTTTTGTTATAATCTAGTAAAAATTTGTGCTAAATATTTACATAGTCATTGTTCTTTCGAGTTCCACAGCCCTGTATTGCATTATAGGCAAATAAACGGACATAGGATCCCAGCTAATAAATTTTCTAGTTTAGTCTAAAATTGCATCTTGCAGTATGTTTCATAGCTTCATACAATTAATTGTTTCATGGTGTCTCAAGTTCGTTATTGTTTCAAAGTTTCTCGTAAGTTCTTACGAAGTTCTGTCGTAGTTTCATAATTTGTTATGGTTTAGCGAATTCTCGAAATTTTATGGTTTATTTTCATTTCACAATCTCTTATCACTGTAATATCTTATTTCTTGAGTTCTTATCGTTCATAAGTTGCCAATAAATTCATAGTGCATCATCTTTTGAGTGTTTAGCGATGTCTTCTGTTTCTAAGTTTCTCATAAATAAATAGTTTCTGAAAATCTTTTGTAGATTCATAATTTCCAATTTTTCCATAGATTTTCGTTGTTTCATAGTTTCTGTTCGTTTCACAGTTTTTTTAATCATTTTAGTACTTCATCGTCCCAGTTCTCGTCGTTGGAAAGTTTCTCATAAATTCATAGTATTTCACTTTCTAGTTTCATAACTTCTCATTGTTTCGCAATTATCGTTGTTTCATATTATCTTTTTGTTTACCAGTTTCTTATGATTGCACTATTTCATCGTCCCAGTTCTCGTCGTTCGAAAATTTCTCATAAATTCATTATATTTCACTTTCTAGTTTCATAACTTCTCATTGTTTAGCAATTTCTCGTTGTTTCATATTATCTCTTTGTTTCACCGTTTGTTATCATTGCAGTATTTCATCGTTCCAGTTCTGGTCATCGACAAGTTCTCATATATTCATAGTATTTCACTTTCTAGTTTCATAACTCCTCATTGTTTGGCAGTTTCTAGTCGTTTCATATTATCTCTTTGTTTCACCGTTTCTTATCATTTCAGTGTTTTATCGTTCCAGTTCCGGTCGTTCGAGAATTTCTCATATATAAATAGTATTTCACTTTCTAGTTTCATAACTTCTCATAATTTCTCCTTGTTTCATATTATCTCTTTGTTTCACTGTTTCTTATCATTGCAGTATTTCATCGTTTCAGTTCTCGTCGTTCGAAAGTTTCTCATACATTCTTAGTATTTTACTTTCTAGTTTTGATAAATTCTCATTGTTGGGCAATTTCTCCTTGTTTCATATTATCTCTTTGTTTCGCTGTTTCTTATCATTGCAGTATTTCATCGTTCCAGTTCTCGTCGTTTCAAAGTTTCTCATACATTCATAGTATTTCATTTTTTAGTTTCATAAAGTCTCATTGTTTGTCAATTTCTCGTTGTTTCATATTATCTTTGTTTCACTGTTTCTTATCATTGTAGTATTTCATCGTTCCAGTTCTCGTAGTTTGTAAGTTTCTCATACATTCATAGTATTTCATTTTCTAGTTTCATAACTTCTTATTGTTTGGCAATTTCTCGTTGTTTATCAGTGCAGTATTTCATTGTTCCAGTTCTCGTCGTTCGAAAGTTTCTCATAAATTCATAGTATTTCACTTTCTACTTTCATAACTTCTCATTGTTTAGCAATTTCTCGTTGTTTCGTATTATCTCTTTGTTTCACAGTTTCTTATCATTGCAGTATTTCATCGTTCCAGTTCTCGTCGTTCGAAAATTTCTCATAAATTCATAGTATTTCACTTTCTACTTTAATAACTTCTCATTGTTTGACAGTTTCTCGTTGTTTCGTATTATCTCTTTGTTTCACAGTTTCTTATCATTGCAGTATTTCATCGTTCCAGTTCTCGTCGTTCGAAAGTTTCTCATACATTCATAGTATTTCACTTTCTACTTTCATAACTTCTCATTGTTTGGCAATTTCTCGTTGTTTCATATTATCTCTTTGTTTCACTGTTTCTTATCATTGCAGTATTTCATCGTTCCAGTTCTCGTCGTTCGAAAGTTCCTCATACATTCTTAGTATTTCACTTTCTAGTTTCATAAATTCTCATTGTTGGGCAATTTCTCCTTGTTTCATATTATCTCTTTGTTTCACAGTTTCTTATCATTGCAGTATTTCATCGTTCCAGTTCTCGTCGTTCGAAAGTTTCTCATACATTCATAGTATTTCACTTTCTACTTTCATAACTTCTCATTGTTTAGCAATTTCTCGTTGTTTCGTATTATCTCTTTGTTTCACAGTTTCTTATCATTGCAGTATTTCATCGTTCCAGTTCTCGTCGTTCGAAAGTTTCTCATACATTCATAGTATTTCACTTTCTACTTTCATAACTTCTCATTGTTTGGCAGTTTCTCGTTGTTTCATATTATCTCTTTGTTTCACTGTTTCTTATCATTGCAGTATTTCATCGTTCCAGTTCTCGTCGTTCGAAAGTTTCTCATACATTCATAGTATTTCACTTTCTACTTTCATAACTTCTCATTGTTTAGCAATTTCTCGTTGTTTCGTATTATCTCTTTGTTTCACAGTTTCTTATCATTGCAGTATTTCATCGTTCCAGTTCTCGTCGTTCGAAAATTTCTCATAAATTCATAGTATTTCACTTTCTACTTTCATAACTTCTCATTGTTTAGCAATTTCTCGTTGTTTCGTATTATCTCTTTGTTTCACAGTTTCTTATCATTGCAGTATTTCATCGTTCCAGTTCTCGTCGTTCGAAAGTTTCTCATACATTCATAGTATTTCACTTTCTACTTTAATAACTTCTCATTGTTTGGCAGTTTCTCGTTGTTTCATATTATCTCTTTGTTTCACTGTTTCTTATCATTGCAGTATTTCATCGTTCCAGTTCTCGTCGTTCGAAAGTTTCTCATACATTCATAGTACTTCACTTTCTACTTTCATAACTTCTCATTGTTTGGCAGTTTCTGGTTGTTTCATATTATCTATTTGTTTCACTCAGAATTTCTTAAACATACAGGAAAACGCACCAGAAAGTGGCTAGCTGAGTTCTACTCAGATATTCTGCAAAGAAACCAACTTCCCCGGGAGTTCAAAAGATCTAAGGTTATTGCAGTTTTAAAACCTGGAAAACCACCTAACCGCCCCGAAAGCTACAGACCCATAGCACTATTAAGCGCCTCCTACAAACTTCTTGAACGACTAATCCACAACAGAATTAGTGATTGCATTCTGGAGCAAGTTCCAATATCACAAGCTGGCTTTAGACACAACCGAAGCTGCACCGATCAAGTGCTAGCTCTAGCCACCCATATCGAAGCTGGGTTCGAAAAAAGGCTTTAAACTGGAGCAGTCTTTATAGATTTAACAGCCGCATACGACACAGTTTGGCGGGATGGAGTAATGTACAAGCTACTAAGGACTATAAAGTGCACACAAATGACATCACTTATTAATAACATGCTGACAAATAGAACATTTCATGTGGTACTAGCCAATAAGAAAAGCAACACCAGAATGCTAAATAATGGTCTCCCTCAGGGGTCTGTTTTAGCTCCACTTCTCTTCAATCTGTATATTGCAGACATACCACCCACCACCTCTAGACAATTTGCATATGCTGACGACCTGGCTATAACTGTACAACACACTAAAATGGCTGTCATTGAAGATACCTTAACTCAAGACATAGAAACACAAGTCAATACTTTCTAGAATGGAGACTAACACTAAGCACTATTAAAACAGAAACAAGTTGTTTCCATCTAAATAATAAACTTGCAAATAACACTCTGAATGTGACTTTAAATTAAACCACACTTCCATACAACCCTAACCCAAAGTACCTGGGAGTTACTCTGGACAGGACTCTATCATATAAGAAACATTTGAGTAATACTGTCGCTAAACTAAAGACGCGGAACAATATTCTACATAAACTTGCTGGAACAACCTGGGGAACTTCCGCAACAACCCTACAAATCACGGTTCTCGGATTAGTATATTCCGCTGCTGAATATTGCTCTGCGGTTTGGTTAAACAGCCCACACACCAGAATAGTTGACGTAACCCTAAATCAAACAATGCGTACGATATCATGAACATTAAGATGCACTCCCACACTCCCACATATTGGCTACCAACTCTAAGTCACATTGCACCACAAAGCATCCGCCGAAACAATGCGCTCATACGCGAATATACAAGAATTAATGATAATCCTGATCTACCAACACATGCTGATATTAACAGCACTCAGTTCCACCGCCTTAAATCTAGATTGCCAGCTGTAAAAACTGCACGTGCTCTCTTAGAAACCGACTACAACTGGGAAACATCGTGGAAAAACGAGTGGAACTCGCTTGTTGCACACGAATGGCAATCCCTTCTGGGCACAAGACAACCGCCCCACGGATTCAATTTGCCACGTCAAACCTGGACTGCGCTTAACAGAATCCGGGCAAACCACGGAAGATGTGCTAACTCTTATTACAAGTGGGGTTTAAATCCAACATCAGAATGCGACTGCGGCGAAGAGAGACAAACAGTCCAGCACATCACATTTGAATGTAGTCGAAGAGCCTTCAACGGCACAAGAGAGGATATTCTCAATGCGTCAGACGTTATTGACTGGATAAACAACTTGGATTTACAACTTTAAATTGTAACATTTTTATTAACGTGCAACTAAGTTTTGTGCCAAATTATATAAATGTTATATTGTTACATATAGCTTAAGTATTATATTTTTTATTTTTATTCTATATATTTATTTTATCTATACTTTACATTTTATGTTTGAACTTTATATCTTATGTTTACACATAGTTTAAGTTTAGTTGTGATTACTGTTATTACAAACTGTATATATTACCTGTGTGTGTGTATAGCCATACGCTAAATAAATAAATATTTGTTTCACTGTTTCTTATCATTGCAATTGCAGTATTTCATCGTCCCAGTTCTAGTCGTTCGAAAATTTCTCAGACATTAATAGTATTTCACTTTCTACTTTCATAACTTCTCATTGTTCATATTATCTCTTTGTTTCACTGTTTCTTATCTTTGCAGTATTTAATTTTCTAGTTTCATAACTTCTCATTGTTTAGCAATTTCTTGTTGTTTCATATTATCTCTTTGTTTCACTGTTTTTTATCATTGCAATATTCCATCGTTCCAGTTCTCGTCGTTCGAAAGTTTCTCATACATTCTTAGTATTTCACTTTCTAGTTTCATAAATTCTCATTGTTGGGCAATTTCTCCTTGTTTCATATTATCTCTTTGTTTCACTGTTTCTTATCATTGCAGTATTTCATCGTTCCAGTTCTCGTCGTTCGAAAGTTTCTCATACATTCTTAGTATTTCACTTTCTAGTTTCATAAATTCTCATTGTTGGGCAATTTCTCCTTGTTTCATATTATCTCTTTGTTTCACTGTTTCTTATCATTGCAGTATTTCATCGTTCCAGTTCTCGTCGTTCGAAAGTTTCTCATACATTCTTAGTATTTCACTTTCTAGTTTCATAAATTCTCATTGTTGGGCAATTTCTCCTTGTTTCATATTATCTCTTTGTTTCACTGTTTCTTATCATTGCAGTATTTCATCGTTCCAGTTCTCGTCGTTCGAAAGTTTCTCATACATTCTTAGTATTTCACTTTCTAGTTTCATAGCTTCTTATTGTTTAGCAATTTCTCGTTGTTTCATATTATCTTTGTTTCACTGTTTGTTATCATTGCACTATTTCATCGTCCCAGTTCTGGTCGTTCGAAAATTTCTCATACATTAATAGCATGTCACTTTCTACTTTCATAACTTCTCATTGTTTGACAATTTCTTGTTGTTTCATATTATCTCTTTGTTTCACTGATTCTTATCATTGCAGTATTTCATCGCTCCAGTTCTGATCGTTCGAAACTCTCATACATAAATAGTATTTCACTTTCTAGTTTCATAACTTCTCAATGTTTGGCAATTTCTCATTGTTTCATATTATCTCTTTGTTTCACTGTTTCTTATCATTGCAGTATTTCATCGTCCCAGTTCTAGTCGTTCGAAAATTTCTCACACATTAATAGTATTTCACTTTTTACTTTCATGACTTCTCGTTATTGGAAAATTTCTCGTTGTCATATTACCTCTTTGTTTCACTATTTTTTATCATTACAGTATTTCATCGCTCCAGTTCTCGTCATTCAAAAGTTTCTCATACATTCGTAGTATTTCACTTTCTACTTTCATAACTTCTCATTGTTTGGCAATTTCTCGTTGTTCATATTATCTCATTGTTTCACCGTTTCTTATCATTGCAGTATTTCATCGTCCCAGATCTGGTTGTTCAAAAATTTCTCATACATTAATTTTATTTCACTTTCTAGTTTCATAACTTCTCATTGTTCGGCAATTTATCGTTGTTTCATATTATCTCGTTGTTTCACTGTTTCTTATCATTGCAGTATTTCATCGTCGCAGATCTGGTCGTTGAAAATTTTTTCATACATTCATAGTATTTCACTTTCTACTTTCATAACTTTTCATTGTTGGGCAATTTCTCGTTGTTTCATAATATCTCTGTTTCACTATTTCTTACCATTGCAGTATTTGATCGACCCGTTTTTGCCGTTCGAAAATTTCTCATACATTCATAGTATTTCTAGTTTCATAGTTTTCATAACTGAACTACAGCTTCAATTAATTTCTACAGCGTCAATTCCGTTTATCTGAAGAGTATTTATTAAGAAGCAGAAGTATGTACATACATGATAAAAATAACTAAACGGCTATTTCGAGAAGATAACTGTCATTCCCGTTTCTTTAAAGGCTCCAGAAAAGATTGCTGCGGTAATTTTTCATTTTTTTATTACAACAATAAACTGGAGGCTTTACAAAAGTAAATAAAAGCGCCTAAACAAAAAAAAAGCCGAAATACATAAAACCACTACGTGAAGACACATTTTATGTTGCATTTTAATCGCATGCGCGCTTAAGCTATAATAATTCAACATTCCAGCCGCGATTTCGTTTTATGACGTTTTAAGGTGACGAATATTTTCCAGTTAAAAGAACTATAAAACTTCAACACGTTTCTTCATTTATTAAAGTTCGGACGTGTGAGTTTATAGTAAAAATGAAGTTGAAAAAGGGAAGAAGAGACAAACATAGAGGTTAGAGAGGAAAAGAAAGTGTGCGACTTCTGAGAAACGTTAACTATAAATAAAATAGTTAGATATAGTAGGTAGACAGATTCAAGACGATCACATTAACTGTTGTTTTGTTATTTTGTTTTAGCGTCGACATTGCAGCTTATTATAATGCATATCCACCGAATGCTACTCTCGCACAGGCGATAATTAAGACGATCCATTATAAACGGTGCTGATTTGCAGCCGGATATCGCGGTGACATCCTGTGTTTTGTTTTTGTGGCGTTTTCGGTTGGACGGACAGAGGGACGAATGGTGAGGTTGTAGCGTTTCCGTTTTATGAACATTTAATTGCTTTCACGCACAAATTCACACACTCATTGTAGTTTAATGCGTTTACAGTAACATCAATTATCGTACTTGCAGACTCCTTTTGGGTGTTCAGTTCTTCAGCAGCTGAAACACCTTAACTTGCTATTAATAGTTCACCAACTTCACTGGTGATATTAGTGAAATTAGCTGCACATTTGTTTGAGGATAGCGCAATATTTCAAATTTAACGAATCTATTAGCTAGCTGGTACGTGAATATATCATAAGTAGTATAACTTCAAGAGCATTTTTTATGGAAGTCTGTTATAGATGAATTTTACTTGGAACTTTCAATAATTTAGTTTAAAAAGAAAAAATTCTCAAATTTCAAAAATATGAACTATTAAAAATCTTTACATTCAATTATAAATTTCAAATTACATAAATCTGAAAAGCATAAACTTTTAAGATAAGATAAGTTTACTGCCAGTGGACGAAATGATTTAAATAAAGATTTAAAATAATCTGTTTAACAATAGATTTGTTGTTATTTAACAACAAATGTATTATGTATTTAAGTACAATAAAATTAATGATTGCAATTTCGATCATTACAAAATTAATTACTGCTTCCAAAATACCATAATTAAGTATATTATTCTTTAAATTAATTTTTTAATGGGATAAATGATCGATAATTAATTTTATTGTATTTAAAATAAGATTGTTTTAACTTGTAGTTAACATTGAAAAGTTTATAATAAAACCTTGAATCTTTGGAACACAGCAACAAGCAGGGTACGTAATAAAAATTGGGATAAAGATTTTTATGAGTTTTGAAAACCAAATAGTTAAAAAAAGACCAAAAGTTTTGATCTAAAATTCTGAATATTTTTAATAAATATAAAATTAGAAAAAAAGCCAAATTAGTACACTGCGATTTACAATAGAATTAAAATTAAAGATTTTAGTGCAATTTAAGGTTTTCAAGATTTTTCAAATGACTTATTAATTTCATAATTAAAAATATGATTCTGCTAACTCGCTTTAAATTTTATTTTTTAAAATTAAATAAGTTAAAATTTTATAATTTGAATTTAAATAAGTTGGAATTTTATAATTTGATATTAAATAACTTAAAATTTTAAAAATTGAAATTAAATAATTTATAATATAATGATAGTGATAATATAATTTCACTAATTAAATTAGGAATTTTGTTAAAATTAAATTATTTTATCAAATTAAAAGTGCAAGAAATAAAATTGTAACTATAGTATAAAAATCCTTTGACTGACTGAAATACCATACGAATATTTTTAATTTGTGAAACTTTTCGAATATTATCACATCAGTAATTTAAAATTAGAAAAGTTAAAAATTATAAAACAAATTTCTATATTAAGTAACCATTAATTTATCCTGTTTTAACATTTCTGCTAATTTTACTTTTGTTTGATCTCATTTAAATATTAATTACATTCTTTCTTGTTTGGCATGAACACACCCGAGGGGTACATCTACCTACATCCATCTTGTTGAATAATCGCATCTTGGCAAAACAAAAAATTCTTTAATAACTGATGAAAAATACGCCTGGGCTGTTTCTGACAATTTTCAGATCAAAGTTCAAAATATACATCTTAAATGCAGCAGTGTGGTACACTTTTGGCAAAAATCAGAAATATATGTATATATTGTTACTAAACTTAAGAATGACAAAAAACAGCCAAGTCAGTCTGTCACTCAAATTCGAATTCCTCTTGTCATTCTTAATGGTATCATCAGGTATCCGATTACATTGTGCATGGTTAACGGTTCAAGGATTGAATAAGAAAAAATGAAAACAATCTATTTTTTGTTTGTTATTATGTAAAGTAGATCATTAACCTGCAAAGTAATTACTTTAACACAATTACTTGTATAGACTTATATTTGATCTTATATGTTAGTACATCATGAGTCATAGTTTGCATAAGTCCATTACACTTTTATAAATTAGTTACACGCAATTTATTATTTTACAAGGATAGTGTGTAAATCGTTATTACACGACGTGGTGTTAATTTTCTAATTTACACAAGAAACTATTATATTTTCATGCGAAAAAAAATGTATAACAAGTTATAAATAATTCATGCTTACTATCTTTTCCTATGTTAATATTATGCTCTAATAATGTTTTATTTATTAAGTGTGCATATAATGATGAGATTTCCCATTCCTTTCCGGATTAATCTTTTCTCCCACAGTTAAAACAAGCGAACAAGATTATCGCAGTCATTAAATCGAATTTTCCACGGTGTCTTCTTTATTCCAAAATTATCTTTTGTATTATAATTTAATTTGATATCGTCCATTTTTTCCGCAGTATCATATTATGGTGGTTAAAAATAAAGAAGAAGTGTTCGCTGATGCCTGATCCTGATGGTTATCTTATTAATAAGAATTGATTCAAACTAATTCGATGACGTAACTGTAAGAGGTGTTCGAACTTGATACAATGAAATATGTAGATTCACAATTTAATGAATGTCCTATAATATTTTATTTTGACGTTTGTTCGCTTTGAAAGAATTTCCGATATTTCTTCTGCTGTATGTAGTAGGAAAAATCTAAACTAAATAAATCGTTTTCTATTATTATATTCTCACCTTGGCTGTCTATTGAAAGTAAAGGTTACTCAAGTTCAAGATCAGTGAATTAACAATTACGTTGATGTAGTGTAGAAAAAACGTGAGCAAAAAGTGTTTGGTTAACTTTTTTTTGTTGCAGCAACATCAAAGCGTTCACTAATTAGAACGTGGCTACAATAACCGCAACAAAGTGATTTTTATAGAATCCGTTGTAGAGTGAAATTGATAATGTACTTATAAGGATCAAAATGGTTATTTACGAATAGAACAGTTGAATAGAGGATGTTGGGAGGAAAAAATGATTGATGATAAGTGCGTTTTAAAAAGTCTAAGCGTGACGTTAAGGATAACTCTGTTATGTATTCATAGACATTTTCTTGTCTCAATGCGATTCTACACTTCTAGATTGAATTGAACCGTTTCATTAAACTGTTTTTTAATACAATTGAAGGGTATTTAGCAAAAACAGCATTAGTCCAAAAATCGTGTTTTTCAGAAAACGGGAAAAACCTTCTACAGAACCTCCAAAATTATAGTATGTTCCAACATTTTGTATGTTAGTAGTAATAGAGTACTCACTTCTAGAAAAGTATTTATTTTTGCTTTTAATATAAGATGCAACAAGAAAATTAAAAAAAAAGATGGACATATGTGGTTTTTACAGAAAAAAATATAAACTCAAACAAGTCAACTAAAATAAATTTAAAAATAAAGTTTATTACAGCTAGTCTTCACAACCGCTACTATTGTCGTCATTGTCAGTTTCCACTAATTCTGACTCGGGTTGATCTGTTGCTCTAGAAAATCCCTGCTGTTGAAATATTGATTCATAGAACTTTGCTTTGTTATCGCTACTGAGAAACTGCAGTAGGGTCTTTTGGATTTTGCCTTGGAAATGGCATTAGGACCCTTGTAAAGTGATGGCAAATAAATTTCCTTTGGTAGAGAACATTTATTTCGTATAATACATCGTCGCCAGGGACCATTGTAGGAATCTTTTACTTTCAAATCAAAATGCTTCTTGTTTATCTCCAAAATCCTTGCCTTTTTGATTGCTACCTGTGGTTTAGGATTTCGCAAGAAGTATTTCTGTGTAGCTTTATCTATGTCATACACTTCTGCGGGGTCCACCTTAACTAGCTTAAATGGACTTGGCTTTGCACGAGCATTTCTAATAAGTTCATCCCATTCTTCTGGAAGTTCCACTACACCATATTTTCGTTTCTTTTTTTCGATTAATGCAAAGTCCTGATCATTAGGTAAGTAGGAGTGCCCTCTCACAGGAAAAATGTATTTAATGGAATCGAACATGTGTAAGGCATGGACAAGGGCATATAAGAAATGGACCATAGTGTAATTCTTATTTTGTCCTGGGCACCCATCGCTTAATAAAACTAGATTTCTGGTACAATCTAAATTCTTCAAGTAATGAAAAATTGCATGGAAATTACATCGGATGATCCTTTCTTACATTGTCCTTCATAATACGTGTATATACTAGCCTCGTTTGTAGCAAGATCATGTACACCGAATACATAGTACCACAACTGTCGCGAGAAAAATACTGGATTAGTTGGGATATGTGGTAATGGCAAATTTTGCATAAAGTCGAAACTAATGCACGTTACTTCACTGCGTTGGGCTTTTTCTCTGTAGTACCGTTTCATTGCATGGAAAGATTCTGCTTTTCGTAAATGTAGTTCTCTTGTTGTTGATAACTCAAGTTTTTCTTCATCACTTATGTTTTGGGAATTCAACTTCTGATTAATGTTATCACATTCAGCACAGGTGTCTGATCTCGGTAGTCCAAATTTAATATTAAAGTCATTTGTAAACACTCTCCAGTAAATTTTGTATGGAATGTTGAGCTTATATTCTTCCACAAATAACGAATACATTATCTTTATTGAAAGATCTTCTGGTAAATATACACAATTAGGGTTTTGTCTTCTAGAATAGTGAGACTGTCGGCTTTTAAACGATTTAATGTGAAGTGCTATTAAATGGGTTACTTCTTGAGGAAATTTTGTAGAGCGATTTTTATGTGTACCTCTTTTATCCCTAGGAGATTTTCCAAACATTATTAAGCTATTTTGTGGCCTTCGGATTCTAGCTACAGTTACTCCAAAAAAACTCAAGAATGCTTGCAACCAAACTGCCTGTTCTTGCCCATTAGCATTTCGAACTTTATAACTATATGAAGCTGCATGCGTTTTTGAAATATGCCCTTGATTGTGTCTTGGTTGTCTTCTAGAAATGTTATTTGTACTGATAAGACCGCATAAAGGCTATCCTGCTCGTTTTGTTAAGCATGCTATTAAAACTTTGCAATATGTAATTACGATCGTCTTCTGAAACCTTTTGGAAACACTGGTAACGTTTACATCTAAAATGAGTAGGTATACTGTATATATCTTTTGTATGAAACTAGCTGTTCAAAATAGTTTTAACTGTACTTGCAATCATTTCCGGTTTTTCTTTCTTCCACGTGCTTCCCTACATGATTAATATGTTCGCGACCAAGAACCTTTGATGTTTTAATGTCGTCGTATTTCCTTTTTTTTGGGGTTTCTTTTTCACAGGCCACTCACTTGTATTTCCGTCTTCATGTCTTGGAAAGTTTTCCATTATTCACTTTAAACCGTTTTTTATTTAAAACACTGAAATGTAGCAAACAACACTCCACAACACAGTGGAAACTAACTGCTTTTTTTAGGTTAGACTGGTACGTATTAACGACAGTGCAAGAACAGCACACGTCCGGGACATATGCTGTTTTTTCTAGAAGTGATCTGGACATGTGCTGTTTTTGCAGAATTGCCTTTATTTTAATGTAGTATTTCTTGATAGTTATGTCGTTTTTGAGGAACTCAGTGACTGTGGTAGTTGAATAAATATATTTTCTGGCAGATAGCGCCAAAATCTCAATTTCGGCAATTTTGGACATATGCTGTTTTTGCTAAACACCCTTCAATTATAACAGTTAATTTATACTATTTGCTATTAACTTATATTGAGGAACTTAATACTGAGGAAAAATGATAAGTAGTACTTCTTATATTCTTCTTATGATTAAATTTATACGCGTTGACCATTCCGACTTATCTTAATGGAATTAGAAATAGAATTCCACAACATTGTCGCATGTGTCTTGACAGGAACTCATAAACTACTTGGATTTTTCCCATTAACAACAAAATTGTGTCACAAACGAGTGTAATAGCGTCATAATTCGCGAATATTCCGTGAAGTTTGATTTCCGCCCCCGACACCATGTTTAATGCTTTGTTGTCGCACCACAAGGAACAGTCTACTACTTATTTTCTGCCGCCATATTTCGACGCTTCGAATGCTTACCACCACCTATATTCTACGTATCTCGTTAAGGGTGTATAGTATGCAGGAGCACTCATCATTTTGGACATAACCTCAAAATATTCTTCTGTAATGTGAATGGATTCGTTTGCTAAAATTACATGCCCATATTGAGTAATGCGAATCATGCATCTCTTTCCTACTCATTTCCCTTCTTTGTTATAGAATTCCAACACCAAAACGAATGAAATTTCAGATATTGATGGAACATTTTACATACGTAAATGAATTAATATTACTGTTAATTAATGATAACTGTTGATTAATTAATATTAATCAATTGATAAGCTAGTGTACTTTAATTAATTAAGTAGACATACAGGGTGTTTTGGAAAATGTGCCCGTCCCATTAAAGGGCAATAGGGAAACACGTGTACAGTAACATCTTACTAACAATTTACTGAAATGTCCCTTTGAAATGACAACTCCCCTTATAAAAATAATAGGCACGCCTCTGCAAAGTAGTAGATAAAACTGTATGAAAATTATGCCTATTAAATAGTACATACTTTTAAAAGTCATCAAAAAAATAATCATAATAAGCCCAAGCCGGATAAATTAATTCTTCGAAATTGTAAGCAAAACAAAACATTAGGACGTGCTTTTAAAACGTTTCAGCTAAATAATAAACAAGTCATTTTGACCATCTGTAAATAACTGTTAATGACTCAGATCTTTGAAGCTTGTAATTTGCAGTATGCAGTTTGTTGTCAACTTTCTTTGTGTTAAGGTGGTCGTGAACTTGAGTTTCGATTACGTATTAATACACGTTTTAGAATTAATAACTTGAGTGAGGTGGTGTTAGTAGTTTAATTAATCGTAGTTAGTTACTGTTAAAATTATGGCAGAACCAAACACGCCTGCTGAATGAACGGAACTTTTCAAATCAACCATTTTCAAAAAGTACACTCCATATACCGCGAGTGCAATTTTGTCAATGGCTATTGGAACGCAAACAGGAAAATCCCTAGTTTGCACAAAATGTTGAGTTTTTGAACACATGTTATAAAGATTGTTTGCATCTAAACGGTAAGTTTTACTCATTTTGTTAAAATGACATTCGTAAAATAAAAAAACAGGCAATGGAATTTCCATCACAATTAGGCCAACGAACGTATGTTACATTTTATTTACCGACCTTAATAAATGATCACATCAAGGTAGTGAGTCACTCGGCAACCGCTGATGAAATTCAATTCTGTTGTTTCTGTAAATTGATACGTACGTAGCGGAGGTCAGTTATTAATTTAGTAGTGCAGACGTGAGATCATTGTTTGCTTTATCAGTAATTCTTGCTTAACATCTTACAAACAATCCATAGTCAACTCGTGTCTTGCAAAAAATACGGAAAAATCTGAATTTTTTTTGAGAGTTTTGGGGTCTCTATATAGTCACCTTTCACCCCCTTAAAGCATTGCATATATATCCGGAACACCCTGTATTGTAACAAAGAATTAAAAAGTAATTAATAATAAAAAAGAAACAAACCAAAAACGTATGATAAATGGATATTCATTAAAGAAAAAAGGTATGACAGGTAAATCGGGTAAATTTTTTTATAGATATTTTTTTTAATATATTGTAACGTTCTTTTTAAATAATATTAAAGGTGCTGTTTTAATTGTCCATTATCAAGAGAATATATATACATTAATACTAATTACGAACTATAAACTATTAACAAGCTTAGACTAATTTTAATTTACACAAATATTTATTTCAAGCAAGATTTATATCACATAAATAATATTTATGCTATCCACAATGCGCGAACGTGTCTGGCTGGTTGACTAATTCCCTCCTCTTGCGCTGTGGTGGTTTATATGCACACGTCCACGCTCTGGAACAATCCGTCGTTAGTCCCGAACGTTGTAGATGTGCCGGGAACCTTCTCGCATGTTCGCCGCCCGTATATAGTGGTTTTCCCATTCATTACAATATTTTATAAACAATTTTTTTTATAAATATATAAAAAAAATAATTACATAAAATTATCCCTTAATGTTTGTTGTTGCAATGTTTAAACTATGTATATTTATGTTAATTGAAAATAAAACTAAACAATTAAACATAATGATAAGAATCTTTAATTATAAAGTATAAATACAATCTAGCATTAGCTCTAATGGCATACAATGTGCGTTAGCGCATCCAACTACTATCCCCTGTGCCTTGATATGCATGCCCATCCACATAGACGCACAGGGGATAGTTGCTTGATGAGCTAACGCGCATTCTATAATACTGTTAGAGCTAATGCTAGGTTTTACTTATGATTTGTAATTAAATACTAAGATCATATGTTTAATCGTTTAGTCTTATTTTCAATTAACATAAATATACATAGTTTAATTTAAACAATGACTATAAAAGTAAGGGATAATTTTATGTAATTATTTCTTTTTATAAATATTGTATCTAAAAAAATTGTTTATTTATAAAATATTAAATATTTCATAATTTGTTTCCTGATCCGTTAGATCTTGCGTTTTGTAAATTACAGATCTAGCGTGCCCTGCATTCGGCTATGGTCTAAATTATGATTTGTATTTATTTGTAATTGTAGATTATATTCTTGAAGTCATTTGTATACAAATGAAAAAAATGTTTTAAAATTGAATAGTTGGATTACGCGAATATAGATATTGAATATCGCGTGTATGCCTCTAGCGTAGGCGGAACCAAGTTTGGTATTTAGCAAATGTAGTGGCCGCAGTGACCTTGTTTGATACCAATAATAACTAAACATTCAAAGAAAATTGATTTGCAAATTTCCAATCATTAGTCTCCTGATCTTATGAATTCATCTATTAAAATGAAACAAAAAGCAAAGTGAAGTACGTTCTCCATAAATTGAGAAAGTCGCAATCTTAAACGTTTTTGCTAAAAGGAACAGCAGTGACTTGTGTTATTACAACCAAACCAAACATACAATTTTTACGCCAGCTCTTCGATGCATGCCTCTTTAAATACATTTAAATTAGACGTGTCTGGGAGCGCAAGGCTATTATCTATTATGCATATAAACACCTTGCCAGCTTCCGCATCTACGTTCAAGCTGCTATGTATCATCAATTAATGAAAACGACTGTGACGGTTCACACACTTATACATTAAAGAGTCAACGTAATAACAAGCGGCTTATAACGCGACATCCATGACCATCCCACAACATCGAGCGTTTCCTGAAATGCATGTTCTTGTATAATTATTACCTTCTGAGCGTTTCAGATGGTGTTGCAGACACAACGGCAAGTAAAAATCTAATGGCCTGTAGTTAATGCCATTTATTGGGAGCAATCACTGAAATGTGTATGGTTAAGCTTCCCTAAAGGTGGGGCGGGGCACTGGCGCCTCGATTTGCAATAATTAAGACTAATTATTATTACAGTTTTCTTATCTGTGTGTCTATGTTTTATTTAATTCTATTTTAATCCTAGTTATTACAGGAAAATCGTTATTAGACGATGCGGTAAAAATAATAAAGTACTAGGTGCAATTATTATTATGAAAAGATTGTAACCTTATCTTTTAATAGACAAACGCGGTGTTTTCGCTATTGTTATGAATTACACGTACACGATTTTTACATTCCGCTGTGAAATGACCACTTTGAATTAATGGACCATTTTTAGTGATATCCTGTATTCGATAATGTAGATTACAAGTTTAATGCTACATGGCCCCCATTTGAAAACACGCTGTACAAATCTGCAAATAGAGAAGTAAGTGGTTACTAAGTTGAAAATGAGTTCGGAACCCAGAATAGCCAGTAAGACACTTTAACTTTTGCAAATGGACCCCGGGGTGGTGGGGTACCCCAGGGAGTAGTTCACCCGCATCGAGAATGGAACCGGGAACCACAAGACTATCCAGAAAGCAAGGCTTAAGTGAGTAGTCTTCATAAAAAATGACATCTATAGGTCATCAAGCTCACATAGCACAAAATACTTTACATTCCAGCGTTTAATAAATTGTTTTCAACAGAAGACTAAAATTAAAATACCCAGAAAGGTCTCCTAAGATTTCACCTGAAGCATGTTTCCCATCATCATTATGTCATATTGCCTTAGAAGGCTTCAAATGAAGGAGCAACAAACTTAGTGAAAAGTTGGCCTCCAATTGTACTCAAAAAGGATCGGAAAAATAATTTCTTTAACTGATAAGAAACGTCGGACAAGAGAGGGACATCTTTAAAACATAGTTCTATAGGGCTTTAAGGTCCTAGATGGTAGATCGTTTTTCAAGAAACGATGTTCCAATGTCCACCAAAAGGTTACTTGATGTAAGATATGTTACAGCATCAAGGTAACATATTATAGCTTTTTTGTAGTAGGCTAAAGATAGAAGTCTACAGGTAATAAGTCAAACGGGTAGAGTATTTCATATATAAATGACCTCTACAGGTCATGAAAGTCACACGATACAAGATATTTTTGGCATGTCTTCAAAACTTGATCAGGAGTGACTCATGTTGTCCTAGAAGGTTAGAGATAGCTAACGTCAACAATTCACCAAATAGTATCAAATGCAAAGATATTCCGTAACATGGCAAATTGCGACTAGAAGAATTTGTAGAGGGATCAGATATCAGAAAGGTCAAAGGTCATCAAAGATGATATCCAATCATAAGAAAACCTTCAATGGTATATATTTAAATAGATTTCGTAATAAACTTGAGTAGTTCATCTCAAAGTTTCACATACAAAATTAATACTGAGATCATATATTGTGACAAATCATACAATCATTATTGTGAAGATCATACTGAGACTAATGTTGAATAATATGACCCTTAACGACCCTTGAAGAATGTATACCATTATATTCAAACCTTGCCGAAGGCAATATGAAGCACCATCAGATGCATTTAAAAGTAAGATAAGGATGAATCTACAGTATCTTCAGTAGGTCTGAAATGGATAGTTTTGGACAAAAACCAATGTTGACCTTTAAAGGTCGCTATATGCCATATACGGCAGAACATTTCGTTTAGTCATCTTGGAACTTGGTGAGTAAGTAGTTTCGAGGGCTTTCGGTAAAACACGGATAGAATGTTTTCATTCTCGGAATCTGCAATCTATAGAGGTCATAAAGGTCGCCAGAATGATCGGACTATTGTGTGATTTCCAAAGGACAAGAGGCCAATAACGTATTTCGTAGGAATCGATTCAATTTTTGCATACTAATAGATCTAGACTTCCTAAATAAAGTTACTCTTTTGTTTAACCTCCAGAAGTCATCAAAGGCTACACTAAAATATAAAATTTCGTAGCATTGCTTCAAGCTTTGCAGACTTATAAAACTGGACCTCATGATATCTTTAAATTTCAAAACACAATCCCATGGTACGTTTGACCTGCACAGGTCAGCAAAGGTCAAGTGCATAAAAATATAAAATTACATCAAATTCTTTCAAACTTTGTAAACTTGTAGAATTACATATCCTGAACCATTTTTAAATTGCCCTACCTCAAAGCAATTCGATGATCTATTTGACCTCAAGATGTTATCAAGGTCGGGTCATTAAAGCATGTAATTGTATAGAACTGCTTTAAACTTCTCTTGGTTTAAAGACTTATAAAAACTGGCCTTTTGGGCATTACTAAATGAAGTTAAAACCTATTCGAATATTCCCTTTGATCTTCACCGGCCACCAAATCACCAAAGGTCACTTTGGTATTTCGTAGGAATCGATTCAAACTTTGCATAATAATAGATCTTGACTTTCTAAATAATGTTACTCTTTTGTTTGATCTGCAGGTCATCAAAGGCCAACTAAAGTATAAAATTTCATAGAATTGCTTCAAACTTTGCAGATTTATAAAACTGAGCTTCCTGATAATCTTTAAATTCCTAAAAACAATCCGATGATCAGCATAGGTCATGTACATAAAAGTATAAATTACATGAAATTCTTTCAAACTTTATAAACTTGTAGAATTACATATCTTGAACCATTTTTAAATTATCCCCTACCTCAAAATTCGGTGATCCATTTGACCTCAAGAGATTATCAAAGGTCGGCTCATTAAAATATGTAATAGCATAGATTTGCTTTAAGCTTGTCTTGGTATGAAGACTTACGTATAAAAACTGGCTTCTCGAGTATTATTAAATGAGTTTAAAATGGATCCGATTATTCCTTTGATCTCTACCGGTCACCAAAAATCAGATTGGAGAATTGGATTCCATTGAAAGTCTTAGATACTTTTAAAATTTTTAGTTGAGGCATTCTAGTATGTATATGTGTAAGTTATTTCTAGTTGGTGATGATGACCTTTGATGACCGCCGGAGATCAAAGAGTTTATCGGATCGCCTTTAAGTTCGTTCAGGAGGCTGATCGTATGGAATTTTATATTTTTATGAATTTTAACGATCTCTGCACGTCAATGATTTGTCGGATCACTTTGATCGTGATTAAAACATTGTTTAGGAGGTTAGATGTATCAACGTGCAAAATTTGAATCGATATATTTTAAATATCAAAGTGATATATTAGTTGTCCTTTGTCCTTCAACAGAGATTGTAACGACGCGACGTAGGAAGGGTGTTTTCTATAAAAGCCTTGACGTGACTCGTAGAAATTAAATATATTAATCTTTAGGACAGAGTAGGTCAGTAGGCAGGTTGGTAGGTCGTATTTGCCTAGCTTCCACATGTAAAATCTACTCGTAAAAATTTATTGTTTCTCAGATATTACCCTTACGATTGCAACCATTTGCCATGTGACCTTTAGAAGTTGAATTCACTTGCGAAAGTAGTACCTACATCTTTACCTCGACAATAAATCTGTTGCCCAGAAAATTGATCCACCTTTCAAATGATATGGACAACATAGTCAATAGAAATGGTCTTACTCTGATGAAGATAGATGTGCTGATTGCGCAGCGTGTGAGAGTTGGTCACTCGAACTAATTTCGATTGCTATAGTAAAAGAACACGTAATTTTGTTTGCAGACATTTGAACTAATAAACTTATTATTTTCGTAAACTGGATTAGTTCAAATATTCATTTATCAAGATCTACCATCTAGAGGTTTTTAAATACTGCGGCCTAATGAAGAGCCGAGTAAACACATCAACAAGTAAACACTTGAAGGCGATGTATTTAAATAAATAAAACTTGTTTAAAAATAACCGGGCGTTTTTTTTAATCTAGTAAATAGAAATCTAAAAATATTATTATTAATGGATTGTTTGTAATGCGTCAAATCCATAGGACTCCTTGTGGTTAGTCTGTTGAAATTTTTATTTTGAGAATATTTGTTGCATCATAACCTTACATTTGTTGAATTAATTACAATAAACGCTTTTATATAAATAACAAAAAAAATTTAAAAACAGATTCTTCTGGAAAATATTTTTTCTAACCGTAGTTGTTTAGAAGAGTTATTTATACCTCCCACATAGCTGTACATGTTAACTTGGCATTATTCTGACCATTCATGACTTCACGACTAAGGTGAGTATTTTGATTTAAAAAAAGTTGACTCTGATATATTTATTCATGAAACTTCAAATCTTCTCCAAATGATACTGAGAAAATTTCTAATTTCAGTTTTATTCATCCTGACTCCTTCAGATTGTTTATGGTACTGTTAAAACTTCAGTTTCCTCTTCCTTCCTCAAATTTTGATGGATGCCACATGATTGAAATCATAAATCGACGAGTTCTTGTGTTGTTCTCAATCTGACAAGGTCGAGAAGCGTTTTCCGTTATTTGTCCATTGACTCTGACCGTGAAAGAGTGTTCCTGTTTATATTTAATTAACTTCTTGGCACATAAAGAGATAAAATCCTTGAGTTAGTTTTTGTCATACATTTTATACTATTGTGTTGCTCATTGAAAATTAGATTGCACATGTAAATAATAGAGGTATCATACTTAGCCTTGTGGGACGCCAAACTTTACACACTTTCATCAAACGGTTTCAAAATGAAACAAACTTGAAAAGTAATATAATGTGTTCTAAACCCTCTAAATAGGTTAGTTTTGATAGCTGCAGTAATTTTCATCAGATAAATCGTCTTACGTTTCAGCCAAAGCGAAGGCATTAGTTTGAGCCTGCGTGGTGTTTTGTCATAAAAATGGCCTCTATTAATAATACCCATTGTAGAGAAATTTAGAAAATGGATTTAGTTTTTCTTTTTCACTGGTTTCTCTCTATTGTTATTTTTAGAAAGGAGTCATTTAGAATCTACCCTTAAACATGTGTAATAACTCACAGCTCTTTTATGCTTAACACAGTTGTATTTTAAAATAACAACACGGTTTTATCGTGTCTCATACATCAAGAATTATTTTATTATTTTTACCCCCTTCATGGTACTGACACGCACTCGCGCTTAAAATATGTGTATATCGCCCCCTTAACGGGATTAATAATTATAAAAAAATGTAATGGAGGACTGGGTTATACTTGAAGAATATTCTCCAGAATTAGAATTACGATGGGACTTCAAAATTATTTTTTTCTGGTTTTGTGTTTCGTTTGATACGAGTGGGGTATTATTTTTTAAATTTTAAATTTAAGAGTTTCAAGATTCAGAAATCATTTACCTAATCAGTTACCACTTTCGCAGTTTCAGAATTCTCGATTTTCATCTTCCCGATTCTTTAAACTGCAGATGTTCAAAATATTAAAGTTTACCTTCTGAAACTAAAAATAATACTTCAGGATTTCAAAGGTATAAAGTTTTAAACTTTCGCTCGTAGAGTTACAAAAGCTCAAAATATTAAGGACCCAAGGAGTTATTTTCAACCATTTAAGTTTCTGACAATTAATTTTGTTTTTACAAATTTTAACTTTCAGAGCTTTAAGAAAAAAAATATAGATTCGGTCAACTTAAGAATTTAAAGGATTACAAAGTTTCAAAATTTTTTAAATCCAAGAACTTAAGAAGAAGAAGAATTTAAGGGATTATTAAAGATAATATTTCAAAGTTTCAAAGGTTTGGTCTTACAGTTTTAAGAACTCAAGCACTTTTTGTAATATTTTAAACGTTTAAAACTGTGATAATTAACTTCAAGGTTTTTACAATTTACACGTAAGGTTTCAAAGGTCTAAAGTTTCAGATTTCGGTCATTAATTTTAGAATTTAAAAACCTTAGGGACTTTGAATGATAATCTTTTGAATTAGTAAACTAGCTACTAGCTAACAATTAACTTCAACGTTTTATAGTTTACAGTTTTAAAGTTTCAAAGGTTTCAAACGTTTGCTCGTAAACCTACAGAGAAGTATTTAAGGATTCTCAAAGATAATCTTCTAAGTTCATGAAAACTCTAACAATGAGTTGAATACTTTATACTTTACATTTTTAAAGCTTCAAAATACGAAGTTTCAAAGTTTTGACGGTAAAATTACAGAACCACAAGTTACCAATTTAAAGGATTTTCAAGGCAATGCTTAAAATCATTGAAGTTTCTAACAAATAGTTTCAATGTTTTATAGTTTACGCTTTTCAAGTTTCAAAGGTTTCAAACGTATGTTCGTAAACTTACAGAGAAGTATTCAAGGATTCTCAAAGCTAATATTCTAAGTTCATAAAAACTAACAATGAGTTGAATACTTTATACTTTACATTTTCAAAGCTTCAAAATACGAAGTTTCCCAGTTTTGACGGTAAAATTACAGAACCTCAAGTTAACAATTAAAAGGATTTTCAAGGCAATGTTTAAAATCATTGAAGTTTCTAACAAATAGTTTCAATGTTTTATAGTTTACGCTTTTAAAGTTTCAAAGGTTTCAAACGCTTGTTCGTAAAGTTACAGAAGTATTCAAAGATTCTGAAAGATAATATGGAATATCAATGAAATCTCTGAACAATTACTTTATTGTTTCATACTTTACATTTTCAAAGTCTCGGTGGTAAAATTACAGAAAATAATTTAAAGAATTTTAGAGGTAATATTTAAAATCATTAAAGTTTCTAACAACAACTTTCAGTTTTCTAGTTTATGGTTTTAAAGTTTCAAAGGTTTCAAGCGTTTGTTCGTAAAGTTACAGAAGTATTCTAGGATTCTCCAATATAATATTCTTGAAAGAAAGTTTGAATCATGAAATTTCTAACAATTATTTTAAGATTTTATATTTTACATTTCCAAAGCTTCAAAGTACGCCGTTTCAAAGTTTCGGCGGTAAAATTACAGAAATGCAAGATTTATTAATTTCAGAGGTAATGTCATAATGGTAAAAATCACTAAAGTTTCTTAACAACTACTTTCAGTGTATTATAGTTTGCACGTTTAAAGTTTCAAAGATCAAAAGTTTCCATGTTTTAAAACTAAAAGTCTGAAAGTCTCCTTAAAGTTGCAGAAGCTGAAGTTTCAAGATTGCGAACTTAAAGTTCGGAATCATATGAATTTAACGCAACTCTAAATATTCAAATCTTCAGCGTTTTAAAAGTATCGACGATTATTGAAGGTCGTTGAGTTCAAAATTTCATCATGAAGGTTCTGTAATTCTGAAATTTCGGAAGCTTTCATTGCTGCAGAGGTCTAGAATTTCAGTATATCAAATTATTTCCATTTTATGTACAGTTTCGTAATTTTTAATTTTATTGTTTCAGAGCTTCCGAATTTTGAGTGTTTCAGATATTGCTAAATTCAGTCTCTTAAGGTTTTAGATTGGTAGAAGTTTTCAAAGTATATAACCTTCAAGCTTTAAAGATGTATACATTTTAGAGTGAAGAACTTTGAGTGAACATTTAATTGTAGAATTTCAAATTTCAACGGTTGAAAAACGCTTGAAGGCCTGAGATTTTTAGGTGTCAACAATTAAGATTTTTATAACTCGAAAAAAGAAATTCAGGCATGTTTGAAGACTCTCTAAATCTTATGATTTGTGAGTTTCAAAGTTACAGTTTCTGATCTTTAAGTTTTCGAAGTGTTATGGTTTTAGAGACGCACAGTTTGAAGGTCTAAGATTCAATTTTCCATAACATTAGATCGTAGACTTCGGAATCCATTAATCTTCTTGGATTAAAAGCTTCAACAGTAGATAAGATGTTCGGATCTTTCAAAGTCTTATATATTAAAAAATTTTAAATATAAATAATCGGAGTTTTGCATTGTATAAATGTAAATCCGCATAGAAATATTTTCACCTTGACTGGGGATCGAACCCAGGCGACAGACCTCTTCTTGTCCACTGCCCAAAATCCGTGAAATCGACCCATTTTAGAGATCGATTTCACATAGAATGACTCGTATGTTAGATCACAATCCATGTTTTTTAGGTTGGTAGCACCGCGGTAAAATATAACCTAAAATACTCTTTCCCTAAATCTTAAAGTTTCAAATACCAATTGGAACAAAAGTCTCATTTTCATGAAGCACTTGGGTGCGGCATAATGTGGCGGTATCGTGGTAAGTTATACCGGGTGGTAAATCTGCCATTTTCTTAGCTATTATTTTAAATGATAGAATTTAAAATTAAATTTTATTCTAAGCGCTTTAGAGATTTCCAACAAAGCTAAAAAATATAATAGGTGATCACTTTTTTTTATCTTACAGTTTTATTGTCAATACGTCTACTGTTAACTTTTCCTCTTCTAGTCCCTAGTTAGTGTAGATGACCCCAATGGAGATAAAAGCCTTCTCTCTCTCGATGCTCGTAATCTAATAGCATGAAGTGTGAAGACATTTCTTCATACGATTCGTGATACGACGATAACGATACATATGACCAACTACACAATTGTAAAAGGCGTTATAAATGGCTTTGAATTACATTCCACTTCCTATCAAACGCCATAAATTGAGTATAATCACCCACCTCTAAATGTGAGTGAGCTTAATCTGAAAATAAAATCGTGACACAGAAATTTCTAATAAATTTTAGGCGCACGAATGAAGCCGTGAAATTAACAATCTCCCGGAAAACCACTGTGTAATTAAGCATGTCCTCCGTGTTTTATTAGTTAGTTGGTTAGTTACATTTCGAGATGTTACTAGGTGATAATAATGATGATGGCAGCAGGTACAAAAAAAATGTGTTTGTTCTCCTTCCTTTTTTGTGTTTTACGTTAAAAGTGTAGGTAAACTTTTACATTATGGTCCATTGGTAGATTGGATGGATGATAGAATCGTGTTTTTATTTTTCTTTTCTAGAAAACATTCCTCTGCGACAATCTATTTCAACTACCACTCTGTATACAAAGGTGACACACAGGATGCATCGTTTTCTTATACTTCAGATACTTATCTTTTAATACTTTTCTAAACAATTGAATGGTTTAATTAATTTCGTCGACGAGTTAGTTAGTCTAATGAATTTCATTGTTGCCGTTATTCTCAGATCGAGTTCAAAGTATGAAAATGGACCCAATTGGACTCGTCAATCGGCGCAATTAGAAAGAGTGGCACGGTCTAACACACTTAAGACAAATCAAAATGTGAGCATTTAATTCAAATCTAAAAATTTGTTAAGAACTCGCATTTGTCTATGATGTAGGCAACCCAATTAGCCATTTGACATTTGCTTTCTAGCCATACGCCACGTGTCTTAAACGTTTTTTCCGCTCAAGGAACGTTATCATCGATGAATTTAAAACTCTAACTTGTTAAAACAGAAATTCCAGTTTTGATTTTTGTGGATGCTCAAAAGTCTGGTAAAAATCACTCAAACGAGAAATGTATTTAATAGATTTCCTTATAGCTACGGATACACTGAAATTAACTGTTCGTGTAGTATCTAGAATTTACAGAATGTAGCATATGAGTAGATTATAGGCTGTTTAAGATATAGAACATAAAAATGTATCCAAGATCTAGAATACAGTACAAGAATTTATATTGTAGCGATGGATGTAAATTGTAGAAAGTAAACTGTAGAATGTACACAATGTAGATATATAAAATATTTCATAAATATCAAACACATAAAATATAGATAATTAGAATACTTTAGACTGTAGAATCTAGAATATACAGAATGTAGCGTAGGATTAGAAATCAGGCCATTTGAGATGTCGAATATAAACAATGAATCAAAGAACTAAATCCGGTATAAGAATTTATATTGTACAGAATGTAGGTTGCGAAGATGGCAGAATATTATACAAACTAAACTGTAGAATGTACAGGCTGCAGATATATAAAATATATCACAAATACAAAACCGAAAATAGCATGTGCTGTGGAAATTAAAATATAGAACATGCTATATAAATTGCGTAGAATTTATAATGTACATACATATAATACGTAGAAATATGGAGAATAGAGATTAATTAGAATAGTTTTAGACTGTAGAATCTAGAATCTCCAGAATGTAGCATATGAGTAGACTGTATGAATGTATGGAAATGGATGTTTATAAATGTTATTTGAATTTCTAACTAAAATGTTTTACTGCAATGTTCTGGGGTGCTTTTGACACTAAAAGGTCAAAGTGAGCAAATTTTTTAAGAGAAGGTTTAGGCCTTTGAAATCCCAAAATTGTAACGTTTCAGCATGGTCTGCTAGAATGTTAAGATTTAGTTTATATTTATAATTTTGGTGTCAAAATGTATGTAATTTTTTGTTTGATAGGATCTTAGGATTAATTTTATGATAAGAAATGGATGTAGTAAGATGTTAAAATGTCTTTATTTGAATTCTTGTGAAGTAATGATTGTGAGGAAATTCAAGATGATTGTTAGTGAATCCTGGAGTTAATCTTGCATCAGGACATTAATGTTGGGTATTGTAGAAAGTAGAAATTCTCCTCTTTCGTTTTATAACATTTGTTTAAACAATTAGTTTAATTTATTATTAACAATGTGGTTATGAACATTTTAGTGTAGAAGACACTCTTTTGTTTCTAGTAACTTACTAAATTAATCTACTTCCTAACTAGAAAAATCACTAGCGATTCGCAATTGTTTTCCAATTATTATAAAAACAGCACGAAAATTTGGTTACTTTCTCTTGAAATTCCATACAGAGCAAAAGTCATGTCAGGTTGTACGTTATTTTGATAAAACTTCGAGGTTATGTTGGTGAATTTTACGTCACTTAACTGTCAACAAAGTGAGGTTATGACAAATGTCATCAATATACTACAGTACATAGAAATGTGGAGAATGTAGATTAATTGGAATATTTGTAGACATATGAGTAAAATTTAGACTATTTGAGATGTAGAACATTTGAATGTAGAACGTAAGATATGATAATGAAGATAAATTTAGAACTAGTAGAATGTGGAGGACGTAGAATCTATATTGAATTGAAGATGCATAGTGTTAAAATATTTAAAAGAACTGTAGCACACAGAATCTAAAGTCAACCTGCAACTTTTAGGGAATCCTATTAATGTTTTTTATTGACCAAGTGTTATCTAATTTTTTAAAAGCTTCATTTTACATGCGATTTAAGGACAATATTAATTCGGGTCTATTAACTGTATTTACGATATCAGCCCGGTTAGTCCTTTTGCTACCCTTATTGTGCTTTCCGCTACTGCGGTCACACTTATTATTATCCACAAAAAAATATCTTTAATAAATAAAATACATTCAAAAGATCAACCTTACTCGTTATACAAGCTCAAATTTCATCTTGTAATAACAATACTTAAACATCCATTTCACCATCTAGTCACGCATTCAGAAGTTTCCCTCAGGAATTCATCGAGACACACAACACTCAAATGATTCTTACAACTATAATAACTAGTTTCCTGGTTATATTTCCTATTTTACTTTCTACGCATACACTTGCACCTAACAATATTTAATTACTAGTGATTGGATGAAATTTAATATATATCGAACGCAGCTAGACGCAACAGAAGTTGAAAATAGTGTCCGTTAAAACTTCCTGTAGTACCTTCGAAACGGGTGCCCTAGATATGATTCATTTACGAAAATACTGCAAACATTTAGAACTCTTGGCATCATCCCAAAACGTTGATCCTTCTACACTTTTTGCGCCTTGCGTCGCCGTCGTTTTGTTGCATATGCTGCTAAATTTGCACCCCTGCATTCTTTTATATATACAGTAGGTATTAACAGAATTGTTTATGCACAGTAAGTATATATAAATTTACAACGTGCACCTGTGTCTATTTAAGCAGATAAATTTTAAAGAGCAAACTTTTTATTAGTTTGGCTGATCCGTTAATTGGTTTGCGGAATGTACCAGTTGTTGTAAATTTACATAACTTTCAGCGAACGCGTGCTTATAAAACGAGAAATAGTAATAATAATAAAAATTTATTATTATTATCAACGGCGTATTTGGCGAGTTTAAAAATAAATTTAAATTCCAAAAAGAAGCAAATTACCGTTCTCATTTTTAAATCATCACTGTATGTTGTATGTATCTATCAATGAATGAAAAGGTTAGTGAACCAGACGCGCGAATTCCAAAATTAACAACAAATATCTACATAACAATAAATTAAAATGAATGGAGGTCTATTAAATAAAGCTAATTATATCCTACCTGGCTCGTGCAAATATAATTTATGAGGCGTGACACATATTTAACCATTATTTGCAAGTTGGTAGGTACGTGGACCTCTAAATGTATAGTATTATGCGGTTTGTGTGTCTTTCTGAATGTCAGCTATTTCATTCTGAACTTATCGCTCACCTGTAACAAAAGAAAAGAACAGTTAGAATTTTAAATCAATGTCCTTGCGGTTATTTATTTATTGTGCAAGTTTATCACTTGAGTAATACTAAACCGGCAATTATACTAGACAACCAATATGTAATTAGTGTTGTATTATTTCAAGAAATATTCTGCACCAAAGCATCTTCCCAATACATTTCTGGATTCTGCTTTTCAAATACACAAATTTAGAATGACTTTCGCGTTTGTAAAACATTTTAAAGGTTGGGACACCTCTGCTGTACCATTACCAAAGAAATGCTTTTCATTTAATTATTTAAACTGGTTTATAACTTAATAACTTTCTCATACAAAAAAGTGTGCAATTTATTTTCGTAAAATCCGTAAAAACTGAAAGCCTCAAGAATCAACACAAAAGAACACTGAAAGTGCGTTTAACTAATTAATTTAAACTGATTTTCAAAAGAGAAAAGCGACGTCAATCCATTAGAAAAGGCGGCTCTCCAAAAACAGGCCATAAATACATTTAAGATTCATTTTTCTTCGTTCCTGCTACTAACATTAACCGAGGGCACTGTCGTTAGTTATTTACGTTTTTAGGGTTAACGGGAAAAAGTGGTTCGACTACACGTTTTAAATCTCCTTTTACTTTACAAAGTTTGAAAGTCTTTAGTGCCCTGGCGCCAAGTAAACTTTAGAGCTGGAAATAAATACAATATTTTGTTAACGGGAAATGAGTTTCAGGCGTAAATCGAGCTTTATGAATACTGCAAAGAATATAAAAGTAAAAATACATTGGTGGTTTAGTATGCAGTTACTACACTTAGTAACCGACAAAATGATTGGTGTAGTGTACCTTATAATAGGAATTAAAAAAGGACTATAAGAGATGTAACGTATATAGAATGATATGGACTTAATTATGTCGAAAAGTCTCTAATATTTAGATTAAAGATATGGTTAGAACATAAAATCTAGAATGTATATAACGTGGATACTAAACTACCATATAAATCACATAATATAGTAGAATCTCGAAAAGGGTGTACAATTTTGAATGACAAAAAGGAATGTAAAAGGTATGAAATATAGAATGTACCCAATTATCCAGATTTGTCACTACAGCTCATATAATATATTATGGACAATTATTTGAAATAACTAATCTATAATGTGCTATTAGAAATCCACTATAATTATTCGTCTTTAAGAATAGATACTGTTGGACGAATAAGGAATAAAAAATGTTACATGTAGAATCTATACCATAGTAGAGACCATACACTGCACAAAATGTGGTAGGAGTAACATGCAAAGGGCTACAATTCAAAACGATAGAAGGAATGTAAATGTAAAATATGCTGAGTGCAGAAACTAGATTCTAGCATAACAATGTAAAAATGTTAAACAATTTGCAATAATGTAAAATCTATACTATGTACTACACAAATCTAGAATGTCTTGTCTGTAAAGTCTAGAATGCAAACATACAGAACTATGCGAATCCAATCGTAGTATCTTTAATGGGTATGGTCTCTCCCTCTAATATTTAGAATGTAGATGAACATAAAATCTAGAATATACATAATACAGAATGTAGATTCTGAACTATACCGTAAAGGATGTACGATACACATAATATAGTAGAACAACCAATGTAATCATAGAATGTAAATGTAAATTGTGCGCAATGTAGAATTTATACTCTAGTGTAAAAGAGTATAAAATCCTTTAGAACTTGTTATATGTATGATGCTGTCGGCAATGTGTTGAATGTAGATGTAGAGTATAAAATTTAGAATGAGCACCATACAGAACGTCTAGAATGTAAAATGTAAACTGTAGCATATAAAATGTGCAATACACTAAATATCGTAGAAGTAGCGTGCATAAGGGGTACAATTTAAAATGACGCAAGAGGATGTGGACATGAAATGTAAATAAAATGTATTGAGTGCAGAAGACTGTGAGAAACGTGGAATGAAGAAATATTAAATTTTGAATGTATATTGATTGTACAGACTACAATGTAAAATGCAGCACGTAGGCAGATTTATACGTTTTAAAATATATAGTGTGTATTGTGTCTCTAATATTTAGAATGTAGATGTAGAATGTAAAATCTTGAAAATACACAATACGCATTGAATGTAGAATCGGAATTGTACTGCAACGATATGTACAATTCACAGAACGTAATAAGTGAGCAATTTAGAATGGCAAAAAGGAATACATGGAATATATATACAAAATTTGGTGAATGTAAAATCTAGATTCTAGCTTAGGAATGTAGTAGCTTGAGATGCATATTAAAAATTCTATTAGCAATATGTGTGATGTCTTAAGGTTTAGAATGTACAAAATATAGAATATATAAAAATGTATTGTACAGGTTCTAGACTGTTAAAAATGTAGAATTTAGTAAAATAGCAAATGTAGCATGATGAGTAGCATGTAGAATCGAGAACAAAATAGTGACTAGTAGAGTGCAGCATCATTTTCTATATAGTATATTATGTATAAAAATTCAGGCCGTTTAGAGTGCAGAATGTAGTGTAAAATATAAAATTTACCCTGTAGAATGTATGGAATGTGGAATTGTGGATATGTTGAATATACATTCCGGACTTTATAATTTAGGAATGTATATAGTACATTCGAGAGCGATTGTGACTCGGTTAGTTGCGTGCGGGACTATCTACCAAGGAACTCGGGTTCGAACTCCGGCCCATATATCACTAGATTTTTTTAAAATCGCATCTCCCTCGGAATGAAATGGCAAACCACCGAGGGAGGTATACTTTGCCCAGGAAATCTACCTGAAATTAAAAAACAAATCCAAGCGCTATGTACTTGGGGTGGTTCGGAATACCCTATACTTGTGATCACTGAACACGCACAACACAAGTACAGCAGAAAAACACTCTGCAACAGAGCACGGCACGCAGAAGAATGTAGCACATGTAGTATGAAGAAATGTTAAAAATAGTGTGGATTTACTTTAGACTGGATTAATCTACATTATATAGAACCATAATGCGAGAATTTTTAATTGTAAGTAGTAAAACTAACCGGTTACTGCACCATTTTCTTATGGGATTTAACAAGGGCCCAAAAAAACTACTTTTCACTTCCGGTCTGAGCCCGACCGATGACGTAATGAACTTTGTAATCTAAAAGCTGTACAGAACCTGTGTAAAAGGAGTCTGTCTACCTGTGTAAAAGCTGAACAGCTTTTACACAGGTTCTGTATAGTTTCTGTACAGCTTTTACACAGGTAGACAGGTAGACAGACTCCTTTTACATAGGTTCTGTACAGCTTTTAAACAGGTAGACAAACTCCTTTTACACAGGTTCTGTACAGCTTTTAGACTACAAAGTTCATGACGTCATCGGTCGGGCTCAGACCGGAAGTGAAAAGTAGTTTTTTTGGGCCCATGTTAAATCCCATAAGAAAATGGTGCAGTAACGGGTTAGTTTTACTACTATTGTAGAATCTCTCTAGGGTTTTCTTTCCTTTGGATTTTTGGACTTTTATTTGAAACAATCTCTTTGTTGCACGATTTAATTTAATGCTACCTTTTCTCAAAAAAGTGTTTGTAAGTAGTGTTGAATTTTCTCGTTTGCTTTAAAAGTATATATAGCTTCAGTTTGGTGATTTAAAAACTGATTGATTATTGCTTATAACTGATTTATTATTAAAAAATAACTGATTGGTATAACATTTCATTTCTGATTGCATACCAACTGTCATATTATTGATTTGATTTATCATTTTTCTTATTGCTTTTGGGTTTACACAAACAAAACTCTTTCTGTTTCTTTTATGAAACTATTGTGTTTTATTGCTACATATTTCGCTTATGCTCAGTTGAACGGCGGCTGTTTACTATATAGCAGACATTTACCGGGCGCTTAATAAATAATATTTTCAGGCCATTGTTGTTTTGTATTATAAATTGAAATATATTGGGGGCTTCCTATTAACACATCGAGCTGCTCTAGTATTAAATATTGAATACAAGAAGTATTGAGCATTAGATACAGCAAAAACTACTAGGAAAACTTATAACCCTATTTTTAAATTAATGTGGGCTGTACAAAAACGAAAACAAAAAATATGGATGACTGATGTTTATATTCATTATCAGGACCACAAGGGTGGGTGATCTTATTATTAAATTTTCTTTTTCATAAACAGGCCTATATAAGTATACTCAAACTTATGAATTACCCAGATACATCTTGAGAAATAAACATCCCCCTTAAATTTTATGTAAGCACAAGCCTCTTGCGTGTGATGAATGTTTTTAATTTTAGAGAAGATGCTTTCCCTCTCTCGTAATGCCGTGCGAGAGTTGTCATTCCTTTCCTTGACATAAATGACATCAAATGCGTTTAAATTTAGAAGGAATGTTAACTTTAATACTCGAAACTTTTTCTTTCATTTACTTCCTCCACGTACCTACAGACTTTTGAGCAAAATAAAAGTAAGAAAGGAAACAAAACCATTTCCGGTAGGAATAGATTTGAACCGCAGACTCTATTACTCTATGCTATGTACTAGAACTAGATGTTGATTCAAGTACCTACCATTATCTCTAATGATTTCTTGCGGCTTTCCTCAATAAGGAAACGACAACAAGAAAAAACACAAATAACAGCATGTTATTTAACCTAACCTGATTAAAATCGATTATTAAGATCAAGATTTTATAAAATTTAGAAAAGTGAGGTTATGAGTGCATATAAATGCACTTAAAAAGAAAAATTACACGGTTTTGAAATTGCGAATGGTTGACGAACGTTCTGTAATTAGCAAATGACTTTTGCGGGTCGTCGTCCGTAAACACCTGTCTTTGTAGCACACTAAACTTACGCATATCTTGTTGTCAACGTACCTTGTCGATGCTATTTTAAAGTACTTCTAAGAAAACCGCGAGTAATTTTGGTTAGTGACTAAAATTATATTTATTCATATATCTCTCTAGCTCGAGGTTTTTCATTCTGTAATGCTTCCCTTTAAAAGTTATTAAAAACATAATAATGTTAGAAAGAAAGTACATACAAAAATAGTGAGGTTAGGAAGTGTATTATCTATTAATAATCCTAGTTAACTCTACATAACCCTGCATAAAAAGCTTCATTGTTAAAACTGTACGAATGGCTTATAATGAATGATAGTTCGGAAGCCGCGTTCTTGGTCTTCAAGGTTATTATTACCGTAGACCAACATCCAGATTTATTAGAGCCCAGACTGTAAGTCTTAACACAGAGCACACGTGTTTATGGAGCTTTCTAAATAGCTGCCTGCAAGAGCCCAAAACTCAAATCAAAATGTAATATTAAGCTCTTTAAGCTTAGCGTAGGTTTGAACCAGTATCATAATATTAGTATATTCTTCCTTGGGCATCAATTTTGAGATAAGAATCATTCGTTCTGACCACATTGCTCATAAAAATGTAAGTACCTTCAGATCGTAAGAGTTGTTCATTGTTCCCTGAATTCGAACAGATACTAGGTAGGTATAAAGTGTACATATTGTCTTACGTGTTCGAAGAAAGTGAGTAAATGTAGTTACAGCGTAAGAGCTGCTCGAAGTTATAGATTCTAACAGATGGTACCAAATGGTAGTAAGTCAAAATAATTTATTACAGCTTTGTTCTGATTCTAAGAACTACAACTCTGTGCTCCAATAATTTTGAAATCTAGACCAACTGTTATGACACATTAATCACATATCCTCATGAGAAAAAGAGCAAAAATGCTCTGACATGAGAATTTTTCAAAAATTTGCGGATTCAATCTTGTAGCAATTAACCAATGATATACAAAATTTAATCCAGCCACACGAAGAAAACCTTAACATTCGACACCTCGACATACCACCGTCAACTTTTAAATAGAAACTAAGTGATGTAGTAAAAATGTACATGTAGGTATGTACTTACTTAGGAGAACATGAGCAAAAGACCGCCAAACATACATACTGTCGTTAGAACAGACGTGAGTCACGAGAAATGAATTTCTTTTTCGTGAGCTAATCCAGTAGTAACACGTTTAGTTAGGTTCAAGCAGCCCTGCCATGTGGTACATGCCTTGAACAACATGAATCGATGTTAAATGTTCTCGTGAGTGTACTTGGCAGAAGTTACAAGTTCTCAATTTAATTTTTTGTTCGAGTAGCCATGCAGCTAGAAGCTTCTAACTGCGTATATATAACAAGTTTTATTGTTATGCCTTACAGTCACAATATTCACTTATAATACCATAAGTGTTCAAAGTTATGTCGACAATTTTTAAGCAGAATTACGAGTGTCCATTTTGTTTGGTTTTTAATATCACGAGTGCGCCAGCACGAGTGATATTTCCAAACGAAATGGACACGAGTAGATTCTGCTAATAAATTGTCTACATAACTTTGAAACGAATGGTATTCTGGAGAAAATTTAACGAATAAAACTGTAAAAATTCATTTTAAGAGCAAATTTCTAAGTGAAATTTAGATTGCCGTGACTTCGTTTCTATGGAATCGAGCAAACGAAAAATTAAAACAACTGTCATCACGTTGAAAACTTTACAGTTTTTTTGAATTTTTTTCTGATTTTGCTAACTTTAACGATGAATAAAGCTGCAAAACGTTTTGGTGACACTTCAGAAATTGAAATTAATAAAAACATTGAAAAAAGTCTTCCTCAAAATACAAAAAAAAAGTCATGATTCTGTTTGGAGGCAATTTACTCAATTTTGCGAAGAGAAGAATATGGTGCTGACCCAGTCTACGTCTGCTGAACAAATAAATTTTATTTTAAAGTCCTGGGCTTACAATATGAAAAAGCAAGACGGTACTGAATACAAGGAGATGGTCATTAAAAATATGTGGAATATTACAGCAAAAATGATTCAAGAAATGTACTTTAACAAGTGGAACGTTACAATAAATCCCTTTTCTGATTTGATTTTCAAGTCATCTCGCGATGCAAGGGATTCTAAACGGAAACAACTTCAGTGTCAGCCTGAGAAAAGGAAAACAAGTGCCGTTGCTATTACAAGAGAAGAATATGTTAACATAGTAAAACTTTTGGACGAAAATACCCCTGACGGTCTGCAAAAGAAATTTTTTGTAATAGCATCCTATGAATTAGTATGGCGTGGTGGTGAAGGCGCGAAGTGCCTCATGCACTATTTTAAAGAAGAGGTCGATAACGGTGGTTTGAAAACTGGTAGAATAGAGTATAACCCCATATTCAGCAAATCTTGCCAAGGAGGTGCTCAAAAGCTGGCTGAAAGTAAATGGTTAATAGCAAATGTAAATAATATTGATTTATGCCCTGTAAGGTAATAATTTGGTCACTACTTTGTAACTTTCGTTTTTAATACATTTTACTCTCTTCAGATTGTATCACAAGTTTATTTCAAAGAGAGGTAGCAACGTGAAAACTGATCGGATGTTCTTAACACCTAATCCGTACTGGCAGGCAAGCAACTCATATGGGTGGTACAAAAATTGTCCAGCAGGAATCAATGAAGTAGGCAAATGGGTTAAAACCTTGGCCGAAAAATCTGGATTAGACGTGAAGAAGACAAAAATTTGCAACCATTCTTTGAGATCTTCTGCAGTTTCCCATTTAGCTAAAGCCGGAATTGGGGAACAGCAACTTATAAAAATAACAGGCCACCGCAATGTCAATTCAATAAACTCTTATCTCCAAATAGATAAAGTGCACCATGAATCTATGATCGAAGAGATGAGAAAAGAAACGGTTAGCACCAGGTCAGAAGTCATCTGTGCATCTAGTTCTTCGCAATCACAAGATATTTGTGCAAGCAGCCGTCAACATTTTGAAAATGTTACCTTTAATAACTGTACATTTAATTTTAAATAATAAAAGTTGTTAAATATTTTAGCTTGTTTCTTTGAAAGCATATTGAAATGTCAAAAAATTATGCCGCCTGGATCACTAGTGGTTATGTCAAAAAGTTATGTCGACTGGGAGCACTAGTGGTTATGTCGATATAATTTCTTTTTATTGGCTAAAAACAGAACAACGCTGCATTGTCATTGATCTATTTGAATTATTTGACAGATGAGTTGAATTTTCATAAAAAATATACTTTTCCTTTTCGTGAGTGAACACGATTGTTCGCAACAATACTTTGTCACGTCGTGCGCTACTTGATTCGCGTGAATTTATTTGAAGCTTTTCGTGAGCGGACATGATAGATACAACAACTAGACAGTTTCTGTTTTGTTTTGTAAACAATCTTGAAGCTATACAGTAGCCTTGTTGTGTCCAATTGTGCACGATGTCGCTTGCGTGAATTTTCAATTTATACTCTTTCCTCGTTAAAGTGTAACAGAATTCGCAACATTCCGTATATTATAATATTGTGTCCATGGTAAATTTATGCATGTGTCAAATTCAGTTGATTGTATCCAACCTGTCTCTAGAAATTGCAACTTATTTTGTGTTTAGAAGTGAAAATTCTTCGATTATTCTATTGTTACGTCTGATGGTGCATGTAAAAGAAATAAAAAACGTGACTCAAAAATTAATTTTTTTTTGGGGGCAAAAAAGAGTCAAAACAAGTGATAATATTTGTTATATCCAACAGCGCACGTAATAAAATCAGTCACGACGTGCTTGACTTGACCAAATTAATTTTTTGCATAAATTTTGTTTTCGTGGGTTGGTGTTGTCGCGGGAATAAACCTTCATTATTCTTCCGCGAGTCTGCATGACGGGTGGACATTAAGTCTTACATTTATGTACCTTTTAATAAAGTTAAAGACTTGTTACACTTTTCTTAAATACCTTTAGTATACGAGGGATCAATGTTCACCTTTTTCTTGAACGGTTGGAAAACTGACGACACAATGACGGCAGTTTTGTTATAGTCAATTGTGAACGAAGCAAAACTTCTTACGTGACAATCCTACGGAACAAAACTTTCTTTTTGTGTGCGCCTCAAAACTTATAATGGTGAAACTTGCAATTCAACATGCCATCCATATCGTGCATAGCATAGTGTGATTCACGTGAATCACAAGTCCTTTTCTATTATAGGTATTTTTATTAGTTTAATACAATGAAGTTTTATTTAGGAAAAACAAATCAACTAACTGTGTTCGTTAACTGCTTAAAAGTAATTATAAAATTTACTAACTTAGACCATGATCGATTAACTAACATTAATACAGGGTGTTTCATAAATTTACAGTGAGAGCAGAAATCCATAGATTTTTCTGCTATAATAGATCTAGATTCAACTCATATCCTGGATATATATCTTGCAGGAACAGTTAGCAGAAAACCAAGCAGATAGTCATTGGTTACTAATTATAATACAGAGTGTTTCAAAAGCACGAGTCCGTGTAAAACTCGGGAAGCAATAAATTAACGATAGTTAACTAACAGTAGTAATTTCTTAACTCTGGTCAGATAGGTGGTCATATGCAGACAATAACTTACTGTTTTTAATTAATACAGGGTGTTTCTAAAACAAAAAAAAAGCAAAATTCTAAAAAACCCAATGGTTTAAATGCAAGGAACCGTACCAATCGCTGCATGGATTTGAGGACTAACTATATATAAGAACTGATTTATTATGGTTATTATACCGGGTGTTTCAAAAAGGGGAATCAGTATTAAACTTCTAAACTTACGATTCAATAGCTGTAACAAAATTAGTCAAGCATGAATAACTGTACATAATGAAAACTTATAACTTAAATACTAATACAGGGTGTTTCAAAAAGGCGGCTCAAGAGAACCATTAGTGAAAAATGCAAGTTTTCGTTATCAAATCGCAATAAAATCAATAAATGCTGATTTCTTAGAAACATTAATAAAGGGTGTAGAGAAGCACTTATCATTAATACAGAGGGTCCAATAAACCGTGTTAAGAAAACATGTTGTAACAAATTTAAAATTTCTTGATATGATTTCAACTCAACTTCAACAAGTCGATCAACAATTACTTCTTGCAAAAAGACGGGAAGCTTACATATATTAAGTTTAACATTCTTCCGAAATTACTGTTTGCTTCTAGTAAACTTCCCTCTATCATGTTATTCTAGGACTTTCTAAGATCAAGAAAGCAAGCTTGAAATTAGGCGCTTCCCTTATAAACTAAATTGAGGATTTAATGTAAAACACAAGTTTAGAGGGTAGAAACCCTTTTATCCGAGCAAAATGTTAAATATCCGTTTATAAAATCCTGACAGCAACTGCTTGGAAGGCATCAAAACAATCTGCTGCTAGAACTTCTCTTTCGTAGAAAGTTAAAGGCTAATACCCTCGAAACAACCTATAACTATAGCAATGCAGGTACGGAAAAAATAAATAACATCAAGGATTCAATTGTTACCTGGTACTACTACAACCTTTGCTGGATAACTGTTTCATTTTATGAAAATCAATACTTTACGAAAGGTTTTTCCCCATTTCGGAATTTCCTAATAAAGTACAGTCAGTCAGTCACACTGTGACTAATCGGAATAAGGGAGGGAGGAAAGGTGGCTCTTATTGTTATCATCGTCCTTAAAATTTCGGGGCATAAAAAGAGAAAATTGATGAAAAAATTAGTCTCGGAGGAAATTTTCCTTTATTTTATTACAACCGAATAAAACCCTAAACCTTCATCATCTGCCCGAACTAAATAAACCAAGATTAAGGCAGGGAACGAGACAGGTTAATATAAACACACTGCTGGATCTCCATTACCATTTAAATTAAACAAGCCAAGTTAATCACACCTTAAAGAAAAAATAAATAATGACAGTAATTTGACGAATCGGGAATCGTTTAATTTTCGCGCTAATAACAAATCGAATGTAATGATCGCAGCGTGCGCATTTGATACACTCCATACGCACGCACATGCTCTTCCATATTATTATTATAATAACAAGTGGACAGGCAGTAGGCACGGGTGAATGCAATTAAATTTGATTAAAACTCGACGACAGGTGCGAGTAAAGATCAAAGAATCGAAACGATAAGATGCAATCTGGCTTGAAAAAGCGTAGCGGAACGTAACTTTAACGAAGTGCTTGCTGTACTACTCGTCTCAAGCAGGCAGAAGTCGTCTTAACTTCTTCCAGCTACGTCCGTATGAATTATGCATGAAGATAAAATTATTGTTTTGTTTTTAGGCTGCTACCAGTTAGTAGATTGCGGAACTGAAGCAATTATATCTTTGTGTTACGTTAGAATGATCTTTACGAGATGTGCACACGAAGTGAATTTAACGTCTAAAAGACGTCAGATTTAGTGTTTATCAAACCAATTTCCTTAGAAATCCGAGATGTACTTAGAATAAAAAGCTTACATTACAGATTTCGAATAAAATACGTCAGAGGGTCAATTACTTCAGGTTCGATTCAGAAGTTTATCTCGTAAATATCGAAAGAGAGACCTTGTTGTGGATAATAATAATGGATGTAATACACAATATACATATGCAGTTCCACACAATCTCTTATGGAAGTGCAACGGAGGTAATGTAAGTATCGTAGCAAGTACATTAAGCTCCCTCATACTTTTTTATTCATACAACTTTCATGCCTTTTGTTAATGAGCTCAAATACGATTGTATTAAATTTTTTAAATTCTGTCGCAACCGAGATTTGGACGCATGCTCATTTGAAGTTTTACCACTCGACCACCGAAGACCCGGATAAAAGATTAATCGAGATTTATTAAATGTAAGAAAATAAAATCAATAAGCCTACTATTTAATCAACAACTTAATTGAATATCGGTTGGCCATGAAACAAATTTTTGTCCCTTTTATCTAAAGAACAGCGTCAAACAATGCGTGTGTTTGACACGTCGTGCAATATCGCAAAATCATCAACCCCCTGCATTAATCTCGAGCTTTCTGGAGCGCGACAAAATAAAGACATATGAGTCATCTAATCAGAACTGTCTCCGATGTCCGAAACAAAAAACGAAAGTAGGCGCCTACCCTAGTTTTCGGTTCGCACGGTGAAAAAGGACCATTGTAACCTAATCAAGCATGGTGCGGCCGTTCAGCATCACTTCTCTTTGATCTTGTAATAATAATGTGAGTCATAACTAGTTTTGTCAAGGTTGACAGATTTTTAAGGTGGTTTTGTTTTTTTTTTCTTTATTTTGTTTTAGGAAGTATGACAATGGAGCAGTCAAGTGCAACGCGCTCTTGACCGGAACTTAAATGTAAACATAATCAATTACGAAAAATAAGTTAGGATCGGTTAATTAGAACAAAAGTTAATAATAATTGATTGGACGAAGGCATTAAACTGCGAGACGTTTATACATTTTTATTCGAAGTTCGATGTGTTGTGGTAGACACGGTCATGGTGCGTTCAACTGCAAGTGCACTTGACCGGAACTTGATCATCAATGATCGTTGTAGGTTGCATGTTAAAACAATTTACCATTTAATTTATTAATAATTAGTTATGTCGGCGTGAACCAGTTGAATAGTTGAAATGAGTTAATTGAAGAGGACTTCCTTGCAATGAATCGAATAGTATCTCTTTTGACTTTATTTATACCTTTTGTTCGAGTTATAAATGTGTGTGGCGTATTTACGGTATATTAGAAAAGATCAAGTGTTATTATAACGTTAACCACAGAAATAGGCATAGAACCTTATGTTTCAGTGGCAACCAGATTATGTATTAAAGGTTAGTTTTTGTACTGCCAAGCAAGGGATACTCGGTTGAAACAGTTTTTCGAGCAGGTAGGATAAAAGTAGATCTGGCTAGCAATCACTCGTTGATTTCATACAAATAGTAAACAAAACAGGATTCCGAGCGATTTAGTTTAAATTTTGCACACACACATAAATCTTAACCTTTTTTTGGGCCAAGTACTACTAAGACATAGGATTATGTAAAGATTCTTTTAAAACTTTACAGACTTATAGAACTTGATTTTTCATGGAATGTTCATAAATTAGAACGCAAAAGAATTTGTTCGTGCGTGTGACCTTTTGAGGTCGTTACAGGTCAAATACAACTAAAACGTAGGATTCTGTAAAGATTCTTTTAAAGTTTAGACTTATAGAACTTGACCTTTCGGGCAATGTTAAAGTGAGACAAAATATTCTGTTCATTAGTTTGATCTACTGAGTTCGTTAAAGGTCAAGTACAACTAAAGTATAGCAATGTTTAATTGCGATGCAAAAGAATCTGTTCATCCGTTTGACCTCTTGAGGTCGTTACAGTCAAGTGCAACTAAAATAAAGGATTCTGTATAGATTCTTTTAAATTTTAGACTTATAGAACTTGACCTCCCGAGCAATGCACAATTGGGACACAAACGAATTAGTTCATCCGTTTAACCTGTTGAGGTCGTTATAGGTCAAGTACAACTAAAATATGGGATTCTGTATAGATTCTTTTAAATTCTACAGACTTATAGAAATTGACCACTCAAGCAATGTACAACTGGGATGAAAAAGAATCTGTCCATCAGTACAGGTCAAGTACAACTAAAATAAAGGATTCTGTATAGATTCTCTTAAATTTTAGATTTCTAGGACTTGATCTCTAGAGCAATGTTACTTATAGAACTTGACCTTTCAAGCAATGTTAAATACGAACTTGACCTTTCAAGCAATGGTAAATACGAACTTGACCTTTCTAGCAATGTTAATTTGGGATGCAAAAGAAACCGTGCATTCGTTTGACCTCTTGAGGTGGTTACAGGTCAAGTACAACTAAAATATAAGATTCTATTAAATTTTACAGTCTTAAAGATCTTGACCTTTCGAGCAAATGTTAAATTGGGATGCAAAAGAATCTGTTCATCAGTTTGACCTTTTGAGGTCGTTACAGGTCAAGTACAACTAAAATGTAAGATTCTTTTAAATTTTACAGCCTTAAAGATCTTGACCTTTTGAGCAAATGTTAAATTGGGATGCAAAAGAATCTGTTCATCAGTTTAACCTGTTGAGGTCGTTACAGGTCAAGTACAACTAAAATGTATAGATTCTCTTAAATTTTAGAATTCTAGGACTTGATCTCTAGAACAATTTTAAATTGGCACACAAGAATCTGTTCATCCGTTTGACCTCTTGAGGTTGTTGCAGGTTAAGTGCAACTAAAATAAAGGATTCTGTAAAGATTCTTTTAAATTTACAGACTTATAGAACTTGACCTTTCAAGCAATGTTAAATTGGGATGACCTCTTGAGGTCGTTACAGGTCAAGTACAACTAAAATATAAGATTATTTTGAATCTTACAGCCTTAACAATCTTGACCTTTCGAGCAAATGTTTACTTGGGATGCAAAAGAATCTGTTCATCAGTTTGACCTCTTGAGGTCGTTATAGGTCAAGTACAACTAAAATATAGGATTCTGTATAGATTCTCTTAAATTTTAGATTTCTAGGAGTTGATCTATAGAGCAATGTTAAATTGGAACACAAAATAATCTGTTCATCCGTTTGACCTCTTGAGGTCGTTGCAGGTTAAGTGTAACTAAAATAAAGGATTCTGTAAAGATTCTTTTAAATTTAACAGACTTATAGAACTTGATCTTTCAAGCAATGTTAAATTCGTTTGACCTCTTGAGATCGTTACAGGTCAAGTACAACTAAAATATAAGATTCTTTTAAATTTTACAGCCTTAAAGATCGACTTTTCGAGCAAATGTTAAATTGGGATGCAAAAGAATCTATTCATCCGTTTGGCCTCTTGAGGTCGTTACAGTTCAAGTGCAACTAAAATAAAGGATTCTGTATAGATTCTTTTAAATTTTAGACTTATAGAACTTGACCTCCCGAGCAATACACAATTGGGACACAAACGAATTTGTTCATCCGTTTAACCTGTTGAGGTCGTTATAGGTCAAGTACAACTAAAATATGGGATTCTGTATAGATTCTTTTAAATTCTACAGACTTATAGAAATTGACCACTCAAGCAATGTACAACTGGGATGAAAAAGAATCTGTCCATCAGTACAGGTCAAGTACACATAAAATAAAAGATTCTGTATAGATTCTCTTAAATTTTAGATTTCTAGGACTTGATGTCTAGAGCAATGTTACTTATAGAACTTGACCTTTCAAGCAATGTTAAATACGAACTTGACCTTTCAAGCAATGTTAAATACGAACTTGACCTTTCTAGCAATGTTAAATTGGGATGCAAAAGAAACCGTGCATTCGTTTGACCTCTTGAGGTGGTTACAGGTCAAGTACAACTAAAATATAAGATTCTTTTAAATTTTACAGCCTTAAAGATCTTGACCTTTTGAGCAAATGTTAAATTGGGATGCAAAAGAATCTGTTCATCAGTTTGACCTCTTGGGGTCGTTACAGGTCAAGTACAACTAAAATATAGGATTCTGTATAGATTCTCTTAAATTTTAGATTTCTAGGACTTGATCTCTAGAGCAATTTTAAATTGGAACACACAAGAATCTGTTCATCCGTTTGACCTCTTGAGGTTGTTGCAGGTTAAGTGCAACTAAAATAAAGGATTCTGTAAAGATTATTTTAAATTTTACAGACTTATAAAACTTGACCTTTCAAGCAATGTTAAATTGGGATGACCTCTTAAGGTCGTTACAGGTCAAGTACAACTAAAATATAAGATTCTTTGAAATTTTATAGCCTTAAAGATCTTGACTTTTCGAGCAAATGTTAAATGGGGATGCAAAAGAATCTGTTTATCAGTTTGACCTCTTGAGGTCGTTACAGGTCAAGTACAACTAAAATAAAGAATTCTCTATAGATTCTTTTAAATTTTACGACATAGAATTTGACTTCTCGAGTAATGTTAAATTGGGAAGCAAAAGAATCTATTCATCCGTTTGGCCTCTTGAGGTCGTTACAGATCAAGTACAACTAAAATAAAGGATTCTGTCAAGATTCTTTTAAATTTTACAGACTTCAACAACTTGATCATTCAAGCAATGTTAAATTGGTATGCAATAGAATCTGATCATCCGTTTGACCTCTTGAGGTCGTTATAGATCTAAGTACAACTGAAATATAGGATTCTGTAAAGCTTCTTTTAAGATTTTACAGACTTATAGATCTTGACCTCCCGAGCAATGTTAAGTACGGAAGAGAAAACCTGTCCAACCGTTAGACCTCTAGGGGTCGTTGAACGTCAAGTCCATTAAAATACAAGCATATTACTTATACATCTTGTCCTCCCGAGTAATGTTAAAAAGGGGAGAAACCTGAGATGAGATCTATCCAGCTGCTCGACTTCTAGAGATTGTGAAAAATCAAGTGTCTTTGCCTGATGATAACATTTAATGAACTCATTTGTATATAACTTCGGGTTAAATTTTTTATTGGATCGATTCGGAGGCTGTTTTTAATATTTTTTTAGGAGGTCAAGATCTATAAACCTGCAAAATCTCAACAGATTTCTACCACATCCCATATCTTAATGGATTAACATATCAGGAGGTCAAGATCTGAAGGTAAAGTTTGAGAATTTTTCAAAATCCTATATTTAAAGATACTTGGCTTCCTTGAAAGTTTTGAAGGAGTTGTAGACTCTTCTTCAGCTTCAAATTTTCTCAATCGGTGAGTACCTGAAGTTTTGAAACGTTGAGAATTTAAAACTATGAAAGTTGGAAACTTAAAAAGTTCAAAGATTAGAACATTAGAATTCCGAAACCTTGAAATTGGGAAACTCTGGAAATCTAGACTCCCTCTAAATTTCAACATTTTTTGCTTTGGGTCCTGGAGTTTTAAAAAATCCGATCGGGCGTATGCACAGTCGAAGCTAGAATATTTCTACTCAAATCGCCAGGAAATTTCTGCAATTTGAGATTCATTTGTCAGTACAGATTGGTTTGTTCAATGAAAAGTTGTCAGCCAGAAATGTTTGGAAAGTCACGTTTTTCTTTCTGCAAAGTGTAAAATTCTCGATGAAGATGGCGTCGACCTAGTCCATCGCAGTTTCATATCAATCAACTAAAATTGATCTTTGAAATTACCCAAATAATACATCAAGTCAAACAAAATTGCTTTTGGTGGGCCGGCAAAACGACTCCCCCCCCCCATCCCGGACAGAACCCAATTCGTCATTATTCTCGGACATTTGCTTCTAAATCTCATGGTTAACAAGGCAAGGTCAGATAAGGTTTAATGTGCTCAGTTCATGTATCGATCGTCGTGTGGCCGCACTGTAATATGAGTTCTACCAGATGCTTGCGTATACTTCATAGACAGTTGACGGACGATGCAAACGAAACAGCGCGGTGCAATAGAACTGACGTGATTCATTTGCTTGCATTTTGCAGAAACATTCTCAACGGTTTTTTATACTAAGTAATTATAGAGGTTACACTTTCAAAACGTTTTTAATTGTTTGGATAAAATAATTATTTTGGTGTGAGTAACCTGTGTAGTGATACAGCAATAATAGGACTCGTTTATTTATTTGGTAACTGAATCAAATTCGTTCTCATTTAAATCAAACCGTGTTTCTCGGTAGGTAATTTTTTAGTGGTAGGTACATTTTTTAAATGCCATAACAGTACTGTCACTTTGTTGCATGATTAATACCGGTAATGATTTTAAACAATGCACTTTTCTTTGAATTTAAGTAGTAAATCTGTTTATGCATGGGTTCACTAGAAAAAGTGATATTTTATTGTCATGTTAATAATAGAAATATTCTGGTATTTGGGTCAATTTGAAGTAAAAGGAACGTTGGAATAAACTGTAATGTGTTTGTTGCAAAAAATACAAATTTATTTAAAGAGAAAGAAAACCACATTTACTAGGTACATACATATTTAGTTTATTAAATAGTTAAATAGAAATTGATGAAATTTAGGCAATACTGCCAAAGTTAGAGTAATTACGAGTTACATGAAGACTTACACGGCCTGGGTCAATAGTCAAGGAACGATTTTGAGTTGAGAGCACCAAAAGAATTCGCTTAGGGAGTTCCTTCGTTGTTCGCAATAAGACAAGGTCCAAACCTAGAAGTCATTCCTTGTCCAGTAATAAGAGTTATATTGGATATACTAGCGTAGGTTTCAAAGTTGCAGAATTTGAGATTTTCAAGTCGTCGAATTCAGCGTTTCCAAATTTTAGATTTTAAGAGGGGAAAGATTCGTTGTTTCGCAAAGTTTTAATATTTTAAACCATAAGACACGTTTCAATGTTCATAGCTCAGAATTTCGCAGCTTCAGATGTTCAAAGTTAGTTTCAAGGCCTGAACCTCCGAAAAGTACAGCTTTTTAAGAAGCTCAAAATTCATCCAAAGTTTCAAGACGCTCAGCTCCAGTTTTTAGTTGCAGTTTCCGAATTTTTGTTTGTTTCAAAATTTTCTAACTCTAGGTTTCGTAGTTCACATTGTAAAAATTTTTGAAGTCTACACGAAGTTTGAATGCCTTGGTTTTGAAATTTCCTAGCTGCTAGATCAATAATATCTCAATAAATCCATAGCTTCTGGTTTTACGAATCAGGAAGAACAGGGTTTCAGAGTTTGAAGCATTGTAAGTTTCAGGTATTGAAAACTTCTAAATTTTAATTTTCAAAATTGCAAAGTCTAGGATGGCTTCAAGATAGTTGAGTTTAGGAAGTTTCAAATATCCAAAATCTTCATACCTTTTATAGGTTCAATGTAATTAGTTTTTGTAGCTCCGCAGTTTGTTTTTAAATTTCCTGTAACCCTTGATTATAGTTCTAAATTTCGTTATTTTCCTAGATCAATTATTTCAGTTTAGCACTTCGTATTCAAGATTCCAAGTTTCAAAGTCCTTGACTTTCAGATCTTCAAAGTTTCAAATTTCTCCAGTTAAGATGATAAAAGATTAAGAAAATAATATTCATTTTTCCTACGTTATGGGCATTCGAGTTTCCATACTTTAAATTATGGAATCGTTTTCAAAGTTTCATAGCTTAAACCTCCACTTTCAAGAGCCAAACATTGACAGTTGACGAGTATCCAAAAGCAAAGAGGTATAATTATTTTGATGGTTATTTTATGTGCTCACAGTTTCAAGATTTTTGAAATTTAAAGTTCCGCGGTATCAATTCTAATGAAGTTCTAGTTTCACAGTTTCAATATCATAATAAATTTAATATTCCTTCGCATTAAATATTATTCTCGTATCTCTTATTGCCATCCGATACAAATATTCTCTAGCGTTTAATATAATTCTCACATCTAAATTGCCATCTCATCTAATTCTCATCAAACATATAAAAAATCTGAAAATACGATTTTACGACGCATTGAATTCCTTCATAAGGTACCTACAAGATCTTATTACCTGTTTGGGTAGCTTCATAAAACTATCACTTGAAATGTTATCGCTTTAGAAAGGATTTCATAAAGAGGATAACGAATTACCAATGTTCATAAAGGCGAGGTTTTGAAGTTCAATGCATCCTTCAGATATTTATTTCTTGACGTTCGATTCAAAAAACCTTATTCTGGAAGAAAAAAGGAATACACACTAATGCAAATTGAAATCAGCTGTCTGGATAATTTAAAACCAGAAATGTGAGGGTGGTCCAATCAAATGTAAATAAGTTACCCGCAGAACTTCATTTTCTTTTATCAAGTTGGCTTTGAAGGAAAAAAGATATCAGTGAATTGACGTTCAGTTCTAGAAACATTGACTTATGTAGGCAAATATAATAATAGAGGAGGAGGAATGAAAAGTATTATCATCTAAGTAACATCTACATATATAGTAGGTCATGAATAGACAAAATGTAACATAGTTAGGCAGTTGTTTTTAAACAATTGAGTGTGACAGGACCAATTTACACTGATTAACCATTAACATATCTGTAAATCTGCAGTTTTTTACATTTTTTTTTATCTAACACGGGTTTTAAATACAAAATTAAATCCCACGCGCCTCTCTTTTGTTTTTTATCACTATTACTACGATTTTATTCATTTATTTTTTCCTGATTGTAATCAAATTAATTACTTCAATTTATTTTAAAGGACAGGTTTGTTTGGAAACTTAAACCCACCATCAGTACAAGCTCTGCGATGAGTCTTAAATCATCATTGTCTTTCTAAAACACATCTTGTCAAATTAACCTAGAAATGCGTTTACTTCAACAGCCAGAGCACTTCGGACAAATTGGTAGCGATGGTGCGTAGGACGATTTTAATTAGAAATTCCAATACTTTTAAAAGACTCGTTAGTTTTGATTACTTTTGGCTTCATTGTGTACCATTGATTGTTGCGATGAGATTCGTTTCTTCCGGAAAGATTTATGTGAAACACCAATTACGATTAGCTAAGTTATTTTCACGGGATCTTATAGGTCGTTGCACTTTTGTTTTCGCAATTGTTACTTGATTGTTCTTTATATACCAACTGAAGCTCTTTTTTCCTGCAGGCTGCATCTTTTATTTCGACTGCAATTAGACATTCCGTATGGATTTGTGATCCCACGTTAGTTTTGTGTATTGTGTAATACGTGATTACTTTGGTCTTTTAACGGATACTTTCAGTCTTAGCAGTTACGCAATCGGCCAAACATTAATGGCACTTTAAACTGATTTATTTGTTATTTGGCCCATGCAGAACACCCTGAGAATTATCAAAATATATAAAAATTTGAATTCCGAAGATATCCAGAAAATATCGACTTTTGTCCTTCCATTCTCCAAACCTACTCACACTAATGTCTAAAATTACTCTTAGTTCAATGACATTAGGCCCAACGGAGCTTTTGAACCAACAAGACTATTCATCTGACGGAACATTGTCCAACACTTTTCGACTTTTCGACAAGAGGGACTTTCTGACTTTTTGATGTCCAATGACTTTTTGTGTAATGAACTTTGGTCCAACGAATCTTTTCAATCCGACGGGATTTTTTGACCAGGAGGATTCCTGATCCAATAGATTTTTGACCGCCGGCATACTTCGTCCAATAAGTCTTTTTATCCAATGGGATTTTTGGTCCGCAATCTTTTTTTTAAATGACACTTGACTGAGAATAATTACAGGAAGAGCTGCTTTTTGACTGGACTAAATGCTAAATGCTTTTCGACTGGAGTCGTCTCGAGGACCAAGATACGACTCTATACGAAAAACAACTTTAATCAATAGAAAATATAAGCTAAACTCATAACTGAAAATGGGACTGCATTCGACCAAACCTCAACTGGCGTTTAACAGATGATCAGTGAACAACAATACAGAGTGTCTTTTAATTTACCATAGGGGGTCTTTGAATAAATATAACTTAATCGAGTTATTTTGTTTTAGCTAGATTATAAGTACCACTTACTGCATGAAAAGTACCATTAGACCAAACTTCCATTAAACTAAAAATGCCGTTACATAGAAAGTACTATTGGACTAGAAGTTCCATTGGATAAATATGCATTAGACAGAAAGTTTCGTTGGACCAAATGCTATTAGACCAAACGTCCACTGGAACGAAAGTCATTGGACCAAAAGTCCTAAGCGCTTTTACTAAATCTTCACAGAAATAAAAATTGAAACTCTTAAACGTTAAACTTAGTTAAAGACTTTCTCTGGGTTAAAACCTAACCTAACGTAACGTAACCTAACCTAAGCTAACCTAACCTAACCTCACCTCACCTAACCTAACCCAACCTATTTTTAATACGCAAACATCGAAGAAACTGCAGATAAAGTTAGAAATCTAAATCACCCGCGTGCGTGAACTGTAGAAGCAGAAACTCAACTTGCTCCTGGCTTCGCCTATTCCGTTTCAGTCCAGTTTGTAACCGGTGCCATTCGGAAATACATAATATGTACTAACAATGCGAATGAAACTAGAGATCTATTTTTTAATTCTTGAAATTCCATCCACTTACTTCGCGTTTACTCTTGACTCGGCTCTGCAAGTTTCAGACCAATTGGTACCTTTCAGAAGTACAACTAGGTTAGAGACTGTTATGAAATAATTTCCATTTTTAGGCAGTGACACCATATGACAATGTTACAAATAAAAATATTATGCAAATAATTGCAAAAAGTAGTAATAGCTTTTGTTTAATTCCTGCGTGTTAAGTAAATTTGGGATTCTCCTTAACTCCATAATAAGGCTCCAAACTGAACTCCAGAAAGAATAAGAGTAGATTCATTTGGATCAGAAAGAAAACGCAGTAGTAAAAAACGCAACGTATATGGGCTCCGCTAGAACTCTTCATGCACTATCATAATAGGGTTGGTATCACTGGCTGCGATAATTTCCACGTAAATAGTTAATAAACTGTATTACATGGTCAATTCGAACTTTATGACGCGACTTGGGGTAATCTTTTGGACCATCATATTCGAATTGAGAGATTTTGTTAAACTTCTTTCGGATACCTTTTGTAACACACGCTTTCCGCGATTGTGACTCACGTGAATCACAAAAAGACTCAACGCCTAAACAAGCTTAAACATAATGTAATACCCGGCAGTGATTCTAGATGGATTTTGAGACTAACATGAATATATTCAATGAAGTCTACCATAAGCCTATAAAAATGGATGATGATGTGCAGTGATAAGGTATTTAAAAATGTTGCTTTATGTTAATGTCGTAAGAGCTGATCAACCAGCTCAAAGAGAAGCTCATTCATTTTTCTTTAAAATATGCCAGCCATATCTTAGAGGTAAAACGAACCTCAGGAAAAATAAATAACGAACTTAGACTTCGTTGCTGTTTCTTAAGTCTGGAGGGTTGATTCCGGATTTTCTGTCGGTTTAAAATCCTTTAGAAGGTCAACTTGTTCGTTTCTCAGCTAGAAAACAACTGTTTCAACCAGATGTAGTGTGTCAGTTCTAGGACAACAGTTGAAGTCGGATGAAAACAGAACTTTGCTCTGAATTCGAGGGTTGAAGTGACTTGAATTCTTTAGTTCTTGAATCAAAGCTATCTTTTTTATGTCGGTTCTTCAATAAACTTTCAATGAAATAAATCACAAGAAAAGAATCAAAGGAATTGCAACAAAACTGGTACGATCATTGAACTTCAACGCAACAAAGCACCTGCCTTTTAATTTTAATAAAGCTTCCTTGTTGCATGCCTGTCCAGTGACAAATAAAAGGGGTCAGTTTTCATTCATTCAATAATAAAAATATCGGTTATATGTTACATGTACAATGCATTCGTACAACTCTCATCAGAAAGTATTGCCATGAGAGGCGAGTACATCAGAGTGAGGTTACGTGCACGCGCTACATAAAAATGCAACACAGCTTTATACTGTACACACATTTCCACATGAAGAAGAAGCAGCAGGTGCAAAATTATGTATAAAACTGAAAGAAGCCGTTACATGTGCATAAATGTACAGACTGCATACAAAAACAGCTGCAAGCGATTTGGAAACAATAGGTTTAATCAAATTAAAAATGCGCCAAAGAACCTAACCATAAAATACCACAATGCTTCTTTCATTTGTAACTATGTCTAGACTGTATTAGTCTAGATTGATAGATAGAATACTGTCTTCTATAATAAGCACACTTTTATTAATACACTTATAAAAATATCAAATTATGGCGTCAAAAACAAACAAACGAACCTCACTGAAATTGCACGCAAAGGTTCAAGAAGAAATAAATCAAGTGTGCTCGATCGACTGTAAACGAATAATTAAGGTTCACTTTTGCGGATTTATCTGATTTCGTTCATCAAAATTATTACTAGACGGCAGAAGATTTATTATTTTTAATTTTGTGAGGTTATGGTTGAACAAGCAGTAAGTTTATGACTTTATTTTGAATTGCTAGTTGGAATTCAATTAAAATACTTGTCATATTTACTGCAGAAAATTATTGGATAATTATTAAATATTTAGATTTGAGGGAACTTACCGCAATGAATACTGACAGTTTTGGATGAAACGATCCACTTACCTGAAAAGAAAAAAAAGAGTGAATTAAACAATTACAACAAAAACATTTGATGAGCTCAGTACAATCATAGGCTACTTGTCCATATGTGTTTTTATGTATCCTTTTTTATATATCTTATATATCAGGCCCGTAGACAAAAAGGCCTCACAAGCCCTCCCCTCCTACCGGCTACGTGCCTGCCTGATATATTATAACACTCACGATAAAATAATGTGATTTAAAATCCTTAAGAACCTTTATTCCAAATTTTTTAAAGCTTTCGGGCTTCGATATTCGATACCACGAATTGTATTGTAACGAATAGTAAACCCACATACGACGTCATCAAACATTCTAGATGTATGAGTCATCAACTGTATGACTCATCAATAACACCTGCATGTATGACTCATCAACACCTGCGTGTATGACTCATCGACGCGACTTATCGACGTGACTCATCAACAACTGCATGTATGATTCATCGGTTATGTTCTAGAACTTATGAAAGATATAAGTTGAAGACGCGGGTAGAAGGAGTTCAGTTAATGTTTGACAGGCATAGTGAAATGTACTCTGAATAATTAGTTAATAGTAAATAAATAAATGTTAATAATTATTGTAATACATAAATAGTTTTTATATAAATAGCCCTCATATAAATTCGTAAATACCTAGCATTTAAATAGTTGGTTAAATAGTTTATAGTTATAGTGTTTTTAATTAAGTGTATATAAATTAATATTTCTCTTATGAATAGACAATTTAAACAGCATTTTGGTTATTATTTTAAAAAGAACGTTACAGTATCAATGTTTGGAAGATTCATTGCTAAAACTATCAGTGTTAATCTCTCAACCAGTGGCTAACCATTGTGGATAAAAGTAGACTTTTTATGTTGGCAAACAAAAATCCTGTTGACACAATAATCTACTAATCATGAAATTTTCAGTCCCATTCCCGATCCTACGACTTCTGACCCATGATCTAGCTACACAGTAGCTAGTATATGGGCTCAAATTTACGCGAGGTGATTCGTTCTAGATTTCTCAAGAAAAAGGTGGGGGAAGGAGAAGTTTGCTTCATATATCATATGAGTGATTTTATTTTTTTTCTGATTGGAAAGGTATAACCTCCTAGAAATAGATAAGCGAATTAAGGGAAAGAAGAAAATAAAAAGAATTCTTATCCAAAAGTAGTACAAGCAGTACTTGTTCTTAACATAGCACAGCAATTTTAACTGAGAAGGTCGGAACTTTGGAACACTACTGTATTTTATCTCAATGTTTGAATACATCTGCCGTACGGCATATGAAATCGGTTCTTCTAAAAACTCCAAATTATGGTCCAGAAATCTTCGTCTTGGAATACATACACTGTACATATAAACTTTGTTAGAATTTCTGCCTGCGAGTGTGCCCGTTTACGTTGGTATCGCAGAGTATTAACTAATTACTATCTAAGTGGGGCATGCCTGATTGTATAATCTAGGTGAGCTCGTAGACGCGTTAACATTCCGTGATCTTTTGTGGCCTTGATTTAATTTCTAAACATAAATTAGTTTAGACTAAGTGTCTCGCGGCATAAATTCCTTCACTTACTTTAACTAGTATCGATTTATACATAATCATTACCTAAATACTTGTGCTAAATTAAAATAAGTGGTAAGATTATGTATGACCTTCAGTTAGTTTATTATCGACACTACTAGAGTTTATAGATTATTTATCATTGTAATAAAGCATTTTTTATTTTTTTTGGTAATTGATTATTTATGTATATTATGTGTGGTTTTGTTTCAGCGAAAACTTTCAGCGTTTTAGATACGTTTTATTGGGAAGAGTTTACCAAATTGGAAGTAGTCGAAAATGTGTTGTCTTTTACAGATATTATCAGGAGACTCTAGAGCTATTTTCGTCGACTCTTGGTGCCCGTTACAAAAAACCACCCACCACCACACACTTGTTAGCTGGCAGCCAACAGTATTAACTGCGGTTAAAAGTTATTACCGCTTGCCAATTAGTGACCTCCCATTTTGTAGGTAACAGTCTTCAGCTGCATTTAACTCATGTGCACATTAACTCTGGTAGCTCTTGACTGAAAATTACTTCGTTGTTACGAAGCGTCTAAGATCGGAATGATCCATTCAGTTACGTTTTTATGTCATTCAATGACATTGGCTTCAAGTCACGGTGCATTTACCACTGAAACTTATTAGTGAAACTTAACTACATTATTAAAAGCTTCGTGTGGCCCGTACGTAAATCTAAGAAGCCCGATGCCATCATAATTTTGAGCACTAACGTATATTCTGTATATTCGTATATTCCAAGCGAAATTATTACACGAGACGCTTATGGTCAGTTGATAATAAAGTATCAACAATGTGATTCATGTGTATTTGTAATTCTATATAATAATGATAATTAAGAAGGGATTTGGGTGGCCTAAATTAAAGGGAAATTTTTGTTCATAAAATTAATTCTCACAAAAAAATACGTTTAGACTAAAAAATCCGGATCAATGAAGTCTGCTCGAATTTAAACAATTCGATGAAAATCTTAAAAGTTTTCTCTTTACAGTTACCAGCGCGCTATTATCTATATCTCCGTTATTATTGGAGCTACGAAGTCGGTTAAATTAGGAAATTTAAAGAGGTACCAAGGTTAAAGGTACCTTAAAGATCAAGTTTACACAAGTAACCATACGAAAAAGAAATGAGTTGCAAAAAAGTATTACCCGCATTATTAATAATATTAATGGTAGGATAATTTTAAAAGCGGCGCGGCGCGTCATGTTAAAACCCGAACTAGAAGATGTATCGAGCAAGAAGGAGGAGTTTTAGAGCACCTATTATAAAAGATTGACATTTAATTATTGTCACTATTATTTTAGATTGTTTTATATTATTCATTAATATTTATTTTGTATCATTATTTACTACTATCACCTATAACAGCTGCTACCAAGATTGAACTGAAACAATGAATTAGATAAGAAATAAAAACAATGGTTTAATTTAAATTTTAAAGACTTTTGTATTTAATGTCGCTGTCCATTCATTTCTACAAAAATATACAGGGTGTCCCATTTAAAAATGTAACTTTTGAAAATAACGAAGTTCATCAATTGTTTTGTAGCTTTCGCAATGTTAATCAGTAATAGCCTGTAAACAACTAATCGTGATATTTAAGTTTAGTAAGTTAAGTAATTCATGCATACTTAATAGTAATATTGGGTTGGTTTAAAGATTAACTTTTAATTTATCACCTTTTAGACAAATATCATTGTTTAAGACGAAATTTTAAATTCTTTGAAATGAATGCGACCCACATTGGAACAAGTCAATCGAAAAACCATTGAACTTAATTAAATACTTGCATGTTCGTTTATCCAAAACTTCCTTTATATGGCCTTTTCACTAGTGCAAGAAAAAGTTAGAATTAAAGGCAAGAAAATGTTGAATGCAGTAACAAAGCCTTAATCATTTTTGAGTTTGTAGTAATTTTTAATCTTCGGAAGAGCAAACTGTTCTCTAGATACACAGTAAAAAACTTAGAGTAAAATTCGAACACGAGACCACTCTAAAAAGTGTGTGATTAGGTCCAATACATTTAGAGTAAAATATCTAATCTGTAACTTCGTGTAGACGCTAGAGTTACACTAGAGTACACGATAGAGTACACTCTAAAACAATTATATCTTTTTTACACTAAAACAGTCAGTTTAAGTTTAATTTCTAATCGTTTCGGAGTAAGATTTTACTCTTTACTTTTGAATCGTTTACTCTAATTGGGAAAAAATATTGATTGTTATAAAACTTTTGTATAATTAGATTGAAATTTTAGAGTGAAAATAGTGTACTTTTTCAAGGTCGAGGTCAATAATCAAATTATTGATTTATTTATTGCAATGCAAACATACATAACAAGTATATATGTACAATTCAAACATAAGTTGAAAAAAATGTAAACGAGCCCAGTTGGGACACTTCTATTTTGGTTAAAGGACACCCCGGAACCTTTACTTCCAAATTGTTTTTCTTGGTCCATGGTATGGTTGTTAAATGTTGCTGAGTGAACTACTGTTCGTTCTCCCTGCTAACTCTCCTGAAATTTGTATTAGATTCCCTTGCAGCACTTCGTGTACTCCGCCACGTATACTATTTTGTTCTGTGAATTAAATACAATTATAATGATAGCTTTTACTTATCTAATTTCTTAATCTGTGTTTATTATTTGAAAATAAAACATTGAATATGAATTATTTAAAAAATGTTTTACTGTTGAACATGTCAAGTTGCCAAATGCTCCCGTCTTACTCATCATAAGTCACACTAATTACCAAAGTTATAAAATAATACATGTATTGATAAAATGTTTAATAACAAATAAAACTGTTTTAAGTTACCTTATATTAATTATTAAAACAAACTGCGAAGTTTCACGTTCACACGCAGTAAAAAGAATTGAATATCAACAGGTATCTAGTTAACTGTCAAAACTTTGCAATTTAAAAATTTACTAGAATTTGCGGGTATTTCAAAATCTTACAAATCTAAACTTAATGTAGGTACTATTTTTATGTACACATGCCTGTTTTTGGTCTAGTAAATATAATCTTGATATCTAAATTTTGCTTAGTTGTTCATTACGTTTTAAATTGTACAGCTACATTAAGTTAGTGAAAGATTTGTAAAATTTTAAAATTCCCACCAATTTTAGTAACTTTTGAAATTTCAAACATTCAGCAAGTCGGAGTCAAATACAGCAGACAACTATTGTCGCCATGTTTTGTTAGTGTCGTTAATGCGCACACGCTTCTCTTACCAAATACACTGCCAAGTGTATATTGGTGCTAATTCGTTTTAATTACACTAACTAGGGTAACATCAGCACTAGCAAACATGTTTTTACCAATTTAGATCACTTTTTAAGGGTTTTTCTTCTCTTAACAAAATTAGAATTAGAGTGGATTTTGTTATACTTTTAAAGTAGAATACTATCAGATTGAATATTCAATCTATATAGAGATAATTAATAATATAGAGAGAAAATAGATTTCAGTAGTGAAGAATTATTTTTGTTATAAGAATAGAGTGAAAAAAATGTTTTTCTACTCTAAATCTTAACTCTAAAATCTAAAAATTGTTAACGGGGCTGATTTTTTTACTGTGTAGTAAAGTTCGATATTTTATGGACGCAGTGTATAATAATAATTAATAGACTAATTAAAACAGTTATATTTTAAACAGAAAAGATATTAAAATTTCTCTTCCTCTTGATTAGAAAATGATTCTAAAATTATGAATAATTTTAATTAAATAGACTTACAGGACAAACAACAGACAAACGTTACTATGTATGTTCACATTTAAACTTTTTTTGTATTAACTTTAATTATTATTTAAACGTTAAGATTAACATAATTAAAGAATGATTTTGAGGTTAACTAGCTACAACTTATTAGGAAACTGAATGTATGTGCTTTTTACCAATAATTAAACTTTAATATTTATTAGTCTTTCAATCAAAATTAGCATTGTGATGTTCCAGTGTGCGACCATTATCGCAAATCAAGCGTTGTGGGTATCCGTTGAAAATATAGAAGCGACAAACCTTAAGTATACTATAGGATTAGATAAATTCTTATCTTTATTTTCTTTCTATACGATTTTCCTGTATGTCTATGTGTATGTCGTTTATTATACACATAAACGTTTATTTTCCAATTTTGCCAGATGTAAATGAAACATTTGTTTCTTTTATATGCGATATTAAATCCCACACAAAACACACATCCGCTAGTTTGCCGATTGTAACTTTCCTAATAAGTCCTTCATAACTGGCACTTAACAGTCTTCAGTTAGAAAGAAGCAGCGAATAGCAATTGGTTTTATGTAATAATAATTTCTTTCGAATTCTTTTATAACCTTAAGTAAGTATGTATACTTATAGCTGCGTGCCTCTTTTTAACACTTAATGAAATCTCTAATGAGGAAATGTGCACATTATAGGAGTCTGATATTAAATATTTTATTACCATCATAAATGATACAAAATTATTAATAAGAATAATTTTGTATTAAATCCTTTAGAATATTATGCAATAAGAATAGAGGACGATACTGATTAAATAACAAAAAGTCTTTATCATTTAACCCTGACCTAACTATTCATTCCACATTAAGTATTATATAAAACAGATTGATATACAGTCTGCCCTTTAAAAAAAAACAAAAAAAAAGAGAAATGGCCTTCTTCAGACAATGAGACGAGAGTTCTACAAAATTCTAAGAGAACAATATACATGAGAAATTAGGACAACCACTTGATGTAAGTGATGTAGAATGAAACATAAGCACGAGATTTAAAGATAAGGCCATTATCTAAAAAATACATAAAAGATGTTAAAACTATAATAATAAGATGGAATTTATGTTTTCTTTTTTATTCTATAGTAAAAATTATTTTTAGATTATTTATCTGACCTCCTACAGAGAAAAATGTTTTTTCTTCTCCTACAGATCGTAAATTAACGATCGTTTGGGAAAGTTTAGTTGACAATTAGTATAGTAAATAAGATTATTTTATAAAGATTGTTTATTTTTTAATGCAATAACATTTTATTATAGATATCTAAATTTACAAAATATCCAATTAATGAATATAATTTCATATTATCAAGATTATAATCAAATAAATGAATGGCACTGATAAGAAAGTGGTAGGAAAATTATTTTTTCGTCTTGCTTGTTGTTTTTAAACCTTAATGTTTTGGTGCTTTCTCAAAGTCAACATTTAGCTGAAACAGACCGAACAGGTTGTATCTAAGATATATGCAGGAATATAACTACTCACATGTAGAACTTATTACTGAAATTTGAGTTTCATTTATAAGGAGCTATTTTGTTTGTGTAGTACCTTTGTGTAACATTCAAGTTTGATATTTTTAAAGCTTTTTGATAAGATGTTTTATTGAAAGTGAAAAGAGCAACATCTTAACCACATAATTATTATCATATAAAGAATGGTTTGTTTTGAAATGGTATGTTGAAAACATATTTGACAGGCTACGCTTTCGTAACGTGCAGTAGTAACGTACGTAGAATCGCACTATAGATAAGATCATGTTACATGAGAATTGCTTAAGATAATAAAACTCACGATATCAAATTACAGCTTTCTGATAAGTCGACGTTATCTCTATGTGAACTTCTGTAGCATTAATTCTCTCATGACCATGAGAAATGTGTAGGCAGATAAGGTATAAATACCTCTGTTTTAATATTAAGTCTTTAGTCTTTATAAATCTTCATCCAACTCACAAGTCATTATTAAGTATTCAACAAGTGTTTATCCTGTGTGAGTATTAAACTAGGCGTGGATTTTAAAATTGTCCTGCTAGTAAAACATAAAGGCTCATTCGAGTTTTTAATTAATTATTTTGCTTAATGTCATTTAAATGTGAATTCTAAAATTGTTCTGTTAAGTGTGTTAATTCAAATTTAATTATTTAAGCTCGTCTTAAACTTCGTTAAATAATTACAGACAAAGTAATATTAATACATTTGTATCATTAATGTTAACAAGAGAGTTTTCTCCTAATTAAAATTAATAAAATATATTCTACGACTGCAAACGAAATATATATGTGTTTTATTATATTCAATAAATAAAGTTTAAAAAAAAGCTTCGGCCACAGAATATAATCAAAACTCAGTAGTTTTATATAATATGAGCTGCAGAGTGATTTGTATTATCTAGAAGAATATCTTAATTAAGATCATAAAAGGTGCAAGGCATATTTTTATAAACAAGGAACATTGGAAAAGTGTGTTACAATAAATTTATGTTATTATTTTAGTTAAATACGATGTTGTTTCATTGATAACAAAATTTAGATGAATAATCTATTATTTATGTCAAGAGTTATATATCGGCAGATTCGCAATGTTGTGATCTACAAGATGGTATAAATAGTTTTTCTTTAAATGAACATTTATAAAATAAATTAGGGTTAGCGAATATTTGGAAAAGTAATTGTCTTTTGTTTAGTGTTAAAAACTCGATTGTTTTATCAAAACCTATATCCATTTTGTAACAATTAAGCAGCTCTAAATCATCGAAAGGAGAACATGCACCTCTAGAGCGCTTCAAATTAGATTTTTGTAAGGTTATGTTGAAAAGAAAAAAATTGAAATTTAGTTTGAAGTCAGTTGAAAAACAAAATCGGTTATAATTTAAACGCCAAAGTTAAAAAGTGATTAAACCAATATAATCAAAGTGTTAAAGTTAATTGTTTAAAAGTGAATAGAAAAGTAATAATAACATACAAAGTTAATTTATCAAAGAAGGGAAAAATTATTAATTAATAAAGATTTATGGAAATAATTGTTGTCTTCCACAAATAATATATGGAATTATTTATATAATATTTTGTATGGATTTGGATTATTGAAATATCGACCAAAAATCTTATTTTTGACATTTTATGTTGATGTAATGCTGGTGTAAATGGAAGAAAGCAGCTGACTGGACAAGGGTGTGGAGATGATAGCAATTGGCTTTTCTTTTAAAATATAGAGATGGAACATGCTTGTGGCCAAAACTTTAAACGACTAAAATAATAAACCTTGAGTTTGTAATAAGTTAAACTTTCAATTAATTTCAAGATTGCAAGATACTAATATAAAAGAAAATTATAAACAAATTGTAAGTTAAAAATAATTTTTTTATAGTTAAAAAATTATAAAGTTCGTAGTGATTATATGAATCCCCAAATAGAGAACTATTAAGGAATTTTGAGATTGATAAAATTTAAAGAAGCAACAAATTCATTTATGAAATTCAGATTCATGTTTATGTCGTTAAAGGCAATTTGCAAACTTACTAATTCAATTTTTAGTTATGGGAAAGATCAATTTATTGTGTTGGTATTTTAATTATTTGTATGCCAAAATAAGAACTTAGAGATCTTCAAAACGACCCGATCTGAGAGAGTCTGAATTTTGTGGGATATACAGTTTATCCTAACAACAAAAATTTTAAATCCTGAGCATACGTGTATTGACCTACAAGAATGCATATTTCCAATGTTTTATTGAGCATTTTACGCTCTCAATACTTCATCTACAGGAAAGATACAGGCCGTTTTAAAGGTCGCTAGACTGTGTTAGACTATTTAAAAAAAAAGTCCTCCTTTTTATTTTTATTTTCGTCTGCATAATTTCAGAGTTTGCCACTTAAAATGCATGCCATATTATTTATACACGAATCCTGATCATATGGTTTCCTTTTGCATATTCAACAGACAACACTTTGAAAACAAAACAAACTTCCTGCACCTAATAGTATACACAACCTGAAAAGCCTTAACAGCGACCACTTTTTCCTAACTAAAGAAACTGTGACGACAACATCGTCGCAAAGAATCTTTCTGCACCTGCAAAAGTTTCTTTTTCTTGTCGATTATCTCCACTCGGTCTCGGATAAACATTAATTTTTCTTGCTTTCCTCATGTCATCCAGTCTACTACTTATTATATGCTCTTGTATAAAGTAAGAGTCTGTTTTCTAAATGGTTTAAAAACAACATTCGCCACGTGTTTGCGCGCAGGTTTATTTTATATTACCGTGGACACTCAAGACCATCCTTTATAGCAAATTATCTGACGAAACGCAATGTGCTCTTCGCATCCGGTGTTTTATGAAGCGTTTACTGTAACTGTTGATAATTATTGCATGTAAATAACAGCATTTAACTAGTTTAAATCTGCTTATCTCTTCTTTTTTATAATATTTTATAAAGCGTATTACAATAAAGAAAGCAAAGCTGGAAAAAAACTTAATTGACATCATAATAAATAACAATAATACACTTGTTTGTAATTGTACTGATTGAAAATATTTATGATAACAGTATCTGCTGCTATTCAAACTGACAGCAAAAGTGTAATTGTGTGATACATTAATTATTATTAATGGTTTTAAATTAAAAATTAAATTTTAATAATTAAATACTTTACAATAAATTAAACAGGATGTTCTACAGCTGAACCAAAGATTGCTTTTTAACTATCGCAACTTTCGACGACCATGGCAAGCTGCGTCCAATCGATACAGGAAAACGGCTACTACGAATATTATTACACAGTTTTTTACTTTTATCTAAATTCCTAAAAGTCCAATCAATAATATGAATCAAAAGCCCATGAATAATTTATTCTGCGAAATTTGATGCTGTTTCAATAAATCAATCAGTCGATGAAAATTCAAATACGTACAATCTAAATTAAATAATGTATAACAATCTTTCTTATAGGGAAGCGTAATGTTAATGAAGGGATGTTATTTAATTAAAATCTTTAAAAAAATTTTGTCAGTTTTGTATCAAAATCTATTCAACCTAAAAATGAAATTTCAAATTATTTCCTGGATTTAATTTAAATAAAAATCATTTTTCTTCAGACAAATTTTCTTGAAAATGTATATCAAGTATTTATTATCTTTTCTATTCGTTTTTTTTTAACTACAAATTTAGTAAATTCCTACATTTTTGCTGGTTTGGAAGTGAGATTTTATTCGAGTATTACCAATATTAATTTATAATAAATAATAATAACAATAACGACTACTATCCTTGATAGTGTAATGTCTAGGGTGCTGGACTTTCACCCAAGCGGGCCGAGATAGACTCCCGGTGCCGGCAGATCTGGTTAAGGTTTTCTGCAGTTTTCCTTAGCTGTGACACAAATGTGGGATTTGCGCTGTTCCATATGCAAGTCGGCTGCAGCCGCACGTAGGGCCTACGTAATAATGATAATCGCCCCCTCCCTCCCATACAAGCTTGTAGCTTCAGGGGCCTGGTTTCCAGGTTATGGGTTGTAGCAATCATTATTATTATTATCCATAACCTAATTTAATCATATGAAATTAAGTTCTGCCATTTTCTAACCTTCATCAAAAACTCCAAAATGTCAAGTTTAATTTACAATACGAGGTCTGGCTATTAAATAACGAGACTGCGCGCACAGAAGACGTCTTAGAGGGGAGGGGGAAACGAATGCAGCGTTGGATAGCTGGAAGTGTCTACTATGCCAGTACGAAAACACGTTTTTGTCGCTGTAGTAGTATTTTTTCCATAGAGGTTCGAAACGAACGTGTTTTTTTCTCGTGCCGATAAAAATGTGTGGCGAAAAACACGAGCAACGGATCAATGTGAAATTTCTCGTTAAATTAAAAAAACACTCAGACTGAGTGCTATAAGTTGTTGAAAGAGGCCTATGGTGAGAATTCTCTATCTCGTGCGCGTGTTTTCGAATGGTATAAACGGTTTTCGAAGACCGAGAGAGCACCGAAGATGACAAACGTTTAGGTCGACCTGTCTTTGTTTCAACTCCGCAAACAGTGACCAAAATCAATGAAATTGTGCGCGGAGATCGTCGTATGAGCATTCGGATGATTGCCGAGACTGTAAACGCCGATAAAGAAACTGTCAAAAAAATTTTACATGACGAGTTGAACATGAAGAAAGTTTGTGCGAAGTTGGTCCCAAAAAATTTGACCACTGAACAAAAGCTCGTCCGTCAACAGATCTGCTCAGATTTTCTTGAGAGGTTAGATGAAGAGCCTGAATTGATGGAAAACATCATCACTTGCGATGAAACATGGATATTCCAATACGATGTTGAAACTAAGCGGCAATCCATGCACTGGAAAACTCCTGCATCGCCAAGAATAAAAAAAGCAAGGATGTCGAAATCAAAATTTAAAGCCATGCTAATCGTTTTTTTCGACATCAACGGCATCGTGATGACTGAATGGGTGCCACAGGGTCAAACTGTAAACCAAACTTACTATTTGAAAGTTTTGGCAACACTGCGAGAGCGAGTTCGTAAGAAACGGCCGGAGTTGTGGAAAAACAAGTCGTGGATCTTGCACCAGGACAACCCAACGCGCTGTCTGTGAAGCGTTATTTAGCCGCTAGAGGCACTCCAGTGCTCGAACACGTGCCGTACTCGCCTGATTTAGCACCCTGTGATTTTTTCCTGTTTCCGAAAATCAAGTTTGACTTCAAAGGAACCCGGTTCGAGTCGATAGAAGTGGTGAAGCGAAAATCGGAGGAGCTCCTAAATGCTCTTACAAAAGAAGACTTCCAGCACTGCTTTGACCAATGTAAAAAACGAATGGAACGGTGTGTGGCGAGGGGAGGGGAGTACATTGAAGCGGAGCATTCGATTGTAGAATAATTTTTAAAATAAAACTCTTTTTCATAAGCAGTCTCGTTATTTAATAGCCAGACCTCGTATTCCAGATTCTATTATATATTGCGATGATATGGATCATCTATTTGAAAATTTCAGTAGTTTACGACTAATTAAAAATAATCATTAGGCTACGATAGGTATTGGGTTTAGCCAGATAGCATTTATATAATTATCTATGCAACAAATCAAAGGATGTACTTGTACATGCTAGGATAGTAGTTTTATTCATGCTAAAGACTACATGCTTGATTATAGATAGTTCTATCAAGTAAAAATAGGACCATAATACGTGTCGATAATATTTAACCTAATTTTATTAAAAAGGATATTTAAAAAAAGGAATATCATTTAATTGGATTGTTTAGTACTAAAATATGATGTATGTAATCCATGTTACATGTTTAGGATAGCTTATCCATTTCTTTAGAAGGTTTTTATCTTTTCTTAAATTTGATGTGTCGATGTTGGGACCGCAGATAGTATTTTCATTATCCTAGTAAGCTGAACCAGTTTCGGGATTATATTACGTTGGAAATATGTAAAATAGGTCATTATTATGATGTCTATAATAGTACATTTAACTTACTAATTCCTGTAACTAAAAGATTTGTATTAATTATAAAGGAAAATCAGCTGTTTTGGATATCTTGGAGGTTTTTCAAATTTTGATTTTATTAGAACATTTTTCACCATTGTTTGAATACAAGCATTTGAAGGACTGTATGCTAGACAAATTTGAGTATAATTTGATTTCATTTATGTTGATATTTGTGTAGGATCTTGTATAGCATCGTTGAATTCCTAAAACGTATAAACAGATTTTTCATTTGAGCTTTCTTTTATTGTAAATATTTTCCTATGTAAATTCTATATGTGTGAGTTACCTAGTGTAGCTATGTGTTCATTTCTTGTAAAGATATAGCTGGCGATCATGTGTATCCATGGTAATTTGAGTTTTAATGAAGTTTTCAACGTTAATCGTTTTTGTTGATTTTCTCAGTTATGATTGATTTTAGACTATGAGTCTATTACATTAATTTGCTAGTCTTTGTGCCAGCTATATTTCTATTTTTCTAGATTTAAGATTAATGCTAATTTTAAACATATGTTTCCGTCCTGTGACGTCACGAATGTAACGTGTAGATTTTGTTTGTCGTGGAACGTGGAATTTTGTCATAGTCGTCAATTGTTTTGTGAAAACATAAGAAGGCCAGGAAAAATTAACAAATAGAGTCGACAAAACGTATTTGAAAAGTCCACGTCGACTCGTATAAGATTTTCTAAAAAAAATAAAGTGAGGTTAAGTTATAACCATATGTTTTGATAAACATACGTCGAATGTAAACAAAGTATTTATGGAATAGTTACCTGTTTATAAAATAAAGAAGAAATATTTCCACGTTTAGAACAATTATTTGGGATTGTAAATATTATTATAAACAATATAAAGAAGATTTATTTATTGGTTTGAAAAATAGATTTATTTGGAAGATCGATCAGCCGACTATTGAAAGCAGTCTGTATTACCAACAACGAAATTGGAATAATTTAATACAAGATTTTAAAAGTATCCGGACGATTATATACAAGGTATTTCGAAAGTGAAAGATTTTGTTCACATAAAGAACTATAAAGTTATAAAGACAATCTTTATTTAAATCTAGAATTTGATTTTGATCATTTTGGATTTTTTTTAAATAACATAGATATAACAATTAAACAATTTTGAATTTGTTTATTATCAAAGATAATTCAATTTAGTTTAATAAATTCATTTAGTATTTGTAAATAATTATTTTATTGACTGATAAATTTATTTTATGTTAGTTTGTTGAAGTGGATACCAGTTTCAACCCCCATTGTCAGGTTGTAACTAAGACCAAAAACACTTGAGCAAACTATAGGAAGATTTTTCTAATTTTGAATTTCTTTTGGTTAAACACTGGTGTTGTGTGTTTATTTTGAATTTTGATTTTCGTTTTAACCACAATAAAAATATAAATCGGTGTTTGAATTTATTCATGTTTTTATTTGATGTTCATACAAGTATCCATTGTTCTTATCTTCATACAGAGTTTATGTTCCTGTCGTCTAGCTGCAGAAGTCCAAATGCTTTGGTAGTAAGTCTCGTTCCAGGTAAAGGAATTATTAAAGTTGAATTAAATATTATTATCTGATGCTCTATTGATATAAACCTGAGTCAGCTTAAAAGGGTAAACGAAATTTACTGTGTAATTTTTAATTTTTTATTATTGTCTTGGAGTTCATCGCAATATATTGTAATTTTTAACACTCTAAATTCTAACTATTAGTATAAAAGTGATCAAAATTGAAATTTATTTGATTTTTTTAAATTTTATTTAAGCAATTTCAGCAATTGAATGTAGAATCTTTATAAAATATATAATTTCTACTATTCTGTAATATTCAAATTCAAATACATTCGTTCAATATTTTGGGATTTGCATATAGTTATTAAGACCATTTTTAACCAGATTTAAATTCAAATATTTATCAAATATCAGTTTTTTTTAATTGGGATTTTGTAATTTATCTGAAAATAAATGATAATACAGATTCAAAGTTGACTTTGTTCCTTATCGATTTTGTAACAAATATTTAAAATCTAAATTATAAAATCTAAATTTTTATACTTCATTCTAAAATTATAAATTTAGTTCGACACTAGATATTGTTTATCTTGAAACTGAACAAATTATTGCTATTACAAATTTGAAATAAACTTTTTAAATTTATTTAAATTAAAAGTTATTGATTTCTAAATCTAGCCATATTTCAAATTCCACATAGTTTGATATTAATATATTCTAACTTATTTCAACTTTAAGTTTTACATTCGAAACCGAAGTTTTATCCCAGGGTTTTGAGTTTTATCTAGGCATTCGGGGCGAATTTTGTAATTGGAAAACTTTTTCCCTTTTAGACTCAAAAATGCTAATTTAAATAGTATAAACATTTATAAAATTCTATCTTTTTATATGTTGGAACATTCAAAGTGATTTTTCCAGAATGGATAAAGTGCATTTGTTCCAGATTTTTTTAATAGCTTTCCACAATTACAACACATAGTATTTTATTTTTATTTCATCTTTAGATATATTTCGAAAATTACTGACTTATTGTCAATTTAATTTTTATATTTTCTAAAATTATTATTGATTTATATTATTAGTTTATCTCTATATTCATTCACCAATTTTTATTTTTAAACTGCTTTAACTTTATTATTTTTAAAGACATTTTAAATTTAATGTAATATGAATATACCTAACATAGAAATCCAAAGTTTTTATTTTATAACGAAGCCTGGCAATTAAAAAAAATCTAAATTATTAAATTCATTAAAAACTTTCAATCTCTTTTTTTAATTATCGATATTACTACCAAATTTAATATTTAATTTAAATCCTTTATAAACATTTATAAAGTTACAGATTTCAATATTAGTATTGCAGTATAATGTCTGAATTAAGTAAAACCTTTTAGATGTCGAATCTGTTCTACTTTTAATTTTGTAATAAATTTTCCCAATTGCAATCGTATAAAAGTTTTAATCTCCTTTTTAATAACGCTAATTTAAATATTTGAACATTCATCAAACTTTAATGTTTTCTTGAAATTTCATTTCAAAACTGTATCATACCCAAAGATTAACTTTATATTTTACATCGAATTTCGGCTATTAAAATTATTTTCGTAACATATTTCGCAAATTTTTAAATTAAACATAAACAGCTAATTCAACATTTTATTCTTTTCTTTTTCTTAAATAACTTTATGGAACTCCTAATAGTCAAACTTTTGGGATTAGTTTATTTAAAATGTAAATCTCTATATTAAGATTTTAATAATGCTTTTTTAATATATGCAGTAAAATAAAAATATTTATTAAAATGTGCATTTTTATATTAAGAATTTAATAAGACTTTCTTAATCGAGTCAAATATATAAATTATACAGGGTGTTCCATAAATATACCGACAAACTTTTAGGGGTGGTAGGGGACATCAAAACAAACATTTATTGCTATATAAACATATGTCCGAAAACGCTTTGTTTTCGAGATACAGGGTGTTGAGATTTGTACAAAAAAATCCATTTTAAATAAAACTTTTAAATTAACAATTGACACAAGTTTTATCACAATAAACTACTTGACAGGACTACTCACAATGACAAATTAATTTATCACAATGACATGTCCATCGATAATTGTTATTAATGGTAACTGGATTTTAAGCATAAACTTACCTACTACATAACTATTTATTCTATGGTTCAACGATTATTTCTCGAAAACGAAGCGTTTTCGGACATATGTTTATAAAGCAAAAAATGTTTGTTTTAATGTCCTCTACCACCCCTAAAAGTTTGTCGGTATATTTATGGAACACCCTGTATATTAAAATGTAAATTAATATGTTAAGATTTTTGAGTTTAGAATGATTTGAATTCAATATACATATTGTATTATTATTATTATAACAACTGTTTTAGTTAAATAAACGGGTTAACTCTCAATTTCATTGTCCTTATATTAAGAGGGGGTGTTTTCTCTTTTAATTTAAAATCGACGACAAAAAGCTGAATGCATTGTCATGCTAAAGAAAAGAGAGTTTTATAGCACTAAGTTTTATGACTGTATTGTATTGTATATCTGAAATAACAGTACAAAGTAGACCACATTTCAAAGAAAGCGCAATTAATTCCTCCTCAATCTTTTCCCATCATGACAGCTTTTATTACCGACTTAAAACGTTTTAGCGCTACAACACAAAGTATATCTTAAATTATAGTAGAGAAAAGATTTGTTTTGTGGTTTCGGTGAAGAGACGATAGTTTGCGGTTTCAATAAATTAATTTAACACTGTTGTAGTGCGAGAAATTCCATTGAGGAGTAAGAGAGAAAAAGAAGAAAAAAAGTGAATGAGTCTTCATAGAATTATGTAAACTTATAGAAGGCTTTTTAAAGTTTTGCTAGCACTAGTGAATGTAGTGTATAATAGTAGAGAGAACAAAATAAATTATATATCCTTATTAAAACAGTAATAAATATTAAAATGAAACAAACTAAAATACATTGTGGTCTTTTTTTAATGTAAATTCAAACCGCAAAAGCACTACAAGATTGCAAAAAGCTTCTTAACTTAAAATAAGATTTCCCGTCGATCGTGCAGACAGTCCTGCTTATTAGTTCCTCCAACTGTTTTTTATATTTCTCTTTATTAAATCAGGCGCCGGTTTATGTAATTAATAAGTTACCGTTAGATGTGTATAATTACCACACGTAGCAATTAAAGGTTATTACATGGAGCACATTTATAATTTGTTAAACATTTTATTTATCAACAATAATTATAATAATAAATTAGCTTATGCTATGTAATTATTATTATTATTTAAGTGATAAAAATCAGCGATCGCGTTCAAGAGGTTAAGCTGGTTAAAGGTTTTAAGAATGGGATGGAATTAAGCGGGTAAAAATAGTTTTTTGGTTAATTAAAAACAATGAAGTGCGAGTATACTTTTGGAAGTCATCGAAATATTACAAAACATAATCTTATACCATACAAATAATATCATACCGAAATGTTAAAATTATAATTAAATTAAAATAAATTTGAGATTTGCCGCTACAAGATATTTATATATGTTGCGATGAAATCGCATAAAAAGAAAAATTTGCTCTTTTGCCCCACGGTGGGACAAGCTTAATAAATATATGCGATTAAATCGCATAAAAAGAAAAACTTGCTCTTTTGCCCTACGTTGGACGCCATAAATATATGCGGTGAAATCGCATAAAAAGAAAAATTGGAACTTTTGCCCCACGTTGGCTAGCAAAATAAATATATGCGAGATATTGGATAATTAAAAATAATAAAATTATTTTAATAAATTTTATCATGTATGTACTTTAAAATTGCGAATAATTGCCGTTAGATCGTAGATGTATTTTATTGTCACCTGGGGTTTTCGTAACTGGAGGACGTAGTCAGAGGTAGAGAGAAATTAAACACAAGTCGTAGAAAACAACTATATACTAATAACAATAAGAGAGTACAAAGGTTCACATACATACAGAGAATACATCGTGAGGACGTACATGTCCTCCTAAACTAATACAATCAAGAGGAAGGTCGGAACCAACCCTGTTCTAGCACTAGGTCTCCAAACTAAGCGTAGGAGTTAAACTCCTGGTGTTCTACAACTAAGCTTGGGTAGCCTGGTCACAACTTCCCATAATTTCGCAGAGAGTGGGCGTTTAGCGCAGCCCACTCAACTAAGCATTACATAATTTAAAGAGTACTCGCCAGCTTGCTTGTAGATGTAGTGTTGGAGCCAACTTCACTGACTGATTTGAATAGCTCAATCAAGCTGGTTATATACTGCTGGGATCGTAGTGGGATTCAGTGGGTTGAAGTTCCTCGTATGAAACTAAGGAAGTTCATGCTTCCTAGTTGCAGGCTTGTGGGTAGTTTGCATTCGAGCTGCTGGTTCCTGGCACGAATCTGCAGCTGTGCGAAAGTGTGGTAGATTCTCCTTAAGGAATGTGCACCTGCTTGCAAATCGTGTAGGTTGCCTCGCATATACGGAGGAAGTAGGCGGATATGTTGCATGCCAACTAATGCAGTTGTGGGCGAAGCGAGAGCGCTTCTTCTAAGACTTCGCAGCTGGCCGTGCGTATGGCTCCAAGTTGTTGGCGGTGAGACCGCATCTGCTTAACTAGCGTGGGCAACTGAGTGTGGCCTTGCACGCTATATTGTACGAACGGAAGAGAAGTTTAGTTTTGTATATAATATTGAATTGTAATATTTCCGTTTGTGACATTATAATTAATTTGAGATTTAGAATGACAGTGAGCTTTGGAAATACTTTTCAACTTCCCTTTTTTATAAATTCTTATATGATTTAAAAACACTTTTTAATAGATTCAAATAATGCAATAGTTATATAAAAATGTTACGTGAGTTCTTAACTAACTCAAGATTACGTAAAATACGATAGGGAGCAATTTAATAACTTAAAATAACTAAAATAAATTATTACGAAACATTCATCTCAGGGCGAATGTGGATTCTCGTGTTTAAAGAAATAAAATACAAATTGAAATTGAAATCACTAATTAGTTGAATTATAACTAAATTGTTTAATTCACTTAATTACACTTCACAAAGATTGTCTTCTCTTTAGCAGGTTCCAGTTACAAAGAGGAAATAACTTTCCTACCTTTTTTATAGAGCAGGTTCTTCCCTTTTACTATATTCGTCGCAACTTTCTTCACCATATCCTATCCCAAACCATTGGCAGAGTATGTCACTTTATGCTGTGCCAATGCTGGTTTCCAATTCCGTTTTAAAATGCCTTTGCATGGACTTTCCATATATCACCATCCACACACTTTCCACAAAGGAATAACAATCTTGATAACTCACTTTTGTTTAATTCATAGCGGGTAATATTTTCCTTATTCGTAGAATATTTATTCTAACTGTTTATTTTAAAATAAAACATCAATTTATGGTTTTTACGAAGATTTATTCACTGGCTTTTACTTCAGTAAGTAATTTTAAATTATAATTGCAGGCGGTTCGTTAGGACCATATAAACACTTTTACAAATTTATAACGACTCTACACTTTCGCCGTTTATCATCAACTAACTAACCAACTTGCCTATGCAAGATTAAACTATTTAGAAATTTACTATATTCTTTTGCACGACTTTACTCTGTCGCTTTATTTACTGAACTGATTCAAACAATAATGTTCCTTTCGCTTAAATACTAATATTTACATCATCACATTACTCAATTTTACGTAACCTTACGCCTAATAAAATGACTATACACTTATATACAATACATAACAGCAGATTAGCATTGTTTGTAAAAGTGACACATATCTATTATAGTTTATTTACACAAACAAAAACCTTTAGAGAATCTCATTACCCGTAGATATTACTTATTTGAAATTAATCATAAAGGAATTACATAATATCAATAACTTCCGCACAACTGGATGTTATGTATTTTTAAGAACTTGGTGAATAAGCTGTTTGATAATAAATAAAGAAACATGGATTATTTAACCTTAGTAAAAAGTATACTCATTTTATTATCAAGAACACACAATTAAATAACTTATTTTCAATTGTAATTAGAAAAGTTGATAAATTATTTCAAAAGTGTTAACTTCAAAACAAAGATTTTAATATTTCCTAAAATTTACTAAATTTTGTATAAAAAAATCCACTGCAATGTATATAAACAAACAATTTTGTTAATTAAATTTTAGACTCCATTAAAAATACCCTAAATTATTAAAACAATATATTTGACTAAATTATTTACATAAAATACAGGCCATCAACAGAGGTCGTTACTACACTATGAGTAAGTATTTATAGTCACTTGCCGCAATTTAACTTTGCAGTGTTATTTATGCTTGCTCGACAGAAAAACTTAATAATTTCTATGTTGGCCAAATTACATCATTTATTTTAAGATTATTGCATTTCAATTACTATAGAATTAATAAAATTTAATTTTTAATTACTAGTTAACGGTTTTACTTAATGAAAACGAACGAAATAATCGATGTGTGAAAATTTGAAGGCAATTTCACAACTGATTTACCATGGGAACAACAATTGTCCTTTCAAGACACAAACAAATAACAAAATTGTAAATCAAAGCAAATAGATTGTGTGTCACTGAACCATTATCGCAAACTGCTAATTTTACGATTTCCTCCGTAATAGATGTCAATCAAAAGGATATAAACAGTATTAAAGTAAAATGGTTAGCTTTTATACTAAGAATGTATTCACCTTTTACACTGTATCAACTGCATATAAAGTACACAGTTATCGTTATTCATGCATGGGTACACCTTGTCAGTTTACTCTTACGTCTGTTTCCAGATTTTTTCACTGATATGCGTATAAGAATACGATTGATACACAATTCTAGTGTATACGGCTATAAGTATATAATTCTTTCCCCAAGACTAGAAACGTAAATATCGCACACTTCAACAACATTAACACACAATGCTGCATTTTTCAAAAGGAAATTCCTTCCTTTCCATCGAACAAAATAGTAAAAATAGTTGGACTGAAGAAATTCGACGTTTCTCGTTTTTTATATAAACTAAATGGACTAACCGTGTCCATAATTCACGTTTTACAACTCGAAAAGGGACCTAACACATAAAAAGCAGGCGGTGGTGTTAGGTATATTATTTCTTCTTCTTTATATATGTTATAATATTTCACCTTCACCTTTATCAAAATGTCAGGAAATACCGAAACACACAAATGGCATCGTTTATTTTTTTCCAGACATTTCAAAATTTCTCCAATTTAATTCCCTATTAGGGTTTTCCTTTATGAATAAAACGACCACGCACACTTATTTTTTATTATACTATATATGAATATTATTATATTCCTTATTCAGAATGTGAAATGGTCAGATTTATATTTGATTAACCAAATAAGGATTGAGGAAGTGTGATGAATAAAATAGGTTGTTATTTTGATATTTATTGGGAGAAGTTGATAGTATTTGTATTGAAAATTGAAAGAGAAAGCCTGAGCGTACTGATTAGCATTACCATATTAGGGTTTAAATCCTACCGTCTAACTGCGCCAATCCCTGTTGTACAGTTACAGCCAAAAAAAACTGGACGAGGTTTAGATTATTGTTATTCAATGAATCATAATTACAATTCTGAATCTTACATAGATATAGATCAAAAGCCTGACCTACAAACAACAAATTTACAAAAAAGTTATAAAACCTCAAATAAGCGTCCATCAGCGCCATTGGCTGTAACTGTATCATTTCATCTCCACCGATGCCACCGAGAAAACTTTCGATTAATTCCTAAAATTATTGTTTTAGAATCATATATTACCTGCCGATATCATAGCCGATATAGTAAAATCGACTGTAAAAATTTTGTGTTATAACTGGACAGATTTAGTTTCGAATCTAAAAGGGCACCTTCAACCTATCCCCCTCACACTCACAAACATTACACATTACTAAGTAAACTTGAATAACTTTCTTGGATTATAGTTTCCTAAATACAAACAATAAGGCAATAATATAAAAATATTACGCAACTTACAAAGCAAAATGTTGAATAACATTGCATGTAATGACATTTTATTTACAAATTACTACCCGTTACACTACCCCGACGATAAGTGCGGCACAGAGAAACTGTAATATTAATACTGTGCGGTATATGTCGCAGGGGGCATGTATACTCAAACACACATTTTGAACCAGATGAAGTAATATTTGTATTGTAAAATCTGATAAAAAGTTATGATTTTATAGCTTTCGTGAAGAAGAGAAGAAAACCTATTCCGAACATAAATAATAAGCTACACTTGCTCCCGGTAAGTATCGCAGATAATGTGTTAAAAAAGTTATACCGAAAAGTAAAAAAAAACTCATTTAAATACCTTTATAGGAACTGTATAAACAATACATAAAAAATTAAGTGGCTGCATATCAGTAGAATTTCCACTGAGCTACACATCACGAAAGGTCGTCAAATTAAACCCACTGGAAAATACTGTTACGTCGTTCGAAAGAATGCGTAAAGTGCTATGTGGTTGTACAAGCTTATTGATTGGAAAACAAGTCGTCTCTTAACATGTAAAGTTCATGATAAGTGATAATAATAAATCATCATGTTAAAGTACCCACGTGGAAAGGTCACTAGAGGTCTGAATGGAAATTCATGAAAAGTTACCATGTAATGACTCTACTGATAGTACATACAAAGCATCTTCAGTTCATAAAAGGAGTAATAACCTGTAAGTCTTCCGTTGAGTTCCAGGGGTTATGAAAGGTTTATTTAGGTCAAAGATCGAGAACTTGCAAAATCGGTCAAACGGAAACTCGGTCAAAGTAGAAAGGTGTTAATAACAACAGGAAGAAGTTTTCACAAGAACTGATAATGTTTAAATAACCATACACAAAGGTCACATTTGAATCTGCTAAGTTGTTACAAATGAAAGTTAAAGCTGAAGTTAGTCCCGAAAGGTCATTTAAGGTCAAAACGTGAAACTATAATCAAAAGTAGTCATTCACAAGACTATCGTTTTAATGTTGCAGACGAGTTTTAGTCTGGAAATGATCCCTGATGTCACCAAAGGTCAACATTTCAAATTAGACTAAAATAACCAAATAAAGGGCTGATGTGAAAGACCATGCAAAATACACTTAAGACTTCTTCAAAATATATCGGTTCGGAAAGCATTGACGTTTAATGGTCATGAAGGTCAAACTATGAAGGTGGGACTAATCATACAGAATAACTCATTGTAGACTCTTTAATTGTTTAACGTAAGACTGGACTAAAACCTTTTCCTTAACCACTTAACATACAAAGGTCATAGTATCCATATGTCCAACTTACAAGATGTAACCCCATTATGAATTATTAAAAAGTACAAAAGCTGAAAGGCTCGTTAAGAAGCGTTGATTTGAACCTTTTGAAATTTCGAATTTCCAAAGGTCACTCACCCAAGGTCAAATTGTGGAACTTACTAAAAGTAACCATGCAGGTGCTCATTATAAAGTATATGAAGAGACGTATAATCTACAGAGAGAAATATTCACATGCAACATATCCCGTGAACAATACATGTCATTTTGTGATTCAAGATAAATTAATATCAATAAAGACTCGGAGTTCATTTTCTTTAAATTTGCGTTCAAGGACTATACCTCGTCAACTAATTAATTACCTAATCGAAATTAAACTTTACGTTTATCTCGGCATTAATCGAAAGTTTTCGTTCGTCTGGCGTTGTGAACTTAACAATATACACTTAAAACAATGGCTCAATTTATAATAACAATAACAACTGGCCGCAAGAACAATAATGTATTTAAAATCCCACTTAACCTGTACAAAAGATGTTTAATAAGAAAAAACAACAAAGAAAGAAATGAAAATAAATCCATTGTGTTCTATGGTCATATTGTTTTAATATTTATTAGTGCGAAATGTCGATGATGGATGAGACGACGATAAAATATAAAATTAGGTTAAGAGCATAGAGTAGGTCAACGTAGCGGAACAAGCTGAAATACACCAGAATAATAAAAACAGAATAAAATGGGAAACTTTATTATCCGAAATAAAACTGAACAGCTGAAGCACATCTTGGCGTATGTGTACATATTCTAGATTTACTCTCCAATATTATTACAGTTTCCCGTTTTCGCCACCTTTTACAAAACCTAAACATATCATGCAGCCGATGCGATGCTGCTGCTGGTTTTAAAATAACAGCAGGGCATTATATTATAAAGTAGTGTCCACAAACATTTTACTGCAAGGAAGATTACTTTACCGCTCATGTAAACTATTTTGCTTTTTACGATACCGATGAGTGTGTGTGTTAATGTTTAAAAGAACTCCCTCCCCACATCTTCTTTTGCCTGTGTGGATGAGTGAGCAGTCGATTAATTCGTTTTGTTATGAAAATATGTAGTTGGCTATGTAGATGTAGAAATGCAATGTTTAGTAATTTTCACACAACGTGTAAACAAGCGTGATATATAAACACGTGTAAACGTGAACAAAACAAAATAAAACGTAATCAATACGTTTTCTCTACAATACGCCAGTAACTCCTACTGAAACGGTTTTCATGATTATTTTCTTTAATGTGAGCTACTGGTCTGACAGATATGGCATCACTAATTCAGTTTTTTCTTTAATAATAATTATTTTTACATGTAACAACTCTGGCGTTTGTTCCCGATTCAGTATTTGCAGTGCCATCTGCTTTTCCGAATTGACCGGAATCGGAACTAAGTTTATCGCACGGCCTTGTGTTACAAATACTTCCCGAATAGTGTCCGAGATGCAGAGAGTGCGGTTCTGAAGACCGCATAATAATATGTATAATAAAAAAATTATAAACAAAATTACGGGGTTGGGTGCAACAAGAAACAACGCGAAAATACCTTCAAACTAAATTCACTCCAAAAGGCTGAATTAGCTAGATTAGCTTTTCTATAATGAATTATCGATTTGCATTATAGATGTAAAAAGTTTCAATAATAATCTAACTAAGGAGAAAAGGTCAACTCGAAGGCCAATATTCTGTGTATAATGAATTCCTGTCTCGTATTATGGAAGTAAAATCTTCGATTTCAGCCTCTATATCAATCTGATTAAGAACAAGGTCCTAACATGACAACAAAGACAATTCCAAGACCAATACTCTGATTCAGAAACTTACCAAGCGGTTGTATATCTGATTTGCTTATGTCTGTCGAGCGTTTTTGACTGCTCTTGTCCAGACAAAAGCTTAAATCAGTCCGATTATTCATCTGATTAAGAATAAAAATAAAGCCTTAAACTGACAATGCCGAGGCCAATATGTTGATTCATGAACGATCAAATCGATACAACTTTTTACTTGTATTATGGAGAAGTGAAGCTTCAATAAGTTCCAATAGTGAGTTTATTAAGAAAACGACCCTAACATGGGACAAATACAAAAACAAAGGCCAATATTTTGATTCACGATGTTAACCAAGTGGTTATCAGATAGATTCATTATGGACTCATGTCTAATTATAATGAATTTTTCACGCAAAAGCTTCAATCTGCCCTATTATTAATCTGATTAAGAACAGGCCTTAACATGCAAACAAAGACAATATCAAGACCATTTACTCTGATTCAGTGACTTACCAAGTGGTTGCGCCTATTAGATTTGCTTATGTCTGTCATTTGTTTTTGACGCATTAGTATTCTTCAGAGTAAAGGCTTCTATCAGTGCGATTAATAATCTGATTAAAAATAAAGCCTTAAACAGACAATACCAAGACCAATATGTTGATTCAAGGACAATCAAGTCGTTGCCTGATCAATCTGGTTACGTCTATAATGAATTTTTCAGTTGTATTATGGCGCAAACGCTTTAATAAGTCCCAATACCAATCTAATCAACAAGATCGAAAATGGAAAAAACAAAAACTCAAGACCAATATATCGATTCGGAAACTTACCAAGTGGTTGCCTGTTAGATTTGTTTCATCTATAATTAACTTTTCACTTGTATTATGGAGGAATGAAGCTTCAAGTCCCAATATTGATTTTATTAAAAAGATGACCCTAACATGAGAAAAATACCCAAACAAACAACAATATTTTCATTCACGATGTTAGCCAAATAGTTATCTGATATGATTCATGGTATAGACTTATGTATACAATGCATATTTGACTCAAAAGCTTTGATCTTACCTATTATTAATCTTAATTTTAAGAACCAGGCCCTAACATGTGAGCAAAAACAATACCAAGACCAATAGTTCGATTAAAGAACTTACCTAGTGTTTTCACATCTGATTTGTTTATGTCTCATGCACTTTTGGCTAGAATTCTCCAAAAGCCTGAGTCAATTGCAATTTTAATCAGATTAAACACACCGTCCTGTGATCGACAGACTGACAATACCAAGGCCAATATTTTGATTCAAGAACTTGATCAAGAGGTTATCCAATAAATTTGCTTACGTTTGTAATGAATTTTCAATTTCTACTCCAGAAGCAAGTCCTAATTCGATCAGTCCTAATATTAATCTAAGAATTAAGAACAAGGCTCTAACATAGGAAACTCAAGACCAATATCCAGAAGCTTACAAAGTGATTTTCAAATTTTTTCACGATTATGATGAATTTCTTAATAATATTATCAAGGTTTTAAATAGTTTCAATATTCTATTATTAAGAAAAAAGCCTAACATTGAACAATGCTAATACAAAGACCAATATTTTGATTCGCGATCTTAACCAAGTTGCTGTTCGATACCTTTACCTATCTTTATATTAGACTGTTTACTGGTATTTTGATGCCAACAGGGTCAACTACGATAGATTCGACAAAAACAAGACCCTATTATCAAAAGACTGACAAATACCAATGCCAATATTTTAATCCAAGAATGGTGGACTGGTAAATTTACTTACCTCTACAACTTTTTCAGTTGTACTCAATACAATCCAATTAATAAGACCTAACATCGACAAAATCAAGACCAACATATTGATTCAGATAATTAGAATAATCGCAAAATGAGAAAAGTCTGTTAACGTCACCTGCGTAGTAGACGAAACTACGTTTGGACTATTCTTTTGACAGGGAGATGTTTTACTTGTGAAGTTATATCACCTCTCATTTTCTTATTAGCGTTGTTCCTTGTCGCGGTGTTGGCACGAAAACGACGCACAACTTTGATGACGTCAACAGGCTTTTCTCATTTTGCGATTATTCTACCAAGTGGTTATATGATGGCTTTGTTTAGGTCTATTAGCGAACTATTAATTTGTATTATTGAGAAGAGAAGCTTTAATTAGTCCCTATATTGATTTTATTAAATAAGACCATAACGTGAGAACAATGCCAAATACAAAGACCAATATTTTGATTCACGATGTTAACCAAGGGGTTGTTTGGTATGATTCATTAGAAACTTATTCATAATGAATTTTTTCCTTAAAAGCTTTAATCAGATCCAATATTAATCAGCTTAAGAATAACGACCTATGATTGAATGACTGTCAATACCAATGCCAATATCTTGATTCAACAACTTAATCAACAGTTTGCCCGATAAGTTTGTGTTAGCCTGTAATTAAGTTTGCATTTTTATAATGGAGGTATGGTCGAAAGGTTGACAATATCAAGGCCAATATGTTGATTCAAGAACTCAATCCATGGATTAAGTTTTTGAGAACCTCATGAGGTTTCTCGATTAGTCTGATTTCGTCTGTAATAATTTTTTCATTTGTATTATGGATACAAAAGCTTCAATCTCCTTTTATTAATCTGATTAATGTCAAATCAATTGACTCAATATATTGATTCAGAAATTTACCTTAAATAGCCCCAATATTAACACCATCTTAACAAGAAGCTAACAGTGACAATGGCAAAATCAATATCGTGATTAAAGGTTATAAATCTTACATAAATGAATTATTTGTGTTGTATTGAAGGAACTGAAAAACAACGTGAAACAAAATGGCAATACCAATATCAATATTTTGATTCATGATCAATCCCAGTCTTAAGATGGAAATTAGGACCAGATGCAAATTTTTCATGTTACTAATTTTTATATCAAGCTAACGAAGTACAATAAACAAGTATTTTTGTGTGTTATGTATACATTACACCCATTCTCAAATGTTTAGTATCAAGACCAAGGCTCTCGTCAACACAATTTACTCTTTACTTTACAAGACTCAAAAAATGATGAATAGAAGAGATTCGTTTCAATTCCAAAACTTGTCAAGCTTTGTAAAAACTGTATTTATTGTATTATATTCAACATATTGTTATAATATAACATATTTGAGTAGTGCAGAAATGCATATATGCAGGATGGGTTGCCTATCTGACATGTGACAGAATTTTTAATTTAAAAAATTGAGTTAACTGATTTAAATTTGGTTCAATTTATGAAGGATACACACTACAACACTGTGAGATGCGAAGGAATAAATTTTCAACAAATTCTTCACTTGAATTTCACAAACTCAATTTCATGATGAACGATCCTATGTCGTTGGTTGATAGTCTTACATTTACTTATTTTGAAGCCATTTTAAGGCCTGTTTTCAGCTGAAAATTATTAAAGGCATAGGTGAGAAGGTATACACAGTATTCATTACTTTACTTACAGTTTTTATTATTAGATTTCAAGAAAATGCTCTATTTCTTTGATGATTCTTGATTTTCCATAGTAAATGGATGTTTATTAATGTTATTTGAATTTCTAACTCAAATGTTTTACTGCAATGTTGTTAAGCAAGTTGTGGGCTGCTTTAGACACTAACAGGTCGAAGTGGACAGCTTTTTTTAAGAGAAGCTTTAGGCCTTTGAAATCCCAAAATTGTAACGTTCCAACATAGTAGAATGTTAAAATTTAGTTTATATTTACAATTTTGGAGTCAAAATTTATGTAATTCTTGTTTTATAGGATCTTAGGATTAATTTTATGATAAGAAAAGGATGTAGTAAGATGTTAAAATGTTTTTATTTGAATTTTTGTGAAGTAGTGATTGTAAGGAAATTCAAGATGATTGTTATTGAATCCTGGAGTTAATCTTGCATCAGGACATTAGTTGGATATTGTTAGAAAGTAGAAACTCTCCTCTTTCGTTTTGTAACATTTGATTAAAGAATTAGTTTAATTCATTATTAACAATTGGTTAGACGATTTTAGTGTAAACGATGCTTTTTTGTTTCTAGTAAGAAACTAAATTTATCTAGTTCCTAACTAGGAAAATCAATAGTGATTCGCGATTGTTTTCCAATTATTATAAAAACAGCACGAAAATTTGGTTACTTTCTTTTGAAATTCCATACAGAGCAGAAGTCATGTCAGGTCGTACGTTATTTTGATAAAATTTCGAGGTTATGTTGGTGAGTTTTACGTCACTTAACTGTCTACAAAGTGAGGTTATGACAAATCTCATCTTGTTTTTTGTTTTTTATTGTAAGTTCTTAATAATTTAATTAATAATAATTATAATGAACAATCAAAGTGAACTAAAAGTGAAATAAAACAAAAAGTGAAGTGTTAATTTGGTGTACAGACTGATCTAATAAATTGAAGGAACTGTTTGGAATTTTATTTTGAATGGAACGAATTAAAGGAAGGTAATGGAATCCTGTTGCAAATAATCGAATTATTTTATGTACTTACGTCATGGCAGATACATGTTTTACCTATAATAATTCTAATTATCTTCATAAATCACAAATAAAATCAATTTGAAGGATGATATGGAATGTGCACATCTTGTCAACAAATAAGCAGGTAATTTACCAACTACATATTATAACAGGAATCAGCTAACCTTCAAGTTTGGGTGATTGATTTTTTTTGTGTGACGCCAAATAATTTTAAAATTTGAAATAATTTTCAATTTTTAATTTTTTTTTAATAGTAATTTAAGATTGTTGGATTAATCCAATAGAAATTAAAAAAGATAAATAGGGAATTAGAATGCCTCTTAATTCTTATTTTGTTAAATCCATTTGACACCAAGACTTAATTGATTTTGTTTCATGTTTGTTTAATTAATTTAAATTTAAGATGTTAATGATTGTTTTCGTTTCTGAGCGATGAATTTTAAATTTTTATTTCTTTTGTGTGTTCATAAATAAAATTATCCATTTAAATATTTAAAAAGAAATGTATTTGTGTATTTATTTGTGTCTGGTCCATTAACAATGTTTTACAGATTTAATTTAAATAGCTTTCTAATTCATTAGTGACCCTTCTGATTTCGTCTGCTGCATTTATGGAAACTATAGCCGGAGAATTTTTTTTATGATCAAGGTAAGTGATATTTAGTTGTGTATATTTTCAGACTGTTTTACCATGATTTTGTGTTTGTGAATTTCAACAATAATAAGTTTATTTTGGTATTTATAACCTTTCATCTTTCATCAAGTGTTGGATTATTCCCAACAATAAATATTAATCTAGCCCCATTAAAATATCATATCAATATGTATCAACATTCACGTCGACTTTCCTTAGCCCCCAAGAAACCAAGACTAATAAGTTTACCAAATGCCCTAAATGTTAAGTCTTTATCAAAACCAAGACTTTACCAAGCACACTTTAGTCCAGATTACCACCATGACTTACGGATTATGACCAAGGGTGATCTTCGATACCAATACTTACCAAGATACCAAGTGCCATTAAAAATGTATTTTCTCGCCTTTACAGTACTTGGATTTTTGATACCAAGGCCAAGGCTTTCATTGATGGAGATTGTAAGTCTTAAGTTGAAGATTAACGTAAGTAATGCCAAAACTTCTAAAGACGCCAATAATAAGAATTAATAAGTTTTCTAAAATAGCAACTTTAATGACCTAGAAGGTCACCCAAAAAGAATTCACTAGCAATCCAAAAAAGTAAGTTTGACGCTGTTATTATACACGTAAAAAAACTCCAGGTTAGACACAAATGAAAAAAGAGATTTTCTATTCATTTTGATGAGAAGAAAATTTCCGTGATGAGGTTCATTCGAGCCTCTTCGCTTTTCATTATTAAACTTAAGTTTTATTTTTAGACTAACGCTACTGAACTCTGTAGGTTTTAAAATATTTACAATATTCGAAGTTGCACGAAAGTCAAACCTGAAACGTAAGTCCTCGTTAATTTCTTTTAATAACAAAAAAAAGTTAATCAGCTTATCTATAAATCGTTATCATCAAGGATACACCGACAAGTATCTCATTATCGCAATCTGTTTAATAACGAGTAACGAGCAAGATTATCCGTTCGATCTGGATGAGACGACGAGGTTTTTAATAAATCAAAAATGTCGCATGTATGACTCACATACAAGGATCAAAAGGATTTCCTGTAACTTCCATTTAGGGAAAATTATAAAAGAGCTCGTCTCTCGGCCGTCTCTCACTCTCTTTCTGTTTTAGTTTAGCCTTTTTAAAACATCCCCAGAGGCGATATCCATTTTCTGATTGAACTGAAGGCAGTCGAATCAGCTTAAAATATTCAATTAGCGCCGCAGCTATTCTGTAACAAAATCGTAATAAAGCGAAACTCATTATCATATAATAACTGTAATGATGAAAGATTTTCCTTTTTTCCCCTTGAGTGTCAATTAGATTTGATGATGATAGCGATTTTTGTATCAGAAAAGGCAGATACACTGGAATTAATTGAAAATTATCTCCCTATCGAGCTATCTATTCATGTATTATGGGAGATTTAATCAATGAAGGATAAAAACTGGACTGGGGGCATTTTTAAATTGTTTTTCTTCTAATGATGATGGACATGAGGAATAAAACTGTAACAGATACGGTTCTAAGATGATTCACTGTTATTTTAAGTGTAAGATACAATCAATATGAACTAAATTTTTAGATCGTTATAGCCTTGGATCTGTTTTGGAAAAACTTTGAATAAAACCAAAATTATTATCTCGGACTTGAGACCAACATATTTTGGTAATAGACGCATAGCCAACGGCAGAAATAGTTACTTCACTTCAGTAAGAAAATGTTTCATGTTATTATACTCTCTTAACATCGCTGAAAATTGATTTGGAATCTTCCTGGCTTTTGGTGGTGGACAGGGTGCGGTCCTAAAATATCTTAATAATTCCATATGGACTAATTGAATCGGTCAATGCAGAAAATGAATATGTCCACTTATTGTGTAAATTGAGTTGTATATGAATTCACCATCAAGGGTGCCCGATCGAATAGTGTAAAAATTGAACATGTCCTGCTTTTCTATAATAATTACAGAAAAGCGAGACATTTTTAATTTTTTCAACTTAGGTTGGTCTATGGCGAAACAATATCATCTCTGAATCTGCGAGAAACGCCTCGAAATGACTACAACCACCTATATTTCTTTAGGTTAGCTTAGACTACCATTCGTCTCTTAGTGCATATAGTCTCGATATTGTTGTTTACCTAGATTGGGTTAGGTTAAGCAACAACCTCTTAGGTTGGATTCGCCCAGTTCCTGGTTAATTAGGCGAGTTGGTATGCGATTATCTTGGGTTCAACGACAGCGAACCAACATCGGCAGAAAACTTTTCTTAATTGCTGAAATAGTGTCTAAGAAATTAGGTTGACTTAGGTTGGTCTATGGCGAAACAGTATCATCTCTAAATCTGCGAGAAACGCCTCGAAATGACTACAACCACCTATATTTGTTTAGGTTAGCTTAGACTACCATTCGTTTCTTAGTACATATAGTCTCGATATTGTTGTTCACCTAGATTGGTTTAGGTTAAGCAACAACCTCTTAGATTGGATTCGCGCAGTTCCTGGTTAATTAGGCGAGTTGGTATGCGATTATCTTGGGCTCAACGACAGCGAACCAAGATAGGCAGAAAAGTTTTCCTAATTGCTGAAATAGTGTCTAAGAAATTAGGTTGACGTAAGTTGGTCTATGGCGAAACAAGATCATCTCTGAATCTGCGAGGAATACCTCGAAATGACTACAACAACCTATATTTGTTAAGGTTAGCTTAGACTACCATTCGTCTCTTAGTGCATATAGTCTCGATATTGTTGTTCACCTAGATTGGGTTAGGTTAAGCAACAACCTCTTAGGTTGGATTCGCCCAGTTCCTGGTTAATTAGGCGAGTTGGTATGCGATTATCTTGGGTTCAACGACAGCGAACCAACATCGGCAGAAAACTTTTCCTAATTGCTGAAATAGTGTCTAAGAAATGACTACAACAACCTATATTTGTTTAGGTTAGCTTAGACTACCATTCGTCTCTTAGTGCATATAGTCTCGATATTGTTGTTCACCTAGATTGGGTTAGGTTAAGCAACAACCTCTTAGATTGGATTCGCGCAGTTCCTGGTTAATTAGGCGAGTTGGTATGCGATTATCTTGGGTTCAACGACAGCGAACCAAGATCGGCAGAAAAGTTTTCCTAATTGCTGAAATAGTGTCTAAGAAATTAGGTTGACGTAAGTTGGTCTATGGCGAAACAAGATCATCTCTGAATCTGCGAGGAATACCTCGAAATGACTACAACAACCTATATTTGTTAAGGTTAGCTTCGACTACCATTCGTCTCTTAGTGCATATAGTCTCGATATTGTTGTTCACCTAGATTGGGTTAGGTTAAGCAGCAACCTCTTAGGTTGGATTCGCCCAGTTCCTGGTTAATTAGGCGAATTGGCATGCGATTATCTTGGGTTCAACGACAGCGAACCAAGATCGGCAGAAAAGTTTTCCTAATTGCTGAAATAGTGTCTAAGAAATTAGGTTGACTTAGGTTGGTCTATGGCGAAACAAGATCATCTCTGAATCTGCGAAAAATACCTCGAAATGACTACAACCACCTATATTTGTTTAGGTTAGCTTAGGCTACTGTTCATCACTTAGTGCATATAGTCTCGATATTGTTGTTCACCTAGATTGGGTTAGGTTAAGCAACAGCCTCTTAGGTTGGATTCGCGCAGTACCTGGTTAATTAGGCGAGTTGGTATGCGATTATCTTGGGTTCAACGACAGCGAACCAAGATCGGCAGAAAAGTTTTCCTAATTGCTGAAATAGTGTCTAAGAAATTAGGTTGACTTAGGTTGGTCTATGGCGAAACAAGATCATCTCTGAATCTGCGAGAAATACCTCGAAATGACTACAACAACCTATATTTGTTTAGGTTAGCTTAGACTACCATTCGTCTCTTAGTGCATATAGTCTCGATATTGTTGTTCACCTAGATTGGGTTAGGTTAAGCAACAACCTCTTAGGTTGGATTCGCCCAGTTCCTGGTTAATTAGGCGAATTGGCATGCGATTATCTTGGGTTCAACGACAGCGAACCAAGATCGGCAGAAAAGTTTTCCTAATTGCTGAAATAGTGTCTAAGAAATTAGGTTGACTTAGGTTGGTCTATGGCGAAACAAGATCATCTCTGAATCTGCGAAAAATACCTCGAAATGACTACAACCACCTATATTTGTTTAGGTTAGCTTAGACTACCATTCGTCTCTTAGTGCATATAGTCTCGATATTGTTGTTCACCTAGATTGGGTTAGGTTAAGCAACAACCTCTTAGGTTGGATTCGCCCAGTTCCTGGTTAATTAGGCGAATTGGCATGCGATTATCTTGGGTTCAACGACAGCGAACCAAGATCGGCAGAAAAGTTTTCCTAATTGCTGAAATAGTGTCTAAGAAATTAGGTTGACTTAGGTTGGTCTATGGCGAAACAAGATCATCTCTGAATCTGCGAAAAATACCTCGAAATGACTACAACCACCTATATTTGTTTAGGTTAGCTTAGGCTACTGTTCATCACTTAGTGCATATAGTCTCGATATTGTTGTTCACCTAGATTGGGTTAGGTTAAGCAACAGCCTCTTAGGTTGGATTCGCGCAGTACCTGGTTAATTAGGCGAGTTGGTATGCGATTATCTTGGGTTCAACGACAGCGAACCAAGATCGGCAGAAAAGTTTTCCTAATTGCTGAAATAGTGTCTAAGAAATTAGGTTGACTTAGGTTGGTCTATGGCGAAACAAGATCATCTCTGAATCTGCGAGAAATACCTCGAAATGACTACAACAACCTATATTTGTTTAGGTTAGCTTAGGCTACTGTTCATCACTTAGTGCATATAGTCTCGATATTGTTGTTCACCTAGATTGGGTTAGGTTAAGCAACAACCTCTTAGGTTGGATTCGCCCCGTTCCTGGTTAATTAGGCGAGTTGGCATACGATTATCTTGGTTTCAATCACCGCGAACCAAGATCGGCAGAAAAGTTTTCCTAATTGCTGAAATAGTGTCTTAAGAAATTAGGTTGACTTAGGTTGGTCTATGGCGAAACAATTTCATCTCTGAATCTGCGAGAAACGCCTCGAAATGACTACAACCACCTATATTTCTTTAGGTTTGCTTAGACTACCATTCATCTCTTAGTGCATATAGTCTCGATATTGTTTTTTACCTAGATTGGGTTATGTTAAGCAACAACCTCTTAGGTTGGATTCGCCCAGTTCCTGGTTAATTAGGCGAGTTGGCATGCGATTATCTTGGCTTCAACCGATAGCGAACCAAGATCGGCAGAAAACTTTTCCTAATTGCTGAAATAAGTGTCTAATAAATTAGGTTGACTTAGGTTGGTCTATGACCAAAAATTAAATCTGTTGGCAATGCTTTCGAACGACTACAACTGCTTCGATTTGTTCAGGCTTACTTAGAGTACCTTGTGTCTTCTAGAATGGGTTGATAATCCTTCTCTGCCCAGAGGAAGTAGTTATGCTAATTAGCTAATTAATTAGGAGTTAGATTAGGTTCCACCAGTTCCTGGTTGAGTAGGCCAGTGTTCATACGGATTATATGAGATTATCAATAGAGAATTCTCCCGAATTCTTAGAACCCGACTCTATACATGGTGTAACTAATATAACTAGAAATCTCGTAATGGAGGGTAGCTGTAATGATTTAGAACATATTTCCTTATCAACATGCCCATATAAAATTTTCCAAACGGACCAATATTGGCTCACCATTAGCACCGTTATTGCCAATATTGGGACATTTTTAATTTTCTTGTTTTATATTTTAATCTAATATGAGTACGATGAGCGTACTTAAAATTTACAATGCGATTTCTCAAAAAGTAGCAGGAAGAGATGGTCTCTTCCAATGGATGTTGATAAGGAAAATATCTTCTAAATCATTACAGCTACCCCCTGTCACACTCCCAGTTACACCCTGTATAGTGAGGTTAATATGGCGAATTAAGAAACTCCAGGAACGCTTGGGAACAACCATATAACTGCCTCTATTTGTTTATGTTAGCTTAGACTACTTTTCATCTCTTAGAGCGGGTCGTTAGTTTCGAAAGTGCTTCTAAGTACAACAGAGTTTACCTAATTAGTTTGAGGTTAGTTTGGGGTTGATCTAGAACTAATCGATCGAAAATTTTTGAATCCGTGGAAACATTTTCGGTTCCAAATTCAAGAAGTTCCTCGACACAATATCAAATCTCAAAGAAATCCTACAATAATGTTAAACTTGACAAATATTTTATAAATCATTACACGTTATTAGATTTAAAAACGTATCCAACTAACCACGCAGTGGCCAAATGTCTACATATTTCTTCTCATAATGCTTTTAACAGTAAATCCAATGTTAAACATTAACTTTACGTCTGTTTTCTTAAGATTTATCATATATACAAACAATTAAACAACAGTCGTGAATAGAAAACACACGCACATACACTCAAAGCCTTTAAACCTTAACAAACCACTTGGGAAAAAGTAGGTAAAAGAACATTACACTGTGTGTGGAATGCTTAAAATGCAAGACAGCGATACAAAGATACAACTTCTACATGTATACTTACTTGCATTTATAATTTCGAAGTGATGTTTCAAGTTGTAGCGGCCGTTACAGACGCAAATGTAATAAAGCTGAACAATTTAAAAAGCGCTTTTAAAAAGAAAAATCGGTGCAGTAGCTGTAGGTGTATCGGAAAAAAATCGAAATAATAATAGCTAAATAAAGATAAAAGCTTTGAGATAGTGAAGATGTTTGCTTGCTTGCAGTGGCGTAGTAGTAAAAGGGAGTAAAGGTCGTGAGAACTCACGCTCACGGTGGCTACAATGTGGTTCCATTTGTCAAGTTACAATCGATAGCCCATCAGTTCAATCACGAATATCCCGAACATTATACGGCTACGTGAAGACACGATAATGTACTTTAGAGGTAAAAGTTTGCAAGTGCACGTTTTAGCAATTAATAAATATTGATGATATGTTGGTTGGGTTTCGATTAAAATCTAAAATAACAATAATTTAGAATTAGAAAAGAATTGTTTTTCTTAAAATTAGAAAACCGGTTTGATTTATTAAACCACATTTTTTCAATAAATACAGCTTTTCTGCAATTATTAAAAAGTTAAGTTCAACTTATCTATCTCAATCTGATAAGTAAGTTTTTTTCCCGCACAGAATTAGAATCATTTTCCGCACGGAACGACCAAAAGCAAATTTTGTTAGTTATGGTTTTTTGAATGGTTGCAAAGAAAATATCGTATGCATTGTAAGTAAAAGCACACTTTTCGCTTATGATGGTATTTTAGTTTAATTCGAAAGAAAGTACGTATTATTCCGCCAGAAGTGTAACATAAAGAATCTCAAAGATGAGAAGATAAATAATACTTGAATGAAGAACACACGATATCGCAGTCATACTATTCTCGCTCGATTGGAAAGACAGCATGTTTTTTTCGCAAGAGTATGTAACATACTACTATCTTAAACACAGCAAGATAGACAGAAGTTGAATAAGCTATGAACAAGAACAAGTTAATAGAGTACGGCAGTATTCTAGCTGCATCCGAAAGATGGTACTTATTATTTCGCCATAATGTGTTGTTACATACCAAGATCTCGAAGTAGACAAAATATTTAAACAACTTGAGTGAACTACAAGCAGGAATACAACTCTTGCAGTTGATATGATTCTAGCTCCATTCGAAAGAAAGCACGTATTACTTCTCCAGAGTGTGTAACATTAGTTCGCCAGAGTGTGTACCATTACGAAAATTCGCAAAGACGATAAGAAGAATAATAGTTGGATAAATCATCAGCACAAAAGAGTTGGTGACATGGCATGTATTCTAACTCCATTCAAAAGAAAGCATAATTTATTCCACCAGAGCGTGTCACATTCCAAGATCCCAAAGATGATAAGACAAACGATACTTGAAGGAGCAAATCGTCAGCAAAACTCATTTGTCGCATACGGCAGTATTCTGTCCAATCGAAAAGAAAGTTCGTATTATTCCGCCAGAGTGTGTAACATGCAAAAAATATTTACGACGATAAGATAAATAATAGTTTTACCATTATCTTTTAAGATAAATAATATTTGAATGTATCATTAGCATATTCGGCAGTATTCTCGCTCATTTCGAAAAAAGTACGATTGATTCCGCCAGAAGTTTTACGTACCAAGATCTCAACGACGATGAGATAAACAATAGTTGAATAATTAAACCATGAGTAAGAGCAAATTTCTTGCATACGATATAGTAAGTATTTTAGTTTCGTTCGAAAGGAAGTACGTATTATTTCGCCAGAATGTGTTACATACTAAGATCTGAAAGACGAGCAATACTTGACTGAAAGATAAGTTTTGTAGAACACGACAGTTTTTTAACACTATTCGAAAGAAAGTACTTATCGTTTCGCCAGAATGTGTCGCAAAGAAAACAAGATGAAAAACTTGAATGAACCATAAGCAAGAACACGTTCGTTACATACGACAGTATTCTAGTTTAATTCGAAAGTCAGAGTATAACATTATTTCGTTAGAGCATGTGTCATACACAGGATTTTCAAATACTATAAGATAAATAATAATTCAATGAAACATAAGCAAGTTGGTCGCATAAACATAATCCCGCTCCATTCGAAAGAAAGTATGATTTATTCCGCCAGAATGTTACATTTGAAGATCTCAAAGATCACAAGGCAATCAATACTTGACTGAACGTATTATGAGCAAAGAGACGTTTTCTAGCACCATTCGAAAGAAAGTACTTATTACTTCGCCATAATGTATTGCATGCTAAGATCCCAAAGACAACAAGATAAACAACTGTAATAAAACATAAGAAAAAAGATGTTTGTTGCATACAACAGTATACTAGTTTAGTATAATGTTATTAATAATGTAATTAACATCGCCAAATTGTAATTAACATTGTCAAACCACTGAAGTAAATACATACGTGTGCGTGGTATAGTGCGGTGATATACTTAACAACAACCACATATAATATATTTCCATGAGGTTGTCGAGGCCGACTGCTTAACGTGCCCATCTGACAACACGGCTAAGTGTACTGAGGCTTTACATCGACGGGAAAATTCTCTCGTCGATTCCGGGATCGTGGAGCTCAGGCTGCTTGAGTAAGAGTTGGACTCTGCCGCACGACCACCCATTTCACAAAAGCGTAGTCCAAAGTCCGTATTATTATTTCGCCAGAGCGTGTATCATACGATGCTCAAATACAATAAGATAAATAATAATCATCAGCGACTTGGTCGCATACACGTATTCTCGCTCCATTCGAAAGAAATAAAGCATGATTTATTCCGCCAGAGTGTGTTACATCCGAAGATCTCAAGGACGACAAGATAAATTGTTGGGCTTGAATTAACTAACCATGAGCAAGGACGCATTTGTCGCATACGACAGGATTCTTGTTCAAATCGGAAAAATGTTCGTTTTATTTCGCCAGAGTGTGTTACACACCAATATTTCAAAGACAACAAGATAAATGTTACTTGAATGAACAAACCGTGAGCAGAGACACTTTTGTCCCCAACAACAATCGTCTAACACTATTCGAAAGAAAATGAGTACTATTTCGCCAGAATCTGTTGCATACCAAATTCTCAAAGCTACAAGATGGAAAACTTAAATAAACTATACCTTAATAGCAACACCTCGCCGATCTAGCACAGCAATCCAGACGTATTCTCAGTCTATATTAGTTACCCCTAGATGAGCCTTTTTTAACCATGCGAATATTGCCTAACTAGCCTTTTGTCGCAATCTACAGCAGTTTTCACGAAAATTTGCTAGTAAAGGATTAAGGCCTGTAAAGAAATAAAGGATTAAGATGCACGAGACAACTTTTACGGACTTGACGTTTTATTGTTCGTTTATTGCAACCTTTTAAAATACAATGCTCAGCCGCACACGTACGATCTACAATAATTTATTCATACACTCTGGACCTAATTCCAGGCCGGAAAATGTTCAATTCAATTGACGTCCTGGCGTCATTTGAATTTTGCTATTTGCAGCATTCAATGGTTTTCTGTCTTTTATTTAACTGATAATTCACGTCCTCAGGCAACAAGTTAGATATTATTAAATTAAAAAATAATGATTTGGCGAAGGGGATGGGATCCTATGGACATTTTAGATCGTATTTATTAACAAACATCTGGACTAGTGATGGGTTCTCGACACTACCCGCGTGTCACGACACTTAAGAGTCGAAACCATTATGACGTCAGAAGTGTCGACTCTTCATGATACTTTAACGACACTTCGCCTTTACATCATGCACGCGCTAGTGTAAATGTAATCCAATTGAAACGAGAAGCAGTCAAGATTCATAGCTACATCAATCATAAGCATACTATGGATTAAAAACAATTATATGAGTAAATTCTGTTATGGTTATATATTTATGCATTAAGTACATTAAAAGACATTAAATTATTTATAAAAGCAAATACATATTATGAAAGAGAAATTTAAAAGAAAAGAAACAAATTCTATAAATAACTTGTAATGGATAGACTTGATTCGTTGGATTTATTATAAAAACTATTTAAAAATGTAATTTCGCTGACGACGTTGGTCTTTAGAGAACGTGTTTTTGTTAAGATTGAAGAGGATACATACTTTTATTTTGTGTTTTCAGCAAAATAAATTGAATTAATTAAAATTAATGATCATTGTATTTATTTATTTCATACTGTCCGGTAAAAGGGTATTTACCGGACTCATTTGAGTCCGGTAAATGAATTATTACGTTACAAGGCCGGTAAAAAATTTTACCGGACTGAAAATCCAATTTGAGTCCGGTAAAAAATTTTACCGGACTGAAAATCTAATTTGAGTCCGGTAAAAAATTTTACCGGACTGAAAATTTTAAATGCATTTTTTTAAAAAATGAACAATGTGAGGCAGTATGAAATAAAACGCCTTACGTCATACTTCCGGTAAACCATTACAGTAGCTCGTTTCAACATTCGAGACTCGGCTCCTTCGTCGCCTCGTCCCGAAACGTTTTCAACTCGCTACTGTAAACTTGGGTTTACCGGACTTATAACGTAATATACTATTACACGTGTTTCGACAGTAGTCTTTCTTCAAAATACATTATAAGGTATAAATATAAGAAGCTGAAATAATAATTAGGTACATGAGGAACTTATTCAACTTCAATTATTGATTTTAATTTATTTTGCGGCAAACCCAAGATAAAATTATCACCGTCAATATTATACTAATACAAAAGAAAAAAATCCACAACAAAATATTTTTATATGTACGTCTCATTCAATGCTTGTTGGTCAGTTCAACAAATCTGCCTTTAATTTCTTTGTAAGAATGATCAAGCAACTTCGAATTACACTCTAATAAGAGTGATACTGTTCGACACGAAGTGTCGCGACACTTCAAGTGTCACGACCACGAACAGTATCACGACACTCGACACCCAAGTTCCCGTCACTAATCTGGACTATTGTTGTATTCTCGAATAATCTTTAATCACTTCTTATTAAAGCTTCTCTCAATGTAAAATTATTCATATACAGAACAAAAGCAATAAAAGATGGGATATATAATTTCTGTAATATATACCTTAACCACACTTTTTTGTGCTTGACAATCAAAAAAATTAAATTAAAAATTGCCTTTGGAATAATAAATCCATAATCGTGACACACTAGTAAATCACGTTGAGGTTAGCGGACAAAGAAGTACGTATAGTGTTCCAACTAAAAAAATCTCGTGTAAGAAGAATTTAAATAATCTTCTCTAGACTCTTTTAAAGTATTGCCTATATGATTATTGCGTGACGTTATCTTTGTAATGGATGGAAAAATTAAATACCATACGAGCTCTTGTACAACAATTTCATATTTTTTCTATTTCGCAAGGCAATGGAATGTGACACCCGACGTTAAGCAAATAAATAATCATTGATATGTGACCGTATCGATTACAGCAGAAAAAAATTTGACATATCAATGCTACTGTTATTAAGTTTACTGGTGATAATTTATGTCTATCTTGAGATCTATGTGTCTATCGAATGGTCAAGTTTTCAAGTTTATTCACACGCGTTAGTATTAGAGTATCTAATTACACAAGTTTCTCTAGTTTATTGTGACATTTCCGACCACTTCCCAGTTTGAAATGGTTCGTATCATACGGAAATTATCTTTTACAGGATGTTATGGTTCTATAAACAGTACTTGTGTTACGGAGCGACAGAGAAATATTTTGTTTGAAATAAGATTCATTCAGATTAATTGAGCCTAAAGAGAAGTTGTAAATAATAATAATTAATGCCACATAATAATTAACAAAAAGAAATAAAAGCTCAAGTTTTTAGACTAATTTGACGACAAGTTGGATAAAAAATGATAAAAGAAAAAAGTTTTAGTTCCAGCGTACTGAGATCAGCCCATTGGACAAAAAAAGTACAAAAAACGTCAAAAATTCATGTTACCGTATACATGAGTTCAGGACTCAGCTTATAATGAAAACCGAATCAAAGTTGGATTTTATACATTATTCTTCATGTGGCAAGATAATGAATATTAAAGACAGTACAACGACTTATGTAGGACTGGCACCTTGGAAATGCCAATTATGTTACAGGAAAAAAGTCTGCATTCAAAAGACTCATACGTACCAACTTGTCAGATAAATCCAGTGAACAGAAATCCCAAGGTCCTTAAAGACTTTAGGGCTGTGATTCGGCTAGGGATAGAAAAACCGAATCACGTGATAACGACGTGTTAAAGTCGTCGAATATAATAAAATCCTGTAAACTATATTACACCGATTTTGATATCTCCTTGAAATACATTATAACCAACATTTATGCCTTCGTAAATCATATTCAAAGGCTGGAACGAGCTAAATTATTCAAATACGCCCTACAAAGCACACCCTACATTAAAGATATCGATATTTTTGTGAAAATCTTTGAAGATGAGACTCGAATGAATGCGGTGATGTTAATGTCCTTGTAAAAGCACATTCTGATGTGCCAACCTAAACTTCTACCATTTCTAGTAACGGACATTTTATAGTAATACTTTCAGTGACTTGGTGATGCACAGACACCCAACTCTAATGAATGCAGTGACAGTAATGTCTTTCTAAAGCACATTCTGATGTGCCAACCTAAACTTCTACCATTTCTAGTAACGGACATTTTATGGTACTAGTTTCAGCGCCTTGGTGAAACACGAGCAGCCAACTCTAATGAATGCAGCGATGTTTAATGTCTTTGTAAAAGCACATTCTGATATGCCAACCTAAACTTCTACCATTTCTAGTAACGGGCATTTTATGGTACTAGTTTCAGTGACTTGATGATGCACAGACACCAAACTCTAATGAATGCAGCGACGGTAATGTCTTTCTAAAAGCATATTCTGATGTGCCAACCTAAACTTCTACCATTTCTAGTAACGGACATTTTATGGTACTAGTTTCACTGACTTGGTGATGCACAGACACCAAACTCTAATAAATGCAGCGACGGTAATGTCTTTCTAAAAGCACATTCTGATGTGCCAATCTAAACTTCTACCATTTCTAGTAACGGGCATTTTATGGTACTAGTTTCAGTGACTTGGTGATGCACAGACACCCAACTCTAATGAATGCAGCGATGTTTAATGTCTTTGTAAAAGCACATTCTGATATGCCAACCTAAACTTCTACCATTTCTAGTAACGGACATTTTATGGTACTAGTTTCACTAAGTTGGTGATGCACGGACACCAAACTCTAATGAATGCAGCGACGGTAATGTCTTTCTAAAAGCACATTCTGATGTGCCAATCTAAACTTCTACCATTTCTAGTAACGGGCATTTTATGGTACTAGTTTCAGTGACTTGGTGATGCACAGACACCCAACTCTAATGAATGCAGCGACAGTAATGTCTTTCTAAAAGCACATTCTGATGTGCCAACCGAAACTTCTACCATTTCTAGTAACGGACATTTTATGGTAGTAGTTTCAGCGACTTGGTGAAACACGGGCAGCCAACTTCAATGAATGCAGTGACAGTAATGTCTTTGTAAAAGCACATTCTGATGTGCCAACTTAAACTTCTAGCATCTCTAGCGACGGGCATTTTATGATGTTAGTTTCGATGCTTTGGTGAAGCACGAACAGCCAACTCTAATGAATGCGGCGATGTTTAATGTCTTTGTAAAAGCACATTCTGATGTGCCAACCTAAACTTCTAGCATTTCTAGCGACGGGCATTTTATGGTGCTAGTTTCGATGCCTTGGTGAAGCACGAACAGCAAACTCTAATGAATGCGGCGATGTTTAATGTCTTTGTAAAAGCACATTCTGATGTGCCAACCTAAACTTCTAGCATTTCTAGTGACGGGCATTTTATGGTACTAGATTCACTACCTTGGTGAAGCACGAACAGCCAACTCTAATAAACGCGGCGATGTTTAATGTCTTTGTAAAAGCACATTCTGATGTGCCAACCTAAACTTCTAGCATTTCTAGTGACGGGCATTTTATGGTACTAGATTCACTACCTTGGTGAAGCACGAACAGCCAAGTCTAATAAACGCGGCGATGTTTAATGTCTTTGTGAAAGCACATTCTGATGTGCAAATCTAAACTTTTAGCATTTCTAGCGACGGGCATTTTATGGTGCTAGTTTCGATGCCTTTGTGAAGTACGAACAGCCAACTCTAATAATGAATGCGGCGATGTTAATGTCTTTGTAAAAGCACATTCTGATGTGCCAACCTAAACTTCTAGCATTTCTAGCGACGGGCATTTTATGATATTAGTTTCGATGCCTTAGTGAAGCACGAACACTCGAATGAATGCGGCGATGTTTAACGTCTTTGTAAAAGCACATTCTTATGTGCCAACGTAAACTTCTAGCATTTCTAGCGACGGGCATTTTATGGTGCTAGTTTAGATGCCTTTGTGAAGCACGAACAGCCAACTCTAATGAATGCGGCGATGTTAATGTCCTCCCTTAATGTAAAAGCACATTCTGATGTGCCAATCTAAACTTCTACCATTTCTAGTAACGGACATTTTATGGTACTAGTTTCAGCGCCTTGGTGAAAAACGGGCAGCCAACTCTAATAAATGCAGCGATGTTTAATGTCTTTGTAAAAGCACATTCTGATATGCCAACCTAAACTTCTACCATTTCTAGTAACGGACATTTTATGGTACTAGTTTCACTAAGTTGGTGATGCACGGACACCAAACTCTAATGAATGCAGCGACGGTAATGTCTTTCTAAAAGCACATTCTGATGTGCCAATCTAAACTTCTACCATTTCTAGTAACGGGCATTTTATGGTACTAGTTTCAGTGACTTGGTGATGCACAGACACCCAACTCTAATGAATGCAGCGACAGTAATGTCTTTCTAAAAGCACATTCTGATGTGCCAACCTAAACTTCTACCATTTCTAGTAACGGACATTTTATGGTAGTAGTTTCAGCGACTTGGTGAAACACGGGCAGCCAACTTCAATGAATGCAGTGACAGTAATGTCTTTGTAAAAGCACATTCTGATGTGCCAACTTAAACTTCTAGCATCTCTAGCGACGGGCATTTTATGATGTTAGTTTCGATGCTTTGGTGAAGCACGAACAGCCAACTCTAATGAATGCGGCGATGTTTAATGTCTTTGTAAAAGCACATTCTCATGTGCCAACGTAAACTTCTAGCATTTCTAGCGACGTGCATTTTATGGTGCTAGTTTGTGCCTTTGCCTTTGCCTTTGTGAAGCACGAACAGCCAACTGTAATGAATGCGGCGATGTTAATGTCCTTGTAAAAGCACATTCTGATATGCCAACCAAAACTTCTACCATTTCTAGTAACGGGCATTTTATGGTACTAGTTTCAATGACTTGGTGATGCACGGACACCCAACTCTAATGAATGCGGCGACGGTAATGTCGTTGTAAAAGCACATTCTGATGTGCCAACCTAAACTTCTAGCATTTCTAGTGACGGGCATTTTATGGTACTAGTTTCAATGCCTTGGCGAAGCACGAACAGCCAACTCTAATAAATGTGGGGATGTTAATGTCTTAGGAACGTAAGTTCAATCAGGATACTTTTTTGCATCAACATACAGAAAACAATTCGCAGGGTGCAATTTAAGCATAGGTCTATATGAAAAGTGGCACCATAATCTAAAAAACTTGTTTGACACGGTCCATTTATAGGACGTTATATTATTTAGTATTGACGATTTTGATAAAAAAAAGAGAACTAAGTTGTCGGTCTCGCGTTACAAATTTAGTAACGAATTCAAAACTCTTAAAGAAATGTCAAGAATCTGTACTGTATAAAAATTAAAAAAAAAACTTTATTAGTCTGCAACTAATAACTTTAATAGATAATAACCTCGTTATTAGTAACGAGCTTATTGTTTCAAAGATGCATCTATAATTATGATTTTTCGCTCTATACATCTGTTGACTACTTAACGTAAAATATTTCCCACAACATCATTGAAGAGTGAGTGCACCATAAATTCGTTCTCAACATACTTTCATCTTACATACGGTAGAGATAACCCTAAAAAAGTTTTTTTAGTATTAAACATTTCATAAATGAAGTGTATCCCAACATATTTTTTCTAAAACTTTCAAGACACTAGACTAGATAGAAGTCTAGACACGATTGAATGAATGAATCTAATAAATAATAAATTTATAGCTTCCATATGTTTTGGTGGGTCGATAAAAATGTTTTCTTTCTCCAGTCAAAGCAGTCAGGATCATTGAAATTTCACTTCGATAACCTTTAATTCAAGGTTAAAAGGATTTTCATCCTCTTGTTTCAATTCAAACGGATGTTATCAAACGGATGTTAAATTGGTCTGGTGTAAAATTAGTAGAACCTTCCTGGGACTTTATCTTAATTAATTTTCTACCATCATCACACAACTACAGTTACTTTTCCTAAATTAAGCTCTCGAGATGAGGCAGGACAATAAAAATTAAAATACACTCCAACAATGTTATATAACGACAAGATCATTAAGGATGAAGTCTTTTGGACATGTCATAGCATAAAGCTCAAAAATAGGGAGGAATTTCTCTTGTCTCTCTATAATAAACCCGGAACAAGAACATTAATTGCTTTAAGTACGAAACATAAAGTGCGTTTTGTCCCTCCACTTCAAGACCCAAAATTATTACAAAAGTGTCCGGATGTACTATGTATAGTAGATGGTATGGTAGATAACGGGCCTATGGCTCGCGCGTGTTCATCACCACGAGATGCCCACACACGTACGTATCGTCAGAAGTGTGACGACGGAAGTCGTTTGTGTATGCTAATGGAGCCCTGAGAAGATTGTGCTACTATTTATTATTAATTTACCCTCACTCGGCTGAAAATACAAGCCCGAAGACACGAATTATTTGTAGTGCGTGAGTGTGCATATGTTGAATTTAGGAATTTAAATTGGAAACTATAAATAAGTACGTCCAGGAGGAAGAAAGAGGTCACTTCAGATGGTGTAAATAAAAATTAATTTTCAAATGGCTGCTAATAAATAATAAAAACAAAGTGATGGGCGAAACAGATGATTTTAAATGCGCACGAAAACAATTTAGATTTAACGGAATTTTCCCACATTGAGGCCTCTTTTTGAAAATCCACTCCGTTCAGATTTCTGGTATCTGCGTTCTAAAAAGTTTATGAACTTTTCGTATGGTTTTTAACTCCCCGGAATGACTTTAAAGTTGGATTAATGATAATATGATATTTACCTAGATATATTAAAATATCGGTACCCTTAATATTCTAAATAATTTATTAGTTACTCTTACTTATCAGATTGTATTACTGTTACTGTAATTCCAACCTTGGTTAATTAATCTTGGTCTCATCATACCACTATTAATGTACTATTGATTTCATAATGATCTAGGATAGCAAGGCTAATAAAAATAGTACATACAAGCAGAACCTATTTCAAGAACGATTTGTGATTGTAAAATGCTTTTCGATCCAATGGACTTTTGGTGCAATGGGATTTTTTTAATCCAATAGCACTTTTCATGAACTGAGCTTTTAGTCTAATTAACAATTTGTTTAATGAGACTTCTCATGCAATGGCACCAACGTCCAATAATTGGAAGCACTTCAGCTATGACCTCTACTGATAACTTAAAAGGCAGCACCTATTATTGTCTACTGGTCATGTCTGTTAACCTAACCTATTATTATCCACCTGTCATCTGTTCGACATCAGTTCAGGTTTTCGACTTGCTATTGGTTAAAAAGTGATTGTAGACCACAAGTTCCATTGGTCTAAAATCTCATTGGACTAAAATTCCCTATTAAACCAAAAGTGCCGTTGGGCATAAAGTCTATTGGACCAAATGAATGCATTAAATAAAGTCGGCGAACCAACTGTCGCCGACCTCTCAACAAACAACTACATATCGTTTCACTTTTTAAGTTTGTTTATCTATTTAAATTTAATTGTACTTACAGTGCAGCTTATGTAGGTAACTGTTATGAACTTAATCAGCTTACCTGAAAAAAACATATGAATATCAAATTATCAGATTAGTTTACTATAATTATTATAAAAAAACTATTTAAAGTATGTTCTCATTTATTGTTTCTAATGCAAGACTTACACACATTCAAAAATCTTAAAGAGAATTAGTCGTGTCGATATTTATTGATCTGGCGTCACAAATTTCAGACTTGTAAATATTTTCGCTGAAAACTGTACAAAAACTGTTTATATATCCAAAATTAAAAATGTTACACAATACTATTTAGTTAGTAGCACAAACGCTACCTGAACTTCTCACATTGCCAACCTCGTCCTGTACGCGTGTAAAACTTATTTGCAGACAGGTCCAGCTATCTAGCGACGTGCAATGATCGCAGTCGTGTTTACAAGTGCCTATTCTCACATCCGACGCGCTTTTCAATTGCTTGCCACATTTTAGCATTATTTGGACATTACATTATTAAATTCTTAATAAGAAGCAAGAAAAATAATTCTATAAATGCAGAAACTCTATCAAAGACAAACACATTTAAATCAAAACAAAGCTTAAAATTAAAAAAATAATAAAAAGCATCGACGCGTAAACTCAGCCACGTTTATTGCATGTCTACAGAGCTGGACCTGTCTGTATATAACATTATGTATGCCAGCGACAAAATGCAAAAATATTCATCTGTGGAGACCGAAAAAGGGGTTACAGAACATATTTTGGCCAATTTTAACCAAATGCTACGCAATATAATGAGAACTTTAGGAAGAAAATAAGAAAGTAATGTTATTTGTGTCAATTTACTGGGGAGAAAAATTGGTACATTTCTTGCTATTGGTATAGGCATCTTTTTTGAGTAATTGGTGTCAGGAAAGTGACGGCTACTTCAGTATCCAGAGTTAAAAATGGTTTTTGTGCCAACAAAGCAGGCATATATTAGCTGGATTGCAATCAGCTAACAAAGTTTCTTACGTGAATACTTTTTACTCTCGACCCATGCGCCTTGCGGATAATTGTTGTCACTTCGTTAAACATGTTCATGTCTTGACTACAAGTATCTAAGAAGGTTAGCAAAGAAAACACTTTTTGCGCATTACGCACTTAACCTTTTTCTTGATTTTGAACAAAAAGGATGATACATTTAAAGTGGAAAATTATGTTTATACACGTGTATATTGTTAACAAAATTGTTATCCGCTAGCAAAATTTGTAATGCCTATATTGTAACGAAGTTACTAAACTTTGTTAATTAATTTTTTGGGTGTAAGAATAAAAGTGCTTATCGACTGTTGCAATCAGTCGCCGCTCGGATAAGCGACCGACTCAACCACAATAAACTGTTATGTTCGAGTCTGAGATTTTGTAACAATATCTTATAATAACTATCACTAAAATTTCATGTCGCACCTCAACAAAAGACGCTTATGAATTTAGCTGTAGCAGCAACTGAACCACCGTTTTATTTTACAAGGTGCCGGCGTTGCTCATTATCAAACTATATCGATAGAAAATAGCTGTGTAAACGTCAGCAATCATTAGAGGCAGCGGTGTAGTGTAGAGTCCTTTCCATGATTTCACTGAGCAAGAAGCTTTGCTTGGTTTTCTTTAGTCAAAAACACTTTTGCTTTGAAAAATAACTAAAACCGTTTTTTTACTACCTTGACAGAAAGTTCCATGTTGATTCCAGAAATCAGGGAGCAAAATGGCACTTTGCCTCCCTAAGGAGAATATAACTACTTGTCTCCCTAGACAGAAAAAGTATGTTCTTTGTTTCCCTAGGAAGGAATAGTATCTTCTTTTCTACCTAGGGAAGAAAAGTATCTACTTAGAAAGCCTCTTTGTCTCTCCAGGAGAAAATCTTTAATTGAATATTCAACATACTCAACAACTGACAACTCGCTACTTTGCCGACATTAAAATCAGACGAAGATGGTATAAAAAGCAGTATCTAAGAAGGTTAGCAAAGAAAGCACTTTTTGCGCATTACGCACTTAACCTTTTTCTTGATTTTGAACAAAAAGGATGAAACATTTAAAGTGGAAAATTATGTTTATACACGTGTATATTGTTAACAAAATTGTTATCCGCTAGCAAAATTTGTAATGCATATATTGTAACGAAGTTACTAAACTTTGTTAATTAATTTTTTGGGTGTAAGAATAAAAGTGCTTATCGATTACTGGTGCAATCAGTTGCCGCTCGGATAAGCGACCGACTCAAGCGAGAGCACGCGTCCCTTCCCTAACCAATATTTGGCGTGCGCCGCTCCGTCTTACTCCTACTATTTCTTTCGATTTATCCTATACGATTTATCTATACGATTTATTCAGTTCCATCCCGGGAATCTTCCTCAACTGGACAACCAGTCAGCCGACCCAGAAGGAGCAGCCCAGACGACCGAGCCATTAGGATTATTAGAGTAAGAACTCTTGACCGTATTTGCTGATCCCTTTTCAGCCCCGATTTCACCCAGTTTCCACCCGCCTTACCGTACCTTACCCGAGACCTTGCTGTGTGTATACCTGGGGGTCTCATTCTAAATCCGCCCTCTTGTCCGAGACCTCACTGTGTGTATGCCTGGCGGTCTCATCCTAAATTCACCCTCTTGTCCGTACCTTACCCGAGACCTCGCTGTGTGTATGCCTGGGGGTCTCATCCTAAATCCGCCCTCTTGTCCGAGACCTCGCTGTGTGTATGCCTGGGGTTTCATCCTAAATCCACCCTCTGGTCCGTACCTTACCCGAGACCTCGCTGTGTGTATGCCTGGGAGAGTCATCCTAAATCCGTCCTCTTGTCCGTACCTTACCAGAGACCTCGCTGTGTGTATGCACGGGGTTGAATATTAGGACCTCTATTGTTTCACTTGTTAACAAAAGACGAATTTATTTAAGATAAGGAAGAAAATTATTTGTTATTTGCACACATATAGGTGCTGTTGTTGTGCACCACATTGGGCGTCAGTATAACAAATTTCAGCAGCACTTGACAGCTATAGATCTTTCTATAAATATTTTAATTCTAAAATAACAAAATGAGGAAAAATTAATTCATTTCCACTTCACTTCATTCTCCACTTCTTCATTCTAACAAGAAAATTAAATTCAGACAGGATATTTTTCACGTCAGTTTAAAACTTTACACCGACAACACTTTACTCAAAGTATTAAGTTTCTTCTTTTAAAAGTAAATATGTTTGACAAGCAGAAGAAGTAGGTAGTAGTATTTTCGATCGTGTTCTTCGGGCGCCACGTTTTATTATTATACAGAAAGGTAGACACGAAAATTGAAAGTTTATTCAGTTACAAACCAGACACGTATGTAAACGAAGATATAAACATCACAGGCCCCTTGTTTGTGCCATGAGATGAAATTTACATGTCAGTGCTAACTATTCTTTACCTATTTTGTTGTATAGTATATTCTATTTAAGCTGCTTCATTATTTTTCTTGGAAATTAACACTTTCGAAACGTTTCTTTTTTCTATTCGTTTATTTTGTGTGTTGGCGTTTGTTATTATTGTTGTTATTAAATAAATTTTTTATAGCTAAAAACAACAATTTACTAGTTTTTATTGTCATGGCAGATCGTTAATTTCTTTTTCACTTAGTAGGCGTTAAAATTATGACCTCTCTGACAATAAAAATAGATATAGTCAGTTTTTTATCTGGCTGGCTGTCCTAATTGTGTTTAGTATATAATAAACTGAAAAGTTTATTATGAACTACTGCATATAATGCGAGCTGAATCGAAAACAAGAATAAGTTTATGATTATAATAATCAAAAAGAAAAAGAAAAACAGAAAGAGGCAAGTTAAGGAACCATAAATAATTTTATGAATGAAATCTTATTAAAGTCGAATAGATCGTAATTATCTATGGTTTATAGATTAGAATTGAACATTTAAAAAAAATGTAGAATTGGAACGAGTTCAATGAGTGGGTTGCCTCCCTCCTTTCTCTGATTGATTCATTATTGTTCTACCATCCATTTAATAATACTTCCGCATCCATTGATGGTCTTTTATTGAGCATATATTATTATTTTGACATACTTTTCACATGTCTGTCGCTGCAATCTGGGCACATTTTGAATAATAGCAAATTTGTGGTTTTGTGGCGCGGTTTTAGAAAGGTTCAATTTCCTTATATGCAAATTACCAATCACAGTATCATTTTTTTGTTTTATATTAGGTAGTACGTATTATTGAAATAGAATTGATCTGCGATGATGTAATTTACCTGATAGAAAAAAGTACTGCGTACTTCATACTATACTGAATGCATTTTTTATTTAATTAAAATACAGTTGTACACATTAATAAAATACATGAATGTTTCATTGAGTTTTTTTATTATTTACAGGGTGTTTCATTTTAACATCATTTTAACAGTTCGTTAATTATTAATTACTTAATGATTATTTTTATTTAAAAATAAATTAAAAGTATTTGCTGATTTTGTAAAGTACAACTTCCAGGCAATTAAACTGTTGAAACAAACAAACATAGTGAGTATACCTGCTCGAACAAAAATAACATTGATCTACTATTTATGTTGTTTAGTATTTAGTTTTCAAAATAAAGGTCAAGGTTACGTTACAGCTACAGAAACTTGTTCTAATAATGCAATAGTAAAGTATTATATGAATGTAAACGTCCCATTTAATCTTCATGTCATCTCATTACACAGACTAAGATCACAAACAAAATGAAATGTGATACCTTCAATGCGTATAAGAATTTTATAGAACTATAACAAATTAAATTAATGCCGAAGTAAACTGAACATCCTGTATATGTTTAATGTGAAAGACATAACATTAACTTAAGCTTTCCTGTGTCAGTTCAAAAAATGTTATCGAAGATTAATTGATTTAGTATAGCTGGTATAATTAAATATAACATTGTTGACCTCCTCACTTCTGACAGCCCTAATTGGATTAATCATGTCGTTAAACGTTGATACTAAAATCCTTCACTTTTTTGGAGTATATAGGTACAAAGTCAAGTACAAGGTTAATCTTATGTAAAAGTTTCTTTAATACTTCTTAAATTCAATTTTAACCTAATCACATTACATCTTGCATGTTATTATTTAGTTTATGAGCAATTAAGTAATTAACCTTTGGGGGCTTGAAAAATGCATATTTACGTGCGAACCACAATAAACTGTTATGTTCGAGTCTGAGATTTTGTACCAATATTTTTTAATAACTATCACTAAAATTTCATGTCATATAAAAACTTACGCACCTCAACAAAAGACGCTTATGAATTTAGCTGTAGCAGCAACTGAACCACCGTTTTATTTTACAAGGTGCCGGCGTTGCTCATTATAAAACTATATCGATAGAAAATAGCTGTGTAAACGTCAGCAATCATTAGAGGCAGCGGTGTAGTGTAGAGTCCTTTCCATGATTTCCATGAGCAAGAAGCTTTGCTTGGCTTTCTTTAGTCAAAAACACTTTTGCTTTGAAAAATAACTAAAACCGTTTTTTTACTACTTTGACAGAAAGTTCCATGTTGATTCCGGAAATCAGGGAGCAAAATGGCACTTTGCCTTCCTAAGGAGAAAAATATCTACTTGTCTCCCTAGACAGAAAAAGTATGTTCTTTGTTTCCTAGGAAGGAATAGTATCTTCTTTTCTACCTAGGGAAGAAAAGTATCTACTTAGAAAGCCTCTTTGTCTCTCCAGGAGAAAATCTTTAATTGAATATTCAACATACTCAACAACTGACAACTCGCTGCTTTGCCGACATTAAAATCAGACGAAGATGGTATAAAAAGCAGAGATAAAAAGTTCTGAAAATCTTCTTACATTCTTATAAAATTATTAAAAATATAAAAATTACTACAATTTAATTTTTTCTCAAATCCTCTAAATGTAGTAGAAAAAGATCATACATGCCAAATCAAGAGGAAAGTCTCTTCTGTGAAGGATTTGTGGGCAAATTCACAGTTGGGGGGAAAAGTCCAACTTTCCACCCTTGTTGTACAAATAACTATAATTTAAAAAGTAATATCCTAAAGTGAAACTTATCTTTACTCCGCAAAAGAGGGAGTAGAGTAGCTGTTTCGCTCCCTAAGTAAAGTGTTTCCATGACCCAGCATCTAATTTTCAAGAGTTCAATTGTCAGGATGACATTTAACAATATTTTCGAAAATGTCGGAAACTTTTGCAATTTTGTCCATTCGGACAGGAAAAATACCATATATTTCCTACTGTATTTATTTCCCTGGGTTATACTCGGGAAAATAAACTACACTCGGGATTAAAGGATGCACTTTAGTCTCTCGTAATATAATATACTGTTTTTCACACGCGAAAACAATCGGCATTTGGTAAACACATCACCACATCCAATTTCATACAAACGTCGTTTTCTGCACACCTTGTGATTTATTGCACTTTACGTCATGCACATCTATATAAGATACTAGCGACTAAAGTCACATCTTATGATGCTATATATTATAGCAAACTTTGAAACCACCTTATTCTGTGTATACCTGTGTGGTAAAAATAAGAAAAGATAGTCCGGATCAGAAGCGGCACCCTCCACCAAAATGTCACGTGGGGGTTTCGTGACTGAGGGGCCTAGTCAAAGGTAGAGATAGAAATTAAACACAGGTCACAAATTAATTATATACTAAATAGCAAGTTGGAATACAATGGGTTACAAACTACATAAGTAGTCTCTAAAAACTAACATTAACATTAGAGTGGTTGGAACCACCCTATACTAGCAACTATGTGCTACAACTAAGCGTCATTAGAAAGACCAGGTAAGCGGTACCCCCTGGGTACTAGCTTCTAGGCTCCTAATATAAAATACTACAACTAAGCATCATTAGGAAGACCAGGTAAGCGGTGCCCCTGGGCACTAGCTTCTGGTCCCTAATACTAAGCAATAGGGGATTAGGTAAGCAGCGCCCCTGGACGCCAGCTTCTAGATCCCCTATAATTAATTAATATAAAGTTTCTTACCAGGCCTGCTTCAAGTTGTTGATTCGTTGGGAGTCAATGGAACGACTGAATCTAAACTTGAAGCAACCGGGTTTATATACTGTATATCGCGAAAGTCATTAGCAACTTAATGTGAACTCGTGGGTGCTGCGCAATGGACCGTTCCGGTTATTCGTTGGTATTTCCTTGTTCGGTATGCAGCTGTGTCTTGGCGTAGGTCGATCGCATGTGTGCTGATTAGAGATTCTTTGAATAAGAGCAGCTGGCTCGCGCGTGTGATTGACATTAAGTCAACGCTGTATAATGTTACGAATAAATGTATTAACCTTGGATGATAATTGCACCACCTGGAATGCAACTTACGCATTTTATGAATTATTCAAATAATTCCGTTTGTGACAATACGTCGGAATATGGTTAAGTACACCGGCAACTAACGGAATAATACCGAACTATACCCATGTATTCCGATGTTATCCCGAACAAAAGGTACATCAATTCCGGCTAGTAGATCATTGGAATAAACCGAAATATGAATCGGAATACACAAGAAATATGCTGCGTCAGAATATAACTAATAACTAATAAATGAAAATACGCCGAAATAATCGGTAAACAGTCGGAGTAAAAGGGAATATATGTGTAGTAAAACATGGAATTTGGTCGGAATATACTAAAATATCAATCGGAATACACCATAATATGGCGGAATACTCTGTACTTGAATATAATTAAGTAAATGAAAATATGCCGAAATAATCGGTAATCACTCAGCATAAATGAGAATAAGTCGGAATAAAAGGGAATCTATGTAGTAATAAATGGAAATAGATCAGAATAAGTAAACCGAAATATCAATCGGAATACATGGGACTATGGCGGAATACTCTGGATCGGAATATAACGAAATAAATGAAAATATGCCGAAATAATCGGTAATCAATCGGAATAAATGGAAATAGGTCGAAATAAACAGGAATACTCTGTATCGAAATATAAAGCCAAATGATCGCCTATATCATTTGGATAATTATTGGTTTTCGGGTAAGTCTCACGATCAGATATATCGTGAGGTTTCGCTTTGCCGTAGTTATTCAGTAGTCAATTCATAAAACTTCTATCAAAGTGTAATGTAACTATGTATCTTAACACCTACCATTACTATCTAATTGCTATGCAAAGGTTTTATAGTCATTCAACGTCTTCCAAACTTCTTGAACAGTGGGTAGATACTAAACCGCAAAGTAAAAAATCAACCCACAATGACATTAATGAATTACATTTGACTCGTCGTCACTGCTTTTTTCCGAACGATTTCTCACCCTTCCATCAAATATTAAAAATGGAGCTGATTGCACCTTAAAAGTATAGCTATTGGTTTCCGGCTTCAAAATTTTCAAAATATAACTTTGGATATGATCAACAAGCATCAAGGCAAATAAATAAGATTTTCAAGTGGTAAGTGGTAGTTCCAGATACTTAGTATAACTCTCGAGTCAACAAACGGTAACTTTATCCTGTGACAAGGTTGCCAAGTCTGGTATTTTTCTCTAGCTCTAGAATGTTTGCATGCTGCCCAACAATAACGAATTTTAGAGAAATATGACTGATATCTTTAAATAAACAGATATGTCCCAATCTTTAGACCACCTTTTTATGATTTGTATTTAAATTATAAGCCATTGTCACAAAAATTATTGCACAGTTTAATCGTTCAGTAAACAAAAGACTTTTATACGTTATTCGCTCTTTATTTTAATTAATTGCAAGCCAATTGCCCATCAGTTCGTTAAAATTAATAAATTCTGGGACCTTTTCAACAAATAAATAAACTAATTAATAAGTTGAGAGTTGATGAAAATGGAAACCTTAACCCAATTTTTTTCGGTTAAGATTAAAAAAAACGATTGTCGCACCGTGTGAGAGAGCGAATAATTAGCAAATTGTGTTCACTCCTGACAAATTAATTCCTATAGAACAGATTTGTTACATTGGCACGCCTCGACAAGATTGATTAGAGCTTGGATTTGTGCGGTAAACAACCATAAATTACAGTTTTCTTCTTTCTTTTTCAATTGTTCTCCATCTTGCTTTGCGGAAATTTTGATGGTGTATTATTGAACTTTGCCTTTATTACTTTTGACATTTTCAATCGTGATGGTGTAGGCAATGACCTGAAGATTGTTTTCCGATGCTATTGTTTAAAATTGCCCCTTCATCTCTTTCTTGGACGTGTAGTAGTATATAAACCAAAAATGGGGTTAGGTATTTTTAATATCTGCAATAGGAGATAATATGTCAAGTATTTGAGATAAACAAATAATTCATTTTGTTGTCTTACTAATGAAAAACAGACAAAAAGAAGAACGAAATAAATTAACTCAGCGGAAGACGAATTGTTTCGGTTCACGTCCCACACCGGAAAACAACGATCTACTTTCCACATTGTCTTAACATCCCCACGATCCTTCACACGTTATTGTTGTGTGTTGGTCTCATTAGATGCACTCGAAACCGACATTAAAATGCATGTGCAGTAGGGTAGTGTAATTAAATTCCGGAAGACAATGCACACAGAGCATGCATATGCACGGTTGATGAGTTATGTTTTTCTCGTTAGCTGTTGTTTTTTTAAAGAGCGGTACTAAAAACCATTGTCGTTGTTGGGAGGATTAATTAGGGCGAGAACGTCTCATTTTTACTCTATGGTGTATTAAACAGCTGTCACTGTTTAGTTACCACAAAGCTGAAAATTCTAGTAGTAATGAATTTTCGACTGAAAGATGATAAAAGCTAATGAAGATGCCAAGATCCAGATATCTAAATGTTACGTCACCAGTGCGTCATGAAGCTCACGTAGGGAATAATAACGAAAGTGGTCCATAAATAACGATGACACAAATAATGAATGATTCTTTTTATTATGGCAATATTTGGATATAAAGATTATTAAATTTAACTATCGAATAAGAGCCATAATTAAAGAAAGCCTTTTTATGAAATTGCAAGCGATTGTTCTTTTAAAACTCGCTAAAAGGTTAACATTTCTTTCCAATAATTTAATTACTTGAAACTAGATGTTTATTTTTAGTCGTTTAGTTTTAATAGATTAATAGTTATTTGTATACTAAGTCACTAAAGTTGTACTTTTTTATCACGAATATGGAGATTGTTCGCCGAGGCTTTAGCGCAGGGAACAACCATAACGAGTGATAAAAAATCAACTTTAGAATTTCGTTACTACTAGAGACATTTCTTGGAAACCAGAGAAAAAAAGTTATTGATTAGAATCGTTTAATTCAAAAGCATTCAAAGATAGTTTCCAACAAACAGTGTTTTAAGTTCACAACAACAACGTTGCCAAAACCTGTTTTTTAAAGTTTAAACGAAATTCAATCAAAAACTACCAAACAACTTATTACCATAGGCGGGGAATATGATACTTCTGTTTTATTCAACTGGACAATAAAGACTCGTGATGCTTTTAAAACATGGCAATAAGAATCAACGTTTTCTTGATTATGCACTAGAAGAATCATTGATTACAATAGGCAGTGGATTAATTTTGCTGCACACTGCATCGTCTCGAAACGGTTGGAATTAGAACGCTTATGAACGGAAACGAGTATTGTCCGTTTGTTAGATCCGAATTGTTAGGCGGAAATTAGCAGCCATTGTTGTATTACTTAAGTGGTAACAGGTATAACAACGAACATATATTAGACTGCACCGTTCTATGCTATTGCAGAAGCTACCAGTACACACTGGTGGGAGCAAGGTATACATACCTATCAAGAGCTCTCCTGGCTCTTCAGGCTAGTACCGGAGTTATAAACGTACTCACTCGTCAAGATCCCTTCTCCCGGCATAGGAGACGGCCTCTATTCCAGCTTCGGAGTTTCCCCACTTGAGACCACTGCCCGACCGAAACCAACCTCAATGTGGCAGGCTTGGACGGTTACGACACCCCGGTCTATAAGTCTATAACTGTTAAGACTTGGTGTGCCCTTGTCAGCGCTTCGTTTAGTTCCACCTAAGCAGAACCCCGGTGTGTATCTTTTGGAGGTGAAGTTGTCTTGAGTATGGAGAGGCTGTGTATTCGCATCAATACTCCTTAAGTCCAGCGGCTCGAGACAATTTCTTCGGATCACTTGACTGGAACTGACAGCCATAGCGTGATCCTCATACTTTCGTCTCTGGATCCTTCTAGCTGGTGGCAAGCAGTTTCCTATCGGTCGGAGTTTGGCCCCCCCACCGGACCAGGATAAACCTCACTTGAATTCCCTTCCATCAAGGTTGTCCAAACAGCGGGTGACCAGCGGTGCAACATAATTGGCTTCCCCATCAGGCGAGTATCCAATCCACCCACACAGGTACTCATGTTAGAAGAGCTTCCTCCTCAACGTTCATGAGTCCCCGTCGAGAGCACTTACGTGACACTCTACCACACATTTTATTCTCGCCGTGTGGTCTGCTACGCGCACCCCATAGCAACGAACATGTAAGGCTAACTGTCCGCGAAAAAGAACTGAATCCTTTTCTACAGTAAACTATTAGCCTATTACCTTTAAAATATACAATAGGCCGTAGTAATTGTCTATAAGGTATTTGTTACATGACTAATTTAATGAACGTTTAGGGTGTTCCTTCCCGCCTTTAAGACGAGCCGAAGCTCGAATAATTGAGTTACGCTCAATTAGCGCGCATTGTCACTACACTAAACAATGCTACCAGTATTAACTCACTGGTTGGAGCGAGATACTATCCATACTCTACTGACTCTCCAAGTCAGTACCGGAGCGATAAACGTGCTCACCCGTCGGCTCCATCTCCGAGGAGGCTGTGAGGGACGTATCACACGACCAAGGAGATTTCACGTAGTCTAGTTTCAGACTTTCTCCCAACATACTGTCCCAAGCTGTTGGGAGCCACTGCCCGATCGAATCCAACCTCAATTGTGGCAGGACTTGGTTTTTAAATGGTTTTGCCACCCCGATCTACCAATATATAGGCTTGGTGGGCCCTCGACAGAGCTTCGTCCATGGGTCTATAGCTTATAGACCCCCAGTGTGTACCTAGCTAAGGTGAAGTTGTCTTAATTGTGAGAGGCTGTATATTCGCTTCAACAATCCTTAAGCGTAAAGGCTTTTAGAACTTCTCCCAGCCACTGTACCCGGCTGCAGCCCGGATCATAGGGTGGTCGGGATAGCTCCTAAGCACAATTACCTGGCGGCATGCGGTTTCCCAATGGCATGAATTTACCCCTTCACACCGAGAAAAACCTCACTTCGCTTCTCCTCCTTAAGATTAAGCCAAACAGCGGGTTCCGCAGGTGACCATAAATGACCTAAGTCAAGCAGCGGGTTCCGTTTGGTGACCATAAATAACCTCCTCCAAGGCGAAACTCGAATCCGTCCACACCGGTATCATATTACCAGGGCTCCCCCTGATCGGTATGAGTAACCGTCGAGAATTCTAAAGAATTTCTCTACCACATACTTGACCTGACTGCTTCGCCCATTACCCAGTCATGTTTCCATGCCCCGTATCCAGGTTCCAAGGATAGGGTAGAAGACAGCCAGTTTTACGGGTGTGCGTCATGTGGTCTCCCACACACCCTAGGAACAACGAACAGGAAGCGATGATGGTTGCTTTGCGTCTTGCTGCCTATGAGAAGAGGAAGAGGAATAAGCATTTTCAACAAGACTTTGGGTGCACGCCATAAAAGCAGCAAGAAAAATAGAGGAGGGAGTACCACACTTTCCTCAATCATACGCGACAAATACAGTTGTTTTCGTTATTCTCGTACGAGTTAATTAATAAATTAACTGGATTAATTTTTCATCAATATTAATTTTAAAAACAAAATGTTATGATTTATATAAAATTCCCTGCGTATGTGTTCAATTATTATTACAGTAACACGTCAAACGCATGGACACCCCTGGCAATTATACAACTACTCTCACACGACAGCTGCGAGTACTACAGTTTTGCTCATTTGCTGCTAGTTGAATGCACGTGTGCGATTACTGTGTTGTTGCACAACAATAAAAATTAAGTATTTTATTAATGAAACTGCATTATTATTATTATCTCCTACACCGTAATAGGCAAAACGTCCTCTTTGTTCTAAGCAATTCTCAAACTATTTTTGTCAAAATACGAATGTATAATTTTCAATTTTTCTTCTTTTTTTGTGAATGAGGTTATTAAACTTTGTTTAAAAAGTAGCATATTTATTTTTTATTCATTGGTCGAAATAGGTAAGATTGGTTGCGTAGCTGTCAAGAGTGTCAACGCATTTGACGTGTTATTTTGATAATTGAACATAAGAGTTTTATATGCAGAAAGTCTGCATCTTCAGAGATATAAAGTTCGTACTTTAACTTGTGGACCTATAGCAACCGCTTCATAAAAGGTGAGGTCGAAACATTTCCTTCTATGAACCTTTGATACAGTGATCCAGTTTGGGATTTTTTATCTAACAAACGTTTGGCCCAATGGGACTTTTCCGCCAATGGCACTTTTCGTTCAACGAAACTTTTAGTGCATTGGACGATTGGTTCAATGGGAATTCTCGTCCGACTAAAACGCTATAACTGGATAAACTACAACTACACCTTGTCTCAAAATTAGGAGGAGTAGCTGAGACAGACAGGTTTACATAGCATAATAATATACATACAATACATGTTACATGCAGTACATATTACAATACAGTGAGAACCGAGTCAAGAATTGTTGAGAGTCGTTCAAAAAAATACAAATAAAAATTCATTGGCGTCACTAAGGATAAAACAAAAAAAAAAGAAATTTAAATAAAACAATTTACTGCAGAATAATAAATAAATCTCAAATTATAATAAATGCTCAAAATGTAATACCCTTGTTTTAATTAAATATTTATTAATTATTTAAAAAACACAAAATAACGAAGTAACATATAACTTCAAAAAAGTCATAGAATGTCAAAATAAGCTACGTACGACTGGTTTATTCAGCCAATATAAAATTATTTAAATTATTTAATATAGGGGTTTCAAAAACATCTGCTGCCAATGCACGCGTTGCTAGGTTACACCTTTAATACTTCATGTAAACAAAATTAGTAAATTTACCGGATTTTCAATTTTTTGCTGAAATAATTCTAATCGCCCCTCCTAATTTTGATATAAAGTATACGATCCCTATTTAAATTAACTTAAGAATGAGAACAACTTAAAAATGATGCATTTTTGCACTCGACATGACTTGGTTGCCTTCTACTAATTTAATTGCAAATGACCATGCTGGGCTTGTTTGATCGAATTTAAATACACACTTTAGATAAGTTGATAAGAAAAGTATGACTGAAGTTGCATAAAAAGTTATTCTAGTGCGATTTTTTACCATAAGAGTCGTTTCTTCTTCTGGCATAAGAAGCTAAGTGGCGCCCAACTTCAATTTAAGAATTTTTGTATTCTTCAGCCTGTTATGAAAATCAGTAATTGTGCGAATGTTGGCTATAAATAGTTTAATACGCTTGGTGACGGAAATAAAACAAATCAATTGCATCAAAATTCCTACCTATTAAAATCCCCTGGAATGCGTTTCAATTTAGGTGTAAGATTAAAAGCGACATGAAATGCAACTAATTATAAAATGGTTCAATAGAATTGTTAGTGGTAACCAGTAATTACGTATTACATACATACACAACACACAGGCACATCAAACACCATGCAATGCACTTATTCGTGCGTACTCATGTATTTAGTTCCAGTGGATGATCACAGACGAGCGTTTAGTGTTCGTGAGTGTACAAAACGTTAGTACTGACCAGCCAGCTCCTCGCGTTCTCAGCCTTTATGTCATCTAACAATTAACGCTTGACACTTCTAATTCTCTTGATCATATTATATGTCTCGTTAGTTAAAAGATTTACATTTTAATTCATTTAACATATTACTTTGCTCAACCCGAGTGTACATAAGTTGGTTTTTCTCTATAAAAGATATTGCCCATTATTATCGTTCAATCGCTTGGTTACTACAAAAGAAGCAACAGAACACAATGAATGCACCGCCAAGAATGTCTATCTAAAGATTGTAATCCAAGTTCCCTAATGGTGCTGACGACAGACGTGTATGCACTTTGTGTGGTCCTGTATCCAGAGTGTGCTCGCTCCCTACATCTCGTTTATGACAACAGCGCGACGTGTATTCATGGCATTATGAATATTTTAAATGGCAACTCCCGAAATATAATGGACTTCACGGTTATCACTTCGTTTAAGTGAGCCATGATACAATAATGCTGCTGCAATTGTGCGTTGTTTATTACGGATGAAATTTTGGTGGTTTTCATATTTAAGTAGAAAATCATGTCGAAACACCATTAATAAGTAATTTGCTTTTACAGGGGAGAAACTTTTTCGACATCAGATATGATATGGAACTACCTAATAAATATTTTATAGTATTGAATGTATTATGTATGTAATTCTTGAGTCACCAATAAAAATTGAGTACATTTCCAGATTTAATTAAACTTCATAACCTTACGTGTGTACATACATAGATTCCGTAACTATGTTCCCCATGTGACCTTTAGTGACCTTGGACTCTATGAACAATGACTGATTCAGATGCTATTATAAATTTTGAAATCTTTATTAGAAGGTGAATGTTACAATGGAATCCGAAGTAGAAAATGTACGACTGTGAAACTGCGACCTCCAAAGATCACAAAAGGTCATAAGAAGGAAATAGCGATGCCCTCACAGTTTTAGTTAAGAATGTGTTTCGCAACGTCCTCAATAAGATTTAAATAGAAAACTTTATGAAAAATTCAAGTTTTTTTCATGCGACCTCTAACGACCTTAGAAGCTATAACCGAAGTTTTCAGAAAATAGTTCATCGACACTTGCAATTAGAAACCTGTCTAGGAAATTATACTTCAGATAAAGCGTTCCCAGGGGGCAATACAACTGTGACCTTAAGCGACCACCAAAGGTCTCATAAAGAATATAACTATCGTCAGTCTCTTAAATTGTAGAGGTAGCTCAACACGTCCTCAATAAGATCTAAGTGGCCATCTCAACGAACTGTTCATGCATGAGCACCAAACATAGTTAAAGGTCACACAGGTACAGTAGTGACCTCTAATTCTTTCAAGATTGCATATCTTTAGATATAATACCGCTATGACTTAGCTGTTAATTAAGCTATTACTTCATGGTTTCCCAACTACTTTGAAGATCTAGATCAATCTTTCTAGAAAATGTTTCATACGTCATGTTATGAAGTTTGAAACTTTTTTCAGAAGGCAATGTCGATACTGTAACCTGTAAAGGTCACACGAATAAAATAGTGCTGCCAAGACGTTTCATAGTTGAAAACATGGTCCACAGCGTCCTGAATTACTTTTATATAAGTCTTCCAAAGGTCGTTAAATGTCACACGGATAAGAATTATCGGCGTTGCCTTTTAACAATACATAATTCTGAATATAAAACTGCTATACAAAAGTATATAGTAGAATGTTTACAAAAGGAAATGCACAACTGCGAAACTGTGATCTCCAAAGGTCACAAAAGGTTACAAGAAGAAAATAGTACCACCAACCACCCCCATAATCTTAGTTGGAGATGTGATTCAAAATGACCTAAATAAGAGAAAATTCAATTGTGGCTTCCAGAGGTCTTTAAATGTCACTTTAGGAAGAGTTATTTAAAGGTTCGCTCATAATCCCTCAAGTGACCTTTCGTGAGCTTGAAACCCGACGAGTAACTTTTCGTAAGATTCATTCACATGTTATGTAAGTTAAAACCTTTCCAGTTTTCAATAAATTGTCAACCTACATAGTTCTTGCAAATTGCAGACAAACTTCTGAAGAAAATGGTTCATCTTAACATTCGAAATCTCATGAGTAAGTAAAAGTTCATAGCACGGTGTTGTAGTATGACCTCAAACTTTCCAATAAAAATTTTCAAAACTACATATTTATGCACGAAAGTGCTAAAACAAAAAAATCTAAACCACGACCAAGGCTGCATATGATTGTCTCGTGCTGTCCTTGTTTCATGTGACCTTTGGAAGCTTACGTCGTGAACGAATTTTTCATTTCGTCCTGCAGTTGGAAAACTACGCTTTGAATGCTTTTGGAAAGAAAGAAATTCTGCAACTTCTAAAGTCAACCAAAGTTAGAAAGGGGAGAACATCGTTCTCGCAGTTTCAAATGTTAAATACATTGCTAAAATTTCTTCAGCAAGATTTAGATAACAGACCTTCTGACTTTTAATATTAAATACGTTTAGAATAATCCGTAAGTATTGAGTTAGGTTCCCCTGAGCTACAATCTAAACCCAGTTTAGCCAAGAAAAAAAACCAAACGAGTAGCTTCCTAGATTCCTTATTAAAGCGGCCATTTAACCGAAATAGTTAGATTGTAATATACAAAGGTCGTTAAAGGTCACTTGGAGAAAAGCCTATTTGTATTATAGGACTTTAATAAAAACAATTGGGAAGTATAAAACTGTAATAATAAGAATGTTTAGATGTGGATGAAGAGCTAACTGCAAGTGACAACATTCTTAATATCGTTTGGTAATAAATTCACTAAAAAAATGTAGACATTTTTGTTTATGACAATACTGGAGGCTGTGACCTCCCAATGTCCCTTCTCTCTTCTACCCCATGTAACCTTTTGGAAATAACACATGGAGGTTCTAACGAATAGAACAATATTGAAACTTAAAATTGCTTACTAGATAAATAAATCATTTAAACACTCAATAATTGAAGATATTGTACAATCAACTTCATCGCCAAGTTTGAGAAACCTTAGTGACCTTCGGAGGTAACAAACGCTTTCTCGCTAAAGAGCTGATGATAAGATATCTTGTTGGGGGTCCAGCTACTGACTACGTCTTCAGCACGTTTAGAATGCATAAGATGGCGTAAAATCTTATAAGACCTCTAGTGACCTATGGTTTATTCACGTGACATAACTTCTTTCAGTGGTTTCGTCTTTTGACCTTTGGAAGTACTAGACTTTTCAAGAAACAGATCACCTGCACAATATTCAGTATGTTACTTCACAGCTTCTATCTTTGTTATTTCTAGTCCAATTGATTCCAAACTTTTATCAGGTATAGAACCCCTTAAAAGAAATTTATGTGTAAAAACCACACTTATTTATAATCCAAGAGCCTACTACGATCAAAAATAAATGCAAATAATTGAAAAAACATAGGTCTTGCTTAATTGAAGAAGTCGTTATGGTTTTGTGATTTTCAGGTGGTCCAGAACAAATTTCTGAAGTTCGGAAATCAATATAAAGATTTAAACCAAACCATCAACCTAACGTGTTCTAAATCTACAAAATTGCTACGGATGTGAATTTCAACTTCCCGTGTAAATTACCTTAAAGAATTCAGATCCGCCAAAAGCACGTGTCCATACACAAATATTCAATTACAACAAGTTACGGCTTCCGAAGTTCAGAAATTCTGTTTTATTTTAGTAAATAAATTTAAAAAAAACGCAAAAAAGTGTGTAGGAGAAAATAAATTATTTATTGCAGGTTTATATTTTTTCCTTATTTAAAAAAACAAAAAAATAAAACGTATAAAAATTCGTATTCAGCGGTTAGCTTATTTAATTTGTAGTAATTGCTGTTGAAGGATACATTTATTTTCGCGCGCTCTTTGTGTTTTGGGCGTAATCTCCCTGTTTTGTATAAGTTACAGCCAGGTGGGTAGATAATATGGTCATTTATTTTGGGAAAACGTCAATGTTGTGGGTGTAGTTTCGTGGATAAGTATATTAAATCATTTTTTACGGCATATTAGCACGGACAATTCTATTTTACATAACCTGAAAATAGTTTTGAACATGAATTATATTTCCTTTTCATAAGGTTTGTTTTTGTCAAGTAATTTTCACAAAAACTGATTTCTGGGATTGATGCCTGGATTAAACCAATAAATTTTCCGTTGGCACTACTTTATTAACTTTAGTGAGGTTATGTTCGCCTTTTGTAAATATTCAGTTTCAAACTACCTTTCTTAATTTTACTAAATTATTAAAACGTTTCCATTTGAGAAGGCAGCTATTAAAAAGGGTCGGTATTAAAATATACACACACACACAAGCGAGTGTTGTAGCAAGCATACAAAAGTTTTTAGGGTTAGGACAACACACAGACGACATCCTGCCTTTTGACTGACGCAGGTGGAAACCGTTTAGGCGTGACATTTATTAGAGCAGCCAAGAAGAAACTCTATACTTTCTCATAATAATAATAATACACACCTGTACCTTCTTTGTGTGTTAAAATATTTTGTAGCTGCACGTCGCCATTAATCAATCGGTCCCAAAGAGTTGCCGACCCATGGTACAAATAAGAAAAATGATCTAGATCGTTTGTTTGGGATTAACGAGCTCAACTTGTTCGTTTTCTATTTTATTGCCATGGATGCTGAAAGTGATTCTAATTTTTTTTATTGTTGTAAAAAATCAAACAATCAATAGAAAGGGAAAGGAATAATTTTTTTAATGCCTGTCAAACAAGTTTGAAAAATGCAAAGATGATATCATATAATCTAATTGAAAATTTATTTAGTTTGTAACATATTAAGAACATTTAATAGGCTACGATAGGTTCCAGAAGCTTTCAAATAGTCAAATAGCACTTATACGTAATATTCATGCAATAAAAAAAATAGATACTTATGCTAGGATATTAGTTTTATTCATCCTTAAGGATACATGCTTGGTTACAGATAATTTTATCAAGTTAAAGTAGGAAAATAGGAGTACGATTGTCTCACTTTATAAAAGGTTTATAAATAGAAAAAGGCATATCAATCAGTTAAATTGTTTTTGTAGTAGAACATGGTTTATGTAACCCATGTTACATGTTCAAGATAGTTTATCCAATTTTCTTGGAGGATTTTATCTTTCTTTATATGTGGTTTGACGATAATTAACGTAAAAGAGAATTTTCTTGATCCTACTAGCTGAACCAGATTCGGGAAAATATTTCACTGGAAATATGTAAAACGGGTCATTATTGTAATGTTTATAACGGTACATTTAACTTACAAACTCCTGTATTTGAAAAATCTGTGTTAATCTTTGTGAAGGTATTGGTTTTCTGATATGATTCAATTTTTCCAAATATTGATTTTATTATAATATTTTACTATGAATGCAGGCACTTGGAGTACTTTATTCTGGACAAGAGTTGAGTATAGTTTGATTTCATTTATGTTGTCATTTGTACGGGAAACTTGCAAAGCATCGTTCAACCTTAAAAACGTGTAAACAGATTTTTTATTTAAGTTTTTCTTTTATTGGAAATATCTTTCTATGTAAACTGCATATGTATGAGTTACCTTGGGCAGCTATGCAGTCATTTCTTGCATAAGCATAGCTGGAATTAATGAGTTTTCATTGTAATTAAGTTTTAATGAGATTTTTGACCGTTGATCGTTTTCGTAGATTTTCTCAGTTATCGTTTATTTTAGACCATACGTACGTTATACTGTTTTAATTGTCTTTTTGTCAGCTACATTTCTGTCTTTTTAGATTTAAGATTAGTGCTAATTATGAACACATGTTTTTCGTTAGTGACGTCATGATAAAATTTTGATGTGATTGTTTTGAAAATTTGTGTTGTTTTTCTATTGTTTTGGTGAAAGCTATATAAACTTCGGGGAAAAAGAACAATTTCAGTCGATAAAACGCATTGGGGGTGTCCATGCTCGACTCCAGGCCAAAAATCTGCAAAATAAAGTAAGGTTGAGTGATAACCACATTTTTTTTTTGTAAACAAACGACAATTTTTAACAAAGTGTTTATGGAATTGAATAGTTACCTGAATATTTAAATCAAAGAAGATTTATTTTCGTTCTTCAACAATTATATGGAATTGTGAACGATTTATTTAAATTAAATCAAGAAGATTTAAATGTTTATTTAATTATTGATTTGGATAATTCGACTTGTATGGATATTAAAGAACAGACGTATTATTATAATGTATTACCGATAATACAATAGAAAGTACATTTGAGTGGATTCGTTGACGTTTATATAAAAGGTAAATCGAAAATAAAAGGATTTGGCTCAATTATGAACAACAAAATCATAAAGACAATTTTTTTTAATAAATTCAGAATTTATTTTTCTTATTTGAGAGTGTTTTTGGTAACAAAGTTGTAACATTTAAACAATTTCAATTTGTTTATTCACAAAAATAATTAATCTTTTGTTAGATAAATTTATTTAGCAATTGTAAATATTTTTTCTTATCTGATAAACTTACTTGATGTCAGTTTGTTCAAATGGAGACCAGTTACAACTCCCATGTCAGGTTGGTAACTAATATTTAACACATTTGAGCAAGCTCATAGACGATTTTCCACTTTTTTTAACTTTTCTGTTTAAGTATTTGTTTTTTTATTTTTTCTTTTGAAATAGATTTTTTATTTATCATAATAAAAATAAAGATCTGTATTTCAATTTATCTACGTGTTTATTCATTTGATGTTTATGCAAGCATCCATTTATTTTCTTCACATACAGAGTTTAAGTTTGCTGTTTATCCAGTTGTGTTTCTTTTTCCAGGTACAGGAATTAATAAGATCAATGTAAATTTTTATCTCGTGCTCTATCGAATTAAATCTGAGTCAGCCTACTTGGGTAAAAGAAAATTTCGGTGTTATTAAAGCTAACCAAAGTAATTTTAACATCTTTAATTTATTTAATTTTTTTATTTAGATAACATCTCAATATATTTTTTCAATACATTCTTATGTTTTAATTTTATACGCATTTATACTTTTTATGTATTATTTTATTATTGATCTTGACCTTGAAAACTACACTAATTTCACTCTAAATTTTAATCTAAATAGAAAACAAATTATACAAAAGTTTTATAACAATCTACTCTAAATAGTTAATAGTTTTCCCATATAGAGTAAAAGATTCAAAATTTAAGAGTAAAATCTTACTCCGAAATTATTAGAAATTTGACTGTTTTAGTGTAGACAAGTTATCATAAATTATTAAACATAATTGTTTAGACTTTAGAGTGTGATAAATTTACACTAACATTATATTGAAGTTATATTGTTCTGAATAATTATTAATAATTATTTTCTTTTATTAATGTAATGCCTCGACAACAAGGTTATTGGCATAAATAAGAATTACATTCTACATATTGACATTATATTTGATGATTCAACGTCGTACTTGGCTACTGCTTTTTTATTTCTTCTATTCGTACCTGTAGTGCAATCACTTCCTTACTAACTAATATTTATTAAGCCTGTTCGTATGTTGACAAAATAATGGTTATCAGTTTCACGTTGTTAACGCTTTTTATAACGTTTGCCCTCAGACTGTAATAGAAAGCTGTTGTGATGTGATGTGAACGAATTTCCATTTTTTACAGTATTTAAAATCATTCTTTAATGGAACTATGTATATTAAATAGATCTTATACTTATTCAATCTAATAAATTGTATAGAGTAATCAAAAACTAGTGCACGATTTATTTCCCACGTAAAATCTATTATTATTGTTCCATAACCTAATTTATTTAATTTACATACAACAGGCCAATTTTATCTATTCATTGAATTGTATAGTGATACTTACTTTTACTGCTGATTATAAAGTATATGAATAATAAGAAACTAAAAAACAGTAACGTTGTAAAAATAATAAATTAGACATTAAGTTGTAAATCTAAAAATGGTAGCTGCAAATTTATAATGAGGTGTAAAAATTAGGTTATGTACTCTTTTCATCAACCTTCGTTGTTAATAATATTGAAAATATAAAACGGCTCGAATTATTAAGAAATAATTTTCCGGCTGTTTTAACATTCAATTTAAAATATAATGACTGTATAAAACTGTGCCAAATTTCTAATAAAAAGCAAACAGAAAATTAAATTAACGAAAACGTTAATTAGGTTCGCGTGCGTTCTGGCATTAAAATACTTCTTTTTTTTTAATTATTTGAAATTAACATTTAAATATTCAATTAATAATCAGAAAACAAACAGAATTTATGTTATGGTTTCTTTTTTTCTCTCTGTTCATCTTTTTCTTAATCTTCTATTTGACGAGTTGAATAATTGAATAGAGCGCGCTTCCGCGTTAGTTAATTAAATTATAATTTTTTCTTTTAATGGTAATTAGTGCAAGGCGGATTTCTATATGAAATTAAGAAGGTGGTGAGAAGGAGTCTGATTTCAAATTGAAAAATTAATTAAATTATAGATTTTTCATTTCCTCACAATCAGACACTGTGGTAGACCTGCTTTTTAATCATTATCCTTAGTAGGAAGTACGTGTATTGTTAAAAAATAACGCTAAAATGAGATTTGTCCAATTCACAAGATATTATCGACTTGTAAAAGAGGATAATATACCCGAAAACTCTCTTGTTGTATGTTTCATATTGTTTAGTGGCGTTTCTAGTCTGAACGGGAAAGCAAATTATTATTTTTTATTAGAATTAAATTATACTCCCGCTGCTCCAAGTGGCATTTAAATCTGCAACATTTGATTTTTAAGCCAACTCACTCTAGTTATTCACACCACTCGAAAATATTATTTGCTATTAAATAAAGCAACCAGGTGCGTCCATGCATGGTAAATCGTATAATCCAACGCTACAGTAGCCAATACATTTCAATGGTAAATATCACTTACTTATACACATAATATAAATCTTATTTATTGATTTTCTGAAAATTAAATTGACAAATTAGACTGGTTGTATAAAATGTAATATAGTATAATATAGTCTCTCTAGAGAACTAGGGAGTTAAAGTAGAGCCATCTTTTTTAATTATATTACGATTAATCTTAATTTGAGACTAATAATCACTGTACTTGTAATTCAGGATTTGATGATTCTTAAATAGCTGATCTTACTCTACAAGACCTAAGCTTCAGTGACTAACCCCTTCTTTTCTTCATCACTGATAAAAGAGGAAGAGGCAAGGTCTAAAAAGCTAGCTGTGACTTTGATTCTCGCAACGGTTTCAAAGTTGTTTCTATTCAATGGCATCAAGTATTAGAAGATACCTTTAACTCAGTCGATCGGTCTTGATGTATTAAAGGTCTGCGAGCAAGCGCTTTTAAAAAGTCCGTCCCAGTAAATTAGGAGACCATCAAAAGCCCGTTCTATCCGCGTCCATCGCTTATAGCCCGGCCCTTGATAGGCTCCAATAAATTCTAGACAACTAATTGTGCTTGCAGCAACAAAAGTTGCTTGCATTGGTCACATTTTACGAAATTGGCGCATTAAAAAAACACCTACTCACAACACGCACAACGAAATCGTTGACTTGGCGACCCTGATATGCGCACCCACACGCCGTCTAAATTGTTTAGGTCAGCACGTATACATACATATAAGAATTGTATGTAACAGGTTCGCCACAAAACACCACTCAGTTCGGTTTTGATCCAACAAACATCTTGTGGCCAGCCTGTGGTGTTATTCTGTTTGTATTCCCTAAACATACTAAGGGAGACCTAAAACCTATTAACTTTAAACGTTAGCCCAAATGCCAATGTGATCTTTAGATATATTCAGTTGCAGTTGCTAGCAGTTCTATGCACTCTCCTGGAGACAAAAATTGACCATGAATTTCTGTCGCTGGCTTACCGCCATCACACTATGAAACTGATCTTGGCAAAAGTCTTTGGTTTTTGTTTTTGTCACTGAAGCTCCTCAGAAATTCTTATGTTTAAAAGACAAAGCCATATGGGTAAAATCATTCAAGATAAATATCTAAGACTGGAGTTAATAGAGAAATATTAGTCAAAACACTCTGGGAATGGTAGAGAACTTCAGAACAGAAAAAAATACAACTAGAGATGATTACGAAGAACTTATCGAGTTAACAATGATTGTTCCAAAAGCTACCACCTAAAATTAATTGGCGAGCTCCAGACCCGGTTAATCACGCAAAGTGAATGGCGAAACCGATTTACGTATAAATATTTTCTTGTTTGGCAGTCAGTATGATCTGTTTAAAATCACAAAAAAGCAAAAAAACTCGATTACAAAAATTAACCTTTGCGCTTCGGGGTCCTCTACACCAAAACATGTAAGCAGAAAATCGTGCACTCGTTAGGAGTGATGTTACCTTTTGATTTCGTAATTAAAAAAACTGTAAATCTTTTAACACTTTTAGATATAAAAGACTGTGATCATGTCTCTCTCTTAAAAACTTGTCAGCAAAGCAGAGAGTGTATCTCAGCATCACTTGTGGTCTCTTTCAGATGAGCCTGTTGGACTCGCTTTCTTTTCCACCAAAGTGATATCTAGCGAAAACGCGAAAATTGTTGATTGACACGCGACATGCAAGAGAAAATCTTGCACTCCTCCCTAGGAGTGTTGATACCTTGGGGGATTTTGTAACTAAAACACCTGCAGATCTTCAAACAATTTTAGTTAAAAAGGGCTCTTAGCTCTCTCTTAAAGAGACTTATTAGCAAAGCAAAGAGTGCATCGAGTCGTTATCGATGCCGCTGAGCAAGGGATGCAACTTTTCGAAGAATTTAATATGTTGTTAATTTATGAAGCAATTTTTGCTGCAAGTTGAAGCAATTTTTGCTGCAAGTTGAAGCAAACCGAAAAGTGGGCGCCACCGGAACAACACTAAAAAACATAATTCTTTTTGCTATTATCTAATGGCATCTTTGAGTATCTCAGCATCTCTTGTGGTACTAAATAGTTGATCATAGACGAAAATTGCATGGTATGTCAAAGAAAATAAAAAAAATCAGTTATGTACAGCTTTATTCGCCATAAATAATCTGGAGACCTTAAAATTGTTTTTTATCTGACAGATTAGGCAATTCTTATTTATTAACAACAAGAGTTGTGTTTTTACTTCTCGCACATTAGTATATACAAGGACCATAATTCATACTAATATTTACAAATTACACAGCTTGTAATGGTACACCAAGGCGAGATATAAATTATTATAACTACGCCCGTAGGTTTCTTTCAATTGGAAAAAGGAACTTTCAAATCGGCTCAAGTCAACGTAGTACAACTACTACTAACTAAGTATATGTGCTTCATTATTTGGAATACCTTCCGCTAAGTGGATTTCTGTCAAATAAATTATACTTAATAGGCTTCTAATGGCCTTTAAAACCGTTCTAATTCGGTTTTACTCTTAAATCTATGTTTTCTCAATTACTTGATTTAGCAATCATTGATTTGGATCATAAAGAATTAATGTCATTTAGTGGGTGACTGATTTGAGTTCTTTGCTTTCAGTCAGACCCAAAAAATCAGCGATGCAAATAATTTTCCAGATGACAAGATTAAAAAGAATAGCATAAAGAGAAAAAGAAAGATCAGTAGGGTCAATTGGCTAGACAGTTTAATTTGCGATATCCGGTGGTGAAGACATATACCTACTAATTAATTAAATTCATCGATGTCGACATGTTCATGTTTTATTCGCATCGTCAGTCGGTTCGCGGTTGTTTTGCAAAATCATCGTTCTTTTTGTCTACTTAAAATAAAAAGGTAATTATGAACGGAGTGTAAAAAAAGACGATGCACTTGCGCCCTCTACTGTTAGCTTATCATTAGCACTTTCGTTTATTTTTTTAGGTTGGACCGAACTTCTTTTAATGAACCGCATACACATAGAAGAACTTATATACACATACACAAGCACACACGACAAAGAATATTTTTAAACCTGTTTGTTGATGCTATATTTAGAAACGTGTATTTTTAAGGAGATAAATGTTGATTCACGATTCTCCCTATGCACACACATCCTAACTAGCATTTCGTATGGAATTCTAGTGTTATGATGTTACGATGCAGGTAGATGATGGGTGTTTATTTTACACAGAGCTTGGTTTCGTAATTTTTACCGTTCTCTGGGCGGACGCGGATTGTTTTGATCTAATAGAAAGATGTTTACATGCACGGCTATGACTGTGATATCTTGTGCGTTAGGAAAGCACCAGAAAATCTTGGCTGGCCGTAAGATTTCAAAAGATTCACAGTGGTGTGCATTAGGGATTTTTAAACTTAAGCACTGTAAAAGTTTCATTCCTCACAAAATGCATTGTTCAGCCGCGACGTCTATTATATCTAACAAGTAAAAGAAGAAATTAGTCATCACAAAGTGCTTGAGACTGTCGCATATAACCATAATCGCGGGCTTATCAGCTATCGCCCACTGTGAGCGGGCCATTCTAGAGTAGTACAGCAGCCAGTTACGGCCTTGATACCCTTTTATTTTGAACATTTTAAATTGCGTGCCATCTGAGCTTTTTCCTGGGCTGTATTATTTTTGCAAGCATTGGTCACGCGGATGACTGATTTCTTGAACACCTTGTAGGACGTTAATACAATTTTGTTTATGTATGGACCAATTATGTAGGTCAATAACGATCCACTTGGTAAAATTTACAATTTTGAATCTTAACAAACTGGCGACAATAAGGTACTTGCTCATGTAACCTTAATAGAGTTTTGTACGACTCATACAAAAATTAACAATACATTGCGAGTGATGACCTTGACAGCTGCTTAGGGTGAGCTAGGTGTGAATAAGGACCATTTAAAACAATGCAAGATTCCTCCATGCGACGCGCATCATGTAAGCTGACTAGTCGCGGGGTAAGCTATGTACCATTTTAATTTCTTCTTGAGTTCGGTATTTGAGTAGTCTTGAGTGAAGGCTCAGTATGGGATCAGAAGGGCTTACCGTTCACATCATTTAAGTAGTGTATTATTTTTCAACAAAAATCCAAAGTTCCTAGAACGAATTTCTCAGAACCAACCCTTTTTGCTCGTTGTTGTCGAACGTCCGCACTAGTGAGTAGGAGCCAGGCAGCACAAGAATTGCTTTATAGCCTTTGTTATGTCGTTTAGTTGCTTTATTTTCCCACCTTGACTTTTTCCATGACGTCACGTAACTTTTCAATTCACAAATAAACAATGTTGACATTTTTTCGAAAATCCAACAAAATTTAAAATGCAAATAATTGCGCACGAAATTTAAAATATTCAAACGACATTGGTGTATTTTTGCCGCATGCTCTACTACTTATTTCAAAATAAGTGCATACAGGGTGTTTCACTTGAGATTCGTATAAGGTGATGGTACACATAAAATACAACAAAAAAGCTTAATATCGTTAGTGCCTATCTTTCATAATAACCGAGAAAAAAATGTTTTTGAAAAGTGGGTTGAGTCACTGGATTAAGAATGTAGGATGGACCTAACTGCATTTCCAAATTGATCTCCGATACATTGATGCAGCTGATGCCAGGTGATGTCTCAGTGTGTTTTAACTATTATTTCCAGCAGTTCCCAAAAGTTGAGTTTTTTAGCAAATTGTTTTCGATGTGCGTAAAATAAAAAAAAATGGCATCAGGATTTTTTGTACCTATTGACGAGTATTATCACACATTAAATTTTTAGAGTTAAGTCTAAACACCCTGTTCATTTAACTGTTCATTAAACATTTAAATTTCAACAAAACAAAAACTTCTTATTTACTACTGAAGAGTCTCATAAACGCTAGTTAGATTTAGTGACACAAGATATCATGAAATCCGGCATTTACCGTTTGAATTGTTCTTTTTGTAACTCGGTTTATATTGGACAAACACTTAGAAATTTCGACATAAGATACAAAGAACACGTACGCTCTTATAGACTTAAACATCCAGAAAAATCGAATTATGCCAAACACATTTTGGAACAGAACCACCCAATGACACCTCAAAACTAAATTCTTACATTTTTGCAACAACAAACACAAATTAGACATTTTAGAAGCTTTTGAAATATACAGACATAAACGCACAGTACCTTTACTGAATGAACTGAGCTTAGTAATTCTTTATTAGAAGTGTTAGATATTTAGTTTTTGTATGTATTGTATCTAGTTACCTATTTTCTGTATGTATTTATCCTTAGCAAAGTGTTTGTTTATCAATCTTATCTACCTTTGATAATGACATAAAGTGTCGAAACAATATTGTCAGGTTAAGATATTAATAAAACTTGTGAAACTTTAACTAATCTTTGTATTTATATTATATTTCATGATTATGGAGTTCTACAAAGTAAGGCTGGAGACAGTAAACGCTATTAAAATTCTACTTATTTGCATACAATTTGGCATCTGGTGGTTTTTGGGTCACTAATTTCAAATTTGACGTCAGAATCTGAAAATTGAAAATAGTCGATCCAATTTGGCGGCGATAACGACTAAGATTCACTTATTTGCTTAAAATTTGGCATCTGGGGGTTTTTGAGGTCACTAATTTCGAATTTCACAACAGAATCTGAAAACTCAAAATGGTGGTGGAGCCAATACAGCGATCATAATGATTAAAATTCTACTTATTTGCATACAAGTTGGCAGCTGGGGGTTTTTAGGTCACTAATTTCGAATTTGACGCCAGAATCTGAAAATTGAAAATAGTCGATCCACTTTGGCGGCCATAACGACTAGAATTCTCTTATTTGCTTAAAATTTGGCATCTGGTGGTTTTTGAGGTTACTAATTTCAAATTTGGCGTCAGAGTCTGAAAACTCAAAATAGTGGATCCAATACGGCGGTAATAATTACTAAGATTCGACTATATAAAACCTGACTGAAATAAGAGCAAAGTAGAACATCTTCAACTGGTTCATCATCGGTCAACGAATCGCATTTATGTAGACTTTTTCAAGGAGAGAAGTGTAGAGATCGCAGTATGGGCAGATCTTCTTCTTACTCGGTATGTGTCCATCCAATCATCAACCGTTTCTTTTTGACACTGCTTACCTGCAATGCGGGAAAGTGCGGAGAGGGTAGAAACATGCCACGATCGAACAAAACAAATGTCACATTCAGGTTGCAAGAGCTTTGCTGAAGTCACCTGCTGCATCAGATGAAACAAGTTGCTGAAGTAGGATCCATCTTTAGGGGCAGGGGTCTCAAGAAAAATTTCATCGCCAGTTGTTACAACAGTTCTTATATATTTCAATTCTGTCAAAATGTCATCCGGGCGAACCTCGTTATCATGATGATTCTACCATCTTAACGCAAATCTCGAAACTAGACAATACCAAAACTATATCGCAATTGGTCTATAAATAAAGAAGTTGCTTATTTCACCGACTGTATACTGAGATGAGAAATGGTATTTTGTTCAGGCAACAGTTGATGTCGATTATTTTCTTCGACTCGACACACCAGTCGCAGTACAAAGGGTAATTAATGGTGCACTGAAATGCATCTAGTGTCAGATCTTGGAAGCCCCACGTTGGTCGCTATTTGTAACATCTTGCTGTGTAGTCCATAAAGACACCAGTAAGTATTGCAAGAGCTTTTAAGTTCTCTGATTTACTTCCTCACACATAAATCAAGTATCGTATATTATAAATGAATGTTATTTATGACAGTTGATAATAGAGAGCTAGTTATTTAATGTAGCGTTTTCCAATGTTAAGGTCAATTTACGCATTTTAACCGCATGAAAAGAAAAATGCCGTGGGATGCATTTGTTGTTAGCTTTATTATTATACGGTGTCTTTAATGAATGTGACCTTTTGATTTTTATTAACTGCATCTAATAGCTGTGTAAAATTCTAAATATATATAGAATCTTTAAAGCAGGAAACTTCTAATCTTATCGTGTCGAAGGCCGACGCACCAAAAATAGACGTTAAGGTTAATACATACAATTTTTTTTACTTATGTAAGGTTTATGACGCGCGGTTAATTGTGTTAACATTATTGAAATTATGATTTATGACTTTGGAGTCATTTCAGAAGGTATTCGGGAAATACGATTAAAAGTGTTAACATATTGCCCATAACGATAATGAAAAATATGTTTACCCTCTTAATTTAGAAATAAATACACGAGATTCAGAATCAGATGTGGTAGTATTCAAGTGAATCAGGAAATACAGGGCGATCCAAATTGAACGGTATGAATTTACCGCCACGTTAAATTATCGTCACATTGGCAACATGAATACTTTTCTGCTTCTTTTATTTTACAGCGGCGTCTCAAAAATAATATAGCTGTTAAACTTCGTTAATTTAAATAATAAGCTTACTTGATAAAAAATCGTGTAGCAAACCGTAGTTCTGAAAAAAAACAGTTTTGTAAAATAAGAAAACAAGCGAAATAAAGCAAAAATTCAATGCAAACCCGAACAACGTAGCAAAGTACAACGCTGTAAACCAGAAAGTGACGTAGACTCTGTAATTTGACACAACACATTTCAATAGTGCTACACTAACAACGTGAAATAAACTAAAACCTAAGGCGCGAAATTTAAACCGTCTTCACTCAATTTGGATCTCCCTGTACATATAAGTCCATATAACATTTTCGTGATTATTTATTTACAGTTTGAAGATGTTTGGGTATAAAATCTAGATCAAACTCGAGATAATTTGAAATTTCGAAATAAATATGCAATCTCCGTGTTATCGTACTTTCATAAATAATCTTGCAAGATTGAACTGCAGCAATATTCAATAAGCAACTTGTGGCTCACACAAATAAACTTTTTTTCCTACCACTAATCCTACTATTAGTAATAGCGTGTAGCCCAACATACATAATTCCTAGTTTATCAATCAAAACGTTTTTACTTACATTATAATTATTGATGGAAGGCACCCTGACTGCCTCAAAAATCAAGTCAGCTTACCTGCAAAGAAATGCACATTAGTAATGATCAAAATATTAAACAGTTTAAGGATACATATCAATATTACCAACGTATTTTTCTAGAGGTGTCGAAAAACAGAGAGCATAAAAGGAAATATGTCGTTTAGAGGCGATGATATTGAAGACAGTCGCAGGTATCGAGTGGATGAATACATAGACGAAGCGAAGCCATCAATTAGGTCGGCAGCCGAAAAAATACAAAGCAACGAACGTCATACATTGCCTGCAGGGCATCACCACCACTAAGAATAACAAAGCATTCACACATTTGCTATGTACAGGGTTATTCATTATATTTTGAACACCCCTCTATCATTGTTATTATTGGGGATAATTTGAAGATAATGGCGATTTGGAATTTTTCAACCAGCTTTGCCCTGCCTCAGGGAAATCCAACCTAATAACATTAGCTAAATCTGGAATGCCATGAACTAATCGGTTGTCTATCCTAATTAAATTTGAAGCATTAGTGTCCATTTAGGTCTTTTTTCGTCATGCCTGGCTTCATATGGAAGAGCCTAACATCACCTCAGCTATCAAAGGTTAATCCAACTTAGACTGCCTCTGTTTAAAGCAACGTAGGTGCCTAGCACGAGAAGCCATGGTAGCTCAGTGGGTATGGCACTCGACTACCAATGTTGAGGTCATGGGTTCGAACCCCAGGCACGATACATGGGAATTTTTAAAATATCTAAGGAATCCAGGTCGATTCAGCCTGTGGAAATGAATACTGGGGAAAATTATTCATCAAGCGGTCGGTGCGCTGCGGTCAGTTTACCACCCTTGGGTACCGAATGGCCCGATACCCCATGGACCATCATGGCCTGTTAAAGGGGACTATTATTATTAGGTGCTTAGGACACACAAACCAAATCGACACCCGACTGAAGTAGAAGAACCCTTATACGTAAGTAGCCTCTACACCCCCCGCCCTTCGGGTGAAATGAGCTCGAACAATCAACGCTCTCTCAACAAGAGGGTCTAAATGTAAGTTTTGAACACTTGCTATAATTTAATATAACGCTATTATTTATACGAATTTGTCTAATTGCCTCCCACCCTGTGTCTTACTGCCGTTGTGATGTGACCTTTTAAAATTACATTTTGGTTGATTGAGAATTAACCTCTTTCCTTCCACCTATTCCATTTGCTTTCACTGAGTAACAGAAGGTCTATTTTGAATTATATTATCAATTCATTCATATTATCAATGGTATCTTTTTTGTTTGTATGTCTCTTGTTAACTGTTTTTTTGTTATGCGTGGGTAGACTTAAGAGTATTTCGAATTGTTTTTTCGGTCTCAACCAACGCACAGAAATCGGTATTTTTCTTCGCAGTTACAATAATTTATACAGTCTCAAAAAATAGTTATTATCGCATATGCCCTCAACATTTGAAGATATAAAATATTAAACGGTTCATATCGGTCCAGCGGAGGCCATAGTTCTATTCTTAACAATAGAGCAAATGACGCTTACTGAGCAAGGCCATTGCGACCAACCCGTGAGTCCGAGCTTGGATTCCAGAAAAAAGTTTCGGTTGCGATATGCGATAGACGTCCGTAAAGCTACCAGCACCACTGTAGCAGAATCTCTAACTATAACTATAAGGCTCTAACTATATTACTTATTGAAAATGAATAATCAAAAATTAATTCCTAGACTCTGATTATTTTTTAAATTACGAGTTCTAGTAGCTTTAAAAAGCTAGGAGCACCCATTAACGAAAACTAAATTTAACAGCATTGAAAGGAAAACGAACTGTTTATTACAGAATAATTACAAGCTATTTCAATACCCAAAAACTAATTCCTAGGCTCTATTATTTTATTTAAATTACGAGTTCTAGTAGCTTTAACAAGTTAGCAGCACCAATTAACGAAAACGGAGTTTAACAGCCTTGAAACGAACTGTTTATTACAGAATAATGAAAGGCTTTTTAAATAACGAAAAGTTAATTCTAAGACTATTATTTTTTAAATTACAGATTTCGCTAGCTTTAAGAATGTTAGCAGAATAATTAATTATTCTGTAATAAACTTTTCGCTGCAAGGCTGTTTTCGTTAATAATTAACGAATATCACAGAATAATTAAAAGCTGTTTAAATACCCAAAAATTTAATTGCTAGACTCTATCCTATAGTATTTTTTAAATCACAAATTCTGTTAGCTTTAAAAAAGATTAGCAGCGCCTATTAACGAAAACGGAGTTTAACAGCTTTTAAAACTTCTCGCTTCAAGACTGTTTTCGTTAATGGGTGCTACTAAATCTTTAAATAACATTTAAATAGTATTTAAATAGACTTAAGGCTATTTAAATACCCAAAAATTCATTCCTAGGCTCTATTATTTTTTAAATTACAGGTTCTGATAGCTTTAAAACAGGTAGCAGCACGTTTTAAGGAAAACGGAGTTTAACAACAGCCTTGAAACGAAATGTTTATTGCAGAATAATTAAAGGTTATTTAAATATCTAAAAATAGAATGCTAGATTCTATTTTTTTAATTCCTGGTTCTGCTAGCATTAAAAAGTTAACACCTTGAAACGAAATGTTTATTACAGAATAATTCAAGGCTCTTTAAAGGTTATTTTAATGACCAAAAAGTTTTTTAAGTTTTTTTAAGGCTAGCAGAACCAGTAAATTAAAAAAGCTTAAAAAATAGAGTTTGGACATGTAAATAGTTAGGTGTAAATATTGGTGTCCGTAATAAAATAAATAAATACCATAATAATAAATTACAAATAAAGTCTTATTTAAGTAAGGGAAGGGGGGTTGTTCTTATGATTGCAAGTGAATTCAGAAAAATCAATATAAACACTTTTAGCGAATTGTATTTACAATTAATTACATTCATTAGAAGTAATAAGAAAGTAAGAAATGTAGATCAAAATGACAACAATACTTTTTTAGTTGAACAATATGATCTAAAACAAACGATTTATTTAAACTCTCATTTTCATAGGTTGGGCATTTAGGAGTGCCATATAGTTTTTGATTGCTATTTCGCAACGCAATAATTATGAAATTTCAAAACCTGAAATGGGAAACAAAACGCATGTGCGTATTTTCTTAATTAAGGTCAATATATAAATATGAAGAATAATTATTGTTGATATTTCCAAACGCTTTCTAGTATATGTTTAAAGAAATCTTTTCTCACTTATTGAATTACATTATATGAAGCTCGATAAAAAACCATAAACATATTTAATACGGGAACTAATTATCATTATTGGCAGCAATAGTCGATTCCCCGAGGGAAAGAAACAAACGAGCTTTTAATATTCCGAATATTTCCTCGTCACTAAAAACATTTTCCGTTTTCAACTGTCATCGCCTAGACTACGCTAAAAACTTTTCTCATTTCCTTTTAGTTGCTCCAAGTGCTTTGTTGCATGCTTGCTGGTTGTTATCCAAGACGGAGCTTCTAAATACTTTTCAATTAAAAGTACACCTGCAGTTTCTAATAAACCATGCAAAATGGCCAGCTAATGAACTTGCTGGCATGTACCACACACAAACTACACACGGTATATTATATAGTTAATACTGCAATACAACACGAATAGCTTAATCTTGTCTTGTCTTTATACATAATAAATTTATAAATCACAGAAAAAAAGTGCTGATATTTATTATGATTATTATTACGTTACTGGCTGGTTTGATTGTTATTAGTTGGAGGAATGCTGAAGACCTTGCCTCTAGGTTTTCTTCGTAGTATAGTTCGACACAACAGCGTTCGCTGCAGGTGACTGATAAATATTATAAGATAATTTCAAGTTTACTATGAGTATTATTGGCATTTTAAACAAACTTGACATTAGGAGAACGTATCTGATAAAATTTATAATAAATGTGCTACAAGTTTAATCGGTTGGGGTTTGTTAAATAATAACTTTGAGCAATCTTTATAACCTTTTTCTAAAATTAATTGGCTCATTAATATTACATTTTTATTGAAGACCTGCATGTTGGACACGTCTTGTAAGAATATGGCGCATTTTTCTTAAAACCTTAAGAAAAAATACGCACTTTATCGAATTATATCGTGCAAATCGATTGGTTTTGCCCGAGGCCAGCTGAGCTATACTGTTACCATATTTTTTCTTATTTACTTAAAAATACATTAGTACTTAAATGGACTTTAATCTATTGTCATTATGACACCGAAAGCTGTAGTAATAATTACAATCTGTAAATATTAATTAAGACCCAACTGTCGTCCTGTGTCAATGTCCCCCTGGCCCAAATGCATCCCAAGGTCATATGATTTATTAAATAGGAAATGTGCATGGACCGTTAAAGTAATATTTATTGTTAGTCCTATAAAAAAAATGCCGAAAAAGCTTTTCGTACCATAAAGATGGAAAAGTGAAACGAAGTGAAGTGTTCAAACTCTACCATCCATCATAGCACTATACGAGTATATAACGGTGTCTCCTAACTGCACATTGTATTTGATTAATTGCCAATACGTATTTCGGTTACGATGTTACCTTTTTCTTGGTTTCATGCCCCGGTCCCTAAAATTCTGTCGGTTGCACCGTCCTTCCTTTGATCACGGATTTTGACACGTCAAACTGAAAAAATACATATGGAATTTTTAAGGTTAGAACTTATTTGTCGCCGTTGAATAATTCTGGAAGAATTTAATACGCTACTGTTGGTAAGAACGTCTCCTCCCTTTAACTTCAGTTTTTGAACTTTCTCAAGGTCACATCAGAATGAAAAATAAATATGTTCAATCTTCAAGGATGCCGCTTTAATCTTGTATTAAGGACTTTCTAGTTTAAGAAGTTTTGGAGGGGTCTAATGCCAAAGTCGTCGAAGACCGCCCTTCCTTTGACCCCAGTTTCTAACATTTGACAATTTCACATCAAAATGAGAACTATATGCAGGGACTCCATAGGGGTCATACAGGGACATGTATACATGGACTTTTGCAGCTTGGTGTTTTAATCTGGTGTATTTGTCGTTGTTGAATTCTATGTTGAATACTTCGGGAAAAATTTAATGTGCTAATGTTGGTAAGGACGTGCTCTTCCTTTTACCTCAGTTTTTGACGTTTCCCAAGGTCACATCAGAATGAAAAGTAAATGTGAACTATCTTCAAGGATATGATTTTAATTTTGTATTAAGGACTTTCTATTTTAAGAAGTTCTGGAGGGGCCCTAATGGCAAAATCGGCGAAGACCATCCTTCCTTTGACCCCAGTTTTTAACCTTTGACAAAATTGCACATCAAAATGAAAAATTTATGCAGGGATCCTTTCAGGTTGGAGTTTTCATCTGGTGTATTTGTCGCCTTTCAACATTGAATAATTCTGGAAGGATTTAATGCCCTAACCTTGGTAAGGGCGTGTCCTTCGTTTTACCTCAGTTTTTGAGGATGTGATCTTTCCCGAGATCACATCAGAATGAAAAGTAAATATGGCCAATCTTCAAGGATATGACTTTAATTTTGTATTAAGGACTTTCTATTTTAAGAAGCTTTGGAGGGGTTTAATGCCAAAGTCGGTGAAGACCATCCTTCCTTTGACCCCAGTTATTAACCTTTGACAATTTCACATCAAAATGAAAAATTTATGCAGGGACTCTTGCAGATTAGTGTTTTAATCTGGTGTATTTGTCGCCTTTCTATGTTGAATAATTCTGGAAGAATTTAATGCACTACTGATGATAAGGACATGTCCTCCCTTTAACCTCAGTTTTTGACCTTTCCCAAGGTCACATCAGGATGAAAAGTAAATATGGGCAATCTTGAAGGATGCAGCTTTAATTTTGTATTAAGGACTTTATATTCTAGGATCAAAGGTAGGGAAGGACCTTTGACGCCAGTTTCTAACCAAAAAATATATAGAGGAAGTCTTTAAGGTTGGAGTTTTAATCTGGTGTATTTGGCGCCTGTGTTCGTTGAGTGGCTTTGAAAGAGTTTAAAGTCAAGATTGATGAGGACCTGTTCTTCTATCATTCCAATTTTTGACCTTTTTCTTTTCCAAAGCCACATCAAATCGAAAAAAATATATAGGCAGTCTTCTCGGATAGGGCTTTAATCTGGTGTAGTTGTCGCCTTTCTAGGCTAAGTAGTTCTGGAGAAGTGAAATTCCAAAGTTAGCCTTGGCTTTTTATGAACATAGATGTTGATGTCCATACATCCGCCGTACCATACCATTATGGTATAGACGAACGGTAAAAGTGTCCCAATTATGACTATATTCGGTGGGTCGTTGTCTAATGTCAACACCATCTTAAATTTAAATTTTAGGTGGAGGCAGCGAAAAATCTCCCCCATACGATACCTCTAAAGGAAAAGCGACTGCCGGAATATTTAGCAGTGCCATCTCCCTAATATTTTTACCTGATTTAAATTTTCTTTCGAGGATTTTGATGTCCTGTGGAGTCCTACTACAAACGTAATAACTTTGATGAAATCTTTTTTCATAGATCCACCCACCACCAATTGAGCAAGGAAACGACGGACAGGGTATAAAAGAACGCAGAACCTCAAAATCTTCAACAACCTTACCCATGTCGTGTCTCGCAAATCGAAAACAAAAAAATGAAATTTTGTCTTGAGTAACTCGGTTGATAAATTAGACGGCTTTTCAGCGTTCGATAGCCCTATGATCAGTATGATCTAGTGATTTCCACTATCATAAAAGTTTTCCTACTTCCGGTCGACTTGCAGTTTATATGGGAAAAACTGCGGGCAGATGTTCTTAACCTTCTAATGCCACCGTCCGCTGTCCCAATTTTGATAGGGGTCATATGAAAGCATGGTTCACGATCTACACAATGTTGCGACTTCCCGAGAGTGAAAACGCGTTCGAATGTTGCCATTACTACTCCGTTCCCGACTTTCGTCAAAAAGGTCTTGTACTCAAGGAATGTTATTCGAATATAAACCGACCGAAAGTTTTATATTTCTCACAACCTAGCCTGTCTTAACTGTAACAAATCTGGCCAACTTGTAAGAAACTGAATCAAGTTTGAGGATAAAATTCAAGGTTAATTCTTTCAATTCAAATAAGTCTATTGTTTTTTGGAGAGATTTGAACTCTAAAAAACTAACGGCCAGGTCAGGTTATTCGCACATGCCATTTTTTTGTTTCTCATCAAATAAATTTTAGTAAAGAAGATAGGAATTATTATTGCTAAAAACCTAAAAATAAAATACAAACATTGTTTTGATGACATAACTGTCTTTTTTGCAAATTACATCACACAACTCCAACTAAATTAAGCGAGTTTATTTTTAAATAGTGATAAACCTCTAGATAAGCATGTCCATAATATATTTTTCTTATTTAAAGGCAGCAATAACATTAAAAATGCAAATTGCAAGGCATTTATTTATGCAAATCGCAATTCTCCTTCTCTGGCTGGCATTTCTATTATTGTTTCATAATTTGACTTTCTAAGGCACTCCATAAACTTCTTTCAGAGGAAAAACTAAGAATCCTTTGGAATCGTTTATTTACTAAGAGCTATAACATTCTGCCCACCAAAAAGGGAGAAATTCCTTTTTGCAAATATTTCCAATTTACCCAAAGAGAAAAAAAATAATTCGCTCTGAATTACGATTATGAGAGTACTCATTCAGCAAAGAGCACATTAACAGCGGGCGTCACGCTGTCTGGCAGCAGCAAAGAGAGTTCACACACACACACACACATACTCAGCTCCGGGAGTTCACCGACCCTATGGCACCGCTCTCCACATACATACATATGCTGTACATACACTGAGTCACCGCGTTTGGGTAAATCTAGGCCACGTGCCGGTCTCTTCGCCAACGTACACATAATAATAAAATGTTATAAGTTCTCACATGCAATTTTCCATAAATCATTTCCATTATGTATGAGCACACGGTATGTAAGCCCTTTCCTTCTCCATCCTCTTCTTCCGTGCACATGAACACATGGTTGGATACTTGCTCAGGAAGATTATTAGACGCACACAAAGTGGGTATGATAAATTATTATCGACGTCATGCTGTAAATGCCAGGATTATCATTTTCAGAAACAGCAGGAGTAGTTTGTAGTCTGCAGGTTAGGTTAGGTTTTAACGAGCAAGGAACTAATTTCTTTCGATTCGTTCTAAAAATTCAAATTTATTAGATAATCATGCGATTCGAACTTACTTTTAACTTACTCAATCATAAAATCTAGCGAAAAAGTTAGAATTTATTATGGATCACTTTGAGGTTAGACTACACAGCTTAATTCGTTTCGAATATTTGAAAAGAAGATATTTTCATTTTTGTAGGTTAGCAAGTACAAGATTTTTCTTACTTTTAATTTCCTTATTTATAATCAAATGATGGTGTTTTTGAACATCCTATTATACTATTTAATAATTCAATTCACATCGATGATAATAATAATTAAAAACATAACATTGATAATTTAACGGTTATTAAATTTTTTTTCAAACGGCAGTTGGCAACTTTTTATTTTTTTGGTTTCATCTGGTTTCATCCTAAATATTTCTAGATTTAAGCAGTGTTGCCAGATTTAGATTTTTTGCCACAACTCGCCCACTCGCATTACAAGATATTTCTTCATTTGCGGTTTTAAAATAACCGCAAAATCTAAGCAAATAAGCAAACAAAGATGCAAAAAAACTAAACAAAGAAAGAGAAGCTCCAGCTCGTCTGCTACGACTGCTAGAGAGATCATTATTCGTTCACTTTTATAAACGAAAGAAACTTAGCAGTTTTGTGTTGCTGGGTGAGCATTAACGATCCCTCTGGTGAATTGCAATGAGTCGAGGTGAACGTCTCCTCCACGCAAAACAGCCTCAATTATCTCTTTTTTCCTTGAACGATTTCTCAAAAAATTTGCAATATGCAATAATATCAATACAAACTCAAGTGAAAACATCGAACATGTCCGGTTTCCAACTTGTTGTTGCTGAATCAAGTTTGAGAGGACAAGGAAAAAAGCTGTTATCTCGTACACCTGAATGAAAGGATAAATGTTGTTATGAATGGACAGTAATTTATATGGGGCACCTGCCTCTCTTGCTGCTCTCTGAAACAATTGAATTGCAGCATCCTGCAGTGGATGCCGTTTGGATTTATGTAAGCGTACCTATATATTTATGCCCTATAAGGCAGAACGTCTAAGAAATCTTGTTCTTCTACATACATATAACGGGTGGTTGGTTGGTCGGTACGAGAAACATCTGAATGCAGTCGATGCATTTAATTGCATAAAAAGATGAACTGTAAAACAAAAAAAGGAATGAAGAATAGATAACTTTAATAAAAAAATATTTTGGAGCAATATGGTCCTAGATCTGGCGAGATGGACGCAATTCATTTCACATTTATTAATGTGACCTCAAATAATTAAAAGTCTATGTTAATATGTTTTTTAGGACATCATATTTTACCTTCTGGTCTCTTAAGAGGGAGTTATTGGCGCAAAATATTAGCGTCAAAATATAGCTCACGTTTTTCATTCAGTTTTCTTTTAATAATCGTTTTTTAGCAAGATAACATTTGATGTTGATTGCTAAACTGTTAAGGTAGTGTGGATCATAGTATGTAAGGAGTAGATATCTAAAATAAATTTTATAATCGTAGTCGAACATCGCCAATTTTGTAGAATTAACGTTTTCTAAAAAATAACCAAACTAAACATAATACATTCATTATAACACTGTTTAATAGCAAAATCTATGACAATGGTTAAATGTTTTTGCTTACTTATTTAGTATTGATTGAAATAAAATAGATGTACACGGTGCGGAAATTTAAATATGGCAGCACGAAAATCAGTCATTTTTAGTTGAACGCTTTCTGCACCAGGAAGCGTTGGGTGGTAATCGCGGGACATTTAAAAGTAATTTAACTTTCCTAATCTTTTAACTATTATTTAATAAATTACCGAAGTAAATGTTGTTTTTCTTTACTTAAGAGCATGTGGCGGTTAATTTTTGAATAAACTATTTCACTCTTAATTAGTTCTGGTTAATTTCTTAAAACGAATATATATTTTCAATATTTTAATATAGCAATACTTTTCTTTTTCTTAAAACCAGCAAGAACAACTAATATTTTTAAAGATATTTAGTAGTTTTATATTCCCCTTTTTGATTTCAACTACCTTAATTTATTCCCTGGCATTTAAAAATTAAAAATTTCAGTTAAACTTAAAATATTTTGAAAGTTCACGCATGTCTGGCAACGCTGTGAGCAGAGAACTGCGATGCGATCAAATAATGTTTCTATTTACATTTTCAAATTTTAGTTTTAAAGAAATTAATTCCGTTTTGCGGACCGTAGCGCCATCTTTAGGTGTTTATAGTTTCTGAACCTTCCTATTATTAACACTGGCGGCGATAACGCGCCCTTAAATCAAATGGAAGTGTACGATTTACTAGAGTTGCCTTGTTTTTTCCCCGAAAAGGAAAACTAACGTTAAGTATTGTGGCAGAGGTGGGATAAAGAATTTCATGCTTTATTTGAAATTATGATGTTTATGGTTTCCTCCAGTTCTGTTATGGTTATTATAACTTCAAAGTTCACTTTAGAAACATTTTTAAGCCGAGATAGAACCTTAAAATGTAATACAGGAAGGTTGTTTTGTTGGTTGTTTACAGCGTTTGGAAGAAATGCAAGACTCTACTAAGCGATATATTGCAGTACATAGAACTGACATAGGGATCTCGCCCCAACCTCAATCCTTACAGATGATTCTTGGATGCTGCGACGTCCGGTATGCGATGACCTTGAAACCCATCAGTTTATCATGTTATCTGTGGTTCAATTGCGCAGTACAAGATTCTATAGGGAAATAAATACCATCCTTTCTAAGGTGTCAAATACAATGTGTGGTTAGGAGACACCGTTTTAAATATAGTGTTGTGATAAACCACAGTCCTTACAATCCATTATTAGTAACATGTGACACGCTCAACGAGGTGAATATTAAGACGGAGACCGCTATAGGTGTTATTTCTTTCTCAACCATTAGTAAAGTCAGCTGGGTGAGTCAGGTGAGGCGCAGAGCGAGCAAAGAATCCAAATTAAATTGGCGATGGTGACGATGATGAAGCAAAAGAGAACGCTAGGGTGGTTGTCTGTGTGGCGTCAGTGTTCATCTTAAATTGCTCGTTTAAAATAATAACTCAGAACAGTTACAAGGAACTCGCCAATTTTCAAAAGAATTTATTCCACTTTATAGATGTATACTTTGTAAACGATTCGGAAAATCCAACAATTTTAAAGGAATCTCTCTGTAATCGACAGTCTTTCATCTTATTAAGATCAATAAAATGCAAAGTCTGAAATCTTTGTTTTCGTACAATATTAATAACGCCGCTCGCAAAACAAAAAAAAAGCGAATTTGCTGTTTAAGCACTGCATTAAGCAGCAGCTGCCCTTGCTTTTGTCGGTTTACAAAACATAATTAAACGTTTGAATAAAATATTTTACTTCTCTGAGTCCGCATATGCAGACAGCTGGAATATGTTGTTGAAAATAATCCTCCCAAGCAACCATTTGTTGTTCGCCTTCGCGCAATAAATACTTATTATAAATTTTATTTTTTCTGAAAGAATAAAAAAGCAATAATTCCTCCTCATTTTGTTATTCCTTATTAAGTAAGTAATTTAGTATACATTCACATGCAGTTTCGTATTTCTCATTTCTTTTTTGGTTGTTGTATCCGTGATTAATAAGTTGCCTCATTAATAATGAGGAAAAAATGGAGAGTAATATCTACGACTCTTCTTAATCCCTTAATATTTATCACCATTTCAAAATGCATTTTAAGTTATTTTACTGCGATGTGTGTTTGTGTATAAAGAAAAGCCCACGCCAGAAACCTCAATGCGTTATTATAAAAATATTTTTAGGTTTTAATCTGATTTTTTTTTAGATAGCTGCAGTTGAGGTTGTAGGTCATATGACACACGGTTTGATCATGACTTAAAAATAGTGAATGAAACTGAAAACAATAAGAACTGGTAAATTCTAATATGCCAATATCCGATGAATTGTTCCAAATAAGCAATCCCACCTCTTACATATCATGGTGTGATAATGTTCCGACGTAATTACTATCATTATAAATGGTAGTTACTACTTGATTACTTCATTCTACTCTATTCGTGTTTGTGGATTTATATGGCATACCTGTCGTACAATTTACTGCCATAAAGCCTTTATGGGCAAGGGGTTGAGATACGCTCAATTAGCGCGTTGCTTATGTGAATGCTACCAGCTTTCTTTGGCCTCTTTCTACTAGCTCACCAGGCTAGCGCCGGAGCTATTCACTAGCTTCCCTAGAGTAGTCCCCGTACTGCTTGTGCAGCATGCGCACTTCTTTACTATCGCATCGAAGACAACCCAAGTGGAGGATAGGTTTGGACAAATGCCAACTCGACATCCCAATTATAGAATGGTGTACCTTTGACAGTGCCGTACATGTACATGGTGAGATTTCCTCGGACGTGAGAAGCTATTGGAGTCGTAACAAGCGTTTACTTTAAGATGTCAGTAGATATACCGATATTCGAAAGGTCTTAGCCCTTGAAAAAAGCTTGTCAAGGTCAGTCGGTATAACAAATAAATATTTCAATTAATTCGGAATTCCCATTAAATAGTTGGTAAAAGGTAAAATACTTTTTATCATTTTTTTTACTAAGGTATGTTGTCTACATGACAGTTATGCGGTATGCTATCATTCCCATCTCTTTACTGGTACCATAAAGATCAAGCAGACAACTATAGCACGGCACGGCAAATCGATTATTCGATCGATCGATCATTCGATCAAATCGATTAATAGATCGATCGATCAAATCGATTAATCGATCAACCAATTAATCGAATAATCGATCAATCGATTTAATCGATTCGATCAAATCGATTTTCGATTATTGATTTCGATAATCGCACAGCCCTAATATTCTATTACTTTTATTACTATTATGTCTGTCTATTATAATGACGAATAGGGAGGAACGCCCCCAAAGGCAATCAAACTGATTGCATCAATTTATATGGGCAAAAGGAGGCAACGTAATTATTTATTTTCGGATTCTGGTAGCTGTTATAAGCGGTATTACATTCACATTGACCTCAACGATATCTGAGATGATAATTATTGATCTCCAATCTAATAGTCAATTGATTCACTGTCGTTAGAAATAACGATGGCAAACGTACGTATGTGTCCGATCGTCGTTAAAATGCCATATACGTTTGTATAATACATATACACCTATACAATACACATATAAGACATATTTAAATGTCATATAATATAGGTTACCTTAGGATCATAAAAGGGCTTATCGTGCTAAGCATAATTCGTTGCGATACTAGGTTTTGTATCTAATTCGTCCGTGCCCGTAAAGTTCCCAAGCAGCATTTTTAGTCACCGCTACGTACCAGCAACCACCGGTGGAACTATAAAGTTTTTGCCGTTAGTCACAAGAACGTAATTGCTACGGTATTGTTACGTGCCTGGAACCAAAATGGGGAACAATTCTCGGGTAGCAGATACGTTGCAGTAACCTTTCCGGAACTTGTCCAGCTACCTTTAGGCTACGTAGCGGGAACGTGGCGGCGTAGTAATTGCTACTTTCGTGGAACTTTTGTTCTCTTTGACACATCGTGTCGCGTCGTTGTTCTCTCTTACTCTTGCAACTTAACAAATATTCTTTCACTTTCTCTACTAATGCCGCGGTCGTATCACAAAATGGATTACTATTTTATTTGTAATACGTACATAATACATAAAGAGATGAAATGTTTCGTTATTTTGTAAATTTAGCATACCAAAATTATAAACCATCACAACTTTTCTGTTAAAAACGATGATGATAGATCGAAGAATAACAACTCTTTAAACTTCTTTAAATATATTTTTTAATAAAAAATGTCTTGAATAAAATATGACAAAAATACTTATAAATTGATAAACATGATACAAACCATTTTATTCCCAAGGCACAATTTGACATCGATTTGTTATCTTTATTGAGAGTTATAGTAAAAGACTTTTTAACAATTGCAACAAATTGCAAATTGATTAATAGCCTCTTCAACATTTTACAAGTAAATATGGAGTTGTTTTGAAAATGTCACCTTAAAGTAGTATTAACTGTAAAATGTGTGTCTAAAGTTTGTGTAGCTTTATAAACAGTAACGGGAACTAAACAAATTCTACTTCTAGGTTGTTGTTACCACGAAGTATAAAATACGGTTTCCGTAGCCACTTTCTAGCTCCTAATGTCACTGCAAAATTCCCATTGGAACTTAACCTCAAATTTAAACGTCAATCGTAAACAAACAACCAATATTTTTATACTGATTGCTACTTAATAACAATTATTATTTAATTATGGTTCATTCTAAAGTTGTAGCGACGAAAGAAAAAAGGGGAATATATTTCACCCTTGTTTACTACATGATGGTTTATCAGTGATCTCATCCCTATTTTTTTCTATTTTGTATTGTAAACAGTTGATTTTGTTTCCACTGATTTCACCTAACTGCTGTTATAATTTTCTATAAAAGGTGGACGTATATCTAAAATTCTTTTTTTTTCTTATTGCATTTGCCTTTGACATTTTTATTAAAAACTTGCAAAACTACTACCACTGCGAAAACACAATTAACCTCCAAATTCCAAACTAAAATTACTTTCAAGTGATTCTCCTGGGTAGCATAAACGTAAGTTTTACTTTCAATGCTACTGTATAGTTCAGTTACTTTAAAGGTTAAGCAATGGTTTCAGACCAGTGGCAGGAACTTTCGGTGCTACTTTAAAGTTTTAAAAACTTAAAAGTAGCTTCGGGCAAGTTACTGCTACAATCATAATATCACTTGAAGTTGCAACAACATTAAGGTAATTATACTAAGTAGCAATACCGTTCCACATACTTTAAAAAGCTACTTAGAAGTAATGTAACTACATAGTTCTAATAAATAGTAGAAGTAACTACATAATTACTAAAATATTCCAAATTGAAGTAATTAAACCTATAAAGTCATAAATTTAGTTGTAGTTACGTAACAGCTACTCAATCAAAGTTCCGATCTCAGTTACCGCTACTTAGATGCTGCTTGGGTTACCATTTGCGTAAGCGACGAAATTAGAGAAAATCTAACCAAACCATGCGTTGCAAACCATCCCAAAAACAAACAAGAAACTGTCATGAATAAAAATTCTACAGCTATGTACTCGAATTTATGGTTCCACAACCTCACTTTTAAAAATTTTATTTTAAAAAGATTTTCTTTATGAAAATAAAGTTTAGTTAATTAAGACTAGCATGCACACAAAAACTCTTTAAGCAGATAAAGGATATGTAAAAATCCTGTTATTCATAGAAAATAGATAATTTTTAACGATTTGGAGATCGTTTATGCTTTTTTAGATTTTTTACTATTTTTATTTATTTTAGAAATCATCTGGAACAGACAAAATATGTTGTATTGAAGATGTATGCAACTTACATTGTTGAAATATCGTTGAAATATAAAATTCATGTTAACGAGATATGTTTAATTTGCAGTGTAATTGAATTTCAAAATTTTAAAGCTGTTTGCTACGTTATTTTAGTGGAAATAATTAGAGTAACATATCCACAGAATTGATACACTTTTTAATGTAAAAGTTGGATCTTGTTGATGGAATCACATAAAAAACATGTTTAACAAGCTGCGCTTCTCTAACGTCCATTTGAATTATTTACTTTGGCTTGTAAATCAAAGTTTTGGTATCTATTTATTTATTTATTTGAATAAATTTTCAACAGGCTTTTTAAGCCCAATTACAGAAAATTAATATAAGTAATTAATATAAGTAAATGCAACAATACACCTACAACAATAGTGAATGAAAAATGTGTATCAATAATAACTTATTTGTATAGCTAAACTGAATTATTTAAAACTCTATTCAACCCCTGTATGTTTACGCCGAAAATGTCAAATTTAGCAATGCATTTGTTATAGTAAGCCTTGCACATTCGTATAATAGGAGAATTCATATGGTAATTAATCCTTGGACAATTCTATGTTTAGATTTGTGAAGAAAGGAATGTATAGAAGGTGTGTTTATAAGATTAAGTTAATTTTTAGTATTAAGGGAATGCATATTATTCGTGTTGAAGTGTTGAATATCATTGAATTCAAAATTTCATTTTCTATAAGTTTACCTAATTAACTTTTAGCTAATGAAAATTTATAAATAAGAATTGGGTTATGTAAATTTTGAAGTGTCAAGATTCTTTTGTTTGTTTTTGCAAAGAAGTCATTTGTTTTCTAAAAAAGTATAAAAAGGAATCCATTCTTTAACAAATAAGTAGCAATTTATTACCAGAGAAACAATGTGTGTTTCTAGCTGCTTCTAATATTGAAATTTGTAAGGTTAGATTTGAACTTTTGTGATAAAAGATATAAGGTTATGTGAAACGTCAAAGTTTGATAATTTTGTTGCCATGTAATAAAGTGTTATTTAAGTATACAATTGTTCATCAAATTAAATATTGTTCTGATTAAACAATTAAAAATTATTATTATTATAATGAAAATACATAATTTTATTTAAGCTTGTCAATGATAAATTAGTGGAAATATAATAAGGAAATATTGAAGTTTATACTTACATGTCTACTGAAGCAAAGATCCCTTATTAATAATACAACAATAATTTGGCTTTCAATTGGTTTGGAAATTATATTTGAATCGATCAATTTCATCGTGGGTCGATTGAAATTTGGAAATGTCAGAATAATTTTTGACAGTATGGTTTCGAACAGAGATGAGGAAATAAATAGAGTTTTTCAAGCAACTCGAAACTGATTTGAGATGGAATTCAAGTGGCGCCAAATATATAAAAAAAAACGAAAAAATTTAATTTGGATATCTACAATTTTGGTTATAATAGAATTTAGTTTTGTAGCATAGATCATATATTCAAATTTAAATAATTTTCTTAGTTATTACAAAACAATAATAAATGAAAATATTATCTACTATTTAAATAATTCTTTTTATTTGATTTTGCATCTAATTTTAAAATAATTTACTGCCATTAGTAATTATTATTAATTTAATTCTGATTTCTTTTCAAAATAATAAATTTAAATATAAAAATATTCTACATCAGCGACCCAAACTTAAGGGAGTTACTCACTATAATACAATTATTTAACCGGAGCACCATATAAAGCTTTTGATAAGGTAAGCAAGTTGTGCGCATTTTGGTCATCTTTTTGCATTCGTATTTTGTCTGCATATATTTAATTTTTTAAAACACCCCATAGTAATACATATTAGGTAAGATACGGAAAATATTTAAATAAATAAATACACAAAATTGAAATATTTAGCAAACTTGTTTCTAGTAAAAAAAATAATTTATCCAGTGATTCTTATTATTGAAATCAGTTACTACATTCCTAATGCCATTTTTAAAACTTAAAAGTCCTAATACTTAGCAGCTGATTAATTAAAGTGATAAAAAGTATAATGTAAAAAACCTGTTTTAATATATTAACGGGATTAAATAAAAAAGTTAAGATGCTAGTATCTCACAGACATACAAGAGTTCAAAATCCAGGAAACGCCGCCGACATCTAAGAGATATGCCAGAAATATTTAGAACTGGCGTTTTCACTAATAACTAGTTTGAGAGCAACTTCTTTTATATAGTAGATGTGGTTCTACAAGAGCCTAAAAAAAGAGCGACATTTTTTTTAGAATATATTTAACTTGTTTGGCATTTCTATTGAAAAATATTGTCATAGAATGATCACATTTCAAATTATATAATGATTTTTCACTAATTCTAGCAAATCTTTGCAATAGCGTGTTTCAAAAGTTTTCGAAAAAATCAGACACTACATTTGATTATAGATGAATTCTCTTTCGGTATTATTTCCAAGAGTCATGTAAGATCAACTTCCTTACCTCAGTTGCTTAGTGGTAAGAGAGCTGGAGTCATAGTTAGTGATTAATAAGTCTCTGGTTCAAACCCCGGAGGTGTCAACAAGTACGCCATGCTGATGATCCTAAAAAGGAGGGTAAAATGGCCAAACGTGACTCTTGAAAATATTGGCCGCCCACTTCTCTTATTGTTTGATAAACAGATATGTTTGCAATTCAATTATAAATTCTTGCCCATTTAAGAAATTTGCTTGTTTTAATTGCTCGCGGTTAAACCATTAAAGGAACAGGTGTGTACATTTGAAATATATACTTATCCAAATATTTAGGTCAAAAAAATCACAAAATGCATACATAGATATAAAAGCTTCCATATCCACAAGATTGTCAACAAGGGTTTGTTTGTTAACACATCAATGTTTGTGTGTGTGTGTGTGTGTGGGCAATTTTTTGATAAGAAGGGAAATGTCGGTTATTGACTTTTATGCTACCGTATATGTGAGTGTATGTGTGTGTGGGCATTACGTACTATAAATAATTACGTGGTTTTGCATTGCATAACGCTAAGCAATAATTTTTGCCCACACAGTTTGGAGTTTTGTTTGGTTGCATAATTAATATAAAATATGTATACCAAACATACGCGAGTTGTTTAGCGAAAATGTTAAATGTTTTAGGATTAAAAAATGAAACAAAATGTCGCGGGAATAATCTCCAGTCAAAAAGCATTATCATTTATCACAAACATTATTATAGGTTTTGTCTCGTTTTATTATTGTTACAATATAGACGCGTGGGACTATAAAGTAATTTGAAACCACATGAATCACATTTATGCCTATACAAATCGTAATTAATAAACTTATCACCAGCTATCAGTAATGTAAGTAGTTCATTAATTTCAATTAAAGAAATATTTAGATCTCCTCCTATTGTACTTTACATGAGATATCTTTGTGATATTGATGTGAGAACAGTAATTTATTGTTGTACAAACTAATATAAATCATAATCGTTCAAACCAGCACCGGCGTGGGCGGAACAAAAAGCTGTTTAAGAAATCAAAGAGTTTTATACTGACTTCTTAATGCTTGAACGCTTAAAGAAAATGGGAAAGCATAAGTGCATACAAAGCATTTTCTACGCACGCATTGACTATACTATAAATCTTACCTCACACTGAACGCCAAATAAGTTCACATCGCAGACGAAGAGTGTGGTCTTTTAATTCCAATTCCTACCTCACTGCTGCAATTTTCTCGCCAATCAATGACGCTACGTTGCTCAATTCACTTTTCATCATGGACGATTAATTTCAGAAGAAAGAAGACGGTACAAAAAGCAAATTTTTTGTGGTTCGTTAGAATCCTGGCATACTTTTCATACTTAAGATCCCCAGCCAGCACACTGAGGTTATAATGACGTTATATTTAAGTCAATATTGGTCGACGACGTCATATGACTAATAAATGATGTCCATAAGACGTCATATAATGGGACGTACGGAGACGTCTTCAAAACGACGTCTTTTGGACGTACAATACAATACGTACAAGTTTCATTAAAAAGATATTATTTTAACAGGTGCCAAAGAATACTGGTCATATTAAGCAGGTGGTCACAATATAGAGATGTTTTGACTGTAGTATATAATAAATGTTATTTCCAATATTCAACTGTTTATTTGTAATTCTTGTCTTAGACCTCGTATAGGACGTTTTAATGACGTCTTATATTGACGTCTTTGGGCTGTGACATAATGATGCCAGTTTTACGACAATTTGACGTCGTTACTGCCGAAAAAACGGCGACATTATGACGTCAGTGTGCTGGCTGGGTCGTGATCTCCCAAACAATGTTGAATAGTTCAGTAGGTCTAGTAGTAAAGTTCTAGTAGACTAATGAATTTCAAAGAAATACCGAGAAATTTTCATTACTCATAGAATTAGACCTCCTGAAAAACGTCGAAGAGGTCCTCTGAAACACCTATCGAATCGTTTGACTTCTACAGGTCATCAAAGGTCAAGCATACTATTATATGGGTCCCATAGAAACATTCAACTTTGCATTCAGCATACATGCATATACAATTTCTTACAGATATTGACCTGATTGAGATATTGAAATGGGTCCCATAAAACAAGCTGAAGCTTGAACAGCATACTTTGAAGATATTGACCTCCTGAACGATTAAGACGTTTGATCTATACCGATCATTAAAAGTCAGTAATATGTTGGTTCAGTAACAAAAGCCTGGAACTTTACACATTTAACTATTTTGGCTTCTTCAACACGTGAAATAGGGCCTCAAAAAACTTATGGAGGTAGTTAACCACAAAAGGTCGTCATAGGTCAAGTCTCAAGCAATATTAATATGTTTTTCGTAAAACACACAGGAAATGTGCTTATCTATAGAACCTGACCTCCGGCATAATATTGAAACGAGTCTTGGAAACAGCTATTGAGTAATTTGACCTCTAAAGGTCATCAAAGTTCATGTATATTATTATATGGGCTCCATAGAAACAGATTGAAACTTTGCATACTTGAAATCTTCTTTAATGCGTTTAACAGATCACCCAAAACCTACAGCGATTTTCAATCTTTTGCAAATGTTTTCAAAAAACATCGGGTATTTCCAAGTATTCCCAGGCATTTCAAAATATTCTTAGATGTTTCCAAGTATTCCCAAGTATTTCCAAGTATCTCCAGGGATTCCCAAGTATTCTCAGGTATTTCCAAAGTATTCCCAACAAAGCGTACAGTGATTTCCAGAAGTGGTTGATCCCTCGGTATTAACATACTTGGCTTTTGATGACCTCTAGAGATCGAACGACTTAATAGATATTTCTAAGATGATTTTTAGCGTTGTTTAGAAGTTCAGAATCCACAAGAAAATCTATAAATCCATTTGAACACGAAAGGTCATCAAAGGTCAAATATATTAAAATATCTATAGATCTTGACCTCCTGAACAAATTCAAGTGGACGTTAGGAACATTTACTGAGCCGTACAAACGTACAACCTCTAGACGTTGTAAAATGTAAAGTAGATTAATATAAGAATTCACTAGAAACAGCCTGAAACTTTGCATATTTACAGATTTGATCTCCCGAACAAATTAAAGATATAAATTAATCAATAAGTTATTGTGGAATTTGCTTATTTATAGCTCTTGACTTCCTGAACAACGTTGACGCGAGTCTGAGAGACATCAATCAAATCTGTTGACCTCTAGAGGTAATCAGAAATTTGACACAATATAATTATTATATGGTTTCCATAGAAACACCCTGAAACTTTGCACAATTGAAGATTAAACGTTAAAGCGTGCTTCGAAAAAAATTATTGAGTCGTTGAACCTCGTGAGGTCAGTAAAGGTCAGGTAGATTAACATACGGGTTCAATAGAAACAGCCTGAAACTTATAGATCTTGACCTCCTGAACAATGTTTAATCGGATCTGAGAAAATCTATTGTCATCAAATGTTCTATATACTATTAACATAATGGATTTCGTAGAAACAGTCTGGTATTTTTGCATATTTCCATCTCCTTTTCATACTGGACCCAACGATCAAGTACCTTAATATAAAAGTTCCGTAAAACAGAAACGGTTGAAGGTTAACCCTTTTCGAAAATTCAGTATTGGGTCGAACGATTTTAACAGTTGTATGTATGGGATGTTTACTCTTCTTTTAAAGTTTTCTAATTTATGAGGTCGCTATCGCAATGCCTTGAAAGCTCAAACACCTTAACCATGTAAAATGCGGGGCTAGCTAAAACAATTTTATAAAAGGGGAGTTGTCTGCTACATAAATGCATCGGCTGTATCCTCAACTTCTCTCAGATTCTAATGCATAGGATGTTCTTTCACCAAAGACAATCAAGGGCACGCTCACTGTTAGAGGAATTAATTTTGTCACCATAGTTATTAGCATGCTAATGTTAATGATGGTATTGAGCAACGTTTGAAGACACTATGATTGAATTCTTAGTTAGTTGTTACACAGATCATACAGTCAAGTGACATTGGTTCAGAATTTACATACGTGGTTCTCAACACTACTGAAACATGTCTGACTTATACGCATTAGATCTACAATTACATGCCTGAATGTACAGCAACACTACTATATTTAAAGTTACTAAAGTAAAGGTTTCATTGCTGTGCACCGCGATCAGAGTGTGAATCAAATCTTTGGGCGATCTTCCTATCATAGTTATCGGCTCACAATAAATTTTGTCTTCTACTACTGGAGTTTCTTGACAGGTCTGGTGTTCTTTCTCGATATTAACATAGCATACACTAGTGGTAGTCAAGTACTTGACGATTTATTGAAGAATTCCATCATAGTGTTATTTATTTAGACATTGCTCAATACAATGAATCGCATCTAAATCTTGAGCTTCAAGCAATTCAGGGATATTACTCTGTGTTAAACTATTTGATCTTTGACAACCTGCTGTGCCAAAAGTGACTGAAGTTCTATCTATTCATGTTATATTATAACTTTCAATGATCTTTAGCACCCAAAATGATTGAAGATCGGAATTACTCATTTAGACAATTCCCATCTTCCCAAGAAATACTTGAACTTTGTACAAAATTGCACTTTAAAGAATTCATTTACCTCAAGAGGAAAGCTAAAAGCCACAGGCTTCAAATGAAAGAAACATTTTCATCGGGGTGGAAGATTCTAATACAAAACGCACATTTTGTGCAAGGATGCTACCAAAATGCTACCGGACTTTTTGAACATAAAGAATGAAATGATAAATGTTAATAAGTTAACACTTTAACAGTGACCTCTAAAGCACAAATTTAAGATGAATGTCCTTCTAAGCACGTTTATCAAAACTTCAAGTATAAGAATTTAAAAACCTAAAGCAGTAAATCATAATCTTAACATTGTCCAAGTGAAATATTGTTTGATAATAATTTATTTTTAAACCACCATTTTCCTCCATTTTTCTTAAACTGACGTTCGTCAGTATCAGTAACTATTGATTTACAGTTTTCCACCGTGTGGCCAACATTCGCACAGAGTATACAACGAATGTAATCCTGTTTCAAAATACTAAATTCAAAGTATGACTCATTGATTTAAAAATAATAGCACATTAAAATTTTTTTGCATGTTTTGAAGGTTTTCTCCATCATTCCACGTTATTAAGATCAATGTTAATAAAATTTGCAATTTATGTATTGAGGAAAATGTCCTTTTATTTCTATTTATGGATTTTAGACTGTTCTAGGAGTATTTAAAGGACAAAAGGAAAAACAAATATTAAATCGGACTAATTTGTAATTAAAGAATGGGTCACTGTCTACACAATAGATTGATGATGAGTCAGTAATAAATCACAAATAATATAATAAGTCAATCTGGAATATTTTAAAAAATCGACGCAATTTTGTCGGTACATTAATGACCTATTAGAACAATAGTGTAGAAAATATTGTGTAAGTATGGCGCATTTGCCAGATTTTTGTTTTTTGTTGAATCATTCTGATGTTATGTATATTTTTTGTAAAATCTAATTGTTTTTAAATCTACTAATAAGACTAAACTAACAATATTAATATTTTATTTTAAATGCAATTTATTCTATCCTTGGATCACGTGCTTATGTTTTCGAGTTAATGTTTAATTTTTTAATTAGAACATTTAAGTAGTATATTCATAAAATTGTAAGTTAGCCGTCTATTTAACCCAAGCCTTCGATTATCAAATAAATTAATTGTACGAAAATTCATTTTATTAAATTACATTAAAATACAATTTTATGAAAAAAATGTGTTCAAAAAGTCATCTAGGAGGTCTTAAGAGTTATTTAAAGAACAATTCTGTTGGCATCACTAGCGCCGTTTATTGTTTTTGATCGAGCATAATATAATAAGATTATAATGAACTCATCACTGATTGAATCATTTTGGTTGATTTGTTATCATTGAATTTCGGCAACGCCTGCATTTTTGGAAAATTGAATTGTTTAAGAATTAGATCAAAATTATGATTAAAATTCCATTTTTTCTAGTATAGACATCTGCTGTTATTGCTTCTCAATCTCATTAAAATGTTATATTATTTTTACTTTTTTCCGAATTATTAATCTAACATTCTATCCTCAATGTACCTTTCAAAGAGGGGAATCCCCTAAAACTAGGCCACCCCCTATTAATATAGTTTAATCAAAATTGATAACATTTCAATGCTAGTGGCCTTATACCCTAGTATTTACACTCCAATCTTGCTACTATTATTGCTGAGTAAGCTCTTTACAAATCAGCTGCCCTTTCTACTAGAGCTAAAACCTACATATCCCACAAGACCATGTCAGGGGAAATCGAACAGAATGGAACAGCTGAGAATCTGCGTAGGCCACGACGTTGTTAAGTACTAAAACCAGCCTGTTTGGATCAATATTAGAAGAAGGAACTATTGTAAATCAATGCTTAATGGGTCATGCTTTTGCATAAACAAGGAAATTACATAATAATACAAGGTTAAAACCTACCTTTTCGGCTTCCAACGTCGCTTTAGCACCCCCAACATATAGAAAATTACGTGTAGTACAGCTCAGCTGAGATGATTTTACAGATGAAATTTCCCAAAATATTCCACACAAAACACAGTCACACTATTATTAGATATTAATTAATTTCCAAAAGTTAACTGTTCACTTTTTTTTATTAAATTTAAATCAAATACACGAAAATGTTATTAATTATTTCTGATGCACCTTGCGTAATTATATTAAAAATTCCTTCCTTCAATTCAAATAATACCCTATACATTTTAAGGTAGGTATCACAAGATAAAAAATATCTTTTTGTATTAATAAGAGTTTTAATAAAGTTTTCGATAGCACAATTTACATGATGGAGCTGTTTTAAACTTCACACAATCAGTTCACTGTCGTTTCCATCAAGGGACCAACTAAAGGAATCTGATGATCAATCGGCATGTAAATAATTCAGCGAAAAAGCAAACCCAACACAACTCGCATATTATCCTAAAAGCACTCACAGTCGAAGACTGAAGCCCTGAACCGAGCAGCTGAGTGTCGGTGATACCCAAAATAAACAAGAGGTCTGTGGGGCTCCCATGTGACTCGTACCTAGAAACCTAATTGGTCAATGATAATAAAAATGCGACGCATGCTCTCTTATGCTCGTTGCGGAACACACACGAGCCGGTTTTAAACAATGAATACGTAACTTAACCTCACATTTTCAAGCAATAAAATGTTCAGATACCTAATTAATTTATCATATATAGGAACGCCCTTTAGGTTTTTATTTTTAAGATTTTAATTAAGAATCTTTTATTTTATTAATTTAAGTTTGTTTGTAGGGGATTACAGAGGCAAGGTTCTTTAAAAAATATTAGAATGGAAGATCCTACGACAGTACAGGGCCAGGTGGATATTGCTTTAAAAAGGCTTCGATCAATCAATGTTCATAAAACAGTAACTTCAAGCAGGTTATTTATTAATTAATCTTCTTAATTTTGATAATTTTAATTTCTAAATTATCTTAATTTAGGACAGATGCCGGAGTGCATGCTTTACATACAACAATGCACGTTGACCTACAGAGACCTTCTGGAGAACCATACGAACCCATTTCAATAACTACAGTTTTAAATCAATATTTTCACAAGCATGAAATTCCAATTAGAATTTTAAAAACCTACCTAGTACCTGATGAATTTCACAGTCGACACAATGCAATTTCTCGTACTTATTTATACAGATTAGTAGTGCATACTAATAATAACTCGGATGCTTTAACTGAATCTATGATACGAATTCATATACCCATACAAGAATATCATCGTTCATTATTTATTAGGTACGTACAAAACAATAAAATGTAGGACAAAATTAATGTATATGTTTTGTATGTATTTTAGTACAAATACATTCAATGTAGAAAAAGTTAGAGAAGCAGCTGATTTATATGTGGGTTACCACGATTTTCGAACATTTATGCATAAATCGACCCAGGATCCCCAGAAAATGACCAGAAGAACCATGCAGAAAGTGGAAATTAAAGAAGGGAAAACACTTTGGACTGACCAATACAGTTGGCCTGATTGTGTGTTAGATAACAGTAACTGTTATAAATCATACGATATAATCATAAAAGGAAGAGGATTTTTACATAAACAGGTAATTAAAAAAAATTAAGAGGTTTGACTAACACTTTATAAACAAATATTTCTTGCACATTATTCCATTTTATAATTTAATTTATTCTTGTGAAAAAGTTTCAAATTAGCATTTCGTTTAAATTCTAATACAGCTAACTTCATGTTGCTCCTGCTATTTTAATTAGAGAGGCAGTGTTGCCACGTGTTTAATTCTTAATAGAAATTTAGGGAATTCTAGGAATTTTATACTAAAACGACTGGTGGGTTTCGATACTCGATTAAAAATGGATTGCTAGTGGACTGTAAATGTTATTATCCCGAGTCCTTCTTTATGGTGCAAAGTTTGTCATTTCATCAAATATGATATTCATATTTTAATGCTTTGGAACATACATATGTACATTCAGTGATGAAATTTAAATCAATTATTAAGAATTATTTAAAGGACAAATGTTGGTATGGTTGATCGATCGGAAGGAATCGATATTAACAATCAATCCTTGAGTAATTAACACGAGGCTGCATGGTTATGGCACAAAAATTATTTCTATATCTTCAATATAGGTTGATTTAATAAAAGTAAAATAATGTGTACACTACTTTTTCGTACAAAATTTTTATTCAGACAGACGTTTAACTTTTTGCGCAAGTCAAACATATAAAATGGTAAACCGAATGTCAAATCTGGTAACTTTCAGTATTGCCAACATTGTTCTGGTGTTTTTGCTCCAGCGACAAAATCAATTGTTGTTGCTACTATTTGAAGGGTCTATAGGTTGAATTAGAGACCCTTCAATTAGAGTCTGATCAAGGTAGCCATTTTATATCACAACACGTAGCACCAAATTAAAAAGTACAAATATGGTTATTCGGCCAAATATTGGCAGGCAAATGAACGGTATTTGACTCAATTAAAAAACATGAAATAGTGGGTTGTGTATATAAAACATTATTTAGCATTTAAATTAGGGTGTCAAAATCAAATTATTGTGATATAAATAGGCGGGCACCGTGGCAACGCATTGGCCAGACTCTAATTGAAGGGTCTCTAAAACCATAAACTTAGTACTAACTATATTAAAAATCAAATAAAATGCAATTAACAAACCCTACTAATAATAATGTATATACTACATAAGTAATGTAATTTTAATACTGTTTGCATAAAAAGATGTACTGGCCGAATGGACGTGGTTTCCAAAGCCAAAAAACAACAAAAAAAAAGTGTAATTTTACCCCATTAATAATTTAAATAAAGAAAACAATAAATAATAGCTATTTATGTAACAAGTACATAATGTAGGACTTTATAGACAAGCCCAATTTATGGCCAAGCGAGCGAAGCGAGCAAGGCCTATAAAAGGGCGAGTCTATAAGGTCCGATTATGTAAGAGTTGAATACAAAGCTTTATGTTCGATTCCTAAAGTTGGGTAATTATCAAAAGAAAATCAGTTTATAAATTTGACGTCTATTCTTGAAAGAAGAAAATTTGACATGTAATATACAGTTGTCATACTTTATTTTACTACTATATACTTTATTTTACTACTACCACTTTATTTTACGAGTACAATAATAAGCCAGTTCACTGCCCCAAAACAATACAATAAACAGTACTTTATAATGCAATCGGACATAAATAAATTTTATACTGTTTGAATGAAAACCAACTAACGTCTTTTAAGCCATAAAATACACTTTTTAAATAAAACAAAAGGTGGACAGAACAAAAAAAAGGAATATTTTATGTAATTCCAGCAAGGTATATGTCACATTTCTTATGGATTTTGGACTCCAACAGATTTTACTGAAATTTTAGTATGTTCTCAGGCTTTTAAGTAATACATATTAGTAAGTAAGCATTTTATATCATTTCGCCAAACCTGTCAGTATACAGGATGAGTCAGAAAACATGTTTAAAAGTATGTAGGCTGGATGACTTAACACTAACATATTGGGACGCACCAATAAATATAAATGGTGTAGTAACAAAGATAGTATAGCCCTTTTATTGTCAAATAAAATTGATCTAGCCAGTGGAGTAAAAGCACCAGAACAATGTTGGCGACATTGAAAGTTACCAGACTTGACATTCCGTTTTACAATCAATCTTAGGTTTAATAATAGCCATGCACAAAGATTTTCACAATTTAACAGTAATTTGACAATGGACAATAATGTGTTGTAAAAACGATTATATTAATAAAATATACACGTATGAAAGTGATGATCTTCAGTGACGTTTTAGTAAATTGAGGTAACAATATGCATATAGTAACTTTATCTTCATTAAAGTTTGTGTCAGGTTTGCTCCACGATGTCGATATTTGAAATAGAGGGGCTATAAAAATATATAAAGTTAAAAAATAACATCAATCTGCGGTAGGTGACAACTACCGGTGACACATTCTGGTAAGTCACCGGTTTCTTTCAGAGAATTTTTTGATGGGTTATGTGATTGGTAAGTCTGCTAATGCAACCAATGAGATGCATGCTTTAGTTATAACATAACCTTCTAATATGACAATAATAAGTTTTGCATTACTGACTTGTTTTTGTGTTTCACAATTTTTTTTTATCACAGTAAATTGATGTTACTGAATGGTTGCCTGTTGCTATAACAACAACATAATAACCTTAACATAACATAATCTCTTCACCTCCTTGTAACTTTATCTGGCAGTTAATTATGATGGGCACAATTATAATAGGCACAATTATAACTATAGCAATTAACCTCCAGATGAATTTAAAAGGCGATGAAAAGACTAGCCGTTAAAAAATGATTAAAATATCATTCATTGTGAATATATCACAAGACATACCTAACCTGACTTTTGTAATTTGGTGACAGCTAACGCTTAGAATTTGACATTACAAAATTATAAAAGTACGGTTAGTATATTTTGCGGTATGACCACAATGAACATTTCGCAGCCAACGTCGACGTCAAATTAAAAAAAAAGCATAAATACATTTTTAATTATTTTAAATAGTATCGTTAGCACAAAAAATATCATACAATACTCATCGTTAAGTGCTTACAACGGATATCGAAAACAACTTTTTCTCTATCTGTTGTAAAGCATTTACTGGTCTCGTATCGTAATATACTTACTATAACGATAGACAACAGCTAAGCGAAAGACGCACTCGTAGCGTGAACTAGGGGTTAACCTAGAAGTGGTGAAGAAGCCAGTGGAACTGGTGAGTAGTAGAGTTCCTAAATATAAACTGAGCTTGGTATTATTTAGAGTTAAGCCACGCATGTTAAATCTTCCTAGTGACATTTCATATCTTGATACTATTAGAAGGTTGGTAATCATGAAAAGAAAATTAAACTGTCAATATGACAATGATATAAATCTGAAATTGGGCACAGTTAATGGTTTATTAAAATCTGTCGTAAATTACTAGATATGAAATGTACATAACTACTACTAGTTTTAAAAATTCTCGATAAATAGTAAATAAATGATGGTGAAAAACTTTTACATGCATAAAAATAAACATGACAAAGCATAACCTAAAATTTATAACTGATAGCTAAGAGAGAAAAAAGTATCTCTGTTTCAGACTGCTTAGTTTTAGCCTAGAAAGAGATAGATTTTGACATCCGTGTCCTAACTCTAAAATAACACAGTTAAAGTTTTCATTCAGGAACTCTAGTGAATAGTATGATCAGGACATAATCATAAATCAAGCAAGAAAAGCTCTGCAAAGATAGTTCAACCAAAACAAAGCTGGAAACTAGAAGAATTTATCTCTTAGCTGATCTAGAAATTCACCAAATCTAGCATCTACACTTTCAAGCGAAAACATTAGTAAGCGGCAACAGGATGCCAAAAACTGTTGAAAAATCAGCTCCTACAAAGTCTATGAATTAGTGATGTGAACTTGGGTGTCGGGTGTCATGATACTATTCATGATCATGACACTTCAAGTGTCACGGCACGACGAATAATATCGCTCTTATTAGCGCATGCATGATGTAAATGCGAAGTGTCGTTAAAGTATTGTGAAGAGTCGACACTTCACACGGCAAATTGTTTCGACTCTCAAGTGTCGCGACACTTGGGTAGTATCGAGATCCCATCATTACTATGAATACAATACCCATAAGAAACTTTATTAATGATACGCCATGGTCATAATAAGTTACATTACTCGAGAGAAGAGAAATCAAACACAATTATCTTAAAAGACGTCAATAGAATTGTAGTCTGACCTAACAATTCGAAGGAGATAAAATATCTAGCAGGTAAAACAAGATCAACAATGATATTACCCGATTTTTTAATGTTTGACGTGTCAATTTTTAAAACTACTAAATTGAATAGAATCTGTTACATGTAAATAGGGGAAATCGTCTATTATTTATCACAAGATGACGATCCAGGTAATACACCGTTTACTGCAAACCCTGTTGTCTTCGGCCTTGTAGTTTCTGTGCTAAAGCAATTTTAAGCAAGATTTCAGCTTCAGATTTTAGCCATAAACTAATTTCGTTCTGATACCTCACAAAAACCCTCAAATGTACCTTTGAAATAAAATATAGTTTTACATAGGACGAGATGGCTCACACTGTACTCGTATATCTATGGAAATATGATTTCCAGGATCTAAAGATGATTTAGCACTAAAAGAAATTGAAAATAATAGTAAAATAGATGGATATTCACATAAAACTTTCTCTCAAACACCCTGTACAAGTAACTATCTCACAAAAAAAGTTTGTAAATGAATATTTCAATGTTTTTCGTATAAAAATGTTAAGTTTTTCTTAAGTCATTTAGTATGCGTACTTTTACACGTTGTGTGACTCACCCTGTATACTGACAGTTTTTCAATTATATAAAATGCTGAGTTTATCTTAGTTAGCGCTCCTTCGCCAGCGCCCTCTAAGCCAGGAAGGACTAGAAAGTACACGTCAAAGTTGGTTGTCGCCTATTACTATTACCTTACAGGCTGCTTCGGACATATGGTATCTGCATCATTATTGGTGACCTAATGAGAAATTAGTTGTTTGGCCTAAAGACCATCAGACGATTGCATGGTCAGCGCCAACACAACAGCTGTTTTTAAAACCGCACTCTACCGTGCTTTGGACATCATTCAGGGGGGTGGGGTTAGTACACCTGAAACAGAAAACAAAGGAAAACGCAGAAATGAAGGTAAATTTAAAGCTGAAACAGAAGAAACATGGTTATCACTGATAACTAACTGAATACATAATAGCAACATAGTTATACCATTTTACATGGCATATGTTTAAATTTTTTTATCTGAACTAATTAAATATGGTATATATTTGCAAAAAATTGTTATTATTTATAATTATTTTATGTATTCACGTTGAATTACTGATGCATATCGCCATTGCAGACTTTAATATCCCCATCTTTGGACAATTGCTCATAGCGAACTTTGGTTCCATTTTTAATCAAGTTATATGTCGAAATCTGACAAACTGAAAACCGCAACTGGAGAACCTATCGACGATTAATATAAAAAAAGACCATTAAAATCGACCGAACCGTTTTCGAGTAATCTTGTTTTGAAAACAGGCAAGTTTGCGAGCATGCGCGGGGCAAACGGGCAGGACTACTAGACTAACTCGCGCATTTTATTACTTATATATGCAACATTAAGTAGGCGAAGTTTCATTAAATTTAGCGGAAGTCCGGTTATATACTTTTCTTCAAAATTTTCCGTTTTCGCATATTTTGGTTCTCTATATTAACACTCATTTATAATTAATTCTCTTCCTTTTTAATAAACAAATCCTTTTGTATTTTTAAAATAGAATGAAAAATTCAACGTTTCACTTTCTTAGAATGGCAACACTGCTTATACCTTAATTATAATCTAACCTAAAACGTGCCACATCTGACGTTGAAATGTAGAAAGTGTTCTTTTCATGGCAAATCAAGATCAAGTACAATTTAAAAAAATTGTTTTTATAACTGCCAGATCAATAATTTGAATATGAACTGTCATTTCTTTTTGAATATATATATTGGCCATATTTAGGTAAGACAAAGATTTCTCTTTATAATTCCTAATTTAAAACAAAATAATAAATTTTTTAATTAAATTACAATTTAATAAATTTGTAATTTACTAAATTGATATATCAGATAATGGGTAGGTAAAGTTAAATTGGCATAATTAATTGATTGCTATAAAAACATTTTATGTGCACTGATAAGCCTCATTATTAATATTATTACATTTTTATAATTGATAATTTAAAAAAGAATAATCTAGAAAGGCACAGTTTTATTCAGTCCCACCCTTTGTGAGCCACTGGTTTGACGAATTAAATTTGACAAGCCGAAGCGTAGCCAACTTCCCATTGCTCGTTGACTCGCCAAGTTGGTGTGGAACTTGGAAGAATTTCCATTTATAAATTGCGAATCGTGTGACAATAAATAGTGTTGGTGTGCTTCGGATCGAAAACGTAAATATTCTTTTTGTATTTATTGTTTGTTGTTAAGAAAGAGCTTGATTATATATAAATATCACATAGTACTTGTTTTACACGCGGTGCTTAACCTCAAAGCTACCGGTTGGACTTGGAGGGAAACAAACCAAAATGGCCACGTTATCTTCCGCGCAGTAAATTTTTTACAACAGATAACAAGGTACTTAAAATTAAGTTAATATAATCGAATTTCTTATTTTGTATAGGTACGACGAACAGTGGCTTCGTTGATAGCAGTAGCAAAAGGTATAATCACACCTAAAGATATAAAATTTATGCTTGAAATTCCCTCACATCGTTCGTGGGATCCTAGGATAAAAACAGTACCGGCTCAAGGGCTATACCTGTGCGAAGTGGCATACTCAAGGAACGATCTGGAGACATTCAAGGATCGTTTATAGAGCAAGTAAATAGTAGTATTAAAAATTTTATATTTACAGTATGGTAGGGTCAAGAGTATATGTAGGTGGGCTGCCCTACGGGACCACTGAGAGAGACCTGGAGCGTTTCTTTAGGGGCTACGGTCGTATGCGAGACGTCCTCATTAAAAACGGTTATGGTTTTGTTGAGTTTGATGATTACCGCGATGCGGACGATGCAGTTTATGAATTAAACGGTAAAAAACTTTTAGGGGAGCGTGTGACTGTGGAACGTGCACGAGGGACACCCAGAGGCCGTGATCAGTGGTCCAGCCGCAGTGATCACCGCTCCCATGAACGCTATGGCCCACCAACGCGGACAAACTACCGTGTTATAGTCGAGAACCTATCATCACGCATTAGTTGGCAAGACCTCAAAGATTACATGAGACAAGCTGGTGAAGTTACATACGCTGACGCACATAAACAACATCGCAATGAGGGTGTGGTTGAGTTTGCTAGTTATTCTGACATGAAAAATGCTATCGATAAGCTAGACGACACTGAATTGAATGGACGCCGCGTCCGTTTGGTAGAAGACAAGAACACTCGTCGTAGACGATTATCATCTGGCAGTCAAAGTCGTTCCCGCAGCCGTTCTAAGAGATCACGTTCTAATAGCCATTCCAAGTCACGGTCCAAGAGCAGATCGAGATCTAAATCACGTTCAGGATCACGTGCTAAAGACCGTGATAGCAAATCACGTTCTCGATCTAATTCACGTAAGAAGTCAGTGGACCGTTCCAGATCTAATTCAAGGAAGAAGAGCGTTGAAGGTTCAAAATCACGATCGCGTTCAAGATCACGCTCTCCTGAAGATCCCAAAAGGTCCAGGTCCCGTGAACCCTCCAAAGGAGGTTCTCGTTCACGGTCACGTTCTGCAAGTAAAGACAGAAGCAAGTCACGGAGTCGATCGGCCTCTGGTGAACGTGATAATTAGAGGTTAGGTTTTTTCCATGATTGTGTGTAGAGAACTGAGGGGTTTTGGAATAAGAAAACACAATTATATTAATAATAAAAAGATAAAAAAATTAAGTGAAATACATTTTAAAATATTTGAATTATTATTATTATATTATTATTACACGTAATGTTTATGTTTATAAACGGTAGATTTTACTTTTTACCATTTAGCTTTAGTTTGACGTAAGTCTTAGTGTATGTAACATTTTTTGTAAGATTTTCAAAATTCTTCATTTGATTAAAAATGAGTTTTTCTGAACTATTATCTAATAAGAGAAATTCTTTAATACCCACAGATACCATGGTCACTTTAACAAATGGTAGACGTTATTTAGAACGTAAAGGCAATATAAACAAAGTGTTTGACGAAAAATCTTATGGTTTTGTAGTCGATACGAAGCCCGATAACATTCCGGCTAAAATTACAAACAATATATATTTAGGCTCGCAAGATTGTTGCGAATTAAATATTTTACAAGAATGTAATATTCAGAATGTATTGAGCATCGGCATTGAGGCACCATGTAAATATCCTAACATTAACTATAAACATGTAAAGTGTTTGGATTTTCCCGAAGTTGATATAGTGAACATAATAAAATGTGACTGTTTGCCGTTTATAGAGGAAATTTTAAGAAATGATCAAAATCTACTGGTACATTGTAATGCCGGTGTTTCTAGGTCTTCGTCTGTTGTTTTAGCATATTTGATATTGGTTTGTGACATGTCTTATGAGGACGCTTATAATTTAGTTAAATCCAAACGGACCTGTATTAGACCTAATGATGGTTTTACAAAACAACTGAAATCATTGAAGAAATAATCATGTGATGCATTTTATTCAATATTATTAATTAAGAAACAAATTATGATTTGGATTTTAAAACACATTTTAATATAATACTAAATTATTATGCTACAATGTAATTAAACAATAATTACAACTTATAACAATCATGCAAGTTTATTGTAATTTTCTTTTTCAATTTGTAATTTATGTGTTAATAACTATTATTTACGTAAATAATTCAATATTGTTATTACGATAATCTTTGCTTTGTTTAATAGGCCCTTTGTGTTACTATTATTATCTGGAAATTTGAAATAATAAAATTTTTATACAATATTGTTTTCTTTGTTTTTATTAGTAGTAATTAAATAGTAAGTTATAATAAACTTAATTGCAATAAATTAATTACATCCTGTTTTTAAATGAGCTCTAGCCCAATAAAGAACCCCACAAAACATTTATTTTTGTATGTTTGTATACCAAAATAATTGATTATTATTATTATGGTCATGGTGTGTTCAATACTTATTCCAGTCAGGGATAGCTACAGGTTGTAAAATACTGGGAGTCGCATTATATTTTTTTCCTATTTTAACTGCTTATAACTTCTAAACGGATCAAGACAGAAGTGCGCAGTTTTCACTTAAGTGTTTCGAATTAGCACAAGTTTTGTTTGGATACATTCAATTTTTTCTGTCACTTTCGATTACGTCAACAAAAATGGCGGTTTTTTGACCATTTTTTGTTGGCTTTTTTAATGGAACACCCAGTATATTTTTTGAAGTATATGAAAGAACCGTTCTTCGGCTATCCAGTTGCTTAAAGTTTTTTAAAATCGGCATAGACATGACAGAGTAATTGATTTTTAAAGAGAAGCCTGCAAAATTAGAAACAAATATAAGAACAATAATTTATTTTAAACAAAGTAGTCCCTGAAACAAAAAGGTATATATATATATATATGTAGTTAATTAAATCTTCAACATATCTTTCTTCATGTACGCATTTGTTTCAACGTAAATATAAATTAGTAAAGGCCTTGTCAAGCATTTCTTCAGTAATGAGTTAGAGTAAAATCCTGAAAGAACCGTTCTACTGGCTATCCAGTGGCTTAAAGTTTTTTAAAATCATCAATACGCGACAGTATCAGTCATATATTCCTATGGATAACGTTAAAACTTGAAAGTAAATTTTCTTCCAGTGATACACAAACTATGATTGCTGATATCACTAAAAAGTAGTTTTATTAATATAAACGTATTTATTAATTTCACTGTTTATAAATAAAGTATAATTAATGCAAAAATTGGAACTTTTGTTACAAACGGAAGTTGAATTTGAAACCCATGACGTCTAAGCGCGATCTGAACTAGCGCGCGAGGCTCCTCGCGTTGCGCTAATTCGCAGGTATGGGCCGTGCACCGCGAGACAAAAATGCGTGTTATTTGTTTAATAATGGCTTACTAGCAAATTTTTCTACATATTCGGAATCCTTAGACTACAGTATCAACATATATGTTTAAAAATTAATTTACAATATAAGATCATACAAATATTTCCATTTGTTTATTAAAAATCGTGATTTTTGCAATTAAAATTTGCAATCGAAATAATTTTTGCATGAAACTATACTCTTAAATTCTTCTCTATAAATTTCATTAACGATTACCAATTTATCATGCACTAGAATCAAGATATAATTTTTCAAATAAAACACTGCAATAACATTTATTTGTTTATAACTTTTGTTATAATGGGAATAAAAACAAACAAATTTGCCACGAAGTATACTTTATATAGTACTATTAAAATATGATATAAGTTTTTTTATTATATACATGTCAAAAAATGATGGGGCCACTTCAGAAACTCTGACTCTAATGTCAAATGCCTGGCGAATGTTATTCCTCGGCTGATTCGAATTGTCTGGTGCAGGATTATAAGCTAGTGATTTTATGTATCTCCCCCAAAAAAGTTGGTAAAATCAATTACTGTCACGTCTATGATGATTTTAAAATACTTTAAGCCACTGGATAGCCAGAAGAACGGTTCTTTCAGGATTTTAAAAAATATACTGAGTGTTCCAGTAAAACAAGCCAACAAAAAATGGTCAAAAAACCGCCATTTTTGTTGTGACGTAATTGAAAGTGACAGAAAAAATTGAATGTATCCAAACTAAACTTGTGCTAATTTGAAACACTTCTGTGAAAACTGCGCACTTCTATCTTCAGCCGTTTAGAAGTTATAAGCAGTTAAAATAGAAAAAAATATAATGGGACACCAGGTATTTATTTGCAAGTTTGGCAGTAGTACTTAAAGCAATTGTTAATGTTCTTGAAGATTAATTTTGAATTTAAGTATGATGTTAAAATGTAATATGAAAATTACAACATTAAAATTAATTCAAAACTGTCAAGCCTAAACTTCAAAAACAGTCAACAATTGCTTTTATCAGCTACTGCTAAACTTGCAAATAAATCACTTTACAATCGGTAGCTACCAGTGATACAAATATTGTTGAACACATGATGGAAATCATCACATTTGTGCAGAAAATGGGTAAACGTTAAATTTCTAACAAACAATTAGATATCGGAGATCAGATGTCTTCTTTCAATTTAATGCAGTTTTTTTTTGTTTCTTCACTATTGAACTTTTATAAATAACAGGTGTCTTCAAGTTTTGAGATCAAAGTTGGCTGGGAATTGATAAAAACGGCCAATGCTTTGGTAAAAAAATAAACGAAAATCATTGTAGTCAGAACATACAGAAATTAATATGGGAAAAAAAGATTAGAGCTTGCTGTGGATTATTATAATACATCAAGTTATGACCTCTTCGATGTTTGATGTCTTTGTCTGGCCTGTCCGTTTGTCAATTGGCATTCTCCTCTTGCCGCCACGTACTGGAGGAATGGATGCCTTCAACCTTTCGATTTTATTCCAGACATTCGCGTATCCAAACGCACTTAGCAAAATGCTTGGAATGTTTATGAGCTGTGATAATATTTTAAAATAAAATTGCACTTTTGAAGGTTAATAAATATTTGATTTAAAAATAAGTAATTTTACTGAAAAAAATGCCAATTCACAACAAAAAGTGATATGTTGTAACGAACCCTTTTTCTAGTGTCAGTTGCAACTCGGAAGAGCTTAAGGGCGTGGTTCTTATTTTGCAAACTTTAGTTCTTATACACGAATTTTCTGAACAATCGCAAGTGACGAGATGAAGGTTGTGGCGCCATTGAGGCCTACCAAAAATGACAAAGCCCAAATTGAGTATATGTGTTGACAAACACATATGATTGAAATAAAAGCAAACGCAATTTAAACAAGTGCATATAATAAAAAATATATAAGTATATATAGTATAATTAAAGTGATAATATGTGTATAATAAATAAGAGACAAACAATGTCTCACAATAGACAATCAAACAAGATACGCAAAATAATTTGCTACAACAATATCATGCAAGTGTGACAAATGTATTAACATACAATTATTTAACAAATTGCATAATAAAGCAACACAATCTATTAAACAGTTTCAAGTACCTAGAAATTGCCGATACCAAATACAAAAAAAAATACCATTAAAATAAAATACAGTGCATGTGCACCCAGACAAAAGGTACACAAAAAATATGCAACCAGCAAAAATGTTTCCCCTATAAATTCACCCCAGTATAAATAAAACTTTCCAAATTTATAAACAAAATATGGGAAGCTAAGATATCCCAGTGACATAACAATGATACCAAAAATTGGCTGGTCAACAAGTGCAGTAATAATTATAAGATACTTGAGGATGACCAAAAGCTTCAGCTATTATTCTCATGAAGTTATGAGCAAACCCATATACATACTATCAGAATTCAATTAAATAAATAGGCTATTAAAGAAATATTTTTACAATAACAACAAATAATAGTTGAAAAGGATTTAGAGATTAGCAAATACCTTTGATTTACCAAATATTAACATTACTGACATCGTACAGGTATGTTCCTAAAAAAATACATGTGACATACCCTAAAGAATTTGGTACCAAATTATTCCTATCAGTTACAAAAAATCAAGTAAGCAAATAAATTAGCTAAAAAAACATACCTGTAACCCAATGCTTGCAAAACTGCTGGTAAAAGATAATCGAAGTCCAGATAGATGTAAATGATCAGAAAGCAGCCAACTTGTAGTAAAGCATCGATCTGAAGTTATCTGGTAGGTGGATAATTTAAACCGTAGAAAGTTTTACTTAATTCCCAACCCAAAAGACCAGTAGTGAATTTAATACACCATTTCTTGTTTCACCAAATATAGAAATTGGAAAATCACCATTCCATTCAAGCAGCCATTTCACCGGTGAAAACAAAACTATGTGGAGAGTTTTCTTCTGTAATTAACTTCCTGAATAATGGTCCAGACTTAACAAGAGAAATATTGTTCTATTAAATTGCAAGATTTTCTTTAAAAGATTTTCGAAAGGGTCTCAAAAGTCTTTTCCATCAAAAATATCTTTCCAAAATGGATCTCTTCTTTAAAAATTTCTTCTTTCTTCTTGAAAGCAGTTGCTATAGAGATGAATCTTCTGGTCGAAAGTTATTAAAATCTGATGCGGTGTCTATTACATACAGTAATTTTTAAAATTAACACATTTTAGACATGTTTTTCGAACACTCCTAATGATTTCGAGTATATGTATTGATCAATTCCTCCTCAAATCCGTTCCTAGGTTTGATCAATCTACAAGATCGTGGATGCTTGAAATACCCTAGTAAAAATTTCATATTATTAATAAACCAGTTGACAGAGCTGGTTTTAAATACATATAAGTAAATATTTCAATATTTACCTCAAGAATGCAATCCTTGCAGTACTTTAGTGATCTACTAAACTACATCAGAATTCTTTATCTGTACAGCACAGCAGCTCTACTATTTTTCTACTTTTAAAGTTAAATTATAATAGAACAAACGTTTAGATGTCTGCACAAAATTAATTACAACTTATAAACCATATGCAGAGCATGAAATATTGCTACACTGACGTTACGTTGAAAGAAGAACTATCAGGTAAGGAACGCTAGGTTTAGTTGATTTGTGTGTTATTAACAATGAGGTTAAAAAAATTTAGTGAAATGGCCTAATATTAGTAAGTATTAGGGTGGCCGTTATTTTGCAAAAGTTACAAATTTTTAGCTCCTTCCCCCTAGATTTCTTTAAAATATCAAAAAGATGAGCTGTGCAAAATTTCAGCCCATTTGGTCAATATTAATCCGTGCCACTGAGAGGTTAAAGTTTTAAATGGGATTTAACATGGATTTGGTGCATTTCTACAGACTTTCTGGCATAACTTTTTATCTTTCTATGTTTTAACTTGAAAATTTATACACTTACGTTGTTGGAACTGCTGAACAAAAATTTGATAAAACTCAAACTGTCAGAAACCCATTTGACAGTCGTCAAAAAAGTGATCACTAAAATGAGCAGTTTCTAGGAACTGCCAAAGCTTTTTTGGTATCAGATTCGTGTTAAGCAACTTCAACCACATAAGTACACAATATTTCACGTTGATATATAGAGATAAAAAAGTTATGACACAAAGTATCTAGAAGTACTCCAAACGCATGTTAAATCCCATTTAAACTTTAACCTCTCGGTGGCACAGGTTAATGTTGACCAAATGGGCTGAAATTTTGCACAGCACATTTTTTTGACATTTTAAAGAGATCTAGAGGGGGAGAGCTACAAAATTTTAAGTTTTGCAATATAACGGTCACCCTAGTAAGTATATAATGTTGAATAACAGGTGGTGTAGCTGGCACTGAGTAGACCCTGTATGATATATTGCCCTCTGGGCCATACTAGGAAATAGGCGAATGGGAGCATGGAGGTAAATTATAAAATGAATGGTAAACGCTGCAGCAGCTTTCAAAACAGACTTAGATTTAAAAACCACTGCATCGGTATTAAATCGCTTGAAATACATTGCCTACTCTAGCAAATACACTGAACTCTTAGTTACTAGAAACGGCATATGATAGGAATATTTGTAGCCCAGATAACCTCTTTATTTTTTTTACTGCGGACACAGCTTTCGATTGGTTTGTTCAGTAAGATGACGTACTTCGACCAATCAGCAACAGCTGAGTATAAATCATTTTTAATTATACCTAAATTTAAAGAAATATAGTAAACTGTGAATAGTTTATTAATAAAATGGTGAATTCATGTAGTGTTTGTGTAAGTTTGTACAAAAAAAAGAAACGTCAGTCTCTTCATAAGTGAGTATTTTCAGTTATTTTGTGTAGATTGACACAATTGCCATAGGCGTTATACGAGGGTTTTACCTAAATCGATATAATTATCTATCTTTACAAATGCATTGCATAATGAGAAAAATGCAATTGATATGTTTTATTGAAACAACCTGCATTACTGTTTACACAGTTACTAATACTAGTGTAATTATAACAGTGAAAAATTAACCAAATTGCTACTTATTAATTTAAGCTAGTTTCTTGGCAGTTATAAATTATAAATGTAGCCCTGATTGACGAGGCGCCACTGGTACTGTGGGAGATGTAAACAAACATCAAATTTAGAGGTTATGTTGGCGACATCTCCTTCATACCACGATACACCCACAACGGTATGCCAGCTTCACGACCAAAACTCGTTCTCCGCGCGCATGTGACGTCGCTGCGAAGCAACTTTCCAAGGACTCTAACTTTCCTCCCATTTGATCTCTTCCAACTACACAGTACGGTGGGTGTATGTTAGGAAAAGCGGCTTTAAATAATTAATTTTGAAATTCCTTTTGTTTTGGTGAGTGTAAACTTGTGAAATATCGAAGATAACAAGGTGAAATTCTTACACAGGTATATATCGAACAGTATGCCTGCTTGTGCTGTTACTGAGTGTTGCAATTATAACAGGAATACAAAAGGAACTAGTATAAAATACTTTCGATTCCCAAAGAACGAAGAACTTTCAAAGCGTTGGGAAATTGCTTGTCGAAGAAATGATAAAATAAATCTAAAAAATGGTAAAAATTTTTAGAAAAATTATAAAATAACATGGTGGAGAGGATACTTCAATTATTAATCAAATTTTTATCACTATGATACATTTGAATGTTGCCTACAGGTTTTAATTTCTCATTAAGTAACATTGGCTTTGTAATTAATAAAAATAAACAATTTTAAATTTAGTGATATGGTAACTTTCGATTATTTAGTATCTACCTATATATTATTTTTCTAAGTACCTCCCTAACAAATTTTACTATTATATATATTTTATAGAAAGCATAACAATCCATATCTGCGGTACATGATTAGTAAATTGTTAAAATTTGGAATATTTCCGAATCAAAATAAAATAAATCGTTATATGCACCACGGGCAATACAGGCATAATTATAAATAATAACATTCCCTCATACTATAATTTATTAATTATGCCTTTAATATTAAGTGGCTAATATTAGAATGATTATCAAACGTCATACTTTACTAACCATTGTCATTATAAATGATAAAAACATCATTATACATAAGAACGTAATGCGAAACAAGCCTGGTTTGCTTCGCATTGACGTCACAAACCAGAGAAGGATAGACTATCGAGCTGCGCGTTGTCATACTGTTGTGGGTGTATCGTGCTTCATACATAATGCATCTTCTAGTAAATAAGAGTTCAGTGAGCAAATACAATTCAAACTCGTAATTTGACCAATATCATCCTAAACGTCACCTTATGCAAAAATGGAAAATTGATAGTAGTTTTAGGCAAAAACCAAGGGGTAGGTACTGTTTAATGGAAATAACATAGTATTACAACACCGAATAAGTATATCGTTCTTTGATGTAAACAAATTAAATGGCATATGCTGCATACTACATAATATTTATTTTCATTTAGTAGTAGGTAAGACAACAGTTAATAAAGCACACACGGTTTTCTTATGATCGAGAACACAATGGTCTCCAGAATTATCCGAAAATACTATTCATAGGCGCCCGCAGAAATTTGCCCGGGGGGCATGCCTAGAATGAACGGCATGCTAGGGGGGGGCAAGCCTAGAATAAACGACATGCTAGGGGGTGGCAAGCCAAGGAAAAACCGGCATATTATACAAAATCTTTAATAAAATCCAAATTGTTCAACTTCCAGGTGAAGTACCCCCCCTTCTGGGCGCCTATAATACTATTAATATTCACGTTGTACACAACCTATGCAGTTTTATATGTAAATGAATTACTACAAAGAAAATTAATAACACAAAATTTCATCGCCAAAGTCATTCAATATTTGTTGCATGTCTTGCTCTTGCGACTGCAGCTCTTAAGTGATGATTTCCCTAAACAGGACGTTTTACTACTACTTAAAGACTACACAATGAACTAATCTTACACTGCTGAACCCTACTAGAACTTTGCTGAACATGGGAAAATTATATTGCTAGTTGAGATTAATGAATTACGTGTCAGTTGTTGTACCAAACATGCCAGTTACACGGCTGGTGAGTTTACCTTTTTATCTAAGCAGATGGCATGTCCTTGATCAAAACTATTACTGAGTTGTGTTAATGGCTTGTAGCATTACTAAGTTGTACTTAGGGCAATTATTTTCTAAAAACATGACCACTATAAGGGCACTTTTACCTCTATTGTACTTTTCTTCATTCGAAAGTGCATCACAAATTCTTCAATGCATGTGTATGCAATGTATCGTCGAATTTTCTATTTGACATTCCTTTGTTTTTTTTTTCATTAATGTTTTTGTTTAGCTCCTGTAAGCACTTAGTTGCAATCGAAACAACTGACAGAATTTCGATATGTAAAACAGGATCCTCATCATCGCCAAATGCTAATCTGTATTCTAATAACTCTATGTAAAATTCTAATTTTTCTTTTCTCTACTGTCAAAATTAATATCTGACATTTTGATTATTGACGTTCAGTAAATCAGTCATCTAATGTTACTTGTCAGCTCTTCAAGCGCTGTATATGTATAAAGCGATGATTTATTTCAAACGATTTTAAATCTAAGACGGCTGTGAAAGCTGTTGCAGCGGTGTGTTGGACGCACCCGTTGCTTCCATGGACCTCACATCACTGAAATTGATATAATGAATAATTTATTGCTTCTGTCCTTTTTGTTTTGAATGGAATTAATCACATTGATTATAAAAATTTAAGATCCTAAGAAAAGGATGTAATACAGTGCTATTAAATTAAAATGTAGTATTCTCGATTACTCTATATTGCATTTGAAAATAACCAAGTGAAAGCATTAGGTTAAAATGGTTGGTTGTTCCAAGTACATTGGTATTTAACCACGCACAGACATGGTTTGCTATTAAAAATACACCTTTGCATCTTTTATTTTACAATAAATGCTATTTTCATTTACGTTTGTATTTTTAATATTATACTTATTATACTGTTAAATTATCTCCAAGTGAAATGAAAGAAGTTAAAATGGCTAGCGCATTTTGAACATTTGTGTACTGTTTTATTTTCAGTTCAAGGATTTTATTTTCATGATTTGTTTTATTACTGTATAGTCTCTACTGTGGATATAGAACACAACTGTTTGTAGGAGGATCAGGGGTCCCCAGAGATGTGCGAAAGGGTTTTTCTGAGTTTTATAAAATTAGAAAAAAGGAGAGGTGTAGCGCAAAAATATTTTTTCATTATCATGTGAAAATAAAAATTCTAACAATTAAAATGAAAATCGCGCTTGTCTAGTGATAGTAGTTTTGTAGATATTGGCTCCTAAAGAATAGGGAATTTAGTGTGGATACACTGTGGATCCAAACGTTATTTACCGCACAGCATTTTGAAACTTTATAACTTGAAATATTAAGCGGCATTATTATTATTGTACATTAACTAGACACAAGATTTCAAAAATATTGGGCAGAATTGTTCTTCGAATACGAGAGTATGTCATTTTAGTTTTTTATCAGATTCCCTACATTTCTTCATCATAATTTTTCGTTAAAACTGCTCAAGGTTAGATGGTCTCCATAAGAGCCCATGTTAAATTCTGGATTTTATTTTCCATTTTTCTCGGTAATGGTACACAAGAAGATTATAAAAAAAAGTTACCGAATAGAATAAGTGTCAAAGAACTCGAGGTTTAAATTTCACGTCATTCTCTACATTTTTACATTTCGCTGTATCCTCCTTAAGTTCTTATTAAAAATATAACGTTAATTTCTATCATAATTGCATTTATTTTTAACGGCCAGTGTACTATCAATGAAAGAAATCTAAGGTTTTTAAGGAATTTTAAAAAGAAAAACGAAATTATCATTCCCGTGTGTGTCCGGTTCAACATTAAAGGCTGATTATCACTATACAGTGGCGGGGCAAGAGCAAAATTGGACGTGGGCAAGATGAGTTTTGCGAGGCCCCCTTTCGATTGCATGCCGCATTTCTAAGGTGACACGTCCCGCCTTATGGCTGGACAGTTCCGATTTTTAACAATTTGTCCCGCGTCCGGCTTTTTAAAAAAATACACTTTTTGCAAATATACTTTTACAGCAAAAAATTAAAATATACCTATAGGGTATAATTTAATGTAATGTGAGTACAAGGTGTGTTCTTACACTTTAAATTGCGATTTCTCGAAAACTAGCAGGAAGCGACCATGAGGTTTGTAGTTATATTAATTACACCCTGTATACATATTATACATACTACATCCACATAAAATAAGTAAGGCTTATATTGCGCAAATAGTTCGGTTTCTTTCGGCTGATGTCACTTTTGGCGTGGTGAATTTAGTGACCGGCCTGCATTTTTACACTATATAATTTTTATTTATTTTTTACAACTATACCGTTGTGGCACCACAGTGCTAAGACCGCATATTGAATGGAAATGTCTCTAGGGTACTAGAGATGATGTACGTACACTATACTGTTTGAGCACATCCATCACCTCTAGTGCCGAAAGTACATATAGGATTTGTAGTTTAGATATTGCTTGCATTTGCTATGCGTACTCGGCACTTCCAATTAATAGAAGATATACTATTGAATGGAAATAAGAAATTGCTTATTTATATAGCTTTTATAGAGATTTCAATAAAATAAAAATACTACGGATTATTAAACAAATAATAATTTAATGCTCATTTACATGGCCTTTTGAACAGTGACATGAATAATCCTTGCAAGTCTTTCGTTTTTATTATTTATTTATTTTTGGGCGAGGAATCAGGATGGCGGAGCATCCTTCGTACCTCATGGCACCGATTGCTATGATTATTTGGCCGACCCTACTAGAATTTAGCCGAATCTGGGGGAATTCCACCCCCACTAGGGATTTTTATCGTGCCAAATATCGCATTGATACAGGACCTACAGTTTTACTTCGTATTAGAGAAATCGTATCGTTTTTTGAATGTTATTCCTCTCTTCATTAAAATAAACGCTTGTAAACTTTGTTCTTAGTTCCAAAGTTATCCTTCGGGGCCATTATTAATATTGACTATTTCATTCATAACGTTATGAACTAATAAGAATATGTGCTTTTCCTTAGATACCACGTATTCCAACGGTTATATTGTAGCTATGTACAAGTAACCATGACGAATCGAATATACGAACCTTTGTATAATCGCTTTAATACAAACCTTTGTATATTCACCCACATGAGACTCAATTCTTAAATTTCAAGATGTCCATGAAAACTCCATAACAGTCAAATAATTTATTAGTAAACAACGCAATTTTTTTCTAATTGTGCGTTTTAGACTGTGGTTTTCGTTTTAGTTGCAAAATGAATCGTTTTAGAACAAACTCTACAGAAAATATTGATGAACTAAATTCATGAAATAGTCTACCTGTATACAACTCGACGATCTAAAATACTCGAAACTCGACATATTGCCTAAAAAAACACCACTCGACCATCGGTCTCGTGGTGTTTCAGGCAATATGTCTCGTATAATCGAGTATTTTCGTTCGTCTTGTTGTATAATTACTGATTATTTTGTGTAAGTCCACTTCTGTTAGAATACTAGCTACATTTCCATCTGTTATGTAATAGTCTTTGTTCAATTTACCTATCTAAACCATAACCTCATGATAATTCCTGCTTTAGGTAGGCATTAACATATACTAGATGTTAATCGTTTATGTAATACGTTTTTACTATCGCAGATTTTAAATCAACACTTTTTGACTATTTAAGGTCCTACAACCAATAACCTTTATAATTTTCAATATTCATTTCTAAATATTTTGTTTCTTTGTGATTATTGGGATTATCTATTTAAAAAAGTTCTATTCTATTCTATTATTCTGCATATAATAAATATATAATAATTGCTACTACCCATTATCTGGCGAATCAGGCCCCAGGAACTATGAAGCTTGTGCGGGATAGAGGGGCGATTATTACTATTACGTAGGCCAACGTCCGGCTGCAGCCGACTTAACAGATGGTATTAGCATAAATCCCGCATTTGGTTACCGGTATCGGGAGTCGAACGGGCCGCTTGGGCGAGAGAAGAAGACGCTAGTCCATACACTACCAAGGCTATAAATAAGGTCATACAAGGCATACATAAGTTCTACGCTTTTCTACTCTAAAAACAATGCAGAGGTGCCGAAAAACATTACCTCAACTACAAATCCTATTTGGTTTTGGCACTAAGAGGCGACAAACGTGCTGAAACACTATAGTGTTTGTAGCCCTAGAAACATTTCCATTTAATTTGCGATTTTAGCACTCTGGTGCCACAATGGCATAGTTCGTGTAAACATGCGACCGGCCACATGTCGAGCAGAACAGCCGCGAAGTAAGGAATGTTGTGTAGACCTTGACTGCGAAATTCTATAGCGTTCTCGAGATTGTTATGCAATGGTTCTCGACGACAATTATTCACTCGGTACGTTAAAAACTGATTTCGCGGCCTTAGTATACAAATAACTATTTTGTGTAACCGTATACGACGTGAATACTTCTCATGCGCAATACAGGCCGCGAAATTGGATTTTGCTTAGGCCTTACAAAAAGTAACAGCCGCAAGTAACTTAGTGCTAGTATCTCCACTTATTTTTATGATTTTTTACAAATTGTTTTATTTGTTTTTCCGTAGAAACGCTGTAAAATGAAAGCTGCCTTTCTATTTGTAATGAATTAAACTGTTGGGTTTTTTAAAGTAATGGAATTTGTAATTACATATATTTTTATGCTTTTACAAAAACTATTGTGTATACCTTGCTCGCGACTCTTTAGCGTCGTCAAGATTGTCATGCCTCGGATGCTTGCGGCCGAGGCATGACAATGATTCTCTCGGTACGTTAAAAAGACATTTTGTGACTTGATATACAAATAACTAATTCGATTAAATTGTGGTCACACAACTTCGCTACTGTTATTCAACACTTTACGTATGTGTGCATTAACCGATTTCTAACGAACAGATTTTAGGCGTTGTTTCCCCATTTTGGGCGTTGTGGGTCTATACGGGAGTTTGGCGAAATGATCGTGTTGGGCAATGTGATACATTTCAAAAAATGCCCCTAGTTGGGTAATATGGTACTAAAAGAGGGTGGGCGAAGTGTTCGGGTTTCAGAATAAAATTTGTTATATCACGGTGCGAGGCCCCCTTGGGGCGCAAGGCCGTGGGCGATGGCCCACATCGCCCCGCCACTGTCACTATATGGCGGCAGGCAACCAACTGCAACCACGGGTTTGACAAAACATTATATTGTGCATTTTTATGAAGTTATTCACATCAACAATACTTGTACAATTACCCATAAACATTAAAAAAAACACATGAAAGATTTTAGTACATTTATCCATCTTGTTTTAACCTGTAGTAATGCGCCTTTTGTCTCTTTCTTGCTAACTAAACGTTTCTCTGAAATCTTCAGCTACTAGTTCAGTCAATTTAGATCATATTTTCAAAAACAGCTTTATGAAACTTCATCAGATTTTTTATAATAATCTAATTGTAACCATTTTGAGGTCCTAAAATACATGGGACACTTAAGACTTTCTAGTTTTAGACTTATTTAAGTAAAATGTTTACAAGTTTCTCATAACTTTGTGCTCAGAAAACCGTTTAGCTGAACACGATTAGTATTTTATAATTTTCAAGTAATTTTAAGAGTGGCAAATAATCCCTGAATAACAGTTCCAGCAATAAGCATTTATAAAAATTACCCCCTCATTAATTGTTATGTTATTTCCCAATGTAACAAATCCCAGATACAATTAGGAATCTTTTGCAGATATTTCCCCGAGGGCCTACAAAAAGAATACATGCCTGGAAACACTAACGATATAAAATTATAATGAGGTTTTGTAGAAATGAGACGAAACAATTAGAAATCAATATTTTATTCAATAACAATAATAAAATATGTGCACAAAAGCGTTGACAATGCATTAAAAAAATAAACAAATAACATAATTAAATATATTCATAAAAAATATACAAATATCTTAAGAGTAGTATGAAGTATAAAATTCTAACTTCGAAAAATACCTTTGTTTTGGTTTAAGAAACCTTACCGAAAAATGGAATGTTTATTTTATACTTTGTGCAAAAATCAGTCAAAAACATTGTACAAAGTAGCAGTAAGTACATAATATATAATATTTTATAGTGTGATTTATCAATCTCACTCATTCTACAAAAAGTATTGTCAAATTCTTTATGGAAAGTCTAATTATAATTGAGTCCAATCATCAATGATTACACAGGCCCACAAAAATAAAACAAGGTCTTGTAGTTGAAAGGTGAGATACCATACCGTATGCTTTTTGGTGTGTTGAAAACGAATCATCACCCAAGGATCTTGAGATAACCTCCAAAAACACCTTAAAAAAATTTATAAAAATACATCTAAACATCCTTGGGTAATGGGTCAATTCTGACCTCGGATTCGTTTTCAGTACACCAAAAAGCATACAGTATGGTACGTCACCTTTCAACTACAAAACTTTTTTGCATGTTTGTGACAGGCCCACAGAAAAAGAAAAAAGTCTTGTAGTTGAAAGGTGAGGTACCATACTATACTGTATGCTTTTTGGTGTGCTGAAAACGAATCTGGGATCAGAATTGACATAACCTCAAAAAGCACTTCAAGAAATTTATAAAAATACATTAAAAAAATCCTTGGGTGATGGGTGGGTCAATTCTGACCTCGGATTCATTTTCAGCACACCAAAAAGCATACAGTATGGTACCTCACCTTTCAACTACAAGACCTTTTTTATTTTTGTGGGCCTGTGTTATTATTAATAATAATAATTGTTATTATTATTAAGAATATATTTTTAAATAGTTGTAATGGGTAAATATTTACAAAATCAATTAATTCCTCTTGTGATGTATAGAATGTGTTTGCTTGTATAACTGTTTTTTTTACTTATATTTTAATAAAACCAAACATTAAATCAAAAACAATAAATAATTTTTAAATAAATTAAATCAAGCTTTTAATTTAATTAATATTTAAAATAAATTTCTTCATCACATCATATAAAAAGACAAAACAAACAAAAAAAAAACTGGTAATAATTATTAAATAGCAGTACGACTAGCACACATACCTCTTGCTGGAAGTGAATTGCTTTTAGCAGGCAATTCTTTTGCATGAGAATGAGCAACGACTATACTTAAACATTGTACCCATTCTTCAGCATTCTTACCATCTTTTGGTTTTAGAATCAGCGACTGATTGCCGGTGAATATTTCAAATGCCTTTGGAATGTTTCTAGAACCACGTGACACTTTCACCGATCGAATTTGATTGACATCGATGCTTTCACCACCACTCTATTGAAATTTATCAATTAATTAAGAACATTTAATTAATTCATTAATTAATACTTACAGAACCTCGAATAGATAAATGTGCACCAGATAAAGTAAAATACCTCGTTCTCCATCTTCTAAACAGTTTCCATTTACCCTTCTTTTCTTTAAGCTGCCCTTCTATCACAGGTTGAGTATCTCCTAAAAAATATTAAAAGTATTAATATGCGTTTTTAATTTATAATGTTAGTGACAAACCTCTTAAGAAACCGATAGCTCTTTCAGGATGTGCACACAAGAAGCAACCCCATTTGGCCCCTCCTTCTAATTGATCCGACGAACCACTAACTGTACCAGGACAAAGTTGAAAAACATCAAAGAAGCCAGAGTTTCTCAGTTCGTTTAAAAGTATGTCTTGATCTTTTGAGCAAGGAAAAGCACTTGTAACTAATGTCATGAACGTTTTATTTTCACATTTCAGCATGTCCCAGCAGTGTTTTAGACTTGTTACACTTGCATCACGGGAACTTAGAGCATGGGGTGATCTGGCCTGAAATTTAGAAAAAATGTATTTCACAACCTTTTAATGAATTTTTGAGTTGTACTGCGAAAATTGGAAAATAAAACTTAAAAAAATTCCTTAATTTGAATATTCATTAATTTGAAGTTTTTTTTTAACTCCCTTTGACTTCGAATTAACAAAATTCTACTTTATATGCAATAAAGGGATATTAAGGCTGTATTGGTATTATTTACTTTCACTAAATTGGGACATAATTATTAGTACATTTCTAAGTAGGGGACATCTGTATATACTTTGCGTGTATTTTGTGAACAATCCTTTGTTTCTGTTTGTTATGATCTGTGGTAGACCTACATGTGATTCAGTCGTTTTTGTGAATTAAACCGTGTTAGGGTTTAAAGCGTAGTTTTTTTTTGTAATCGAAGCTGTTTGAATATAGTGTGACTATTCTTTTTTATTTTGATTGACTTCATATTTTAATAGACCAATCCTAAATCAAAATTCTTCAGTAAACCTTCATTCATAACCTCAAAATTCATTTAGGTTTAGCTCCTAACAAGCTGATCTACATATGTTTTACCATTCTTATGTTATCAGCAAAAACGTCATTTCCATTATAGTGGTACATATTGGGACAAGTGGATGTGGTATTTACTGGGTCGCATTCTAATATACTGGGTGGGCAATAGTGTGTGGAAGTCCGATAGCTCCTAAACGGTAACAGCTAGAAAAATCGTTCTAATACGGATGTAAACAGTGGATAGAGGCGCATCTAGAAAAATTATTTTCAAATATACAGGGTGTTGCAGAAAAGTGTGGCACGCTTAAGGTAGTTTTTTTAAAAATAGAATGCCCCAAATATTTTTGCATATTTAACACCTCTCTTGGCAGGTTTATTCATATCTAAGACTTTAGCGTCCACATAATGACCGGTTTAGAAGTTATAAATTTTTTTTCAAAAAAATTGAGTTTTACATTATCCCACTTAACAGTTTACCGCTTTCACAGCCGCAACTGTGAAGAAAAATTTAAGTAGGGATTTTGTTGCAGGGGCTTGTAGGGTGCTCTTCTTTAAAAGAAAATGGACCCACCATGTGCAGGGTGTTCAAAATTAATTTTTAAATTTAGAGAACTTCAAAACTAAAATTCACAACTTTTTCAAATGGAACACCCTGTATATTTTGTACCTTTGTGATGCAGAATTAAATAACGAACATTTTTTGTATGTACGTCCCTATAGCAATCTGTAACCACTTTGGATTTATTGAGAAAAAGCTGCAAGAAGTACACAATTAAAAACAATTATTTATTTAAAAAAATCAAGGTTTTTCAAATAAAACAAAAGAAAAAAACTATAACAAATGCTCCATATGTTGCCCATTTGCATGGACACACATTTCGATGCGCCTTTGGAACGATCTTTGTACGTTTCTTAACATTGCCGGCGTGATACTTCTAAAAGCATGTATTATTCTATCCTTCATATTTTGGATTGTGGTTGGTGTCTCTGTATAAATAATTTCTTTCACATATTCCCATAAAAAGAAATCCATTTTTGTAAGATCAGGAGATCTCGCAGACCATTTAGTCGGTCCATTCCTTCCAATCCATTGATGTGGGTAGATATTATTTAGGTGGTCTCTTAGTGCATATAAATAATGCGGTGGAGCACCATTTTGCTGAAGCCACATCCCATTTCGGATCCTTTGAGGAAGGTTCGCCAATAATTGTGGCAGATAGTTCTCCAAAAAATGAAGATAAATAGCTCCAGTTAATGTACTATCAAAAAAATGTGGCCCTATTACATGTTCTCCAATAATTCCCCTCCAAACATTTATGGACCATCTGTGCTGGTTATCAAGTTGCCTGAAAAAGTGGGGATTTTCTGTAGCATACTAATGGAAATTGTGCCCGTTAACAAATCCATTTTTATGAAACGTTGACTCATCAGTGAACAAAACATTATTGAAGAATGTAGCATCTCGTCTTGCATTTTACCTATGGCCCAATTACAAAACTGTAAACGTTTTAAAAAATCATCATCAGTTAATTCCTGGTCACTTCTCTCTGACTAACATGAGGATTCTGAATCGTTGCCAGCACAACAGATAACTCATTTTCTTCGTTCACAACCTTGTTAATTCGTTCACTTTTTTCATAGTGTACATTGCCGGTCCTATCTATCGAGCAGGTTTTGAAAGCTGTGAACTTTAGGGAGCCTCCGTTCAGGATACCGTTGGTGGTAAATTCTGCGGGCAAGCAAACAATTTCTTTCTGACTCGCCCAAAACAAAAGTCATGTCTACAAGTTCTTCATTACTAAGATTCATTTTGAAAAACTAAAACACCTACTAGAACTAAAAGCTGATGGTCGATAACTGCGAGAAATTTTTTTGAAAAAAAATTTATAACTTCTAAACCGGTCATTAGATGGCGCTAAAATTTTAGATATGAATAAAAATATTTGGGGCATTCTATTTAAAAAAAATTATCTTAAGCGTGCCACATTTTTCTGCAACACCCTGTATATTTGAAAATAATTTCTCTAGATGCGCCTCTATCCACTGTTTACATCCGTATTAGAACGATTTTTCTAGCTGTTACCATTTATGAGCAATCAGACTTCCTTACACTATTGCCCCACCCGGTATAGTATGATCAAAAAGTCTTAGCATATATGCTAAAAAAGATTTGCACAGTTTCTGAAATTGCAGGATTCATCAAAGCTTTGCGAATCATCGGCAAGAGCACCGAATGCACCTAAAGAAGTACTAACTGCAATGGTCTTGCAATTTTATTTTCTTTAATAATTGATTCAATTATAGCATTTTAGTGGAAACATTTTGACTCACACTGCATATAAAAAGCAATAACCGACCAAAAAAACAAAACTGATTAGTTCTTAAACCTAAAATTATACTTACTTGCAAAGCAATAAACATCAAATGAATCCAGATCCTAGGATTTCTAGTCCTCATAATGAAGAACGTACGTGAATACAGGCAATGTTCACCACGAGCTTGACATGCAAAATGTAGCTTTGCTAATTTCTTATGCCTCCTTTCTTCTATTGTACATTTTGCTGGTGGCGGTATCTTGGCAGATACTTTGTCCATGTACGCTTTTATTTTGTCCAAATGCTTCTCGCAAAAATGTTGTACAGTGTCCCTCATTGGATATGGCTCGAATACGCTCATTCGTTGCGATGCAGCACTTTGATTAGCATTTACAATTGTGACACTAGTGTTGTTTGCCCTTTTCGTCGTAACTGTACTTGGTCCGCTTATATTTACATGCCCTATCATTAAATAGTGTTAGTTAAAAAATAAAAGAAAATTGATTTTTTTTTCTTTAATTGAATAAAATCAGCAGTCGATCTTACCACTTCCTAATAAATTTCCATTATGACTATGAGACGTATCATTAATAGAAACTTGGTTTATATTCCCCGATCCTACAGGTATAGTTTGCATCATGACATTGTTCGATCCACTAGTGTTTGTTAATACAGATACTTGACCGCTTGAGATTGGTCCATTATAAACTGAACTAACAGTTACTGAATTGCTTGCTGAATTTATATTAGATATATGTGAAGATCCTACTTGAATTGGATTTATTGTTACCTAAAATATGTCACCTTCATGATTTATTAAATGCGATTGAAAATAATTACCTGACTGCTGTGATTCGATACAGTAGAAGATAGAAGTGTTAAGGGTCCCTGACTGTGTGGCCTAGGAATCCTAGGTGGCGAGATTGTCGTTACGGTAACTCCTCCACTGGAAACTCGAGTATTCGACATACCCCATTTGTTATTGTTATTCGTAATGACGACATTATTTGATAAAGGTGGTGGTGGTGTTGGTGCAGCCACTGGGGGTACAGGAACATTTATTTGTTGTGATGAACTTAATCTTGTCATGCTTTTATGTAATCCACCTACAGAACTACCTGGAATTATAAAATAATCCGAGTTATTATTAATTAAGACTAAAATTTAAAACAGAGTTTAACCTGCAATATTGATTCTTGTCATACTCTGATGGGTATTATTTGAAGTAAGTCTGCCAGTACTTCGGGAATTACCTAATTTTGCTCGACGTGTATAACCTCCTCCTTGTGATGTTGGAGCTGCTTGCGTATTGCCACCTACTTTTACGATTGTTACACCGCCTGAAGTTACTTGATTGTTTTGATTTGAAGTGTGTGTATGGTTAATTTGATTTGTACTGAAAAGAGAAAAATATTTAAAAATAAACATCAAACTTTTCAAACAAATTTACAATGTGGCAACATGATATTAGACACTACAAAAAAAATATATCGATACAAAATGATTATTGGTTAGGTTAATTGTTAGATTTCTGTATTTTACATTGATTGATCAAGAGGTACATCTAAGGTTGCCATATTTAGGAAATAAAAGCACAGGTTGCCCAGTTTTTCAATGGACATTTCCTAAATTTTTTCAGTTTATATATGAGTGCTTTAGGTGTAAAACCCACCAAGTCGCAAATTACAAAAAATGAAATCCTTAATTCCAAAGAAATATTTTTAAAAACTCAACCGCTAATCCCAAGAAATATTTTTGAAAAATTCAATCCTCAACACATTCCAAAAATATTTTGAAAAACTTAATCCCTAATCATAGTCAAAAATTGGACGATAACAGAAGGGTTACTGTTATTTACCCCTTGTGGCTACCCCTTTGACTAATTGGCTAGGATGGTTGGATAATCCCTAGATTGGGATTAATCAATCCCTAAATCATCAATCCCACGTAAATATATTTGAAAAATCCAATCCTCAATCTCTAATCCCGAAGAAATATTTTTAAAAATTTAATCCTCAATTGCTAATCCCAACAAATATTTTTGAAAGATTCAATCCTCAACCACTGATTCCAAAAATATCTCAAAAAACTTAATCCCTAATCGTAGTCAGAAATTAGTCAAAGATAACGGTACCCCTTTTTTGACTAATTGGCTAGCACGGTTGGATAATCCCTAGATTGGAATTAATCAATCCCTAAATCATCAATCCCACGTAAATATATTTGAAAAATCCAATCCTCAATTTCTAATCGCGAAGAAATATTTTAAAAAATCAATCCTCAGTCTCTAATCCAACAAATATTTTTAAAAAATTCAATCCTCAACCACTGATTCCAAAAATATTTTGAAAAACTTAATCCCTAATCGTAGTCAAAAATTGGACAATAACGGTACCCCTTCTTTGACTAATTGGCTAGCACAGTTGGATAATCCCTAGATTGGGATTAATCAATCCTTAAATCATCAATCCCATGTAAATATATTTGAAAAATCCAATCCTCAATTTCTAATCCTGAAGAAATATTTTTAAAAATTCAATCCTCAATCGCTAATCCCAACAGATGTTTTTGAAAAATCCAATCCTCAACTACTGATTCCAAAAATATTTTGAAAAACTTAATCCCTAATCGTAGTCAAAAATTGGACGATAATGGTACCCCTTCTTCAACTAATTGGCCAGCACGGTTGGATAATCCCTAGATTGGGATTAATCAATCCCTAAATCATCAATCCCATGTAAATACATTTCCTAATCACGAAGAAATATTTTTAAAAATTCAATCCCCAATCCTTACTCCAAAAAATATTTTGAACAAATCAATCCCCATTCCCTAACCTAAAAATATATTTTAAAAATCCAATCCTCAATTTCTAATCCCGAAGAAATATTTTTAAAAATTCAATACCTAATACCAAAAATGTTTAGGGCTACCTAATGTAATAATAACCCAATACTTAATTTTTGTCAAAATTGGGGATTATCCATAAACCCAACTCTTTTTTTTAGAAATATAAGACCGATATTTTTTAAATTTAATGTTCCATTTTCAAGAAAACATTCAAATTTTTTTACTTGTCTGTATGTTTATGTGGTAATGTATTTTGGAGTTCAATATTAACAAACAAAAATAATAATAATACTACTAATAAAATAATAATATTAGAAAAATGAGTTTGATTGTATATTATAATCCTACAATTTTTTTGTCAGCACTAGATGCAGAAGTTAGTAATATACTGTGTGATTTTTTTTTAATATTCTATCAAATCTTGGCATCAAAAACAAAATCATGGTTTTAGATCAGTCACATATACAGTATTGGAAAAATTTCATCTAGGGATTAGATTCTCATGTGAGAGTAAAGGAAAAATAGTGAATAGCAATACATCTGAGAAAGATAGATATTAAGTCACACTTAATCTCAAAATATAGTAACTTTTTTTTAAGGTTGGTGTTATAGCTAAGAATTTTTAAATATAATTGACATTTGTCATTTTGACACAATAACCTTTTAATGTATATAGTTTTTTTAATAAAAGATTAACAAGAGGTGAGTTTCAGCACCTTTTTTCTTACAAAGAAGCACTGGAAATAATTAAACAAATATGACCTATCGACAAAACCTATAAAAATCAATAAAGTGTATTAAATTTATAAACAATACCCTAGTAGAAGTACAAGTTTGGTGGATAACTCAAACATGAATTTTGCTTGTGAAGTGCTCCAATGCAACGAATCAAAAAACCCTGTTTGTTTAAGGACTTCTATGATAAAATGCTTTCAGTGTTGGGTAATCCCCTGATTCTTTTACAAAAATTAGGGATTGGGGATTAAGTTTTTTTACAACATATTTTTTGGGATTAGGATTCAGGATTTATTTAAAAATTCTTTTGACATTAGGAATTAAGATTTGGTTTTTTTAAATATTTTTTGAGATTAGGGATTGTATTTTTTTTAAATGTTTTGGAATGAAGTATTTTTAAAAATTTGTTTGGGGATTACAGACTGGATTTTTCAAAATAATTTTTGGGATTAGGGATTGAGATTGGATTTTTTCAAAATATTTCTTGGGCTTGGAGATCGGACTTTTTAAAAATAGTTTTTGGGATTAGAGATTGGAATTTGATTTAATCCCTAATACTATAATCATAGATTGGGGATTACTAATCCAGGGATTGCTCAACCTGAAACCCTTCTTTAGACAAAAAATTAAAACTTTTGAGCTAGCAGATGGACAGATCTCAGGTGACCAGAAAATTTTTTACCCCTAGTATCCAGTTCTCCTCTTCAAGATCAAAAATATTATCTGTCCATTTTTTTGAGTACAGTTGGCTATGAACATTTTATGTAAATAATAGTTTTCGATTAAAATAGATGCGTTTGCTTATGCGATCAAAGAACAGAACAGACAAGATTGCTCTTAAATCAAACAATTTCCGAACACTTATTTGAAAAACAAATGACAGATCTATTGTTTCTAACCTATTTCTTTAATTATTAATAAAGTAAGAGATATAATCAGATTCTTTTTGAATCACCCTTTATAAGAAACACAACTTTAATAATTCAAGATATCGAGTGTTTTTTTAAATTGCTATGGGTAGTTGATTGAACGGATCTTGATCATATTAATAAATGTCATTGTCAAAACGTTCAAATCCAACCTCTGTCCAATTTTCAATTAAAATTACAAAAGTGAGGTTAGATGTCATTTTCTGGTTTATTCACAATCGACTATTCACAGCCTACGTTGACGTCAAATTTAAAAAAACACTAGATATAAAATCTGTTTTACAGCAATGTTTCACTTTTTGTATCATAAAGTAAATCATTTATAGCGACTTAGGTATTAACACAAGTTATGTATGTATTATGCTTATGCTACCTATCTTTAAAAGCCAAATTAGAAAAATTTGCAGAAAAACAAAATTACCTTGTGTGGTGCCTCTGTCTCACACCAGCCAAAACTTTATCTGTAAACAAAACTGGATAAGAACTGCATAATAAAGTTGCCTCCCTTAAAAGTGTACTTTGAGACCCCCTATCAGCTTTCGGCAGGTATTCCAGAACAAAGTTTAAAGCGTCTTGAGCACGATCCTGTAGTATCAATTTTATTAATACAAAAGAAATTACAATGTATAATTCAATTAATAATTACTTTACTAAGTTTTCCAACTGCACTAATAACTTGTGCTGCCAAACAAACTGTGTGTGGATATCTTTGCGCAGCTAATTTCAAAGCGTTGACGTGATCAGCTAAAAGTGCAGGTTTCTTTTCGGCCATCTTAAGAAACACTTGTAATGTTGGAGCCGCCGTAACTGAACTATTTAAATATTCGCATAATTGTGGTACACTGGCTTCTAGTAACTATAGTGTGAAAAATAAAACATTAATAACAGAAATTAAACAACTGAATAACGTATTATTACCGTAGGATTATCTTTAGCAATTAATGAGAACAAATGCAGTAGTGCTAATTTTTCTTGATTATCACAATGAGGCAAGAGAGATACCAATGCCATAGCATGACCTTGCAACGGTTCAGGTGAAACCTCATAAATTTGTGCCAGAACCCGACAAAGCGGGTAATTACCTAAAATTTCCACATTTTAATATTAATGAATTGCACATAATAATAATTATTTATTGTCTATCTTATTTTAACATGCACAAAATAAATCTAGGGATTGTAAACAAGTAAGAAAATAATCCGTTAACTGGTTGCAGTTTAAAATGCTCATAAATAAAACAAAATTTTACGCAATCTCTGTGCAATAAAGTGTATACATGTGAGCAGGAAGAACTGCAATGCGCTTACATTCATGCTAAATGTTTTATAGTCACAACACAACCTCACACATTAGTCTTAAAAATTTTTTAATCAATAAGAAATTAAATGGCTAACAAGACAGTTAACATTACAGTGCAAGAAATAACAAGCGGTAAAAAGCTTCTGGTGACAGAGCGGCAAGGTCTTTAGATGTTCTATCGGAAATAGTCCTCAATTTGCAAGCCACTTAAGTGAAATAATCCTCTTACAACTTGATTTAATTTTCATAATAAATATCTATTGAAAAACTGTTTGACATTTCTAAACATTAGTCTGTCTGATTAAAAACATATCTTTATAATCCGAACATCCAATGCCAAAAATTCTATACTGCAAAGAAAGAAAGTGAAACTTTTCCTGCTACATGTGCCGTTTCTTTCCTGAGTCGAAGACTAAATTTGTGCTAGAGTTCCTAAATAATGATTATTTCTAAAAGTAAAATAAAGAGTTGGGACTAGGGCTGTGCAATTGTGCATAATAATCGATCAATCGATTATTTTAAGAAAACAATCGCAGGTCCGAATAATCAATTAATCAGTCTATTTAATCGATTGCTTTTTTAATCGATTTTTGTTATTGATGTTCATAATCGCACAACCCTAGTTGTTTCCCAAACTTTAGTTGAAGTAGCATTAACAACGACCATGAATTGCACAAATTGTTTGTCTACTAAAGCACAACATTGGTGATGTGTGATGTCGTATTAGTTCATATATATATATATAAGTACAAGGTATGACCAGAGCACCAAACCGGGACCAAACAGAACATACACTGCATGACGGTGCACAAATTGAAATGGATTTTTAAAAATTAAAAAATAAATTAAAAATAAAATTAATCAATCATTCGATTAATCGATTTTTTTTCTAATCGATTTTCGATTATTGATTTTGACAGTCGCACAGCTCTAGTTGGGACACTTAACTGTCATTTTCTGGGGTGATTCACATTCTTAAGTTAAGTTTGTGAAACAACGAACTACGTGTAGACATTTATTTGTTAATCAGTGGTGTGTAAAAGTAAAAATTAAAAATTTTTAGTCGCATTTTTGTTGAATAAATAATCCCTTATTATCTTTAGCAAGTTCGTTTGTTTCCATAACACTCTAGTCAAAATCAACTCAGTCTGTACAGCATTGCTAAAAAATTCAAAATGCGTTTGCTTTGAAGCTTAGATATATTGGATTTTTTTTAATAACTTTTTTGGATATCCCTAACATGAAGAAAATAGAGAATTGGTCTATTCGCAAAGTTGCAGTAGGCTCTTCTTTTAAAAACTATCTTCATTTCTAATTGCGACACACTGCATAATATTTATAATTGTACAAAAATAGCTATTTATGTAACAAGTACATAATGAACGTCTGTAGGTCTGTATAGACCAGCCCAGTTTATGACCGAGCGAGCGAAGCAAGCAAGGCCTATAAAAAGGGCGAGTCTATAAGGTCCGAATATGTAGGAGTTGCATACAAAGCTTTATGTTCGATTCCTAAAATTGGATAATTATCAAAAAAAAAAAACCAGTTTATAAATTTGACATTTATTCTTGACAGAAGAAAATTTGACATGTCATATGCAGTTGCCATACTTTATTTTACTACTATATACTTTATTTTACTACTACCACGTTATTTTACAATTACAATAATAAGCTAGTTTACTGTCGCAAAACAATACAATAAACAGTGCTTTATAATGCAATCGGATATAAATACATTTTTTCTACGGTCACCTCTAAAACTGACCATTAAAAGCTCATTGTCAATGCGTAAAGTTAGCGATTCACACATTTTTTCCCTAGCAGCCATTATAACATCGCAATCACGTAAACAATGTCGAAATGAAATGATCACGTGGCTTTATTTTACTTTACGCACCGCATGGCTACCTGATTATTAATGTAATTCCTCATTTGTCAGGAACTGTCAAAAATCATTATTAGTAATTGTATCGCGGCGCGTCCATCATCCGCAACATTTTTTATCGAGTTTTGTGACTTGAAGATGGAATCATTTGAATCTGAAGATAACTGCACGCCGCCGGAAACATCTGATGCGGCCCAGGCAGCAACCAATGAGTTGTTGCCGGCCAAATCGCGCGGTCTTTATGAACGGCGGTACAACGAGTTCATTAAATGGTGTGAATCCAAGAAAATCACGAAATATTCAGAAAACGTGGTGTTGGCTTATCTATCCGAGTTATCAAAAGTGATGAAGCCACCTACATTGTGGTCCATATTTTCCATGATAAAAGCAACACTCCTGACAAAACACAATGTGAATGCTGGCAATTACAAAAGAGTGATTGCTTTTTTAAAGCAAAAGCATGTTGATTACAAACCTAAGAAATCCAAGGTGTTATCTAAAACGGAAGTACTGAAATTTTTGGAAGAGGCCCCCGATGACACCTATTTAATGATAAAAGTAAGCAATCAAATTCCTTCATTTGTTAAATTAATTTCTGTCCTTCGTAGGTTGCATTAATAATGGGAATATCTGGAGCTTGCCGCCGGCAAGAGTTGTATCAACTAGAGGCTATAAATATAAAAACCAAGGAAAATATGATTATAGTAACAATTCCGGATACTAAAACTTATCAGTCGCGAACATTCACAATAATTAATGACGAAAATGTTGCGGTTGATTATGTGGGACTGTTCAGCAAATATGCCAATTTACGTGCCAATAAATCTGCGGGTTCTCGTCAATTTTTTTTTTAATTTGCCAACGGCCGTTGCATCAACCAGGTGGTTGGCATAAATACATTTGGTAGACTGCCATCAATTATTGCTCATTACCTGAATCTGGAAGATTCCAACCTTTATACAGGCCACTGTTTCCGTAGGACCTCGGCCACTATATTGGCAGATTCTGGGGCCAATATTACTAGAATTAAAAGACACGGGGGTTGGCGATCAGCTTGTGTTGCGGAGGGGTACATTGAAGAAGGCCTTTCAAATAAAATTGAAGCAGCACAAAAAATTTTGGGGCCCAGTTCAAGTAGTGTTATTCCGGGGACCTCATCCAGCATCCATCATTTCAATGAAGTTAATACACATTCAGTGCCTGCAGAAAACCAAAGCATTCAAAGTTCTATGAGCACTGCGATTACAAACAACGTTGATCCTAACTTAAAAACACTGAGTGCTTCTGGGGTCAATATCCAGCAGTGTTCTAATTTTACTATTAACGTAACCATTAATAACAAATGTTAAAACCAATTTCTCGTTGAAAATAATTTTATTATTATGTATATTAGTTTAACAATAGATATTTATTTGCCTAAAATGTCTCGTGTTCCACTAAAATTCACTTAAATTCAATTTGTTCAAGTAGGTAGTAGGTAGTTTCAACCTACAATGCTACGCATACACACAAATGTATTTCTGGTTGCCCATAATAAAGAAGTTTCAATTATGTAACAATTTTATCAGATATCTAGGACCGTAGAAAAAATTTTGTATGTATTTCGTGTGTAAAGAGCCATTTTGGTATTCGGTTGCTGTTTCGTGCCGAGCGCTAGCGAGGCACGAAACTCGCATCCTCATACCAAAATGGCTCTCTTTACACACTAAATACATAAATTACTATTTTTATGAATGTCCAAGTTGGATTATATAAGATATATTATAAAATATTATACAAAAGATTATATAAAATATAACAAATTATTAAGTACCTGCGGGGGGGCTAGAAAAATACACAACCGTATTTATACATAAAATAAAGTCTCTTAGATTTTATTGTCTCGAATGACGGAGATTTTGAATCGGGGGAACAAACCCACTTTTGTTACACGAAATCGCAAAGAGATAATAGACATCACTTTGTCTACCTCTTGTATAAGCTCTCAGATCATCCGATGGCATGTGTCAGAGGAACCGCCACTCTCGGACCATAGATACATTCGGATGGAAATCAATAATATTGATAAGCCACCCGTACAGTATCGCAATCCGAGAAACACGGACTGGGAGAAATATAGGCAGAACCTTCAAATTAATTTAGTAGATTTAAAGAAATCTATCAAAGACAGTACTGATATAGAGGTAACTTCTGCACATATACAGGAAGCAATCAACCTCTCTTACCAGAACAACTGCCGGGTTATCCGAAAATCCACCAGTAAGGAGGTGAGGTGGTGGAATAATGATCTGGCAGAGCATAGGAAAAACACGCGTAAATTGTTTAATAATGCGAAAAGAACAGGGAAATGGGATGAATACTACCAATCCCTGACAGCATACAATAAACAAATCCGTAAGGCAAAAAGAAACTCATGGAGGGAATTCTGCCAGGAAGTTGAGAACACTTCTGAGGCAGCACGGCTCCAGAGAATTCTGGCCAAAGATACGATTGAACCAGTAGGCACCATCCTAAAACCAGATGGGAAATACACCGAGACTAGCAGGGAAACCCTGGAGTTATTGCTTCAGGTACACCTTCCTGGCTCCCACATTCTTCAAGAGAATGAAGATCTGCACAATGTTCCACTTCCACCTGTAAGGGCGGAGAAAACAGATTGGCAGATATCGAATAGTATTATAACCCACGAGAGCATTGAGTGGGCCATAGACTCTTTCAACTCATACAAGGCTCCTGGCCCGGATGGGATTATACCCGTTCTATTACAGCAGGGGAAACCTATTCTGGTGCCCATCCTTTGTAGAGTACTAAGAGCAAGCTTGGCCACGGGTTATATTCCCCACGCCTGGAAGAGCTCAAGAATGGTCTTCATTCCCAAACCTGGAAGGGATCCCTCCCAGGCAAAGGCTTATAGACCTATCAACCTATCATCTTTTGTGCTGAAGATAATGGAGAAACTGATAGATAAACATATCAGAGAGAGTCTGCCCTCGGGTAGCTTGTTCCATCCCCATCAATATGCTTATCAAGCGGGGAAATCATGCGAGACCACTCTTCATCACTTAGTGAGGAAGATCGAGGAGGCAATTGCACAACAAGAAACAGCACTAACAGCTTTCCTTGATATTGAGGGGGCGTTTGACCACACCTCTTATAGATCAATGATAGCAGTAGCGAGAAAGCGTGGCATAGGAGACACCCTATATAGGTGGATCAACAACATGCTGCAAGGTCGAAAGATCCAATCTACCCTATCAGGCGAAACAATGGAGATTGAGGCTGTCAAAGGGTGTCCACAGGGGGGAGTTCTATCACCCCTATTGTGGAACATGGTAGTGGATGAGCTCCTTGTTGACCTGAATAGGCAAGGATATTATACCCAGGGATATGCGGATGATGTGGTCATTCTTATCTCTGGGAAATTTGACAATACAATCTCAGAGCTCATGCAAAATGCTTTAAGCACTGTGGAAAGATGGTGTGCCAAGGAGAACCTTAGTGTGAATCCTCAAAAAACGGCACTAGTTCCATTTACCAGAAGGAGAGACCTGGGCAGGATTAAACTGCCAAACTTCTTCAATAAGAAACTTGAATTGAGCCAGGAAGCAAAATATTTAGGTATCATCTTAGATTCGAAGCTAACCTGGAACCCGCAAATCAGAAATGCCATTAATAAGGGCAAAAGAACCCTCATGGCAACAAAGCGAGCCCTGGGCAAAACCTGGGGACTTCGACCACGCTTAGTACACTGGCTGTACACGGCTGTGGTTAGACCTAGAATAACCTATGGATCGCTGGTTTGGTGGACAAAAGTAGAACAGAGGCTAGCCAAGAAGGCGCTATCAAAACTTCAGAGGCTGGCCTGCCTGTGTATTACGGGGGTGATGAGAAGTACCTCGACAGCAGCTCTGGAAATACTTCTAAACCTGCCACCGTTAAACATATATATTACGGCAGAGGCAAGAATGGCGGCTTTCAGACTGAATTACAATGGAAATTGGAAACCCAGTCATCTTGATGGGCACACCAAAATTACTTCCGTTGTAACCAGCTCACTGCTAGACATGAGCAGTGATACTATGCCTGCTAGGCAAAACCACACTAAACCCTTCACCACTCTCCTGGAGTGGAACGAAGGGCTATTACAACAAAGTCGTCAGGCAAATAAGCTAATCTGGTATACGGATGGCTCCAAAACTGACAGTGGCACAGGTGCAGGAATATTTGGGGAATCACCTCAGTTTGCTGCTTATGCATCGCTGGGGAGGTTCGCCACTATCTTCCAAGCCGAAACTCATGCCATAGACATCTGTGTACATGAGAATTTAAAAAGGAACTACCAAGGTAAAGAAATCCTTATCCTTACAGATAGCCAGGCCGCCATAAAAGCCATAGCTAGCAATCGTACTAACTCAAAATTAGTATGGGAATGCCGACAAAACCTAATAACCCTTTCAACCCACAATAGAGTGGCAATGAGAAAGCTGACTCCTTGGCTAAGAAAGGAGCAGAGTTACCATTTATGGGACCAGAACCCGTCTTTGGAATTACCAACAACTTTGCTCGAAACTGGTTGAAAAGCTGGATAAAAAGACAGCACCACAACCATTGGAATGCAATTGAGGGGCAAAGACATAGCAAACTGATGCTAAAAACAACATCTGACAAATTGACTGATGACATTCTGCAATTAAGCAGACAACAGATTAGGCTGGTGACAGGCCTTATAACTGGACACTGCAACCTAAGGAAGCATATGCATAGAATGGGGATTGGTAATGAAGAACCCATCTGCAGACTCTGCAATGAAGAGGACGAAACAGCCTCACATGTTATTTTCGACTGTGAAGCCCTGTACCGATGGAGGTTTGCACTCCTCGAAGGAGCTTTCTCTCGTGAGACACTCATAAGGGAGGACCTGGTAAAGAGGTTACTAAGCCTAATCAGGATCACAAAACTCTTTACCGACTAAGTGACAAGTTGAGAGTACAATAAGCCTAAGGCCGCGGTGCTGGGTTCTTACCCCCTTCAAATGTCACATACAAACAAACAAACAAACAACTTTTACAAAATTTACAAAAGTCAAACAGAGATATGACAATTTAAATTCAAATGTTTTGTTGTTGTTACCAACATGAAAACAAAAAAAGTTCTAATAGCACTAATGTCATCTAAAGAATAAGTTAATTTTATTTAAGAAATTTCTGCACAAGTAGGCATAAAAGAATTCGTGGATCACGTGCCCAGAAACTACGTTGCAAATAATCGTTATTTGTTGTGTTGCAACACACTCGTTCGCAAACATTGACTATTACAATCAAAGTACTATGAACACAACTCCAGGTCCGATTGCAAAGTAAATGTTATAGACTATAACGCTCATTTATTATGCCCTGGTTGTTATGGAGTTGTTGATACAGTTCGTATCACAGGTATAAACAACGAATAATATGCAAGTGAAACATAAAATATATTTATGTCCGGTCGGGCGATTTTGACCGGTTTATGGGCCTGTTTTTAGAGTGTAAATTGCTAGATTAGAGCTCTACGGCTGTAAAACTTTTTAAAGCCCACTAGAAAAATAGTTACCCTTGTTTTGCTTTACTTGAAGTTTTACCACTGCACCTATACCTACTTGAAGTTTTGCACTTTTCAAATTATTTTTATTTTAAATTAAATATTAATTTAAACTTAGACCAGACATAAACTAATGTATGTATTTCGGGCTTAATTAGTGTTTTAGAGCCCTTTATCGTCTTAGCACCTGAGACGAAAGCTAAGGGCTAGCACACACTATGAACTTATTGTCGTCCAACAGTTTAGTCGGCCGAGTGGGGTCTGTTGCAACATACGGGGATGCACGCATAACCGACAAAACAGTTTACTCAACTCTTCTGTTGGGTCTTGTCACAAACCAGAATATGACTGAACTGTCAGCCGACACACTTGGAGCATACGATTTCAATATATCTGTGCGATCTAAATGACTAGATGTTTTCTAAAACTGACGACAAAAGCTCCTTCTATCTGATCTGGCAAAAGAACCTATCTGTCATTTTTTCATTTTTCCTCTTGTAAAGTTAGCATAACAGTAGATAGGAGCTTTTGCCAGATCACCCGCGAAATCCATTTTGAGACTGCACTATATTGACGACACAACGACAGTTTAGTTTGTATGCGCGCAAAACCCAGGCAAAAAACAGTTTAGCTCGTTAATACGCCCACATCGAACTTTCACCGACCAAACTGTCGAACAGTTTAGTTCATAGTGCACGCTAGCCCTAACTGATTCTGTGGGCTCTAAACAAGTCAATTAAGCCCTTAATACATAATATGCTATTATACCTGTCTTTATTTGATTGTACTCCCTATTTGTTCTTGAATTTGAAAATTCCATGGAAACCGAATTAAAAAATCAAAAAATAAAAACTGGAAGAAATCAATGATCGGAATAGAAGTTTCTTTTTTGAAAAACAAAAGTAGTAGTGTGAACTTCTGGATCTTATTTGATGGTCTCTAGCCTGCCTGAATGAACTAAAGGTTAAAAGATTCAAGAACCCGCTTCATAATATACAGTCAGTCCATTATCTTTTTAATTCATTTTAATTTATTTTAAAAAATGTCAATAAATTGCGATTGTTTTTATTTCAAATTGCATGGCATTCTAAATAATGTCAGTGTGGCCCCTTGTACTATTAACTTTTCGCTGTTTTATTATTATATATCGGGATTTAGCATAATTACATCAAAAACTTGTGAATGTTAATGTTCCATGAATCAGCATTTAAAACCCACTGGTATAAGAAATATCATTACCCTAAAAACCACGATGACAAATGCCAGTGCTAAGAATGATACTCAAGGCAATTCGAATATAAATTATCTAACCCCAACAGTGATAGATATAATTAAATATAATAAAACAAACCTGATATTATAGAATCCATAATGGGTTGAACATGCGGACTCAGTAACGATGCATGCTCTATCGCTGCTAATGAAAGATACGATGCCATATTCCTAGATAACTCTTTATTGCCCTTATGTAGAAATTTAACTGCGACTGGTAAGGCACGTTGCATCACAGATTTTTTACCGAAATTCTAAAAAATAACAGAAAAATCACGCTTTCATTGATAATAATTGCATTCAAATAAATACCAAAAAAATACAAGAAATAATATCACTGGAGATCTTTGCATGAGGCGGGTCTTCATCTCGAGACGACAGTTGAAGATTGTGATGCAGACACGATTCTAAAAGATTGACAAGAGCATCACAATGTTGTTCAGCGCTTCCGGTTTCTCTTATACACGAAGTAACGCGAGTTACACATATTTCAACAACACTTTGATCATTGTCATTATGTACATAATCAGGCAGTGATGCTATTGCTGTTATTTCATTCAGCTATAAATTGAAAAAAAAAACAAAATACAAAACTTTAATAAATGTTCAATTGTTTTTAAACTCACCACTAATGTTAAGTCGTTAACAATTTCACTATCTGGAACAGAAAATAAATCTCCAGCTCTGGATAAGTCTCTGTTTTTAAGGACTTGCATAAATAACTCATGCATTTTGCAAGTATTACTGGCCTCCTTATTTAAAGTCATATTTGGAAACCATAGTTAATCACATACACACTAAAAAAAAAAACAAAATTTCGAGATGGCAAAAAATAGCGAGCAATTGTTTTTAAAAACAAGCGCGCGTGTTGTATAAAAATAAAATACATGTAAAATAACAAATATTTACGAATCTAATCGCAAGCATCTACAGGTTGTTATTTTATTGTACTTGCCACATAGATAAAACTGTTAACTCACCTTTATTACTATATATATATAAAAGCTTTCACTCCAGAGTTTGCTGCTTACCTGGTTGTGTGTGTATTGATAACATTGCACACACACCGTGCTCTGACAACCGGAACATCAATAACTATCACGCCGCTGCTCTCCGTATATATTAATTTTTTTTAACGCGTAAACTTATAGGAAAAAATCTACATACTTATGGATAGTTCAATGAACCTACTGCCCAGGTGAAACAAGCGTGTAAACCGTGTAAAACTGTCAAGGTGTTTTACAGGTGGTTGATTTTTGCGCATGCCCAGTTAATTCATACAGGTGAGTTTCTGCACATACACACACACACGGTTATGACTGACGATCTACAGGGCGACTCATTATCGCATCGTCATTTCCCAGAAAAAATAAAAGATCCATATTTTTAATTTTTTCGATCTGACATTCAAATTTAATTATTATATAGTTGTAAAAATAATATATAATTGTTAAAAATAAAAAGAAGTTTTATTAAATACTTTTTAACCGCTATTGTTGTTTTAACTGGCTGTTTACATGTTGACAAAAGTACGAGCTTACTGTAATTAAATAATAGAAAAAATGTAAACCAACTGTTGTAGATCTTCCCACTTCTAACATTTTTCTGACACTTTTCAAATTTTTTGTATTAATTCGCAGAAATTTTATAAATAAAAACTAGTTTATTGTACTTTAAAGTGGGGAGTATTTCATATATGTACAGTTGCGATCATTTGCTAAGGAACGATCGAAAAATCACAACCGCCGACTTTCCAGTTTTTTGTGCAATGTAAATGTAAGATTATTATATGGTATTCAAGAATATTTTATTTTTGAATATTATAATTGCCCAGTTCATAAATTAGGTCGAATTACAGCGTACATTGTACAAAAAAACTGAAAAACCGGTGATCACTATTTTTTCATCGTTCCTTAGCGAACGATCGCAACTGTACATGTGCAACAGAAATTGCAGAAATAGAATTTTGATATGGAAGGAAATGCCCATTACCTCAATACAGGAGGAGTAGAAGTTACTGCTATCGATTAAAATATGTGTACATAAATTCGATATTAACGAAGCTTTTAAATTTTCATACTTTTGAAAGTATAAAAAAAACCCTCTGGGCAAATTATTCTTGGTGGACACCAGTGGCGGCTCGTGCTCCCTAGGAAGGTGAGGCTCGAAAAAAAAACTCCTGCTGCAAAACCCAATTTAATCTGTGGGCGGTGCATTGTGTAAATAATGCTAAAGGTGCACCAGATTCAATTTCAGGCAGTTTAACTCTCTGGTCATAACGCTAGCATCATCATAACGTTGAGCCATTAATTCTTGTTTGAAATTAAATGCTTAAAAAAACGTTAGCTATTAGATCAAATAATGCATTTGCAGTTCTATCAGCACTTCCGTCAAAAAAAATCTAAAATTCGTTCTTTTAAATTTCCATTATTTACAAACCGGACAGTAATGGGGGCATTGTGATTTTTCACTAATGTCTGTTGTATCATCAGCAAAATAATTTGCATTATTAATTTCACTGTCAATAGATTTACTGCCGTTTTCTCGGCAGTAACAACGTCAAATTGTCGTAAAACTGACATTATGTCACAGCCCAAAGACGTTAATATTAGACGTCATTAAAACGTCCTATACTAGGACTAAGACATGAATTATAAATAAATAGTTGAATATTAGAAATAACATTTATTATACAATGCGTTTCAAAAGTCTGGAACTATTGAAATAAAATTCAAACGAAAACTTTTTGAGACAAACGCTCTGACAGGTCAATTTTGGTTTTAAAAAAGAAATCTTTTTATATCCACTGAATTTTTCGATCGTCATTTGTTTTTGACTTATGTCATCGGATTTTTTTTAAATTGCAACCCATATTTTTTTGATGGATTTGGATAGAGCTTGAAATTCTGGAAACAGAAATATGTACAAGTACAACCTTGACTTTGATAGTTTCTGAAATACGAGGCATTAAATTAAATTGGAGCAATTCGTCCAGAAACTCTCCGGAATGTGTTACAAGATTTTGAGTATCGCCTAGGATATTGCCAAGAAGTAAATGGGAATCAGTTTGAACATCTTATTTAGTTTAGTTATGACAATAAGGTTGTTAACTTGCTCGTTTCTACAGTAAAATTAAAAAAAATGAAAAAAATTTAGCGCTACTTCAGCTTTTTTTCCAAATTTTGAGCTTGATTATCTTGTAAACTATCAAGGTCAAGGTCATACTTGTGCATATTTTTATGTTCAGAATTTCAAGCTCTATCCAAATCCATCAAAAAAATATGAGTTGCAATTTAAAAAAAAATTCAATGACGTCATAACTCGAAAACAAAAGGCGATCGAAGAATTAAATTTATACAAAAATATGTGTTTTTTAAAACTAAAGTTGACCTGTCAGAGCGTTTGTCTCAAAAAGTTTTTGTTTGAATTTTATTTCAATAGTTCCAGACTTTTGAAACGCACAGTATACTACAATCAAAACATCTCTATATTGTGTCCACCTGCTTATTATGACCAGTGTACCTTGGCCCCTGTTAAAATAATATCTTTTTAATGAAACTTGTCCATATTGTTTTGTACGTCCAAAAGACGTCGTTTTGAAGACGTCTACGTACATCCCATTATATGACGTCTTATGGACATCATTTATTAATCATGACGTCGTCGACCAATAATGACTTAAAAATAACGTCATTATAACGTCAGTGTACTGGCTGGGAGGATATCATCAGTTAGTCTATCAGATGGATTTCGTAGCATGAGTTTACTATGTCTTTGTCCCTCGACACTGTTCCCCTTGCTACCCCATACTAATCCCCATAATCCCATATTAACTTCGAATTCATTCGGTGGTTAGCTAGGGCTTTTATTGCAGCCTGGCTATCTGAAAGGATAAGAATTTCTTTACCTTGATAATTCCTTTTTAAGTTTTCTTGCACACAGATGTCTATGGCATGAGTTTCAGCTTGGAAAATAGTGGCAAGCCTCCCCAGAGATGCATAAGCACTGAACTGGCGGGATTTCCCATATATCCCCGCGCCTGTGCCGCTGGCAGTTTTAGAGCCATCCATATATCAAAACTATTTTCTTTAGTCTCTATTCCCATTTGTGCGGCAAAGACGAAACAATTTGGTTTTATGCCATCTCCTTGCAATAGAGCTAAAACGAACGATGCGACATGTCTAGGTAAGGAATCAAAACATTTTAAAAATCTGCCATCTTAATTTGTTGATTCAATGTCACGGAGTAGGTACATGTTCTGAATATTTTTATTATTTATTTGTTTATTTTTGGGCGAGGAATCAGGATGGTGGAGCATCCTTCGTACCTCATGGCACCGATTACTATGATCATTTGGCCGACCCTACTAGAATTTAGCCGAATCTGGGGGAATTCCACCCCTAGTAGGGATCTTTATCGTGCCAAACATCGCATTGACATGGGACCTACAGTTTTACTTCCTATCCGAAAAGAAGGCATGTTTTAAATTTTTCTCCGCTATTATATGAAAAATTACCAGCTCGGCTGGGGATCGAACCTGCGATATTTAGATTATGAAGCAAACATGCAAACCACTAATCCACCGAGACTGGCTCATGTTCTAAATAATCTGACAATTTGTTTTTTAAATTGAACAAAATTCTTAACTTTATTTGCTGTCATCATAGCAAGCTGTTTTCTTTTCATATTTCATATGTAGGTTTCCATAATATACCATTTTCTTCAGTGCAATCATTAAATAGAAAATTAGAATGTTTAAAATTAATAAGTGGAATTTTACACGTCTTTATATTTGTGAAAGTGAAAGTTATTTATATGATGGGATGATTTGGGAATAGAGTATGCAATTATGAAATATATCTAAAATACAGTAGAGATTCTGCATATCTTCTGATAAATTTGTCGGGCAATATTACCCTTCAAAATCATACTGGAACTGCTAGTTGTACTTTGGTAGTTACGATAGCTGGAATTAATAGTAGTCGTTGGAAATTGTTGCGTATGGTTTTGTATATACAGTGTTACTTTTATATTGCAAATTGAGATAATCACTTCAAAGCATGCAATTACTGTATGTTTATGCAACCAACTACCAACAATACATAATGCTCATAATGTGCTAGCCGTTTAACTTCTTTCATTTGACTTTCATTGGGCTAATTTAACACTAGTTGAATATATTAAAAACACAAACGTAAATGAAAATAACATTTATTGTAAAATAAAAGATGCAAATGTGTATTTTTCATAAATTATAAATAATAATAAAATAGTGTGACAACATAGAAACGGTGATAACTTTGAAACTATTCATTTTTTAAATACAAAATATCCATATGAGTTGACAGAGACATGACATTTGAAAAAAAAAAAGACTTGATGTTCAAAGATTTGTATATTTGGTCTAGTAGATTGAACATCGTGCTTACTATCCAATAATTTATAATAAAAACGTTGATTTAAATATTTATAAGCGTCGTGTACTTGCAGTAGGTAAATTTATTTTTTAAGAAAAATTGCATTTTAAAAAGAAAATTTACAAAACTGAATTTATTCAAAAACTGTGCAAAATTTTGGGAAATACGTACTAACCAAATATACTTATAGGCCAGTAAAATCAGACCCGTTTTGGACCGTTGGTGGAACTAAATGTTGGGAAGCGACTTATATCAACAATCAGAAGGAGTCCAACGGGGTTTTTTATACGGAAAGCCTCTGGGCGTCCGGTCTAACGGAAAATCGAAAATTTGTAAAATTTCGTTTCTCGACCGTCGATTTCGACCAAACCACCGGACCGATTTTAAAGTGTTGGATACTCATCCGACGCAGAATTTAATGCTCTTTAATTCTTGTAATAGTAAAGTTTTCGTTGGAAAGCACCGCTTTGGAGTTATAAGCGAAAAACTAAAAAAGGTCCGAAGATTTCGTAGTTCTTTTGATGCCCTCAGGTAAGCTCGAGTCGAGGGACCGTGCAAACCTAGGATACTTATATTTGACCTCAAACGAAGCGATCGAAACGATCTCCCGCTTTCTAACATTTATTTCCACCAACGGATTCTATTTTACTGGCCTATTACGATAAATAGTATAATCGAAAAGCATAATGATACACAGGATGTTCCATTTAAAATTAAAAAATTGAAAGTATAGTCGTAGCAAAATGACTCACCCTGTATATATACAAAGATATTATAAAATTAAAATCAACCCTCAAGTCTGAAACACAGACACTCCTGCAGTCCTACTTGGCACATGCAAAACATCGTTTTGCTTGTACAGTTTTAAGTTATAACACAACATGGAATCCAATGGAGTCTGCTGATCTTTTAACGTTTTAGTTGTATCTTTTTGTCTTGTTATGAAGCGAGCATCAGTAGTAGTTATAGCCGCACGTTGGTCCTACCTAATAATAATCGCCCCCTCCCTTCTGCGCAAGCTTCATAGCTTCTGGGGCCTGGTTTCCAGGTTATGGGTTGTAGCAATTCTTATTATAGTGTGAGATTAGCTTGGCGATAACGATAATTGCAATACTTAGGGTTTAGCACAGTGTTTGGGCAACAAAGCTAAAACCCGTAAAACTACTTCAAGCAAAGAGCAAATTAAGCAGCGGCAATAAGCAAGCATCAACCCTCATCGCTTGGGAATTTCAGCACGACTTTAATTTAGTTCCACAGGGTTCGGTTTTTGGACCAGTCTTGTTTCTTGTGTACAAGAGCAGCCTAATCAGTAGGTTATCAAGTAAACATGGTGTTTATGCAGATGATATAAGACTATTTGGAAATCCTTTCGTATATGCACAATTCCTGTAAAATGACTTGGAGATTATTAAGGAGTGAAGTAATATATAATGCTGCCATTAAATACTGACATATGCGTTGTGCTTCACTTAGGCAAATCTGACCCAACTATTAGTTATCAATCAACTGGAATCCGTTTCCCAACACTCAGATCTGAGCATTATAATTATGTCTTAACTTATCTTGTTCTAATCAGTGTGAAAGCAAATAATGCACTTTATTTATTAATAAAAGTATTCCTCTTTCCGAACCCTCAAGTAGCTGTTAGACTCTACCTAACTTATGTTCGCCCATATCTAGAGTTTTTAATTAATATCTATAAGAATATATATTAATATATTTATCCTTAGCAACGTGTTTGTTTATCAATCTTATCTACCTTTGATAATGACATAAAGTGTCGAAACAATATTGTCAGGTTAAGATATTAATAAAACTTGTGAAACTTTAACTAATCTTTTTATATTATATTTCATGATATCTATAAGGATAAACAGCTACTAGAGAAAGTTCAACATAGGATACCTCGGTAGGTTTTAGATTAGCATAACATTGCATATGAAAATCATCTAGGCACCCTTAAAAGTCATAAAATAAATTTTAATAAATTTATAATTAATAAAAGATTAATATAAAGTTTCACAGTTTTTATTAAATTATAATTTGACAATATTGTTTCGACAGCTAAGCTGTCATTATCAAAGGTAATATAAATATAAACAAACTGGTCTTTCAGGTAAATACTGTAACGTTCTTTTTAAAATAATAACAAAATGCTGTTTAAATCGTCTATTCATAAGAGAAATATTAATTTACATACACTTAATTAAAGCACTATAACCATAAACTATTTAACAAACTAAAGCATTTAAATAAATGCTAGGTATTTACCAATTTATATGAGGACTATTTATATAAAAACTATTTATGTATTACAATAATTATTAACTAATTATTCAGAGTACATAATAATGATCGCCCCCTCCCTCCCGCACAAGCTTATAGCTTCTGGGGGCTTGGTTTAGGTTATGGGTTGTAGTAGTTATTATTATTATTATTATGACATTTCACTATGCCGGTCATACATTAACTGCCTCCTTCTAATCGCGATTCAATTTATATCTTTCATACGATGACTCATACATCTAGAATGTTCGATGACGTGTCGATGAGTCATACTTGCAGGTGTTGATTGATGAGTCATACATGCAGGTGTTATTGAGGAGTCATACAGTTGATGACTCATACATCTAGAATGTTTTATGACGTCATATGTGGGTTTACTATTCGTTACACTGCCCCCTCTTCAAGTCTGTTCTGTCCCAGAACAGGTTTTATTCTCTGGTTTCTAGAGAAAGGGTCGTGACGGTATAGACAGTCTTCACCTTGACTACATGTTCCATTACGGTAGAAATAACAATCTACACTCTTTGTTGGCCTTGATGCAGGCTGGGGATCGAAGCTACAGACTAAGATCTTCACATCCATATCTCTAAAAATAACTTCCAGCAGGTTTCGAACGATTCTCCAATCCAACTGGTCCCGCCCACAGCCAAGTTTGGAAACTGCCAATTTGTTAATACCCCTGGTAAGCAACTCGGTCCTCAAATCCCATAATGCCCTCCACAGGTAGTCGTAACACGGTTTCTGGTAGTAAGACTGCTTGGTTACCAAGTAGTAAATGGAACGGTCATGATCAGGCAAGTGTAAGGCTTTGCCAACAGAGGGATTCTGATCTCGAAGTTCATCCAGCCGTCCAAATTTATTCCTAAACACTACTGCGATCCCCGTGGACATGCGGAGATCACCGTGGGCAATGTAATAATCACTAGGGAACCGGAAGAGGTCTTGTTGCATCTCGGTCGTGACTCCGAATCGGGGTTTTCTAGTTCCGGAAAACGCAGCCATAAATTCTCCAAAGGTTGGCTGATCATCTTCAGGCCTTACGGTATTGACAGCCACCTCAGCATCATCTTCCCGATCCGGGACTACGTTATTGTTTCCCTCATAGTGCGCCAGACGATTGGAGTGTACCACCTTTGGTTGCCCTCTTGGCAATTTCTGGATGCGATAAATCAAGTCATTTATTCGTTTCTTCGCCTGGTATGGGCCCTCCCAATTTCGCTGTAACTTTGGAGAATAGCCACGACGTCTTTGCGGGTTGTATAACCAGACAAGCTCTCCAGGTTGAAACCCTCTTTCTTGGGCTCTCACATCGTACGTAGTCTTCATCCGGTCACTCGCGATTCGACTTCGGGTTCGGTCGTGAATATCCTCCAACTTCTTCTTTAAGTTGATGACATAATCATTCCTGGCTACCTCCTGCTCTATAGGTGGGAATCCAAATTCCAGATCACACGGTAACCGTAACTCGCGTCCAAACATCACAGACGCTGGTGACTGACCGGTGTTGTTTCGTGGACCGATGCACGATAAGCCATCAGGAACAGATGCAGGTATTGGTCCCAGTCTCGTTGATGATCGGAGACGACCTTGGCCAAATATTTGCCCATTGTCCGATTCATGCGTTCTACCATTCCATCGGAATGCGGATGTAACGGTGTGGTCCGAGTCTTGCGAATGCCCAACAATCGGCAGACTTCTCCAAAGAGTACAGACTCAAAATTGCGGCCTTGATCCGAATGCAGCTCCATTGGCACTCCGAAGCGACTGAAAAACTCTTTGACTAGTACGTCAAAGCATATGCTTCTGGCCATTTGGTAAAATAGTCCATTGCCACTAAGATGTATTTATTCCCATCGTCGGTTTCGGGAAATGGCCCGGCAATATCTATAGCTATTCTTTCCAGAGGACTACCCACATTGTACTGCCTCATAGGTGCTCTTCGTTTCCCCAAGGGTCCGTTGCCAGTGGCACATAGTTCGCATTTCCGGCACCACTCTTTCACGTCTTCTTTACAATTAACCCAATAAAAACGCTCCCTAACTTTTTCCAAAGTCTTCTTCACACCGAAGTGTCCTCCTGAGGCACCGTCATGGAGATGTCGCAATACAGTAGGCACTCGGCTCCTTGGAACCACAAACTGAGACCTAACGGTGGTGCCATCTTCACTCTCCAGTACTCGCTTCAGGAGATCATCTTCCACCTTCAAGGACTCCCATTGGGCCCAATATCCTTTCAGGGTTCTGTTGAAAGGGCTGACGACTTCCCAGGCAGGCCTTTCTCCCACAAGCTTCCATTCCAGTACCATTTTTAATTCGGGATCAGCCTCCTGTTGTCGTTGCAATTCTTCCGGCAACCAATTGTCGTTGACGATGGTAGTTCTTAATACTTGGCAAAACTTCTCTTCCAAACGAGAGCAATGACGGCAATCCGTTGGACAGGGTCTTCTTGAAAGAGCATCGGCATTTCGATGACTAGTGCCCGCTCGATGTTCCGTGTCAAAGTCGTATTCTTGTAATCGTTCGATCCACCTTGCGACCTGGCCTTCAGGATTACGGAATTGTAGATGCCATTTCAAGGCTGCATGGTCCGTCCTCAATAAAAAATCCCGTCCGTACAAGTATTTGTAGAAGTGCTCGACGGACTTCACGACAGCCAATAATTCTTTTCTGGTCACACAATAATTCCTATCGGCTTTTGACAAAACCTTACTAAAATAGCCGATGACCTTTTCTTGTCCATCCTGTATCTGAGAAAGTACACCCCCAATGGCCAGGTTACTTGCATCTGTGTCAAGTATGAATTTCCCTTCTGTCCGTGGGTAGCTCAATCTTGGCGCTGTTGTCAAGGCACGCTTCAACTGTTGGAAATCTGTTTCGCACTCTCCGCTCCAAACATACTCGAGCCCATCTTCAGTTAACCTTGTCAGGGGCTTCGCTATATTGGCAAACCCAGGAACGAAACGCCTGTAGTAGGTACATAACCCAAGAAAACTACGAACTTGGTGTTTATCTTTCGGTGTTGGCCACTCTTGAACTGCACGAATTTTATCGGGGTCGGCTGCCACTCCATTTTGTGATACGACATGCCCGAGATATTTCACCCCCCTTCGGAATATGTGGCACTTTTTCGGACTCAATTTCAGGTTGGCTGTACGCAGTCTCCGGAACACTTCCTCCAGATAGACCAGGCAAGTCTTCCACGACAGCCCCCTCAGGATGGTCTCCATTAGACGCTCAAAGGTGGCCGGAGCGTTACATAGACCGAAAGGCATAACCGTAAACTCCCGGTCTTCAGGTTCCATTTCAACTTGCCAACAACCACTCTTCAAGTCCAAAGTCGAAAACCAACGTGAACCAGACAGGGTATCTAACGTGTCGTCGATGCGTGGTAAGGGATAGCTGTCTTTCTTGGTCACGTTATTGAGCTGCCGATAGTCCACACAAAATCTGGTTGACCCGTCCTTCTTACTGACCAGGACCACCGGCGATGCCCATGGACTGCTGGATAGCTCGATGACCCCTTGTTCTTCCATATCAGTAATGATTTTCTCGGCTTCTGCTCGTCTTGCTAGAGGTAGACGTCTCGGTTGCTGTCGGACTGGCCCAGAGTTCCCTGTATTGATTTTATGTTGCACAATATTGGTTCGTCCCTTCTGGGTATCGTCAAGAGCGAAGATATCTTGATATCGGTGAACCAAACCCTGAACCTCTTTCACTTCCGTTTTGTTAAGGTCTTCGCATGAACTAGTAACCATACCCACTAGTTTTCCACCATGGTCTTTGGGCACTGGTTTTGGAACATCAGCCATACACACTGTCCCACAAGGGTGCTCTTCTTTATTGTCACCGAATCCACGTTAACGTTCATTACCCTCACCGGTACTGTCTTTCCAACCTTGATCAGCGCTTTTCCCACCAGTATGCCACTATGGATCTTCTTATCACAGACAGGCTCCATCATTCGCACACATCCTACCCGAAGATCTCCATCCAAACCTGCCTCGACAACCATCTCGCTTTGACCCGGCAATATCACATCTTCTATCAGCAAAACTCTTACAACAGGATCCTCTCGTGGGTGCAACGGAAGTTCTTCGATACCAACCTTCAAAACACCCTCCTTCAAATCCAACGTAAAACCAAATTTTCTCATGAGGTCCATTCCCAAGATGAAGTCATCAGCGATATCGGCTACCAGCACCTCATGATCACGTTCTTCACTTCCAATACCAATCTTCATCTTCACCACTCCGCGTGTCCATACATCTAGAATGTTTGATGACGTCATATGTGGCTTTACTATTCGTTACAATACAAAAAATAGATAACTAGATAAAAATAATCAGAATTAAATATCTAACACTTCCAGTAATGGAGAATTACTGAGCTCAATCTGTTCATTCATTAAAGCTACCTTGAGTTTGTGTTTGTATATCTCAAAAGCTTCTAAAATATCTAATTTGCGTTTGTTATTACAAAAATGTAGGAATTATTATGGAGTTCCACAAAGTAAGGCTAGAATAATAAAACCGTTAAAAGTTGCCTAGTTTGAGTGACAGAAGATAATGAGTAGATTTAATCCAAATGATTAGGCTCATGCACGGAATTTTTCGTTTGATTGCTCGTCGTTTATATACGGAGACAGATAAATTATTCTTTATCTCTAACTGATGTGTTAATGATTGGTGCAGTCACTTACCTGAAACAGTAGTAGCTGCCCCGGCAATTGCAATATTTAAAAGCAGACTGGACAATCAGTGAAGCTTTATCAGTAATTTTGTTGAGGTGGGAAAAGTGTTGTGCTTTTAATCATAGTACTAATTTTGCTTAAATAATTTGATTTATCCATTTAGACCTGCAATTCGAATACCTATGTATTATTTTGATCTGCATAGTTATTTAAGAACCTCAACTTTTGCATTAACATTAATATGTATTGTTCCTTATTTCTTGTTCAATAGAATAGTTGTTGTATTTAGTTTATAAGGTATGTAACACAATAGTAATATGTATTACTATTGTGTACAAACATATTGCTGTGATTCCAGTACTTATAGTTGAATATAAGTCATTTGGGTTGCCTATATATTTAGGGGTTTGGACTCAACTTGAACAAATCTTAATTAAATAAATTAATTTGTTACTTAATAAGTAAAGGATACACTCTACATCACTTGATAATAATAAGAAGTAGATCTTAAACGGATTTTCCACTTAAAACTGAAAAATTATTTTGACAAGTTACGATTTGCATATTGTTAGGTCGTTGGATTTGGTTTTTCATAATTGAAGCCATTGTAAGGTTTCACCTGGAAATTGTAAAAGGCATAGATGGAAAGGTGTATGCAAGCAATCACCACAATACTCACAGTTTTTGTTGTTGAATTTCAAGTAAATTCCATGCTGGTTTAACGATTCATTAAATTTATGATAAATGTATAATTTTCATTAATCTATGCATTTGCAGCCAAAATGTTTTGCTGCAATATTGTTAATTAGATTCTAGTGCAGCTTTAGCAATAGAATTTTCAAGTGGGCAGCTTTAAATAGAGAAGGCTTAGCCTTTTGAAGCTTAAAATTTATATAGTTTGAACCTGAACTGTTAAAATAGTAAAATCTAGTTAATATTTAAAGTTTTAGTGCCAAGATTGATGTAAATATTGTGTAATAGGATGTTAGGATTAATTTAATAATAAGAAAAGGAGGAGGTAATAAGGTGTGAAAATGTTATTATCTGTAATTTTGTAAAACCATGTTTGTCAGGAAATTCAAGATGGTTGCCATTGAATCCTGGAGTTAAATTTGCTTTTTGTTAGACATGATACCAAAATATAGGAAAAATTATCCTCTTTCCGATTATGTAATTTGTTTAAACATTTAATTGAATTTCTTAACAATAATTTGGTTATATAAATCTTGTTAGATTAGATGTTCAATTTTTTTTAGTAATTTACCAGATTTTGTTAGTAGAAAAATGACGTTTGGCGTTTGTTTTTGAAAAAGATATAAAAGCAGGTCGAAAATCTGGTTACCTTCTTCTTGACTTTCATACAAAGCAGAAAGAAGCCATGTCAGATCACGCAATGATTTAATAAAATTTTGAGGTTATGTGTGTCAAACGTCAAAAAGTGAGGTTACGACAAATGTCATCCAAATTTAATTTTTTTGAAAAAGTTAAATAATTTTAAATAATGATAATAATAAAGAACAATTAATGTGAATTATAAAAAAAGGAAAGTAAAGTGTTAATTTGGTTTTTGGACTATTTATTTATAAGAAGAAAATTTCTGTAAAAGGTATTGGAACTTTATTTCTGGATGGAAGTAATTTAATAACTGGATGTAATGAAAACTTATGGGAAATAAACAATTGATTTATGTACTCTCGTATTGGAAGTAATTTGTTCAATAGTTAATAGTTGTAATAAATCACAAAAGAAGATCCACAAGAACAATTAGTATATAAAAATGTATGTAGGCCATCACAACAAATAAGCAGGTAAATTTGCCGACTATTACAGAAAACTGCTAAATGGTATAGGGTGTTTAAGAATTTTCGAGTGGTGCAGAATATTTGAATTTAAAAATTTATTTTCAAACTTTAACTTTATTTTTGTTTCGTTTCTTTCTTTTAATTATTCTTTTAATTTAAGATCGTGGAATTGATAAAATAAAAATTAATCAGGAAAAAAAGAATTAGACTTCTCTTAATTTTTATTTTGGTAAATCCAATTGACACCAATAATTAATTTAAATTATTCCAAGTTTGTTAATTGAATCCAATTTAGATAGTAAGAAAATTTTTTTTTGTTCTCGTTTCTCTTTCATAAACTTTCAGTTTTCATTCTTTTTATGTGTTTATTAATAAAATAATATTTTTAAATATTCGAAAAGAAATTTATTTGTGCATTTTTTTGTTTTGTGTCCATTAACAGAATTTTACAGGTATAGGTTGAACAATATTTTATTAGTTTGTCAAAGAGCGACCCGCCTGAAATTTTCTCATGCAATCTTCCTGAGCTTGTCTTTGGATTTTAAAATCATAGCCGGTGCAAATTTTCTGTTCATCACAAAGGCAAGTGGTGTTTGTTTTTGTATAACTTTCAGTTTGCCTTGCTACCATTAAACATAAGTGATAGTGGTCTTTAATTTAAATAAATCTATGATCAAGTGTTGTAAAGTGTATACTAGTACAGTGCTTATCACGATAACATTTTATTGTCGCACAAATGCGATGCTTACTAATTAATTTTTTATATAATCTAAAATGATTAAATAAACACACGCACGCCACCTTTTTTATATCATAACAATATGTATGTTTGTACATTATAGGCTTTGCTTGCATACTGAATTATGTTTAATAAAAGGTAATAATCAGGGGCAACCACATGGTTGCTGAACGGGTAGTTAAGCGCACAATTTCGTGTAGTCGATTGTATACCTAGCCGTATCCTAACCTACCATAGTTTTATACCTATACATTTGACTACACGAGATTGTGCACTTAACTACCCATTCAACAACCATGTGGTTGCCCATGGTAATAATATATGTATAGGTTGCCCTTGAAATTATTGGTGTGACATGACACTGTATAGCATGATTTGTATATTTCCAGACAATGAATATACGAGGTAAGCGCACCGGAGCGGCAGGCTTCTACAGGTGCCAACATGTTCAATCAAGCCGAGAATTGATGGCGCTTACCTTGTATATATACAGGTTCACAAAAATGCATTTGAAAGATGGGGAGATTAGAGTTCCTAAATATGAACTGAGCTTTGTATTATTTCGAGTTTAATCATGCATGTCAAATTTTCCTAGTGGCATTTCATATTTTGAAACTATTTATTAGAAGGTTGGTAATCATGAAAATCGGATTAATAAATTACTGTCAGTATGACAATTATATAAATCGGAAATTCGGTATAATATTCTATTAAAAGCTGTCATAAAATTGATATATGTACTATAGTAAATTTAAAAATTTTATACAAACAGTAAATAAATGATAATGTGCACATTAAAAATTTTTATATGGATAAAAATAAACATAACAGCATAACCTAAAATTTATAACTGACAGCTGCTGAATGTTGTCACTAAAGTAAAAAGAGAGAAAAAGTATCTCTGTTTCAGACAGCTTAGTTTTGGTCTAGAGATTGATTTTGACATCCGTGTCCTAACTCTAAAATAACACAGTTACAAGTTTTCATTTAGGAACTCTAGGGGAGACATGCCTCCAGTGGTTGAGAGATGAGGAACTTTTTCAGAATTAAAGAAAGTGTCTGCAGTATAGGGTCAACAAAGTGATGAAATTCGAAGACGTTTGTTTAGGAATGTTCAGGTGCAGAAGTTATATGAAAGCAGGTTAAGTTAGAATTAAATTTCCCATTGAGATCGATTCGTCACTTGTAATCTTATAGATATGATCGCACAGGAATGTGTACTCAACTACATAATTGGTACGGCTATGTCTAGGCCTGATAATTATTAGGATCCATTAAAACACTCTTTTTAATATGACTAGTACTTTTATTATTTAATAAACGTATAAAATACTGCATGTATAAATAAAAATGGCATCACTCTTCATTATTAAATTAACAATTAGTAAATTATTTTTTTAATAATATACAACATTTAAATAAGGTATACTCAACTAGCACTCTTTTCAACAAAACAGTAACATTATATTATCTACACACGCATACATGCTCTTCACTTTCATACATTATTGTTCATAGCTTTAAAGCCCACTTGGAGATCTTTAAGCTTATCCCAAAACACTAAGGTAAGTGCTCCATGAGGAGCCAGTCGCATATAATTTGCAGTAATACCCTTGTAAAAACCAAAGAATCCTTCCGTCTTCCATATCTTCAGAAAACAATCAGGGATACTTTTATATAATAACCCTTGACCTCTAGCATCTACAGCTGTAAAATCATTTTAATATAAACAAACATTAATATTTTAAATAGTAAATTAAAAGATAAGTTTCTTGACTCTCCTAACCTTTTATAAAAACATTAATATCAAAACAATAATATAATAATTGGGAATCCCTATACATACAAAATAATAATCTGTACTAAACGAAAACAGTCTGTTATACTTACGCTGGTTGTAAAGACGTGTCGATACAAGATCAAACGGTGTTATGCTTAATACTTGAAATACTCCTCCAACAATACTGGCAGCAAATGAGGTGAGAATTGGAGAATTATCGAATAAGTGGTAGCGTTTAAGTAAATCTTTCGTCATCGCAAAAGAAGTTAACTGAGAAGAAGATCCAGCAAGTGCCCTCAACATTGTACCATTTACACCTCTCCATAGGCCACGAACCTTATAAACACAAAATTAAAGGTAAGTAAACTAATAATTGATATCATGTCCGCTTAACATAAGAATCTCAATGTCACAAGATCAGCAGCTGATCTTGTACTATTGCATTTGGACTGTACAAGGCTGTGTACATAGAATGTACATAGTAAATCAAAGTTTTGTTAAGATGTACAGAGAATTCAGTTACTTTTTTCAGCAGAAAGTCAGGTTATGTAAATTGGATTTTGTCAAATTTTATATTTATAATATTTTTTATTTCATTTCGTATTTCAAACAATTGTTTATATACTACAATTAGTAAAATAAAGTATAACTTGATCTCCGTTGTCAATGACACCGGAGTTCAAGACGTTCTTGATCTCCATTGTTGTTGGCAACGTAAAAATCATTTGATGTTGCATAACAGCCACACGTGATATGCTACTTTTTATCTCCTTGGTTACGCGTATGATGACAGACAAGGCAACTTGCTTCATTATACAATAAATTCGGATGAATTTTAAAAGAGAGAAATTAGGATTGAAATACGAAATAAAATAAAACAACTTATGCAATACGGAGATCAAGCTTCTTTAAATCTGGGAAGATGTATTATAACGCCGAGACGTCAGCCGAGGCGTTATAATACATCTTCTCGGATTTAAAGTATCGCTTGATCTCCTAATTACATAATATATATCATGTTTATGAATTTCAAGATACTAAAAGTATTTATTAATTTCATATAAAAAATAATAATGGAATGAATTAGGTATTTTCAACAGTTCTACAAAACTATTTTTGTAAAATGTATAGGGTATAAAGTGAGGTTATAAAACCATTCTACTAATAATAATAATTATTTATAGTCGGTTTCCTATTTTGATGATTTTTTTCTTAAATTGTAGGTAATCGACTATATCTCAAAGTCTAAATGTTGGATTTTTCCGCTGATGCCCTGTTTAATTATTATTAACAAATTATTATTTTTACCATAAAGGGGCTAATTAATAAATAAATAATTTCATCAAATTTTATTATAATTGTATAAAATTAGGTACTTATAGCTTTCTGAGGTCGCAGATTACGAATTCGGGGCCCAAATCGGTCAAAAGTGCAAAATGGCGGTTACAAGATGGCTGCCGAGATCAGATCATTTATTATTTGAAATGGCAAATGAAAAATGGTACTAGGGGGTTTTAAAGTCGCAAATTGCGATGTTATAGTTATTTACGGATTAAGATCTGTTAAGATAGCTATAACGGCCAAGGAAGCTGCTTGAAGCTTTAATGCTTCTGCGGTCGGAAAAGCGGGTCGTTAAAAAAGACCGTCTGTTGAAACCTCTTTTAACAGCCCCGAGTGTTAACAGGGTGTTATTTACAGCTTAACGGTTGTCAAGTGTTTGAACGTTATTCCTTCTACAACATAGTATGAAGAAAAGCTAAAAAATGACTTAGATGCAAAGTGCCGGTCACAAAATGGCCGGTAAAATTAAAAAATGGTATAATTATTATCTCGAAACAAGGGAAGCTATAGTTTACTATACAGAGAAAGTTTTACACTAACATTTTAACCATCAATATACAACACGAAACTTTTGCATAGAATATTTTCTTAACACTTTAATACTAAATATTTATATACAACATTCAGAAACTATTACACCCCACATAATTTTGACCAAAGAAATTGGGCACGATTTTTTTACACTACATTATTGACACTGCATTATTTAAAAACGTTTGAAACCATTGTATCAAAATTGTAGTGTAAAAAATCGTGTTGGATTTCTGTGGTCAAAAGTCCGTGTTTTAAGCTGGGCTGCTAAAGTTACTTTATGTTTATTTTAAGTGTTCAGTTTTTATTGTGTTAGAAAGGAATCTCCGTAAATCTTTTACGTTGTATAAATATTCAACGTGATCAAAACATGAGTGTAAAGATTTTTAGGTGTAGTAATTATATTTACCAAAACAAGTTGCCGCATGCAATTTAAAAGGTTTCCAAAAAATGTATTTTCATGACAAAACGTGTTTCGCCCTGACTCGCACCCTGCGTGTCAGCAATACCGATTGGTGATATCGTGTTGTACGTTTACCAAAACTAAGGCGAAAAATAATTTTGTAAATTTACCAGACTTGTGTCCAGCACTCGATTCTGCGCAGCAACATTTAGGGGTATATCTGCAAGTTCAACTATGGCTCAAAACAGTGGCGGAACTACTATACAGCAAAAGGGAGCAGTGCGGGAGGACCAGGCCACTAGGGGGCCCGGAGCCTCTGCCTCATTGCACTCCATCCATTTCACTTGAAGAAATTTTTATTTTCCAGAATTAAAACTGAAAACTTTTTAGGAATTTATTTTTATAAATTGTCACGTTACATGACGCCGCCGGGCCTTCGGATATCGATACGGTATGAGCGGTATTACCTTTATCCTTTAAAGCTTAAAGTGTCGGATTATTAGTTTTATGCCTGCAGTTCTAGGTAATAACTTATATAATATTATGACATTTAACTATTATGAACTAATACAGAAGTCGATTCAAATTTTGAAAGTCGGAAAGTTATTCCTACATGTATTACTTGACTTGATTACTGAATAAATACAATGTTTTCTAAGGTAAATAATAAATAAACCCTTGGCTGAATTTTACAAGAGATTTTATTATCTTTTCGGCGATTTCGGCTTTTACACCATCGTCAGAAGAAGGTTTTACAAAGAGTTACTTGAATATACAGTGATACAGATACCAACCCATTATATTACAACTAAATATTTATGTGACAAGTACAGTACTAACAGGGATTAACGGTAATTTCCAGTTGTCAATACTTCTAAAATATCCGAAGGAAATACATCTGGTGATTGATGAGTTTCTCACTATGCTTTATGGCTATTATATATTTACTTCCAAGAAAATTAGTTTAGAAACCTTTTAAATTTGTACCTTGAAAAAAAAGGTTCTAAAATATACAATTTCTTCTTTATAAAAAACCATTTCTTCAATTATTTGGTTGGTGATACTCAGAGAGTAAAGAGTGATTTAGAAAATTTGTAACGTAAAACATTTGTTTAGTTTTAGAAAATTGTATTTTTATGTATTATTATCTACAGTTTATCGAGTTTCGTTTTCTGCTAAGTATGTAATAGATGTTAATTTTTATTAGTATTACCTGTTGTTTATTTTCGAATTTTGTTTTTTGTTTGATTTGATTTTTGTTTTAATACAAACTTATTAAGCCCGTTTCACACGATACTAAATTTATGCAAAAATTTAGCAGTGAATTTTGTAATAAATTTTTTGGTGATTTCTCGAAAATTGACAATTTTCTGTTTGCAGCGAATCTCATTTTTAATGCAAAACCAGCCAATCTGGCATTATAAGTATTAAATGCGTATTAACGTACTTTTTTAGTGATATTTATGGTTGCAGTGTTTATAGTCTTGATATCACTAAAAATTGAATTCATGTTTATTTATATTTTTAATATTACGTTTTAAGGTTAATTTTCTTAGGATTTAGTTCTGTTTACTTATTATTACAATATTTGGAAAACATCTGATACTAGTGAATATCTGCAGCGGTAGCTGCGTGTACGTTACTGGACATATTATTAATAAAAAAGAAAAAAAAACTAAATTAGCTAAAAATGTATACGATCTGAAGTTAGCCATGGTGCTGTGCGCACATTTACGCGCATTTTTAGTAACATATTTATTTAGAACAAGATCTAAAAAATTTACTAAAAAATTTTGTAATAAATTTCTTACATTAATTTCGTGTTTGCAACTTGCAAAAGATTTATGAAAAAATTTACTCCTAAATTTTTGCATAAAAGTGTCATGTCGAACGGGCTTTAAATGTTAATTTTTTATTAACGTACGGAATTGTAAAAAAATAAATAAATAACAGTATAACATTCTCCAATCAATCACCAATTCATTAATCTCAATTCATATGAAATTTGTTAAAGGGGCCCAAATTATGAAGTTCCGCTACTGGCTCGAAAATAGTATGACAATAACACTAGGGTTGAACAATTATGACTGTAATCTTTTACCCCATAACGATAACAGAACCTGCAGCTTTAGCAAATATATTACAGATTACATTTTGCAGATGCAAAACTGGACGTGGAACAGCATGTATGTGTAAGAAATAGGACTTGTACTTCAGCTTGCAGAGAATTCAACGGAGATGGCTACTTAAATGTACAACCGATTTTGTCGTTGCCAGACGTAGATGATAAAACTAACATTATTTTAAAAGAAACACGAGTAAATAATAATTAATACAATAATCTTTATTTAAATCTGACGATGAATAAAGTTTCAATATTAAACGGAATTATGGTGAAATTATGGAATATTAATTTATTTTAACACTATTCAAACTAAATTCATTTCCACCAATTTGAATTTTAAATAAATAATACTCTAACTAATAATTGGAACAATCTTAAAATTTTATTAACTAATACAGGGTGATTCAAATTGACTGAGGACTGGACATGCTATCCTCTCCTACCTAATCTAAGGTAAGAGTACTATAACAGAAAGAACATTACTTTTAAAAACAGAAGTAAACAAAGAATAGAATTGTCCTGATTTTCGAAGCATTTTCATAAGAAAAGTGAAAACAAATTGCTTTGCGTACTTGTGTAAGATAAGTCTGATCGATGTTAGGCTTGGTAAAAAATTTTAAATGTGGTTATTTAGCAACATTATCTTAAATGTTCCTATACTTAAATATGAATTTTCTGTTGCAATAAATAAAATCACTGTTTGTAGTATGATATGATTTTATTAACTTATTATGTTAATAGAGTTTAATGCATTTTCAGTACTTTTATGTCTTGCAATAATTTTTATGACTTGGTCTTGCGATAACTTTTATTACGTTCTATAAAGTTACTTTCTCGGCTCCTAGCAACAATAATTCAGTCTTCATAACCTTACAATTCCCTTTGCAATAATTTTAAGAAATTTGGAGCCAATTTAATCTTTTACTTAATATTAATCAGAAATTAATTTACATTGGTGTATACGGCAAATAAGTTATACTTACTTAAGAATAAGTGTATGTTAGCAATTTGGTGCAAATGGCAAAAAACTTTTTGATGACAGTATTAATAATTTTATTTCCAAAAACATTAGAATTGTATTTTAGACTTTACTACTCACGAGATCAATAAATGTCATTTTTATAGGCGCCTCATGTCTAATATTAGTACAAAATGCCATAAGTCAGCATGTAGTAATTTTATTTGGGAAATTATTTCTGATTGAAACTACTTACTAATCAAATGTATATTTTCAAAACATATTTTTATCATTTAACTGTGAACTCTACAATCATAAAATGATGCCCGTAGCTAATCTAATATTAGAGATCCTATAAATAATCAATTAAATCTATTTATGTAATCTGTTAAAAATAATGTGTAGGTGAATCTTTATTGAGATATACTTAGCCACTTTAGATTGTATAAATAATATTTACAAGCTAAACATTTAATTTGGATAATGTTGTAGTAAGTAACTGTAATTTATACATTATTATTGATAAGAATAATAGAGTGAAATATAGGATATTGATAAGTATACAGTAATAGTTATTTTCCACTCCATTGCCCAGAAACTTCGATTTTCCTCTCTTGAAAAATTTTGAGAATAATTTATTTTCCCTATTTAGAGAAGAAAAAATTGCAGTTGCACAAGTTCTCGGTAGTTAATTTATTGCGAAGCTAATTTTCGCAATTCAATTTGTAATGCAATTCATTGTATATTTGTAGAACAAAGTTTCTTTTTAAAGTTGAAGAATAGAAAATCTTACGGTGGGGAACATGCCGCGAAAGGCTCAAGTAAAAAGAACCGCTTTCCTCTCTAGTTGAACACATAACTATTTATGGTTCTAACGTGTTGTGTAAGATATTATCCATGAATGAAAAATTGACCCACGAGAGCCATTAGGCCCGAGTGAGTTAATTTTTCGGAGCTGATAAGACCCTTAACTTGCATGTACCATACAAACTTTTATCCAACACCTCTTCATATGTATTACATAACAATATAATATACATTTACATAACAAGATTCTACACATTAGAAATGTTTTATTTCATTACGGTAAAAATATGAATAGTAGATGGCTGAGAAAATAGTTGCTAGTTTGACATTTCTTGATTTTATAATGAAATATAATTTGTGTTTAATATCTCTTTTCTTAAGCTGAGTTTGGCAATTGCATCAGATTAATCTGATTGCTTGAGTTACTATAGCAACCATTGTTAAGACAATCGTCTCTATAGTTACTCGAGCAGTCAGATTAGTTAGATGTAATTACCAAACTCAGCTTTAAGAGGCCCCTAGACGCTCAATAATATTGTGGAATATTATTGATGCACCCTCCAGACAACTCAATAATTTATTAAAAAATTGTGCAATAAATATTGTGCAATAATTCACTTTCTAACAAAATGTTGAGTGACACGGACGCTGCTTGTGTAGCTATTGCTTTGGTTCTCTTTAATAAAAAAAGAGAAAAAAGGAAAAAGGTAGTTAAAGAAATGGTGTATGAAAAGACAGAAGTATACTCATAAGAATTTAATGAACGATTTAAGATTTAGATTATGGAAATTTGGCTTTAGCCATTTTCAATTCAAAATTTGAAATATTTCAAAGATAAGGGCCGGCGGTGGACGAATGGTGTCAGTGCATCACTCGTGTTCCATGGGTCGTGGCTTCGAATCCCACTTGGGGCGACGAGATTTTTCTAATTGGAAGATTCCGCCACCTCAACTATGAATGTGTGTATTCGTGTTGCATGTTAGATGAGGGACATATGACCTTAGCTGTCGGTTTTCCCGTAGTGTAGGCGTGAAATAAAAACAATTTCAAAGATGTATTAATTTATCATCTGAAAAAAAAGCAGTCTTTTAAGCTTGTTGTTATTTGCATAATTTCCTAAAAAAGGAACAACTTATTGCAATGTAGGACAAATTGCTACTGAAGACCTGGAAAGGGAAAGATTAGTCGCAGGCTGTTGAAGAATACAATCTTCTTATTCTTATCATTAGCCTCGGTAGTGTAGTGTCTAGCATGCTGGACTCTCACTTGAGCGGACTGGGTTCGACACCCCGGAACCGACAAATCTAGTTAAGGTTTTTCTGCAGTTATTCCTTATTTGTAATACAAATGTGGGATTTGAGCTATCTGTAAGTCGGCTGCAACCGTACGATGGGCCTGCGTAATAATATTAGTCGCCCACTTCCTCCCGCACAAACTCTAGTTTATGGGGCCTGGTTACTGGTTAGCCAGGTAATGGGGTGTAGCAATGATTATTATTATTATTCATGAAATTCTTCTAAACGTAACAAAGAGATAACTTTTGTAATTATTCTAACAATGAAGGAAAAGTGCCATTGGAAACTAAATTTTGCTAATATATTTACACTTACGGTATATATATATATACAGTGTGTCCACGGATTGAGTTCACAAGAGTGAAAAAACTTTTATTTTTAGTTTTATCGAAAAATGTCATAGTTACTTGATAAAAAAATTTTGCTTCTTGTAAGACCGCAGAAAATTAAAACAAATTCACGTTTTATTTTACTTGCTTCATTTTATAGTCAATTTTCAGTGAAACCATATGAAATTTTGCACTAAGTTTAAAACTTTAACAATAACCTAGTGAGTTATATGTCATTATTAAGCAATAATTCTCTCAAATTAAAGTATTTCGAATTACAGTGGATAGATGTTATGAGGTTGGTGGAGGCTACGTCAGTACGTCAAATAGTTGGTGTTCATTTTTACTTAATGTTAGTTCTTCATTATTATTTTTGTTATTGATTAGAAACAAACGATTCCTGTTGCACAATCTGAAAGAATTATTGCTTAATAATGACATAAACGTCACCTACTAGACTAATGTTAAAGTTTTGAAATGCAAAATTTCATATGGTTTCACAGAAAACTGACTATAAAATGAAGCAGGTTAAATAAAACATGATTTTTCTAAATTTTCTGGGGTCTTACAACAAGCAAAACTTTTTATCAAGAATGACATTTTTCGATAAAACTAAAAATAAAAATTTTTCCCCTCTTGTGAACTCAATCTGTTGACACACTGTACTATGTACACCCTTGTAACTTAATGTTGTTTCATATTCCATAGGGCTGATAGCGACTTTTATACCTCAATACATTCATTTATAAAAGCCCTTTTGTCAGTTTTAGATGCACTATATTTAGCGGTCGTGAAAATGAATTAATATTGTGCAATAGTATCCACAGGCAGGCCAATATTTTACACATTGCGCAATAATTTTTGCAGTTTTTGATTGACACAATATATTGCGCAATCTTTCAATATACGCTCCAGACGATCAATAATATTGCGCAATATGAATTATTGCACAATATTATTGAGCGTCTAGGGGCCGCTTTAGATTAAAAGTAACCTATTTTAAGCAGGTAGTTGCTTTTTATAATCAATAACTGAAAAATTGGTGTTTCAGTCACTATTCAAATTTAAAATAAAATTCTTTATAATACAGGATAGTTAGGCAACATGTACTGAAACAGCAGGTTGAAAAACAAAACACATGCAACCGACAAACGACATTTGTATGTACTCATTCCTTCTTTTGTGAGTAATTTTAAAAGTTATGGCATATTTTCCAATAAACCAAACCGGGTTTGCTGTCGAAAATTTTTTTTCGAACACTGCATTAAGGTAAGAGATTTTAGAAGAGAATTTCAAGATTAACAGTCAAATAAAATCCGATTTCTTTAATAAACTTCTTGTGACATTTTTTGTTTCTGTTAAAACAATTAGCATTAATATATTGCTGTATGATCAAGAAAGAAAAAAGGTGTCTAGAGAGAAATTGATTTAAAAAAAATTCACATCTGACAGTTTGAGGTGATGTTTAAAACAGACATACATTTATACTGAAAAAATGCAGATACAATGACAAGCAAGTAATGCAAAAGACGTAATTGAAGAAGTGATCTTACTGTTGTGCATGTGATAAAATCAAAGAAATTATAAATTCAGTTTTTTTAAGGTTAAAGTTATGGTTTATAGTGTATTTGTGCTTAATCTGTTTGTATATTTTTGTTAATATATTTTTTGATCATTTTCTTGCCTAAAATATATATCTTTTATCACTTTTTGTTATATTTTTTGCTGTGACTTAAACGTCAAATTTATTAATGTCAAATTAATTCCTGCACACATACTAAAATATATTACCTTCAAAAAATGCAGTTGCCGAAATGGATTTAGATAATTTGACTAAGCCTACAACTTCAAAAGGAAACGACAATCTACCATAAATTCTCGGAAGATATTTTCGCCCAAAGTATAAATTTGATGATTCAACTAATTTTTCTGACAATGCTAGTGACAACGACCCTGCTGATAAAAACAATGAAAAAGTTCAAAATTATTCGATCATTTCAAAGATATTAATATATCAGATTGTATAAATGACTCTCATTAGCAATGGAAGTAATCGCAGGGTAGACATTTTGGCGATAGACAAAACAAACCAAATTGGTTTTATTATAGATCCTACTTTTTCGCTTTGAAAAGTCACTAAATTAGACCAGAGATGTGGATGTAGAAAAAAAAGCGATATACAAACCGACAGCAACCTTTTTCAAAACTAAATAAAATTTTAAAAAAATTTAAGTTATTGGTTTATTTATTGGGGCAAGGGGGACAATTACAAAATTTATTATAGACTTTGCAAAACGATTTGGTATTCCAGTCTGTTTAATAAAATTAATAAGTACAGTCGTATTAAAAATGTCAATACAAATTCTACGTCAGCATTTATATAGCCGAAATCAGGATACTTAAATTGTATATATAGTATAAGTTTACTTATTCTGTTAATTATGTATTTCTTTGTGCCTGTTACTACTTATAATTTAAGTTGCAGTTTTATAGCGTTATGTCTTTGTCTTTTTATATAATTAGTTTAACCTTTAATCTTTTAGTTACCTCCTTAAAGTCTTTGTTTTGTTAATTTATTGTTTATACAGTATTCCTTGTTAATGATAGACAGACCATGTACATTAGGGTGGAGTGAAAATACGAAAGTTGTAGTTTATACTCGGCTTGATGTGGGATTGATGCTCTATGGTAGTTTGTTGCTTGAGTAAAATTTGAGAACTATATCTCGATGCTTTGTACTGCCCCAACGCGAATAAAAATTGCAAAAAATGAAAAAAATGAGAATAGATGAAATAACACTTTTTATTTGTATCTAATGTAGTATAGTAGTAATACAATTCAGGAAAAAACTCAAGAAACATTTACTGCACAAAAAGATAAAAAATAAGACTAGGTGTAAGTAAATAAAAAAAAATTAAGAAATTATACATTATTGTATAGCATATTCTTTTTTGTATTGAAAACAGTAATTATTTTGCGTGCTTCAATTCTGCTCCTTACAGAACCATCTCTATTTGAAGAACCACATACAGCTGCAGATGCCTCAGTTACTGTTTTCGCACACCTTTCTACAGCTTGTGTGTGACAAGGGAATAACGCTGCATCACGCAATAGTTCATTTGCATCTCATGCATGCATTTCAATGGCATTTGGGATTGATTCTTCACTCAACGTTTTTGTCAAGTTTTTCCCTGGGTTGCGCTCTGCCAAATTAGGAGAACAAATTCCAGAGTCAATTGCTTGACAAACATCCAGCAAATATTGTTGGTCGGTACTTAAATCTGTGATAGATTCTGGTAGGTTACAGTCCATTCTTTCCAACTGGAAAATTGGGAGATCTTCGTTTTTTGCAAGGTGTTTTACAATAGCACCTACAAAATCATTTGGACCACTTGTTGTTCCATCCAAACGTTGAAAAAGGTGTCGTAATGGAAGTTCATTAGTATGTAACTGGCAAATAAACCACTGAATGGGCCTTTTCAGCTCCAGTTCCAAGAGCCTACTCGCACTGCCTTTTTGACCAGTATTTGTAACTGCACCGTCACAACCAATTGCTACGAGTTTGTGGAGATGAACTGACTTTGTAGAAAGAAAGTCTAATATACCTCGTTTAATTGCCCGAGCTGTTCCAGATGCTAGAGAAACATGTCCCATATATAACGAACCAGGCTCCTTTACTAATGATAAATGTTCTTCCGTTAAAACTTTACGTCGACCATCACTCATAGCAAAAGTCTTGTCTCTGCGGCCATCAAAATATACGCCAAACATATTGCAGTCAGTAAATGTGGATGAGGACTGACATAATAAATTCTTTCTTGTATTGGCACGAGCTCGACGAAGTCTACTTCTATCTACTACATTAGAATAGTTGTCTTCTTTTATCACTCCAATGTCCTGTAATTTAGCAGAGACGATTGCAGCCGCAGCTCTATCTAATATTCCATATCGATCTAATACTCTTGCCACAACAGGATATTTTGTTTTAACGTTTTCTTCTTCATTTTGCACTGTTTTCTTACATACGTGCATTTTCTCAGAAATGCAAACAAATGATACTTCTGATATGGAACTTGACAAGACTTATGGGAAAGAGTAAGAGAGAGTAAAAAAATAAATTAATAAAGGTAATAAGAGTAAGAATAGAAATAAAAAAATAAATAAGTTTTTACTATCAACAAACTCTAAAGCAGTACTACATGACGGTTCAGATTGTTTAGAAATTGTAAGCTTGATTTCGTGCTCCTGTCGTTTCCGTTTCCTTTCAGTCAATGACAATTGCTTCCGACTAGTAACCACATCAACACTGCCTATCATCATTTTTCTTCCGCTTCTTTGGTCATTTAAAAAAGTACGTTCCTTGGTAGGGATTTTTCGGACATTTGGGCGTTGCACATGTAAATGGCAATTGAGAAACTTGTCACTACATGTTCTCGGGCTGACGTCGACAAATAGTGCTGGATCAGCATTTTCGATGACTATAATTTTTGATAACTTTAATCTTCGATTTATTAAAGTTTCCAATACCAACTAAATTTAACATTAAAAACATTTAACTAAATAGGAGTTATGATAATTTTGTATTTTTTTCCCACATTTTCAGAACTTTTAGTCATCCGGTGGCAGTATTAAATACCAATATTTTTGCCTAATCTTTTAACACAATATTACTAATACACTAGAACACCAAGTCCGCGCCAAGCGAATTTAATATAAAGGAAAACATTATTTTTTTAATATAAAAACCATCTTATAGTTTTTTCGATATTTTCATAACTTTTAATCATCTGGGGGCAGTATTAAATATCAATATTTTTTTCTGGTATTTTGACACAACATTATTAACACACTAGAGCACCAATTCCGCATCAAGCGAATTTCATTTGAAAGAAAAACTACACATTAATATGTGCGATTCACCTTCCGACTGTCATTTGTTTCTAAGTTATGACGTCATCACAAAAAAATTTTAATGACAATATAGATTTTTTATAGTGGAATCCGATAGTGATTTTCCCTCTCTTTATGATGATACAAATAAATCATAAGGTTGCATAACAAAAAATTTAAATGACAATATAGATTTTTAGTAGTGGAATCCGATAGTGATTTCTCCTCTCTTTATGATCATGTAAATAAATTATAAGGTTGCATAACAAAAATTCTGAGAAAAATCGAACAGAACATTTAATGTTATTGATATTATGGTATCAATATATCAATATATCAGATCGATTTTTCTCAGAATTTTTGTTATGCAACCTTATGATTTATTTGCATGATCATAAAGAGAAGAGAAATTACTATCGGATTACACTCTTAAAAATCTATATTCTCATTTAAATTTTTTGTGATGACGTCACAACTAACAAACATTTACAAAGTTCAACTCGATTTTTCTCAGAATTTTTGTTATGCAACCTTATGATTTATTTGCATGATCATAAAGAGAAGGAAAATCACTATCGGATTCCACTATAAAAAATCTATATTGTTATTTAAATTCTTTTGTGATGACGTCATAACTTAGAAACAAATGACAGTCGGAAGGTGAATTGTACATATTAATGTGTATTTTTAAAAAACAAAATGGACGTGTCTCAGTGTTTTTAAAAAAAACGGTTGAGTTCGCTGTTTTTTTTAATATTCCATACTTTAATCCTACCCTGTATATATACCAAAGATCTTGACATATCACTTCTATAAGTTCTTCTATTGTGTGTGGGTTATATGTAGTAATAGTAATATTTATTTTTCCCAACAGACAAAATGCCTATGGTGGAAACATAAGCTAACAACATTATACTAATAATCATCTAGAGTATGATGTACAAAAATGAAATAGTAAGTAAAAGGATTGTAAAAGAAAAAGGCAGCAAGCCATGGAAGAAAACTAAGCTCATCATTTTTTGTACTTTATGCACCAACAGTAATACAGCAATCCAAACACCAATATCTTGTTAATGCAGAAGTTTTTCAATTAATTCGTGAAAATTATCGCTAGACCAAATGATCGTAACAGGTGAAACCATGCTTTGTCAGAGAAAAAAAGACTAATTAAGAACATCATTCATGTGATTAAAAATCACTGTCAGTAAAATAGCAGCATCTGATAATAATGGAGTGGTCTGAACTTCTGCACAAAGTGTAACTTATACGAGAAATCAAGATCCTTTTTTCGTATTAAACTCCATATTAACGGTCCTGTTTGCTATGAAAGCTCCTGAACAGCTTTAAGCAAATGATTCATTTGTTCCTTCACGTCTTCGATATTCTTGAGTGTCATTTTTGTTAGCCTCTCACTGCTAGATTTGTGATATACAGTGCCTGCTTCATGGAACTTACCAGAGCATCGAGGAATCTTCACATGCAAATTGCCATGTGGTGTCAATCCGAAAATTGTTTTTGAATGAAATTCTTTGATGCATAGCAGTATGGAATAAGACCACTTGCCATTTTCCAGCTTTTCCCTATTTCGGAAATAATGTTCAATAACGAGTATTTTGTGCTCCGTTTCAAACACTTTGCACGATTTGCAGTAAAATGGCGATATCTTGTACAATGCCATCTATATTTTTTGGCATGTCCTAATAGGCTGAATAAATTTTAATGCTTTCTAGACGACTCTTTTTCTTATCATATTATATAATTACTAATCTACTTTTGTGTTGAAAAACAGAATTTAGATAGGTATAATGTAGACTGCGCTTTACTTTAGAAAGGCTTTAGATAAGGTTAATATTAAACATCTTATACAGATTGCCTAAAAATTTATGCAACAATGGATATTATACATATATCATCTGGATAATTTAGAGTATACGACCCCAAAATCCTATTAGTTTGTCTGCTCTTTTTTTGTAAAACGTTACTCTCAAATTTGTTTTGGTCTTCAAAGTGACTGTTTCTTGTTTCTAGAAGTAAAGTACTGCCGCTAAAATTACTCCATGCAAAGTTTACAGAAATTCTATCAGACGGTTTCCTTACATCACTTTGTGCAAGGTTTTTCAGTACCCTTGGGAACAGGAAAAGATGCAAAGCAATCATGTGAGGGAATCTTTCAATAGAATCTTATAAAACTTGGCAAGGAGACATAGAACTAACAACAAGCACCTAACTGCTTTTGGGCTTGTAATGCATCAAATCCGGTCCATAGCATATGCTTAAAATAGGAAAAAAAGCGATTGTGACCAAATAATGTAACCAGATTCTGTAGAAATGAGAAAATTTGTTCATTTGTTAATCTCATTAATTGTTCTAACCTAAAAGAGGACATCTGTCAATTTATAAATGTCAAATATTAAAGATTTATAGTGTTTTTGGTTGGTTTCCCCAGTGCTGCACTGGAGCGCACTAAAAATATGTGGCGTCTTCGATTGGGAATTTTGAGTTGCACTCACATTGTGCTGCATATTCGATTGGTAATTGAGTGCAAGTCGATCTTGCTCCCAATGCGAACTTTTTGGAACTGAGAAATTTTAAAATTATGGCGCTTCAAAAGGTTATAACGATTTTTAATATTGTTGATGAACTATTTTCTTCAGATGAGGATGATAATGATAATAATATCAATTCTAGTTATTAGATTGTAAGGCAAATATAATATTAAAAAGATTTATTACGATGATAAACAGGATTATTGTATATTGTGATTGAGGTATATTGTGATTGAAAAAATATTCAATGTTGCTTTTAGGTTATCTGTTGTAAACATTAGGTTTGTTCCTGCAGAGTAATTCGTTTAGTTCTGGGGTAGAATTGGAACAGTAAGTACACGCATGCGCACTAAATTTTGTTTCCGAACCATTCTACTATTTAGTATTGGAACACATTTGGAACTTTAAATACGGAATTTGAGATTAAGGTTAGGTATGTTAATTATTTGATGCGTTTGTTATTTAGTAATGATAAGCAGGTGTAAAAAAAAATTCAATAATAATCGGATAACATTTTATATCCAACTCAATTTACAAAAACTACGAACGTTAATAGTTTTAAAAACGATAGAATTTTTAGGTTATGAAGCAAAGCAAAATTTGGAAACACATAACTGGATGTTAGAATTTGTAGAACTGTTCCAAATTAATTTAATTTTGAATGCCCGCTTTCTGGAAAAACAATTTACCCTAAATGAGGTAATGAGGTCTAGAATTCTCTGCTGGAACGTTGTTTTTGACATTTCACATGCGCAATTAGTTCCAGAACGTAAGTAAAACGTTACTGTGCAGGAACAAAGCTATTAGAAAGAAGAAATTTGACAGTTCAATTTATTGTTTTTAAATAAATGAATACATGCATTCTATCATCTGAAATTGTTAGTTTTACTTACAGTTCCGAAATGAAAGTTGTTATAAGAGTCAGGACAATGTATACTAAACATACAAAAATTAATGAGTACAACAAAGAAGACATAAACAATATGGGTAGCAGAACAAAGATGTAATGCAATCAGGGCTAGGTAAATTTCTGCCAATAACAAGCAAGACAGTCACAAATATTTCATCTGTCATTGAAATCATAAAGTGAGGTTAAAATAATTATGTCTATTTAATAGTATGTTACTAAATAAATTGTTTTTTTTTTCATAAAAATCAATTGTATTACAATTTGTCATTAGAATATTAGAAAGTTCAAAATGTCGTATAAGCAGGAAGAAAAAATTTAAATTATTAAATGGATTTATGATGGAAATTCAAAATTGAATAGCATATCGTGACAGCACACTTTGAATACACGAATTAAAACGATCAGCAATTTAACCTCACTTTATGCTTTTAATGACAAATAAAATATTTATAACAGATGTTTTTGCTTGCTTGCTTGTTATTGAAGAGAGATCTTTAGTTTAAAGATTTACCTAGCCATGATTGTGTTCTATCTTGGTTGTGCTACCCATATTATCTATGTCTTCCTTGTTGCACTCATTAATTTTTGTATCTTTAGACTGGTTTTCGGATAATCTGCATTTCTCTAGCTGCAGTCTTTTTTACCTATTTTAAGGTAATGAATTCTGCAATAATAGTACATGACTGTAAACTGATGATTACTTAAAATTATATATTTCATGTATCCAGTAGTTGGCAGTCATTATTTTATCTCAAATGTCATTTAAAAATCTTACAGACTATTTCACTCAATGTTATACGAACCAATAAAAATTTATCCTGTGAACGAAATTCTCTCTATTCCGGCGACTATTTTTTGTTTATAAAATTTTCCGAACTTGTTCTACCAATGAAAACGTTCAAATAAGCAACCTACCCTTTATTTCACCGACAATTTTTTTGCTATAGTAACGATCCTACAAAAATAGTATACACAAACTGTACGTTTCATTGAAATAAATGTTAAATATTTTTATTCTTTGTGTTGTTTATTCGCGAAATAGTCATAACGAATAACATACGTGGTAAAATTTTGTCTTGGCAAAATTTTCTTTTTGATTTACTCGTGTTTGTTGCCAATTCATCTCGTGACATTGATCAAAAACCACTCGACTGACGTCCTGTGGTTTTTAGTGACAATGTCACTCGAGAAATTGCTATGCAACAAACGCTCGTAACAATAAGAAAATTTTGCCGACAAAATTTTACCACTTATGGTATTATATATGAATAAATAAGAAATTTATATTCACTTTTCTACGTCTATTTTTCAGTGACACAAACTTAAGAACTTAGGACACCCACAAAATGACAGTTAAGTGTCCTGACTATTTTACTTTAAAAATAATGATTATTTAAGAACTCTAGTTTAACCAACATAATTAAGGTGACCAACCATCCCGTTTTGGCTAGATTTGCCGCATCGTTCCAATTTCTAAAAGCTTCCCGTTTTGTCCCATTTTTAGATGTTTGTCCCTATTTTTTCCAAAGTTATAAATTTTACCTTATAATCATAAATGACACTACCTATTTAAAATCTCAGCTTGGCAAATTTTTAATTGGTGTATGTGCATTGTAATTAGGGTTCCCACCTTTTGAAAATACTAACTAGCTAGGTTAGGCTGTAGTTTTGAGAGTTTGAGACGGTTTATTTTATTTAAATGTTTATTAATATAATGTTTTATGTTTATTCTTATGAAAATAAATATTTTTTCTACAATTGCAAAAAATGCTAACAAAAGCATGAAGTTGGTAGTTTTTCCACTTTTTGTGTTGCCGTGGTAACTGCTCTATTTTTATAGCTGCGCTCTATATGGTTTATTATCGACGTTTGCTAAATTTTTATTCTTTGCACCTCTTTGTAGTTAATAAGCAGTTTTAGCATATTTAGTCGTTTATTATTCTGGTTGGTGAGAGGGTGAATAAGACATCAGTCAGTTGGCGGTGCTTTTACGTATTTAACTTCAGAATGCAATTGCTAAAATCAAGTAAGTTTAAGGTTATGTGTTTCTGCGTTTCAATAGGCAGTTATTGACTATGAAACTTAATATTGCATGTACGTCACAACCGGAAGTTGTACGAATTAATTTAAAAACGCACAAGTCAAATCAAATACTATGACCATGCATATTTACAATTTGTATCAAAGAAACTAATACAACATAACCAATGTAAATTTATCTGAACCTGCGGAATTCATCTCTACTATAGGAATTCTTAAAATGACACATTTACATTATTTTTTTATTAAATTATGAATTAAAACTGTTTAATTCATTTCAATAAAAATTATCAGTTCAAGACAGGATTAGAAGGTAAGCATACTTAGCTTGGAATGACTTGAAAAAGTATTAAATAAGAGCCGACAAGTAATGCCAGTACCAATTTATAAACCAATGGTTGTAGGTTCAAATATGCTACTCTTGGGGTGTCAGAATTTTTCGAAATTCTTCTATTGTTGGCGTGTGTGTGTATTATGTGTTTGTATATCAAAAGGGGAACATGTGACCTTAGATATTGGTTTGAAAAACTAAATTAGTTTTGGTTTTAAAAAATACTTACTCCGTAATCCCCATATATCTGTCTAATAGCAGCTACTGTCCCACTATGTCCATGCTGATGACCCACAGCAATACTCCTAGTAGTCTGTGACTGCAATTGTGTTTTAATAAGAAACAAAGGACTTCCAAAAAATGCACCAACAGCACCACCAACAGCACCAACTAAGATACTCCTATAAAACAAAGTATTTCCCCGCTCATCAGTAACATATCCCCTATCATTCGCCCATTGATAACTTCCTAATCGAATGCAATTCCTTATAAAATGCATTACAACTGCTGGTGCTAAACCTTTTTGCAACCCCAGAATTCCATCATTTCTTATAACAACCAGAGCTGCATGAAGAACATTCTTATAATGAACTGCATGCTGTCCACGTGCACGTAACTCTCCTTGTAATTGCATACGTGTTTTTAATACGTCCAAGGGGTTACTGAAAACACCAGCGCCTGCTGCAGCCAAACCACCCATTGCAAACTCCATTGTTCTTCTCTAGGCTATTTAATTTCTTTTTGATGTTTGCAGCTAAATTGGATTTTGGTGATCTTCCCGCGTTTTGTAAACAAGTTGTTGGATTGGAAGAACTTTGCACGCATATTCTGGCATTCAGCCAGCCTAAAATAAACTGCGATTAGATGAATGTAATTCATTTTAATGGTATATAAACGTGAAAACATGGCAGAAATATACCAGAAAGGATATGACTTGGCAATTTTGACGCACTCTTTTGTGTTTTTTTAATATTTGTTCAACAAGAGAAATTAAAAAAGCTTTTCACTACTATTTGAATGTCATTTATAATAAAATTGCTGCTACTATTTCTAGCAGTAGGAAATAAAATAATTTTCTTTAAATACACATGATGTCATATTATTAGCTTTATTTAAAACAAGGTGAACATTTTTTATTAAAGTCGATTAAAATTAATAATTGAAAAAGGTTTTTATTATTACATACCAAAAGTGTAGCACAGCAGAAATTACAACATAACCTTCACTTAGTATGTCAGGTTGTTCACTTTTTAAAAAATCTTGAGATTTCGAAACGTTTCGAGAGTCCAAAGTCATTATTCTTTATCTCGTATTTAAACCTGCTGCTGGATTTTCCTAACACAACGCCAATTTTTAAATAGAGCGGTTCACACGTACTGCGAGTGCGGAATTGCAAACAATCAGCTGGTGCTTACGCAACACGCGTGTTCGTCTTTTGTGTATTTTAACGTGCATCTCTCGAAAAAAAAAAGGTAGAAAGATGCGCGTCGTATGCGGATCATGTGAAAGATCATTGTCCTATTTGTAGTATTGAGAGAAAAATTGGCCTACATTAAAATATTTTTATAATTTGCTATTTTTGGTGCAGACAGTTTTTTGATAGTAGGTACTATCTAATAAGAATATTTCATTATAATTTAAATTCTTTTATATTCTATTAAGATAACTTAATTAATTTGTATATATCAATTTGTAATAACAGGATAAAAGGGTTTAATCTATTCGGCGAAGTCATGAGGTCAAATAAAGTGCTATGATCAAAAAAAGATCGTAATAAATTAACAATTAATAAAAAAAAAGCCGGCTGTGATTATTATGTCTATCTCATATTTTTCACGCATATTTTAAAGGAGAGGGAATATCTAGACTGCAGAGCCAGCTTTTATAAGAAGCGTTTTTATCATACCTACTGTTAGGAAAATGCATTTTAAGGTGCTTTCCATTGGGTTAATCTACTGATCCAGTTCTATATGATCAGGTCATCTTAAGATCAGTTCATAATAATTTGCCAATGTTTTTGAAGTGTGTATAGTGATCTGTGGAGGGAAATAATATCAGCTGATTGTGATTTTTGAAATAATAACCTCCAACAATCTGAAAGATTTCTCATTTTCATTTGAAACATATTATTATGGTTGGTAGGTACTTAGGTAGTTAGTTAATAAACTCAACAAAGAAATTATATGAATTCAGATTGTTTTTTGTACTATTTAGAACTGTTGTAATTAAAGATTGCTGTTCCCAATTGCAATACCAGGATGAGTTTCTCATTAGATTTGTTTGCACCAGACACTAATTGCCATTATCGGCTTCTTGTAAATGAGGAAGATTTGAACAGAGGCCAGAATGTTAAGTATTAATTAAAATAACATTCAGATATTTAATATCATGTAAAAGAATGCAATACCCGTTACGAAAATTTTTAGGAATGAGTTTTATTATCGGAGTTACTTCTCTGTGTGTTTCCTTATACAAAACTTATTTACTATTAAGCACATCCAGTTGTGCAGTAGCTTGATAAATTATACAGTTTTCTGCTTTAAACGAGTTAAATTAAACTAATGTTATTTTAATGTTTAGATGTGAGATTGCAGTTTTCTTCAACTTGAATTATCAACAAAATTCTCAACATGTTAGAAGTTTCGATTTAGGAGTTTAAGAGCGCAGAAAAAAACGCTTTAAGGTAATATAGATAAGATGCTCTCATTATCAAAATAAATCATTTTTTCTTTTTATAGACCATTGGTGATCATCAAGAATTCCTAAAGAAGCACTAGATTTTTCTATTAGTATTTCGTATTAAATAAGTAGTATTTAACTAGAGGACGTTTCAACCAGTCTAAGAAGTGGTTTAGATAATGATAATCTCTCTCTGGTTGGGCATTGTAGTACTACACTACTATGAGTTAAACATTTTTTTACTTATCTGTTTTAATAACTTGTTACTTAACCTGTTTTTTAATAAATAAATTCTATATCTGATATATTTTTTTTATTGGTGATTACAATTATTTTTTAATTGAGAACATTGCATGAATGGATGAAGTTAAAAAAAATATAGTTTTTAGAATATATATTTCAAATAAAATAAACATTTGGTCTTTCAATTAGAAGATGACATCCATCGATTGCTCCCAGAACGTTGTTTATGGCTTTCCGTTTCTGCAATGCGCTAACAGTGGTTGCAACTCGTTCATTAGTTGGCCATCGAATATATTGTGTCCTTAAGGACAAAATAAAATTTAAAACCCTTAACAGTACTCTGCGAGCTGAACTTGAGGAGACGTTAAATCTATCAGAAATTTGCCTGAATGTTTCATTATTGACCAAATACCATAAAGTGAGAAGCAATGATTCTTCAGCGGAAATCTTTTCTCTTCTTCCATCCTCACCAGTAGGTATGAAATTACTTGATGCTAAATGACCTGAATAATAATGAAAATGGTTAACATTTACCATTCTACAGATGCTGTAATACTAACCAATTAATATTTCAGCCCTAGTCCTTGTAATTCTAAAATGGCTTTGAAGTTATATCGCTATACTCCTTAACAACTAGCACAATATATCCTTCAATTTTTGGGATAGGTTGGGGTTTTTTATTAAATTATTTTCCAAATCACTGTCGCTAGATTCGTTGCTGCTGCTGCTATCATCTGATGCGAGTGCTGATGTTAGAAACATTATATTTTACTGTAAGAAACCTTTAATATAACAGAGTCTAATGTATTTTTTCCCTCATTTATTTACGTTATTCATAACTGCAACAAAGTATCACTCTTATAATAGCAATGAAAAAGTTTCTTGTTTTGTTGCTATAGGTTAGGTTTTATTATCTGTCAAGATTGTGATCTAAAGTTGTTCCATTGGCAAATTATTATGAACTGATCTTAAGATGACCTGATCATATAGAACTGGATCAGTAGATTAACCCAATGGAAAGCACCTACTGTGTGCTTGAAGGGCAAGGGGGGAGGTAATACAGATCAGCTTGGATCATCATGAACTAGGGCCAATGGAACAACAAATAAGTGAACAGATGATCCTAGGGTAACACCAGATCAGTAAATCAGCCCAATGGAAAGCACCTAATGGAACAACTTTAGATCACAATCTTGACAGATTATAAAACCTAACCTATAGCAACAAAACAAGTAACTTTTTCATTGCTATATTATTATAAGAGTGAAATGCACTTAATGCCGGACTTCCGTTCTGCGTAGGTACAGACTTGTATACGGGGTGTGGAGAAAACAGGTGACCCCAAAATATCTCGAAGGGAATAGGTTTTAGACAAAAGTTGTCGGGTTTATCAGAGACCTATCAGAGAGAACAGATACAAAAAAAATCTAATCACAACAGCAGCTTACAGTGTTGCCACCTCAGATCCTTTTAGGCAATATAAACTTAAAAAAAGGTAATACTAGATTGTTTATTGTTTCCAGCCTTACTTTGTGGAACTCCATAATCATGAAATAAATAAAGATTAGTAAAAGTTTCAAGTTTTATTAAAATATAACCTGACAATATTGTTTCGACAGCTATGTTGTCATTATCAAAGGTAATATAATTATAAACAAACACGTCGCTAAGGTAGATACAAAAATTGGTAACTAGATAAAATTATAATAATAATCAGAATTAAATATCTAATACTTCCAGTAACGGAGGATTACTGAGCTCAAGTTGTTCATTCATTAAAGGTACCCTGAGTTTGTGTTTGTATATCTGAAAGGCTTCTAAAATGTCTAGACCGATCACATTTTATCCAAAAAACTAAACCAGATTATTAACACGATAGGTTACAAATCGAAATACTCTGTTAGAAATTCATTAAAATTAGTAGATAAGCTGCAAAACATACATCTTCCACCACATTCAAAACTTGTTAGTTTTGATATTTGTAACATGTTCTCCAGAATACCCCCACAAGAATGTATTCCTTTATTAGATAGTTTCTTGATCAATAGTAATATAGAATTAGTTAAAAGGTTAGAGTTAATTCAATTATTTGACCTTTGTATAAGTCAAAATTATTTCACTTTTAATAACATAATTTATTGACAAAAGGATGGTTTACCTATGGGTAATTCTCTAAGTCCTCTATTAGCTAACATATTTATGGACAAGTTCGAAGATCAAATATTTGAATTAAACCTCTCTAAACACATTATCTTCTGGTTTTGTTATGATGATGACATTTTAGCTTGTTTTGACAGTTCCTTTGAGGTTATCAATGAATTTTTAATTCTTATTAATAGTATCCACCCTAACATAAAATTTACACTAGAAACAGAACAAAACAGGGCTATAAACTTTCTAGACTTAAATATCAAGATTAACGCACACAATCTATTTGAATTTTCCATATACAGAAAACCAACACAAACAGACATAACAATACCGAATGAATCTTGTCACCATAAAACACACAAAATAGCAGCCTACAGATCATTAGTACACAGAGCTTTAACTATTCCACTAACAAAACCAGATTTTAGCAAAGAGATATCAACCATTAAACAACTAGCACATACAAATCATTACAATCCGAACATGATTGACACTTTAATTAAACAAAAAGATTATAGGTTAGCTATCAAAAGAATATATCCCATTGGCAATCAAACAGAAGACACAAATTACATATCTATACCATATTTTGGCAAAATATCAGAAAAAATTGCACATATACTAAGAAAAACCAACAATTATAAAATAACATTTAAAACAAACACTATCACTTTTTCATTTTTATTTAATGCTAAAGACAGAACACATGATATCATGAAATCGGGCATTTACCGTTTAAATTGTTCTTTTTGTAGTTCAGTATATACTGGGCAAACACTTCGAAATTTTGACATAAGATATAAAGAACACGTACGTCATCACAAAAATAAACATCCTGAAAAATCTAATTATGCCAAACACCTTTTAGAACAAAATCACACAATGACTCCTCAAAATAAATTAAATTCCTACATTTTTGTAATAACAAACGGAAATTAGACATTTTAGAAGCCTTTGAGATATACAAACACAAACACAGGGTACCTTTAATGAATGTACAACTTGAGCTCAGTAATTCTCCGTTACTGGAAGTATTAGATATTTAATTTTGATTGTTATTATTATTTTATCTATACCTAAACCAAAAAATGAAGGATCTAAACCGAGTGAATCTAGCAGGCGCAGATTAGCAGTCGGAGTTGATTGTGAGCGAGCCTTGTTCCCAAATTGTCAAATTTAGACAGTTTGAAATTAAAAATTGTCATTGCAATCTGTCAAAGTTTTGAAAGGTTTTTCACAACTCCAATTGTTACTTATTAAACTACTATTAATAAATATTAATTGGAGTTGTGAAAAATCTTTTAAGCAGCAACTAATGTCGTACACACTTTTGCTATCAGAATGTTATTTATTAATAGTAGTTTAATAAGTAACAATTGGAGTTGTGAAAAACCTTTCAAAACTTTGACAGATTGCAATGACAATTTTTAATTTCAAACTGTCTAAATTTGACAATTTGGGAACAAGGCTCGCTCACAATCAACTCCGACTGCTAATCTGCGCCTGCTAGATTCACTCGGTTTAGATCCTTCATTTTTTGGTTTAGGTATAGTTACTTATTTTTGTATCTACCTTAGCGAAGTGTTTGTTTATAATTATATTACCTTTGATAATGACAGCATAGCTGTCGAAACAATATTGTCAGGTTATATTTTAATAAAACTGTGAAACTTTTACTAGTCTTTATTTATTTCAAGCAATACTAGATGTTTCTTTTAAAGGTGATAGATTTAAAAGGCACATTGTTTTAAGACAAGCAAGACAAAGATAGCAGTGGCAAAGGCCAAACAGGCCCAGACTTCACCACTGAGCATAAAAGCATAAGTACTTATAAGTAAAAGAAAAAAGAAAACAAAAACATCGTCACATTGGGTGTTATAGAATAATTATAGCATCAGATCAGCAAAATACCCTCACGCTGCCACGTTATGCAAGTGATGAAATTACGGTATTTTCGATTTTACAGAAAAACATCTATTACACGGCCGCGGCCGGTCCGAATGACGTGAAAGTATGATCAACACGATTTAAGAAGTACACAGCATCCTAGGTGCAGCGTCAAATAAAATGTCCATTTTAAACACTTTTAAAGGGAGTTTTAAAGTTCTACACTATGCAGGAATTTATGATCCCTAAACTGCTTTTCGCTCTATACATCTCATTTAGTTATTTCTTAAAATTCTCACATCCTACTTGAACCAAAATAAAGAGGAAAGTCCATTCTATCCCCGTGCTTTCTCGGATTTGAGAAAAAATATTTTTCGTGGAAAAAATTTACAAAGCATACATAAAAAATCCATTGATCTTTACATACATAATGTTTAACCCCTTGTATCAAAAATCCTAAAATATTAACCAAGCATAATTCTGAAAGAAATCAAAAACGCGTATCTTATTAATCGTACTTTTTGTTTCATTTTAATAGATGAATTAATAAGATCAGGAGACGAATAATTTATTGGGAATCAATTTTCTTTGGATTTTTAATTATTATTGGTGCCAAAAGAAGCCACTGCGGCCACTACATTTGTAGAGTCTCTGCACCTAGTCACCTAGGCTAGCTGGTCGATCAGAGTAACGTAAACCGCCGCCATATTGGGGCAGAGAAGGGTGATTTTTAACAATGGACAAATTAAAACCACGTTTTACGTGTTTGACATATTAGAGGTTTGATCTTTCAGAATAAGAAAAACCTTTTAAAGTAAACGTGGATTTGATTAAATTCAATACAGAACAAATAATGAACAATTTCGTGCTTCGTTTGCCCCAATATGGCGGCAGTTTGCGGTACTCTGGTCGACCAGTTGGTCTAGGTAACTAGATGCAGTGACTCTATACATTTGCTAAATACCAAACTTGATTCCGCCTACTCTAATAGAGGCATGCGCGCGATATTATTTCTGTCGTGAATCTAATGGTTCGGTTAATTTTTTTTTAATAAAATTCTGAAATATTTAATATATTGTATAAACAAATATTTATATTTATCTACAGCATTCTGTCAAAGGCTCATGTTTACATATTACATAATAATAATAAAATATCTGTTTGACATTCGTTTCAAAATATTAAAAATTACACACAAATAACATATTGATGTAATATGTATATCAATATATTTCTTAAATATTTCATTTTCAATATTTTATAAATATTTTTCTAAACTTCTATCTTTTAAACATTTAAAAAACATATAAATGCTATAATTTTTAAATATTAACGAAATATTGTGTGCTACTGGGGGTGCCGTTACGTAAGTTTTATTCTTTAGATGATCCCACAAAATGAAATCTACCGAAGATAAATATGGCGACCTTGGAGCCCATTCAAAAGCACCCCTTCTTCTAATGCATTGATCAGGAAACCTTCGATCCACCGCATAATGTGGAGGAGTCCGTCCTGTTGGAAATGCAAATGATCTGCGAGATCATAATCATCATTTTCTATCATCTCAGAATATTGGATCAATGTTGTTTTCTAACAATTCCAAGTACGGCAAGTACATTTCACACATCCATTCACACATCATTTCATACATCCATTCAAATTACCAGGTAAGAAATAAGGACCCAGCAGATCATCAAAAATGCCAACCCAGACATTTACTTTTTTGCCATAATCGACAATTATGGCGATTGACTATACCATTTACGAAAAAATTGCATTCGTTGGAAAAGCAGATGTAAAAAAGTAAATTTGTAGTATTTATCGCTTTTTCACTTAAAGCCTCATAAAATTGCAATCGGCGATCAAAGCCGTCTTCATTGAGTTCATGTATTAAATGAATCTTGTAGGGATGAAACTTGTAGTGTTGGAATTCGTTGAATACTGGTACGATTAATACCCGATAAAATAGGCAGCTACCTTGTACTCAACGCCAATCAACAACAACGTGGCCCAGAACCGCCACATCCACTGCTTCATTTCTTACCGGATTTTCAACATTTCGCTTTTTATTTGCGACAGCCACGGTCTCCAGAAATTTTCTTACTAACTCCAGGACATACTTACGAGTTACATGCTTATCTGGATGTCGCTGGTTGAACAACTGGCCGCGTTTTCGAGATTTTTATTATTTGCGAAGAAAAGCGCAATTATACTCGTATCGACTCTTTCTGCAATCGAATAAACCATTAAAAATGTTGAATGAATAGCTACAACAAACACTTCGAAATACGGAGTTTAACTGACATGCTAAAGCCAAAATAAAAAACGTTCAAATGTTTACGACGTATCCCAAGTAGCACACAATATTTCGTTAATATTTATTATAATATAAAAAATATAAATATAATATTGTTTTTTAAATATTTAAAAGATTAGAAAAATATTTATAAAATATAGAAAATGAAATATTGATATACATATAAAATATGTTATTTGTGTGTAATTTTTAATATTTTGAAACGAATATCAAACAAGTATTTTATTATTATTATTATGTCGTAGATAAATATAAATATTATCTATAAATCTTTTTAAAATGATATTAAAAAATATTTTAAATAATATTGTATTAGCTAAATATTTAGGCTAAATATTTAATATATATAATGTGCTACTGGGGATGATCAACGAATGCTCTGTTATCACTCGACAAATACTCCAAATGTGAAATTAAATCTGAATTTGTAGTTTCCTGGAATTGCATTTTCGCGGAAACTAATACTTAGAATCCAAAAAATAAAAATAGTACTGTAAAGCAAATTCATCCTCTATAGCAAATATATATTATATTCGTTTCGACATCCGCCTAAATATTTAGCTAATATATTATTTAAAATATTTCTTTAATATTATTTTAATAATATTTATATATAATATTTATATACGAAATAATTATAATAAAATATTTGTTTGATATTAATTTTAAAAATATTAAAAATTACACACAAATAACATATTTAATATGTATATCAATATATTTCATTTTAAATATTTAAAAACATATAATATTGTATTTGTTAAATATTAACGAAATATTGTGTGCTACTGGGGATTGAACTTTCAAATGGTACGTCTTTTGCCACCTCATGCCATTTAAAAATTTTAGGGTAAACCTCTTAAAACAACCAACTCACAACAACTGATTTAAGTACTAAAAGAAACTTAATAAATCAAAGATTTGCTAGAAGAGTGTCAACTTTGGTAATAGAAATTGAAAAGTACAACCCATAGTGACCAATGATCGCAGCAGATGGAGTAGCACTAAGAATCGATATACCCCTTATACTGTGTACGAAAGAGATCGAATTAGATAGAGATGAACAATTGGCAGGACAAGATAAAAGCTTTAAAACTTGCTTGGAAAACCTGCTTGTACCTAAATTTATTGTTACTCATTTTATTCAAACCTTTAAAATAACTGTTATTTTCTTACCTGCAAGTCCTGCAACGTAAATTCATATTCTTACAGTATATAAACGGCTTGCTTCAAGTTAAACATTTAGTCGTGAATTGACTTCCATCCGATTATGATCTTGAAGCAAGCCTGGTAAGAAACCTTTTTATTAATAATGCTGATTTTAAAACGACTTTTTATTTATATTGGTTTTGGAAAACTTTTTTATAGTCGTAATATATTTTTTTGTTTGATGTGTTGATGATCAAACAAAAAAAATATATTACGACTATAAAAAAGTTTTTCACCCACTTTTTATTAATTAATTGTAGGGGAGCTAGAATCTGATGTCCAGGGGCACTGATTACCTAATCCCTAATGTGCTAAGTTGTAGTATTTTAGGTGCCTAGAAGCTAGTACCCAGGGGTACCGCTTACCTGGTTTCTTAACGCTTAGTTGTAGGACTTAGTGCTAGCACAGGGTGGTTCCGATTAGAGTTGCGATTTTAGGTCCGAGCCCGCCCGTCCGTACCGCCCGGCCCGACATCGGGCCGGGTTGGGCCTAAATTGGGATACTAACGGGTCGGGCATGGCCGGACTGTATTTTCTTTCGGGATACGGGTCTGTACGGGTTTCGGGTGTAATAAATTACTCCAACCCTCAAAAGCCACACCCCATAAACGGCAGACCATTTCACTTTCATGATTTAGTTTAATAATTGCATTCCTTTTATTTGCGAATTTTCTAACCCTCATTTTGATGATAATAATAATTCTGAATCTTTTTTTGATGTTCTAACAATTACAATTAACAAAAAGACTCTATCGATTGATGCTTTTCAAATTTGACATTTTCAAGAAAAAGAATTTATATATAACAAAGAAAGATTACATTACATTCCCATAAAAAATGACCGAGATATTAGGATAAGATGAAAAAGAGGACTGTTAAATACGCCTTAAGTCGGGACAGGTCGTGCAGCGACGGCTAATAGGTCAGTCAGACTACGTATACAGATTACACCACGGACCTGGCCGGACCACGGACCAGGCCGGGCCACGGGCCGGGTTGGGCCACAGACAAGTCGGGCCGGTTCGGGCCGAGTTGAAGCGTGTTGAAAAACGGGCCGTGACGGAACGGGTCGAATTGGGATCAGCGGTACGCGGGTCGGGTAGAATCTAAATCAAACTAAGGGTGGTCGGGCCGGCTCGGATCTGACGGTACTCGGGAAAGGCGCGGACCGGGTCTAACCGTAGTCGGTACGGGCTCGGGCCGGACCGGACCTACAAAATTATGAAAACTCCCAGCTCTGGTTCCGATCGCCCTCATATTTATGTTGGTTTTAGGAGGAGCTAACCGTCCTCATACTTATGTTTGTAACCTATTGTATTATGACTTGTTGTTCAGTATATAATCAATCGTGACCTGCGTTTACTTTCTATCTCTACCTCTCACTACGACCCTCAGTCACGAAACACCACGTGGCAGTATTGTAAATAAATAGTCTGTAAATATCTAGTTAAAGTTCGTTAACAGTTTATAATTAATATATCTTTCCTTAATAGACGATTAAAACAGCATTTTTAGTATTATTTAAGTTACAAAACGTAAAGAACAAAGTTAAAGAACGTTACAATACTGTGACCTATTTCTACATAATTAATTCATGGAAACCCGATGACGTAGTCCTTTTTGCAGTCGGCTCTCGTTCTATAGGTTTGATAAATAATTGTGTTAAGTAAATTTTCCGTATACTCCTATAAATCAGTAATTTTTTACTGCAATAATGGATCTGGTGGGCGTGGCTTTGTGGCGTGTGGTAAATAGAATTTTGAATGGGAGTGGATAAAAGTATAAGAAGTATAAAAGGGAAACAAATTCGTTTAGTCTTCATAGTATAGTATAGAAATTTAAGTTTTAGGAATATTCAGTACAAGACACGGAGTTACATATACAATAAACTTCGGAACTGTTAACTTTAATATTTCAAGTTTCAGATTTTTTATACTTTGAAACCATTACAGTTTCTTAGATTAAAAATCTCAGGCAATTTGCTGTTTGATACTTGATCAATTATCATCATTCACCGATCATCTTTAATTAATCTGAAGTAGGTAGCGTCAAACGTCGCGTAGTGCATTTATTTATATCAGGTTTCTAAGGAAAACCTACATTAACAATCGTAAAATCACAGGCGTGCTATAAAAACTTATCCTATTTTATCTGATACCCTGTCCCACGACCTTCTAGATTTCACGAGACGAGACTTCGTCTCGTGAAATCTAGAAGGTCGTGCCCTGTCCAAACCTTATGGAGCAAAGTCTATATCAACATAAACGACATTAGTTTGTTTTAACGTTTTATTTGTTGCACCGACAATTTACATCTTTTATAAATCTGTTCAATTTTTTATTTAAAATACACGTAACACTTTATTTAATTTTTACTTTATGTATCTCCTATCTGTGACGCCTCCGTTTGATTTGTATCGTTGATAAATATCTTTAAACAGATCCCAGAACATGAGGCACAGTAATGTCTGGGGACCTATCCTTAGATAAATCGTACCCAAACCTTTATAAAAACCAGTAATGCCTTCGGACTGAAAGATTTTTACTACGCAATCGATATAATTTTTGTAGAGGAGTCCACGTCCTTGGGAATCAACTCCTAGAAAGAAAAAAAGATTATGTCAAATAAAGGTTATTTTTTCTTACATGTTTCAAGACATTCAGACGCCTTACTTACTCTTTCTGGAATCTAACTTAAATCTAAACTAATCTTTAACCTAATCTAACTTTTAACCTACTCTACTCTTTAATCTAGCCTAGTGTGAATACTTTCAATTAGACTCTTCTACTCTTTCGAGAGTACCTTTAACCTAACCTATTCTCTACTCAACCTAACTTCTTCCAATCTTAACAGCATTTTCACTTTGTTGCACCAGCGTACACTAGTGTAACACATTATTTTCATCTAATGTCAGCAGCGTAAGCATTAATTCTTTTTTACCCATTTAAACAAATCTTTTTGAAACAGCAAGTTTCTTAAAAATAATTTATTTTCAGATTCTATAACTTCTAATAGATTCTTCTGGTTAGAGTTAACACAATAAATGCATGTGTAGTACGGCATACATGTATTCAAATCAAGCAACAGATGTGCACTTCAAGTTATCGTCCATGTGATGAGTGTAGAGTTCCCGTATAATAATTATAGGTTATTATTGATTATTATTATACAGGAACTCTATGGATGTGCTCAATAAAAGTTGCTATAAGTTGTACCAAAACCCCTATCATACAAAATTTAATTTTTTAAAAGTAATGACTATGTTTCTGTAGCTAGCCCTATAGATTGATAGATTTATTCTAGAAAAAGTGCTTTCAAACAAGAAGTTTCTAGTATAGGAAGTTATGTACTTACCTTGATTGTATATTCGTATTAACACCAAATCAAATGGAGAAACCATAACACTAACAGCAACCCCACTAATCATACTAGCCAGAAACGATTTTAGATATACAAAATCCGTTAAACTATCATATTCAACTAATTTCTCTTTTGTATACGAAAAGACCGTCAGCTGGGATGTGGATCCAACAAAAGCACGAGGTATCATAGCCACAGTCCCTCTCCACAATCCTCTCATCTAAAACATGATTTTGTACCTACAATTTACTAATCAGAATGACTTTTCTATATCATACTCCATTCTGTCTGTAGATCGTCTGGAAAGCCTTCCAAGTCCCTGTATGTTTATGCTGATAACCTACGGCTATACTCTTCGCAGCTTGGGATTGTAATTGTGTTTTAACTAAATACAAAGGACTCGCTGTTATCGGACCAAGAACCCCACACAAACCAGCAACCGCTAGACACTTATAAAACACAATCTTACCATCGCTATTTCTTGTGTATCCTTTGGTATCCAGCATTTCATACGCCCCTGATTAATCATTACTTTAGTTGTCATTATTAATTGTTTGTTGCTGAAATAAGATGTGTTTACCTTAAACAACATGTTGTGGACAGTAATAAAAAAAATTACTACATCTTACCTAATCGTAGACCATTCATAACAAATTGCATCCATATAGCTGGAACGAGACCTTTTTGTAGTGCCAGAAAACCTTCGCTCTTAGCCACGAGATACCCGGCGTGTAACATATTCTTATAGATAATTGCGTGTTCTCCTTTCTTTTGCAATTCACCTTGTAGTTGCATACGAACTTTTAATACGTCTAAAGGATTGGCGAAAACGACGGCGCAAGCTGCAGCCAAACCCGAAATCACAAAATCCATTTAACAAAAACTCTACCAAAATTCCTAGATGTAAACGTGTCGTCTTGCTTGGATTACATCTTTAATCAAATCGAAGATTTATGAATTAGTGTCAGACTGCTATCAAAAAAACTAAATGCAAATGTGGTGACATATTAGAGTGTCAGTTTGAAATTTTAATCCAATGAAGTAACTAGATAATAATTTCCAAACAATATTTTAAACAAAGTACGAAAAAGCTTCCGACTAACTTTGGTTGTTCTTCCATATCAGAAAAAAATAATAAGAGCGAACTTAGAAAACCCATCAAAATATGATAAGAAACTATCAAGGAAATGACGGCGCCTCCTGAGCAGGATATTAATCTTAAGAAGTATAACCCTGGTAGCTTGAGTCATCGCCGAATGGGGTCCAATTATTGCGAATTAGTCACAACAAGCAATTCACTCTAGTGACCCGTTTTAACATATTAATTGGTTTTTCTCAGAGAAAGCTAACGTCAGGGTGTTTTTTCCAAATATTCCAAGACAAAAACACCTTAATAGTTACTCTACAGTAATTACAAAAACGTCAGTTTTAGCTTTTAAACGGCGATAAATTTGAATATAGTCAATCAAAACGGGTTTATAAATAATTCTTCGTATGTTAATGGACTATGAAGGGCATACTAAATTGCTCAACTAGTAGATTTTGAACTGTTACTTTTTTAAATAACATTTTTCACAATAAATCGCATAGTTACGAGGCAAAAATGCGGTTCTTGGGTCACGCCCCCAAAGGGCGAGGTGGATGTCATTCAAAAGGATTTTCAGCATAAGCTTTCATAAACGTAACATGGAGTTTAAATCTCCGGCTTAGGATGACCTGGCCTGGCTTTACCTTATTTCACCTGACCTAACCTAACTCTTTATCTGTACGTCTGCGGACATTGATACACTGGTACCAATCGACTCATTTAAAAAATACCCCTTTTGCCCCCCTGCGGCATGACCCAGTAAACGAATATGAGCCCTTAACTATTTCACAGTGATTTTTAAAATTTAATTTTAAATCTTAAATACAGAGAAATTTGAATTTAGTCAATCAAAACGCGTTTTTAAATTATAGCCAAGAAACTCTGCGAAAGAATAAATTTACACGGTTTAATGTTAGCGTTTAGTTGTTGACAGGTTGTAGGAGTATAAGAAAAAACCATTGCCTTGCTATATGTTGCCAAAAAATGTGCCGTACTCTAAATAAATTTAAAAAAAGTTATAGTACTTACTTTGAATGATGTTAAACTACTCAAAGCGAATTATGCTTTTAAAAAGACTATTATTTCTTTGGAACAAATTAATTTCAGGTCATAGGTGCTAATTGAACAACTAACTAGTTTTAGATTTAAGAAGGAAATCCCCATTCCATTTTAATAACAAATTGAATAGAGCGCCACCAAATTGTATGTATAAAAAAATCGTAATTAGTAATTAATCGTAATTTGTCCATTGTGTACCTTTTTAACACATTAGGAGTTTTTGATTATAACTGTTGTTTTTCAAAACGGGTCCATCCCAGGGACGAACCTAAAGAGTTTCTTTGAAGGGGAGTAACCTTAAAATTGCCAACTTATTACGATGAAAATACCAACTACTAGTAAGAAGAGATTTTTATGTCCGAGTGCATTATAAAGTACTGTTTATTGTATCGTTTTGCGGCAGTAAACTGGCTTATTATTGTACTCGTAAAATAAAGTGGTAGTAGTAAAATAAAGTATATATTAGTAAGATAAAGTATGGCAACTGTCTATTACATGTCAAATTTATAAACTGTTTTTTTTATAATTAGCCAATTTTAGGGATCGAACATAAAGCTTTTTATGCAACTCGTACATAAACGGACTTTATAGACTCGCCCTTTTTATAGGCGTTGCTCGCTTCGCTCGCTCGGCCATAAACTGGGCTTGTCTATAAAATCCTACATTACGTACTTGTTACATAAATAGCTATTATTTGTACCTAACATTATATGAAGCAAAATTAGTATTTTACACAAATCTTATTTTTATTTAGAACTTTCCAACGTGTATGCATGGCAATTAGATTAAATTTAAAAAAATAAATTGTTTTGGACACATTTTCTTATCTTCTCATTTTTCTCAAATTGTTAAATTGCCAACTCTCGCTCACAATTATCAACTTTGAGGGGGGAGCTTCCCCTCCCATCCCCCCCCCATGGGTTCGTCCCTGGTCCATCCTAGCCAGCACACTGACGTTATAATATAATGCCGTTATTTTTAAGTGATTATTGGTCGGCGACGTCATATAGCTAATAAATGATCTCCATAAGACGTCATGTTATGGGACGTATGTAGACGTCTTCAAGGCGACGTCTTTTAGACGTACAATAAGGTCGTTTTTAGACTTGTGTATGCGTAGGTGCAACTACTACATAATAATTGTGTGGTTTGTCACAAAGGGCGAGTATTAATAATTACTTGTTGCGTCGCAATACTACATAACCTATACAATTTTACTCGTTCGACGATTTTGTGTGATTACTATTGTTAATAAATTAATACTAATGCAATGGTTTCTTAGTACTTACTAATATTATTTTAGTATCATCAATTATTCTACATATTGTTTTAGTAGCTTTTCAGTTAGTAAACTGAATTGTTTACTTTTGTTTAATAATTATGTATGAAATAGTATATAATAAATCTTATTTCCAATATTCAACTATTTATTTATAATTCCTGTCCTAGTCCCAATATAGGACGTTTTAATGGCGTCATTGAACAACGTTTTAATGACGTCTTATATTGACGTCCTTGGGCTGTGGCATAATGCTGTCAGTTTTACAACAATCTGACGTCATTTGACATCGTTACTGCCGAAAAAACGGCGACATTATAGGTGCTTTCCATTGGGCTGATTTACTGATCTGGTGTTACCCTAGAGTCATCTTGTTCACTTATTTGTTGTTCCATTGGCCCTGGCTCATGATGATCCAAACTGATCTGTATTACCTCCCCCCTTGCCCTTCAAGCACACAGTTTTTGAAGTGTGTATAGTGATCTGTGGAGGGAAATAATATCAGCTGATTGTGGTTTTTGAAATAATAACCTCTAACAATCTGAAAGATTTCTCATTTTCATTTAAAACATATTATTATGGTTGGTAGGTAGTTAGGTAATAAACTCAACAAAAAAATTATATTAATTCAGATTGTTTTTTTTGTATTATTTAGAACTGTTGTAATTAAAGATTGCTGTTCCCAATTGCAATACCAGGATGAGTTTCTCGTTAGATTTGTTTGCACCAGAAACTAATTGCCATTATCGGCTTCTTGTAAATGAGGAAGATTTCAACAGAGCTCAGAATGGTAAGTATTAATTAAAATAACATTCAGATATTTAATATCGTGTAAAAGAATGCAATATCCGCTACGAAAATTTTTAGTAATGAGTTTTATTATCGGAGTTACTTCTCTGTGTGTTTCCTTATACAAAATCAATTTACTATTAAGCACATCCAGTTGTGCAGTAGCTTGATAAATTATACAAGTTTTCTGCTTTAAACGAGTTAAATTAAACCAATGTTATTTTAATTTTCAGATGTGAGATTGCAGTATTTTTTCAACTTGAATTTGTCAAAAAAATTCTCAACATGTTAGAAGTTTCGACTTAGGAGTTTAAGAGCGCAGAAAAACGCTTTAAGGTAATATAGATAAGATGCTCTCATTATCAAAATAAATCATTTTGTTTTCTTTTTATAGACCATTGGTGATCATCAAGAATTCCTAAAGAAGCACTAGATTTCTCTATTAGTATTTAGCATTAAATAAGTAGTATTTAACTAGAGGACGTTTGAACCAATCTAAGAAGTGGTTTATATAATGATCATCTCTCTCTGGTTGGGCATTGTAGTACTGAAAGTACTGTAGTACTACACTACTACGAGTTAAACATTTTTTTACTTATCTGTTTTAATAACTTGTTACTTAACCTGGTTTTAATAAATAAATTCTATATCTGATATATATTTTTTTTATTGGTGATTACAATTATTTTTTAATTGATAACATTGCAGAATGGATGAAGTTAAAAAATATTGTTTTTAGAATATATATTTCAAATAAAAAATTGTTATAAACATTTGGTCTTTCAATTCGAAGATGACATCCATCAATTACTCCCAGAACATTGTTTATGGCTTTCCGTTTCTGGAATGCACTAACAGTGGTTGCAACTCGTTCATTAGTTGGCCATCGAATATATTGTGTCTTTAAGGTAAAATAAAATTTAAAACCCTTAACAGTACTCTGTGAGCTGAACTTAAGGAAACGTTAAATCTATCAGAAATTTGCCTGAATGTTTCATTATTGACCAAATACCATAGTGAGAAGCAATGATTCTTCAGCGGAAATATTTTCCTCCATGCTCACCAGTAGGTATGAAACTACTTGATGCTAAACGACCTGAATAATAATGAAAATGGTTAACATTTACCATTCTACAGATGCTGTAATACTAACCAATTAATATTTCAGCCGTAGTCCTTGTAATTCTAAAATGACTGAAAAGTTATATCACTATACACCTTAACAACTAGCACAATATATCCTTCAACTTTTGGGATAGGTTGGGGTTTTTTTTATTAAATTATTTTCCAAATCACTGTCGCTAGATTTGTTCCTGCTGCTGCTATCATCTGAAGCCAGTGCTGATGTTAGAAACATATTTTCCTGTACGAAACCTTTAATATAACAGTGTCTAATGTATTTTCTCCCTCATTTATTTACGTTATTCATAACTGCAACGAAGTTTTATCACTCTTATCACTTGTTTTGTTGCTATAGGTTAGGTTTTATAATCTGTCAAGATTGTGATCTAAAGTTGTTCCATTGGCAAATTATTATGAACTGATCTTAAGATGACCTGATCATATAGAACTGGATCAGTAGATTAACCCAATGGAAAGCACCTTTTAACGTCAGTGTGCTGGCTGGGATGGGGAAGAGGGGCAATCCACATTAAACGCCAATGAGGTACAAATTGCCACGCATGGGGCGTTTTTGGAAATTAACTTTGGTTAGGGAAATTAAATTTATCAGATTCATGATCGGGTTGGTTAGTTTTTGAACGCGAATATTTGTTTACATTTACCCCAACATAAGTTATAAATTCCAATAAATGGTAACTAAAAAAATGAATTCGAAACAGGGGTTTATTTTAATACATATTCAGTAAAAATATGCACATCTTGTTAAATAAATATGCAGCGATAGTTATAAAAACAACTTCCCCTCTTTGCCTTGTATGCAACTGACAATGATAGAAATATACTCTCCTTTATTTCTTTTCACAGCAACGAATTTTACATTTTTATAAACATAAACATAATTATTTACATTACCATCTACATAGACTACTTAATTTACAAGTTAAGTACTAAATAAGACACCTATATTCAACTAGTGATTGCTTCTGATTTGTATCGTCGATGCATATCTTTTAAAAGATCCCAGAACATGAGGCACAATAAAGTATGGGGACCCAACCTTACATAAATTGTTCCCAATCCTTTATAAAATCCTCTAATACCCTCTGATTTGTAGATTTTTACAAAGCAATCGATATAATTTTTATAGAGCAGTCCTCGTCCCTGGGAATCCACTCCTACAAAAAAATGGCAAACATGTTATACGTTCACTTTGTAAAAAATGAGGCTTGGCCATGCTTTATTTTTATAAAAGTGTCACCACTGTCAATGTTTTTATTATTTTATAAAGATTTTATACTTGTTGTATAATCTGTGAAAGCAAATTTCTAACGCACTGTTGCCTGATATGTCTGAAAAATAAATAACTTATAAAAATGAAAACTAAGACGCTTCCTACTGATGATAATTAATTGTTAATTAACTTTAGAATTTTCATTGTAACACATAAAAGTTTTAGGAAAATGGCAACGCTGTTTTGGTCTTAAAAATTCTTAACCTTACAATCTGTGATGAAATTGTCAAACACTATACCGGGTGAAATCTGCCAAAAAGTCATGGCTAGCCGTCATTTTTTACAAAGTAAATGGATAATATTAATAGTTATATACAGTTACAAACAAAAAAATCTGAGCGCTTATTTGAGGTTACATAACTTTTTTGTAAATTTGTTGTTTGTAGATCAAGCTTTTAATCTACTAATATTACTATCTATACACAGTAGCGTCGCCTACCTAATAATCTCCAATGAGGCTTTGAATTTAAGATTCAGAATTTTAATTATGATTGATTGAATAACAATAATCTAAATCTCTTGCCCAGATTTTTTTGGCCGTAACCGTACAACCAATGTAAAGAGTATCTACTTAGAACTGGCAGCTTGACGCAAAGGTAAGAACTAAGTGATTGGCCGTTACCTTGATTATAAAGTCGTACCAAAACCAGATCAAAAGGCGAAACCATAACACTAATAACTATACCACCTATCATACCACCCAACAACGACTTTAAATAGGGCGAATCTTCAAAAGTTCTATATTGGGCTAATTTCTCTTTTGTATATGTAAAAGCAGTCAACTGAGATGTAGATGCGAAGAAGGCACGAGGAACCACAGCTGTTGATCCCCTCCACAAACCTTGTATCTAGCAAAGATGAATCTTTATTTAAAAACGACCATACGACCAACAACTACTTCCTTGCGTACCCCATAACCCTTATAGATTGTCTTTAAAGCCATCCAAGTCCCTGTATGCTGATGTTGATAACCGACAGCTATACTTTTAGCAGCCTGGGCTTGTATTTGTGTCTTAATCAAATACAACGGATTCGAGCATAACTGACCAAGAATTCCACAGCAACCACCAACTATTATTGCGTTATAAAGAACTATCTTTCCATCATCATCTCTGGTATATCCTTTGGAATTCAGCAGTTCATACGTCCCTGATTAATCATTACTTTAATTGTCATAATTTTTTTCTCTGAAATAGAATGCATTTACCTTAAACAATAAGTAAATGGTAATATTAACAACAATTACATCTTACCTAATCGCAGGCCGTTCATAACTAATTGCACCCACAAGGCCGGTACAAGCCCTTTCTGTAAAGCCAATACGCCATCGTTCTTCGCCACCACGTAGCCAGCATGTAGGACATTTCTATAAAATATTGGATGTTCGCCTTTCTTTTTCAATTCACCCTGTAGCTGCATACGGACTTTTAGTACTTCTAAAGGATTTGTGAAAAAACCAGCACAGACTGCAGCTATGCCCGCAATGACGAAATCCATTTAACTTTAACTAGAATTTTTTGCGAGATTTTAACGTTTTGGTGTTGATTACATTTTTAAAGAAAACAAGAAGGTTTTAATAAATTCAAATACCAAAATAATTAGATTGTTAGAAGATACGAAAAGCTGTGTTATTCCATGGCAGAGCAGAATGTCATTCTGAAATTCTGAGTTGTCAGTAGTCAAAAAAAGTTGTCATTCGTTAACCAGATGACTTGATTTTCTTTTTAGAAGAAAAGTAGATATGTTACAAAATGCCGCGTTCGGTATTTCAGATCTATTTACTCAAAGAGCATGGTTTCCATAGTATCCATTGTTGTAAATAATTGGAATTGTGGAGCTTTTAGAGCAAAAAGAGTTGGAGAACCGAACGCAGCTAAAATTAACAGAATTTATTACAAAATGTTAGTCAGTGTACAAACGCGTGCAGACAACATACTGTATCAAACCAGTTTGCAGAAAAAAACATATTCATTCAAATCCTCAATATTAGGTTTTCTGGAATAAGGTTATTATTTTCAGGTTATTTAAGTAGAAATAAATTATACCATTTTACAAAAAAACACAGTTTAGAAGGCGCAAGCTGCATTGCCAGAACAAACTTAAAAAGCTCAATACTCTTTTTATATAGTTGAATAAATATTTATTCATTAAGAGATAGGAAGTTGGTGCTCATACATTTCTGATATTCGATCCGAAGGTGAAATCAAAATTTTAAAATTACAAAAAATTATCGTATTTATGTATTACCTGTCGTTTAAAATTCGCCCATCCACTGGTTTAAATTCACTGGAAAGTTTGAGATAGATTAACTGCTTTGTGGCACGTAACTGCTACTGTATCTCTTTTTATCATTTACCCGCCGTTACCTCAAAGCAGGGCCGATTGCATAAAAATCGTGCATAGTGTTCTCACTTCAACATATTGCTATGAAATAATAAACAGGCTGCGGTGGTGGCACAGTGATGATACATACAAAATACAAACCACCTACTTTTACTATTTTTTAATATAAAAATGCTCCGGCTAATTACAATCGTGGTGAAACTAGAAAAACTCCACCTCACTGAGTCCTTAAGGTGGGTCACTTAAATAGGGCACTAAATAAATATAGATCTAGGAATACAAGTAATGTACACAAAAGAAATATAAACCAAATTTTCTTTAAATTTGAAATGACAAAATTTATTTAAAAATGACCACAAACAATAACAAAACTATTAAAATATAAAAGAAAAGGAAGTTTGGAAACCATGAACAACTGACAAATCAATCTCAAGATAATATAATGCCTTTCATCTGAAGAGTAATATTTCTGGCTTCATCAGAATCTTAATTACTAAATTTTATTTAAAATTAATTAAATACCTTAAATTTTTAAATCAATTCGCAACAGTTTGCCAACTATAATTGTTACAAAACAATAATCCTCTGTTTTCCAAATGCATTAAATAATAAAATGGCGGAAGAACAACCACCTACCTCTCTTTCAAATTGTGTTCAAATAAATAGTTTTAATTAATCGAAATTAAAATACAACTGCGTATATGAAATATGGTAAGTCAATGATTATATTTTTAAATTCCCTTCCAACATCCAAATTATAACGAAGGTTAAAAATTCCATTATCCAAATAAAATTTTCTTCTCGTATTTATAAAAAAAATATTTCACAAACAAATTCACACATGATTATTATGTTAATTAAATGTTATTATTATTATTAAAAACAGTCATATTCAAAGATCATCGATGATTATTTAACACTATGACATTTCAACAAAATATAACCTAACATTTTTGACATTTGGTTTGTTTACATTTTTCACAACTCACAACATAACTTTAAAATTTTAAATTTTTGCTCTCAACATTTGTGCACTGTTTGGAAGTTCTACGATAATAGAGAATTTGTTACTAAAATGGTCGCTCTTTTTATACTCTTTTTCAAACAAACGAAGGCTATAGTTTTTTGGTTACAAACAAAAGAGTTTTTTAAACTAAATACAACATAACCACATAATTTGTAAAATCTCGTGGTAGATTTTACGTGTAATGCAGATTGGTACTACGACGTTTCTGTGGTCACCACTTCTTCATAAGGGTGACTGTTGGAGTCTTCTTCTGGTCGACTTTTAATGTTTCTAGGGATTGAAATTTTCTTTCTTGGAACTCCATTAATTCATGAAAGCTTTGCATTTCATGTGGTTTTCTTAATGATTGTTCATATAGTTTGTTGGTTTCTTTGTCCCACTTTCGTACGATAATGCGACTGATCAACGGACCCCATGATAATGTGTTAATATTTAGATTGTTTAGTGCTTCCAAACATTCACTAGCACTGTCGTAGATTTTTCTTAGTCCCTCCGGAGATTCTGTGTTGACGGATGGTATATCCAAGATTTTGTCTAACAACTTGGATGCAATTAATCTTGTGTTTTGGAAGCGTCTTTGCAGTAACTTCCAAGCAGTTTCATAGTTTCCATCGGTAATTTGCAGATGCTGGATTATGTTGCTGGCTTCTCCGTGGACGTGAGTTTTAAGGTATTGCATTTTCTCTATATTAGTTATGGAAGTATTGGAATGAATTATTTTTTGGAAAATGTCGTGGAAGGTAGCCCAATTTTCATATCTTCAGTGAAGATAGGAAGTGTTATTTTTGGAAGCGGAATATTTGGGAGGGATGTTTGAGATGAGGTTGAAGATATCTTTGATTTCAATGCTTCTAGGGTTTCTTCATACTCCTTTTCGGTGGTCTCGAAGATGAAATCTCCAAAGTAGGTGTTTTCGAAGATGTCTTCATAAACCATTATATCTTCATGTAAATTTCGGATTGCCTCCCATTCCGCTATGATTTTCTTTTGCAGCGATTCGTAGCGGGACTTGGTTTTGTCTTGTAATATTTCTTGGTTGATGCGACGTAAAGTGCAGTTTAGTTGTGTGATTCTTACTTCTTGTTTCTTCAGGCGCAGTGATTGGTCAATGTTAATTGCAGGGGCATCCCCTGTTGGTGTCTTCTCACTGGGAATTCGTGATGAAGGTGCCCTTGGACATTTCATAAGGTAATAATCCGGCCCGAAGGACCAAAATTGTAAAATCTCGTGGTAGATTTTACGTGTAAAACAGATGGGTACTAAGACCTTTCTGTGGTCACCACTACTTCATAAGGGTGACTGTTGTTTTTACCTCCTTAGGTAATCAATACCGCTTGGTATCAGATTCTAAAGAAGATAATAGTTGAATTGATCAGTATACGTTACTAATGATTTATTTGAAAATTCCCTTTGTTTATATACAAATTATAATTATTTTTATAAAGCTGTGATGCTAAAACATTTATATTAATTACATTAATTGAATAGGAAATTTTTATTCTAACCTTTTGTTATTTTCTGGTTTGTCTAGTTAGCTCCTTAAGTAAGTGATTATTTTAGCATAATAGCATTTTATACTAACCTACTGTTTTTAACAGGTAAGCATATCTTGCAATTATTAGAAAAAATGTGTTTATATTGTAAGAAAGCATTTATTTGTTCATATTTTGAAATATGAGTTAGCCTAGAAATTATTAACCTTTTAATGCTACATTATTTTTGAAAGAAATTAAGAAAATTAAATTTTATGTTTAGTTTTAAACATAATTGTTTATAACTATTATTTATTCTTTAAATAAATTCAATAAATTGATAGCTAATAAAAATTCCTTTCCATTGATATATGACATTTATATTGACATAAGAAAATAAGGCCACTAGAGAATGTCAACCAAAATACATTTCCTAAACAACTATCAAACAATTAAAATTAACTTACTTAAAATTACCTATTTACAGCTTCCCATCTTGACAAAATCCAACCTTACATCCTAATAAACATTATTTACATATTTTTGAATATTAATAACAAATAGTAGCTAAATTACATTATTTCAGATTGCAATGGAAAAACGCACAAACTTGTATATTATTTCATTGATATCTTCTACAAAAAGCAATCCCAACATTCGAGACTGTTTCAAAATTGTCCTTAAGAAACTGCTTGACAAAACAGCATTAAAACATTTTAGCCACGAGCTGTATAATCTAGTTAATGAAGAAAAATTTAACTATATCAAAATCTCGTTAACTTGAAACATTATTTTCTCATACAAATAATTCAGGTAAGGTAGCAAATACTTGTATACATCATCACTACCATACACCTTGTCTGTGTTATGTCAAGCTTGCCTTACTATGGCCTTTAATTTCTTTTAATTGCTTATTTCTGACATCGTCTCACATCGTAAGCTGAACAATGAAAAATTATTAAAATTCTATGAAAAACCAACTTTAAAAATATCCTTTTACTGCTCAGTGTGTTCTAGAATGCATGTTTATTAAGATTAAACCTTTTCTTTGGCTTCATAAAAAAAGTTATTAAAATAATTATTTTTCTCCTTGAGGTTATGCAACCCATCTAACGTCTTAGTGAAAGATTTTATTTAAACTTAGTAAAACCTACTTAATGGGTATTTTCTTTATATTATCTGCCAAATATCTTGACAATGCATTAAGTCACTCCTGCTTTAACGATCTCGTTCGAATTCTTAATCAAATTCTTGCTGAAACTTTCAACAAAATTTTGGTAAAGAAACTTTGGCGTGTAATATAGTATTTTTATTCTGAAATTTATTGTGAATAATTTGACAATAAAACTTTGAAAGATTTTCTAAAAGTTTTAGGCGAGTAGGTAATCGACGCGTAAAGGTGCACACAAAACACTCGTAGTTGACATGCTACACATCGGTTTATTTTGTTTTTAGAAATGGTTATTTGCATTGTAAAATATTATCAAAACCACCATGCAATGATAATAAAGCTAAAAATCAAATAACATTTAATCGCCAGCTGCGCAAAATGTCTTTAGTTTTATTTTATTTATTGAAGTGGACAAAATGCGAATAACCATATTGCTTTTACAGTAACAGGTCCGGAATTCGTTAAATTTGTTATTGTATGTGATAAATTAATATTAAATTGTACTGTGTCCTAAAATAAAGGTTAATTAACTATTTATATTTGTATATAAAATAAATTTAAAACTTTTAAAACAAATGGCATGACAATATCACTCATATTTATCAACAACATTTTTCTGAATACACCAAATATTTTTATACGACGTCATTCTTTGCTTACGGTTTGAGGATAATTTGTGTTAATATTTTGTTGGATGTGTAAAACAGACGAATTGCTCACCAAAATATTCTGCGCTTCTAAAAATTTTGTCGAAGATTTTCAGCAAAGTTTTGGTTAAAAATTTCGCATACATTCTCGTATGTGTAAAACAACTCTTAGAAGTATTATTCTACCTCCCATTTGCTTTGCGTGTAACTGAGAATGGTACAAATACCACTTATGCACTGCATTCCCTTTTGAAATATGACAGAGATATGTGTAACCTAACCTCAAATCGCAAGCAATCTGCGTATCCAGTGTGCAGTGCTTTAGGCACTCACATAAAAACAATGACAAGAAAAACCAGGATAAAGCCTACAAGAGTCTGTTTTCGCGAAGCGAGAGGATTATAAATACCTCCTCTCATTGAAGTGACCAAAATTCTATTAAATGAATTCAAAAATTAATTATATTATATCTATCATAATAAGATTGATCTACTTAAACTATTTACAGGAAATTAACCATGTAAACTTGAGCTGGCCTCCAGGAATATCAAAGAATTGTGTCTAATGCTAAAGATCGTAACTAAAAATTTGGATATAAAAATGATTTTCTCTGGCAAGTGGGAACCGACCTAAAATGTAACTTAGGTTGCCTATACATGATTGTGATAAAACAGTCTACTAAATCATATCCTTTTTATAATTGAAATCTAATTATCATTATGATAAGAAAGTTAGGTTATATCTGCATGAAATCATTAATCTTAAGTTTTTAGTTTAAACATTAATGAATCTAACTAAAGTCCTAACTATAGCCTTTATTAATTATATGCCTAAGACATAACATGTCCCTCTTTTACTTTATGAAACCGATACAAAATATTCGTTTGACGTTTACGAACATTGTTCGAAAAAATTTTCAAAACGGTGATATTATATCACCTCATTATATTTTCTTAAAACTTAGAGCGAATAGGTGAAAACATTTCTCACAACATTAGAAATTGTTTAATATAAGCTCAGCAATGTTAATTTTGTTTAAAACGAATGTTAAAACAGTTTAAACCTTTAAACGAAAGATGCAGATTGTTGAACTAACAAACCGAAATTAATATTTTATTTTGCACACATTTAAAGTTTATAATATGCTGGTTTATTCTTTGATTTAACAATTTCCTTATCTCAGTGTAATATAAAACTATTTAAAAGTTAATTGACTATAAAATAATCAATCACCTGTTCTTTCCAGTTCCACTTAAGATTAAAAGAATTTTAACTTTTTTGGTCACTCATTGAAGTAGGAAACACTTAATCAGTAATCACAAATAACTATTAAATGAACTATAACTGCAATTAATTACCCGTGTAATACAACTTCCAAACTTAGTAAAGGTCAAATATGTTGTGATGCATCTTTTTGCACACGTCATGTTAACGAACAAAGAGATCCCAAAACTAAATTAACTGCAATCCATTTAAATAAATATTTTATATTCTGCACGGAACGCAAGCTTGCAGTAAATAAAGATAGAATATCAGCAATTCATTGTACCTAAGTAAATATATTTTGTATTTGGAAATAAAGCTTTTACACTGTGCACATATCCTATCGAATTGAAGTCAAGATGCTGCACAAAACGCATGCGTTAAGTTCAGGATTAGATTAGTGATAACTTGGGGGCTAGATGCTTGTGTATTTTTGTTATTATAATCGAACCAATTTCAAATTTTTATCAGGTATAGAACCCCTTAAAATAAGTCTATGGGCAATTAAAAACCCCAATTATTATAAACCTCCAGCTAACAACGATCGAAGATAAATGCAAATAATTGAAGAAACATAGCAGGCCTTGTTTAATCGTCGTTAGGAGATTCTCTTTTGGACCAATTGAAAATTTGGTTTTGTGGTTTTCAGGTGGCCCAGAACAAATGTCCGTATCAACTGTTCCAATTAAACTAGGCCTAATATGACCTGACATCATCATTGTCCCCCATTTCACCATCACAAATCAAGCACTTCGGCAAATCATCCATCGTTCAGGCTACCGCGGTTACCCCTACTACTTAAAACATTAACCCACAGACTACACGATTTTTTGCATTTATTTTTGCTTTGTCGACTGGACTAAGTAGTCCATCTAAACGTATGAATGCTATCAGCTAACCTTATAGCCATTTGGTATATCATTCATAAATTTGCAAAAGCTGTTCTAAATTTACGTCTAGGTGAATTAATAATAAAAATTGTAAATAATGTAGTTTTTTCACTATTGATGTCCGATACAATTCAGGTAGTAGACAAATACTTCCGTATGTGCGTAACTATACATTCGACAACGCAACATCCTTTAATAACAATGAAGGCGAAAATAGTATGAACAAAAATATTGGAAGCGGGGATGAATTGCGAATACTACAATTGTAATTTCTTTTTTATCTTTTACTCGGTAACTCGGCATATAAAATTTAATAAAAACAACTGAAACAGATTAGAAGTTTTTCTTAGTTTATCATTTCTTTCTAGGCCCGTCCTTTGGGAACCAACCTAAAAATGAACATCACAATGGAAATCCGCAAACTACCCTACAGCTATATAAAGCAATTGGCTTTTATGTTAGGACCAGCCTGGAAAAATTTAATAGCAATCATACCAAAGACCCTAAACAAAAACAATTATGAATGCGAAATTTCAAACAGTAATCCGCACAAATACAACGCGGAACACGTTAGGTAAGTTGTATGGTTATACACATAAGGTGCGCAGTTACTTGAATGCTTTTTTTGCAGATTACTAGAAGAAGCCTCCTTTAGAACTCAGAAGACCTGTTTTGAAATTCTCGTTGACGAATGGGGAAGTTCAGGTCGAGTTAGGCCGGCTGTAGGGCATTTGTTATACTTATTGATACAAGCCGAATTGTACAGGGCAGCCGATTATGTGGCTGAAGAATTACTAGAGCAGCTTCCTCCCGTTCGTCCTAGTGAAGGTCCTGCAGCACTTGTAACTACAGATCTTCGTGTACACGAAATCAAAATGATATTGGAATCTCTGAATTATCCAGAATCTCTTATATCTTATTTGATATTTGACAATCCAAGCACAAATATTATGTTGAATGACTATGAAGGATTGAATTTGCGACCAAAAGTTAAAAGAAATCATTCGAGTAATTCAATATCATCAACTGAGGGTACTAGAAAAAGGCAGATGCATAAACCTAGTTGCAATGAAGCTAATGCGAACGATTCATCGAATAATGTTATATTGCCAGATCTGTCGGCTATGATGGATTCTAAAGAAATTGGATCTGATTATTTTTTACCAGATATATCTGCTATAATGAAATCCAAAAACGTCCTACCAGATATGTTTGCTTCTAAAAGCAAGACCAATCAAATCAATACTAACAATTACTTACCTAATATTAGTGCTTTAAATGAGATATCTTCGCAAAATCAAGACATACCTGCTATCAGTGCATTAATTCAGAAAGGCAACAATTCCATAAAAAATAATTATTGTGAAGTGCCAGACTTAAGCATTTTGAATCAATTTCAAAAAAACTCAATTCCAACTCTCAATTCTCAATCATCCGCGTTTACTACTTTATTATCTAATAATTTGCAACAATCACCAAAAACTTTTCAAAATCAGACAAAATCTTCAGAAAATTCAAATTCATCTCGTCAATCTCCTCTACCACTTTTGAATCTCAGCACATCATTACCTCATTTTACCTTCTCCAAGATATTAGCTGCCACGAGCTGTTTTAATGAAACTCCGTTTCATCAATCGAAAAACGGACGGTTCCTTGGATCAGGGGCATTTGGATCGGTTTATCTAGGCGTGGATCTTATTGAGAAGCCTGTTGCGGTTAAAAAGCTCTTTTTAGACAAAGTAGACGTCGTTAAAGTTGACGATCTTGTTACGAAGCAATTCAAAAATGAAGTTGAGATTTTGAGCAGGTACAGACATGTGAATTTAGCCTCGATTGTGGGATATTCGTGTGATGGGCCAACTTACTGTTTGCTTTATGAATTCATTTGTGGGGGCCCTCTTAAAGAGAGGCTGCAGGTAATACTCATATTGTTGCGAGGATGTGTTATAATTGATAATAATTAGCGATTATTTTCAGAGTGAAGATCAATTAGTATGGACAGATCGCTTGGAGATTGCTCTTGGTACATCAAAAGCTGTATCATATCTGCATACTGCATACAATATACCTTTAATCCACCGGGATATAAAATCCGCTAATATTCTTGTAGATCAAAATAACAAACCCAAGGTACGGCTTTTGATTAAATTGTTTGCTAATTGTGAGGTTAAGTTGCCTTTTCTTTGTTTTAGTTGTGTGATTTTGGTTTGATCAGGAGGATTTCAGGTCAGAAAACTACAACACATACGTGTGCGATTGGAACTTCTGCTTATATGTCAAGGGAAGCTCATCGGTAAGATAAATCTACTAAAATTCAGTTCTTGTAAAGTTTTTGGGTAGTAGCAATTATTATTATTCTCGTGCAATAACACTATTATTATTTACTGGTTACCGCTGTCAGGTATATGTATAAAAGAAAACATGAATTAAGCTTATTCTTTACTCCAATCTGTATATAAACTGGCATGGTGAGAGACTAAAATCAGTTCATTCTATGAGCTCGACGAATTATTCTCATTAAACATCAAAGAAATCCTTACTCTAGTAAAGATTTTCTTCAAATCGCGTTCAGTTCCGCTGGACTGTCTTTAGTCTAATGATGGTACGTTAGTTCAATAGGACTTTTAGTTTATTGGACGTTTGGTACTTTCGTCCAATAAGTCCATAAGTTTTAGTCCAATTAAACGTCAATGCTGGATGAACTTAAACAACGACCCATATTGTTGGCTTAAAATACGGCCATTATAATCTGGCCATTACCTAAAACCTGACCAATTTTCGTTCAATATCTGTTTGACAGTAACGTTTAGGCGCCGTCGAATGTAGTCCAGTGTACCATTCCACTTTCGAAATTCCCAGCCAAGCAGTTCTCAGCTTTAATCCTGAAAACGTCTTTCCAAAACAGTCAGTAACATTTCTTTTTCACTATTATTCATTTTACTCTTAATTTATATTCTGTATTCTCCGAACTCAGGGATAACCAACTTTTGCTGCCAATTTGCTCATTTTCTGAACACCTGCCTCATCGACACTCAGTACCACTCTTCCGTCGAAGAGGGGGAAAGTGTCACAAACGGAATTATTTGCAATTAAATAATTCATTCAATTTGCACTCCCTTTAGCGCAAAACCTGCCAAGGTTACACGCATATCTGCAGCAACTACCTACGATATTCAAGCAGCGGCTGCCGCTTCACCCACGGCTAGCCATCTATACGAGAATCTAAACCGCAAGTTGCATTTCAACTAATGCATTGATCTATCAAGGTTACTCGTGTGTCGCGTCTATGCTGAGCGGCCCACAACATTCGACCAACTGCAACAGCTACATACGCGCATGCACGCGTAGGCATCTCTTTAGAAATAATTTATACAGTCTGCATATCCTTGGAAATAATTTATTCATTTATACAGTATGCATTTATATTTGCATCTTATTGAGCATTTATATGTTCATCTCCTTATCTGTAATTTATTCCTTTATACAATAAGGCTTCCACAATATTCATGAGGATACGGTATATAAACAGCTTGCTTTGAACTTACAATTCAGTCAGTGCTATGACTCGAAGAAGCCAACATCTCCAAGCAAGCTGGTAAGTACCTTTTTTATTATTTATTGTAAGGGGTCGGAATCTGATGTCCAGGGACATTGATTACCGAACCCCTTACTGCTTAGTTATTAGGGGGTTGTGTCAGGCTCCCTATGCTTAGTTGTAGTATTCTTCCCTACTTGTTTTCGTCCATAGTCTCCTGAATCCTAAATCGTTCTTGGGTGGAGATTTTCGGAACCTATATTGCGCCTTGCACAAAGACCAAAATCTTTCAATTTTGGGTACGTTAGGAGCATTCTCCTTCTTCTCAACAAATTCAATATTTTCACTTCTTAAGAAGTCTGTCACTTGGGCAACATAATGAGAAGTTGCCATATCAGGCCAAAATAAAATGTCTTCAGGACTATGATGCTTCTTGATAAATGGTATCAATCGAGCCTTAATACATTCTTTAAAATAAATAGTACCATTAATAAACCCCTAACCATAAAATGGCTCGGAAACATCGCCATAATATGCATCCATTGCTTGCCAAATCATATGTTTCTTCGGGAATTTTGATTACAACTTAAATTTATCTTCATATTTTAATTCAGAAGAATTTTGACAATGATAAGATTCCTTACCAGATACCTCTTTTGGATCAGAAGGCACATAAGTTTCATCGTCAATTATGAGGATTTTACGTGCACACTTTTGTAAATCTTTCGAAGGCGAAGGCCTTTCTTTACTCTTTCCTCTTGATCTCCTATATATTTTGGAGCGCTTAATTTAACTCTTGCCTTTATTCCCAGTTTATGTACTTTAATATCACTCAAGGTTGACTTAGCTAAATTAAGTTTTGATGCAACTTTTCTCACACTCAAAGAAGGATCTTTCTTGAAAGCTCGTTTCACCTTATTTTGATTAGCCACTGATGATATCTTGACTGGGCGACCAGGGATTTCTTTGTAATTGTTTTCTCCTGTTTTCTCATACCTTTTAATTATTCTATTAATTACTTCTCTTCGCTTTCCTTCAACTAAAGAATGTTGACGAGTTAATTTTTTATCAAAATGTGCATGCGTTTTATAATATTGAATAGCAAGCTTTGCAAACACTTCATTTTCGGTCCGCTCCATTTTGACAGACTGATGTAAAAAAGTAAACAAATGTTAAACAATTGAACAATGTAACATTTGACATCATACAACGTAATCACAGCATTACTTGATGTTTTGTTGTGATATAAAAATTGAAAATAAAAGTGAGACTTTACTTCCCGGACACCCTCTTACTTAAGAACTTAAAACACACCCGAAAAAATGACAGATAAGTGACCGACTCTCTATTTTACTTTAAAAAACAATGATTATTTAGGAACTCTATACTTAATTAGTCTCTCTGTACTAGATCCAAAATTAATCTATGACTGCCTTTCCACTGAGTGGCGGGAAACCGTCGAGACCAATCCAGTAATCCAGAAAGAGAATCATATAGTGTTACAATTGAAATTATCCAAATTTAATTGTTCAATGGCCGGCTTTAGAAAGCTTGATTAAGTTCTGATTAACTTAATTGTCATTAAATTCAAAATTCAGAAATTTCATTGGCTGAGATTTAACAGGCCTTGAATTTTACCCAATTATATTTCTGGATTTCAAATTTAATCATATTAAGTTAATCAGAGTTTAATCAAGCTTTGTGAAACCGGCCATAAGTATTTTATTACTTTCAAATCAGTTTAAGTATAACAATTATAAATAAATTTGGAAAGGCAAGCAAGTATAGTTTTAGGCTATGAAAGTGTTTTACTTTTGAACTGCTGAGTTTACTGTGCTTTTTCATTACTTTTGTATTAGTTAATTTAGTTTATTCTGATGTTAAACTTGTTTCTTATTTACTCTCTACTCCTAGCCAGTTTCCATTCATATCAACCTATAACGTGACGATACTCACCCCTCTCACTTAATTATTACTGCAAACAATCAGTTTTGGCACTATAACAAAATTGAATTGTTTTCTTTTGAAATTGAAATTTGTTTAAACATAAAAGGGTTACAATTATAGTTTTAGTTGAAGTTATGGTAAGTACACAAGTAGTTCTGTTTGATTATAAATTTTTTCTAATATGCGTTTGTAATACGTTTATTAACGTCTATCAGTAGGAGTCGTTTATGGCTATCTATAAAAGTACACTGTACTTTAATGAATTATAGGGTTATTTAGTTTTTAAGGGTTGGATGGGTAATGCGTGGAATGTGACAACTTCAAACTGCAAGTATCTGTCAAAATTGTCAACCTCCGATAAATTTTTAATTAATATCGTTGAATTGGTTCGCTGTTTGTTGATTGTTACTTACATGAAATTTCACTTGAAGTTATGGTCTATTTTTACTTGGAAAGAAGGTTAGGTTTTGGATATTCCTAATTAGTAACATAAACAAGTCTCGTACCTACATCAAATCTGCTTGGACAAATCAGTAAGACCAATTCATGTTTGTAATTTTATGGTACTATAAACAAGACACGTATCATCGATTTAATCATCTTTGCTTTTTTTCGCGAATTTCGGGCGGAGTGCAAATTAAGTTGTCTTCGCTCATATTTTATTTATTTGTAACACTAATAAAGTAACAAAAGTAATAACTAATTTATTTGAAGTGATGATGATGACAAATGATTCAAAAACTCAAGTGGGCGCCGAGTGTTACCAACTAACACAAAATTCTCTAAACGACCAAAATATATTTTTTTTGTATTAAAATAAGAAAAAATAGCATAAAATACTCGTTTTATAAGGGCATTGGCGCACTCATCCCATAGAAAAACTCGCCTGCGGCTCGTCTTCTAACTTGGGATTCGTGCGCCAAATCAACCCTTATAAAACTTGTTCTTTAATATACTATATTAATTATCGAAACGCTCACAATATATGTATCCAATTATGTATCTACCCACTTCTTATCCTAAAAAATCTTAAAAGATAAAGTAAACTCAGCATAAGCAAGCTTGTGCGTAGAAGCTACCTCACCGTGCTATATTATGTATCATACGCAGCATCTCTATATTGACAAAATGTACTCATCCATTTTCTAATAATACATAGTAAAAATTTGTCCTTGCGTTCTTTTAGAGTAATTTTGTAACTTGCTAATTATCAATCAAAAGCATAGTTTTCTAAATTATTATGAATTAAAAATTGTGGCAATTTCCTTTTAAATCTTAACTTATTTTCAATGTTTGGATGTCTTGTGGCAGCAGATTATAGAAACGGAGTGCTAAAAAGTAGGCAGATCTTGTTCCAATTGCTTTCTGAACTCTGTGGGTGATAAGTTACATATTATCAGCATTTCTAGTATTGTAGATATGACCAAGATAATTTTTTTGCAACTTTAGGGGTGGGCCACGATCTCCCGTTCTAACATTGAATAACCACACCTGCACTTTTAAGATTGGCAGCATAATTAAAACCATAAAAGTAGTAAACTAGCTTGGGTGAAATTATGTCACAAAAACGTTTGCTGGCCCACCGACTATTAGTTACTTCTAACCATAAACTAATAAAACAATTAATAAAGTATTTTTCTTTGCAGAGGCGATGTATCTGTTAAATTAGATACATACAGTTTTGGAGTTGTGCTACTAGAACTTATAACTGGTTTGGAACCAATAGACGAAGATAGAGAAGACTGTGATATTGTAAGTAATTTATTTTAAATCTTTATTAGTAAACTATTCTTAAAAATAGAAAGTAGTAATCAAACCTATACTAGCATCACCAAAGCAATGCCACCCAAATAACAGATTAAACAGCCCTAAATGACTATTTTAATATGATAACAATACGGAATCAGGGAAGGCAGTTTTACTATTATGTCATTTCCATGGTGTAAGAATAGATATTTCATGTTCCCAAGGATGCGCAGTAGACCAAATTTTGTAAACCAATCAAATTTGATCGAAAGTGCAAACAAAAACACATGATACATGATGTTGACGTTTGCGATGAAAGTTTTAACCTCAAAACGGTTGCATATATTTGTAATTATTTTTTGTTAAAAAAGATTTCAGTACTTAATTGACATATTTCATTTATTAATTATCAGTTATTTATTTAATTTAGAAATTAAATATGCATTGTATTGCTTTGTATAACATTTATTATTTTCATTCCTTCTTACTTCCTTTTGCGCCCTCACTTTGGGATCAATTTTATTGGTTTACGAATTCTGTCTCACTCTAAACCAGTTACTGTCAGATTTGAATTGACACATAATAGTAAAAGTTCCTGCTCTATCTCCTTATTATTTTCACATAAAAATAGCAGTCCAAGCAGCTGTTTAATCTATTACTTGAGTTGCATATTCTACTGCATTGCTTAAGTGATTTTGGTATGAGATGTGCTAAAGAGTGCTTTGCATTCTAACAAAATTTTATTAAAACTAATTATGCGGTAGGATAATTGTCATATTGGAAGGGTTGAAGGTTATGTTATAACCAACGCATGTATCTTAAATGGTTGCATCCATGGTCACCTACCGCATATTGATGCTACTTTGTTGCTGTACAACGCCACCTATATTTATTGGTACACCCAAATATAGTACTATTTCCCCTGCTGCATATGAATCAAAATTTATAGTAGCTAAATTTGTGCAAACATTATCTCAAAAATGACTGACATTAATCATCTCAAGGATCAGGAATACATATATGGGACACTCTAATACTTTTACAGTTTAAAGTTATTTAAATTGCTAGTTCCATTTTAAGATTCCATTTAAATTTAATTTTATCAAGTAAACAATGCCAGATGTCACCTTTGATTCCAACTCCAAGCATAACGAAGTAACGTCTCAGTAAATTTTTATAACCTCAATCTCAATAAATGACTGACTACGTACTTCTAGAGTTCCTTACCTGCATGTAGAGTTTTTCCTTCAACATAACATCAGCTCTGCAATATTTTATGCAATGTATTTGGACAAAATTTGTAATTATCTACTTTTGTGCAGACATCTCAAAAATGGCGTAATGAAGCTTCATAATCAATTTTCTATAATTATTGATATTAACTGTATTAAGGTCCAGAAGAAAAACAACATAGGATGCTCTTATACTTTATAGTTTTATAGGCAATCTAAAGTTGCCAAATTTCTCGTAATGTTGCACTAGGAAAACTATTTACATCTTAAGCTGCATGCGACCAGCAATACATTCTAATCACATCTTAATTAATTTTTAGTACCATCAAAGACTCCATTATCTTCCAATGTGTTCATTAATAATCATTTTTAGACGTGGATTCATCAACATAAAACTTCTGCCCAAAAGCATAGTTATCTCAGTAGAAAAAAAAATCTTACAAGCGCTAGAAGAGGATCCAACATTGTATTTAGACAAAAAGGGGGCAATAACATGAAAAGCTGGCACATCCCTGTCATAAAGACATACTGACTTTTATCTATTAGTTTTTTTCTAAATTAATATTGTGTCTCATTTTAATACTACGAGGGTGCGTTTTTTTATATTCGTGGAATGGGGGGTAAGGATAGTAAATAAAAACAGAGAGTTATTTTTCTTTTTCATTATATTCTCCCTTAATTCTAATACATTTCTCAGATCTAGTAAAGTTATTTATATCAATGAAAAAAAAATTCATTTTTGTCGTCAAAATATGCTGAAACTGCAGCTTTTACTTCATCATCGCAAGTTTTCCTCTTCTCTTTTCTTTGATGAAGTCCCTTAATCATTCTAAAAGTGTGGCATAATATTCTCCCCTCGATGAGTAGGATTCCTTCAGTGTCCCAAAATATGGTCGCCATGAGCTTTCCAGCTGACTGTTGCACTTTAAACTTCTTTAGCGGGGCCGCGGGGGTGTACCTTTTTTATGCCACTGCATTGAATCTTGTTTGGATTCAGGTTCATACTGGTGAACCCACGTTTCATCTCCTGTAACAATCTGACTTAATACTCCATCCCGGTCTTCACTGCAAAACTTCAAAAACGCTGTGAACATGCCATTTGTTCGTGTTTTTGAGGTGGCGTTAGCATTCTCGGGACCCATCTTGCACAGACCTTTGTCATACCGAGATGAGCGTGCAGAACTTTAAAAATGGCTGTGTCTGATACTCTAACCATTTCTGTAAGTTGTTTCTTTTTCAAACGGGCATCTTCCAATATTAAATTTTCCACAAGTTCTGGTCAACTCGATGGGACGTCCAGGGCGCGGATTGTCTTCCAGTGATTCTCTGCCTTATTTAAATAGGTTATGCCACAGCCTTGGTAGTGTAATGTCTAGCGTGCCGGATTTTCACCCAGGCGGCCCCAGGTCGACTCCCGGTGCCGGCAGATCTGGTTAAGGTTTTCTGCAGTTTTCCTTAGCTGTGACACAAATGTGGGATTTGCGCTGTTCCATCTGTAAGTCGGCTGCAGCCGCATGTAGGGCATACGTAATAATAATAATCGCCCCCTCCCTCCCGCACAAGCTTATAGCTTCTGGGGCCTGGTTTCCAGGTTATGGGTTGTAGCAATTATTAGTATTATTATTATTATATATCATCGTTTATCTAGGACAAGAGTCCTGGTAAACCGCTGACATCTCTTCTATAATGGTTTGCACTGGTTTTCCTTATTTTTGTCAAGAACTTTATAACAGCATGATGTTCAACTTTACTCATATCTCTTCATCTCTATCACTATCAATCTCTTCATGTTCTGACTTGTGTAAATGACAATAACTCAAATACCACTTATTCAATAATCATTCAGTTCGGTATTTATAAGACATCAAGCTAGATGTTACGATTTGTTTACCAAACCCCTCCCCTCAGCAACCCCCCATTCGGCGAATATAAAAACGCGCCTTCGTAACTACAATTAGGAAAATTGAAACCAAAATTAGGAAATCTAAGTTCATGTCAACAATATAAAATGGATATAATCATAAATAATTATAAAATAATTTGAAACATAAAAATGTAACAGCATAACAGTAAGTAAACATTTTATTTTTCAGGTTACTTATGTAGAAGGAGCTTGCGACGATGATAATATCGCTCCACTGATAGATTTAAAAGCTGGTTCCTGGTTTAATAAAAATATTAATTTTGCAGAAGAATTATATAAAATATCTGCTAAATGTTTAGAAGAAAATAAAAGAAAAAGACCTACCATGGTTACAGTTATGGAAGAACTTGTGAACCTCATGAAAAAAATGTGAATAAATTGTTCGAAATATTAACCTATTTAATGTGTTCACTTTTTATATAAATATATAATGGTATTCTATTTAAAAAGTAATATTCTTTTTAAAGACCATCTGTCATCATATCCTTTATCAATCCAGAAACCTTCATTAAATTGTAGATTACTAATAAAAAAATCCGAAAAATGAGATTATAGACACTGGGAATAAAAATACAAACTTGAACAGAAAAATTAAAATTTGAGATTGAAAATAAATTTCGTTCAAAAGAAAAACTTTTTTAGTTCTTTAAATTATGTAGATTCTTCTTAACTCTTCTATTAAACTGTAAATTAATAAATCACAAACTAGAAGAAATAGATTGCAAGAAATGGAGACAAAAATAGAAATATTAGCCAAAAAAACTAAAAAAAAATAAAATTCTGATGCAAAATTAAAAATTAGAAGAAAAAACCAATATGTTATATATATTTAAATTTCTAGCAAAGTAAAATTTTTATATTTGCATGTCCTAATAAAATTTTGTAGAATACTGGAAACAGTAACATTTTATTGTTTGAAGTTGATATCACTGTTAGAATGTCAAACGTATCTTATTCACGCAGTGAACTTTTGTAACTAAAATGCAACGCTCGCTAAATTATGTAGCCAGACGCAGTATGCCGTTGACCATAGCCCCGTTACGGGCATAACAGTTTTTACTTTATTATTAACGAAATTGTAAATTTTGATACTGTCATCATACGGGATGTATTATGTTGTGTATGTGCAATAGGCTCACGATAAACTTAATGTAATAAAATTCAGTTTCATAAAATTATATATATTTACCTTACGAGTTATAATATCCAAAAGATCCAATGAGTAATTATTTTAGTTAAAAAAAAATCATTCTTTGCATTTATACCTCATTAATTTCTTTAACAAATAAAGTATTTATTCTATGGAATGAAATATAGTTATTCTTATTTCACCCAATTTTTGAATTCATTAAGTAGCAATTATCATTTATGTCACAAATATATTGGCATACATTCTACTTTGAATTTATAATAATTTTCAACAGTACGTATAATACACCTGGCAAATTTGAACGAGGTACTGCTGCTTTGCAGGCTTTGCGTGTATCAGACAAGAATGGGAATTGCTACGTCGCGCGGATTACCTAAAGTTAGCGAGGTAATGTGAAAACAAAATACCCTTACCAAAATATCCTTAACAAATTTTATTTAAAATTAAGTAATTTTTTTAATTATTTAATCATGAAAAAACGCAAATAGAAAAAATAGTTTAAAGTATTCGTTTCATAAGATGTTTTAGCGCACTTGTCCTTTTTAGAAAACTCCCCGGTACACGGGTCATTTTCTAAAGTTGGACGACGCATGTGCTAAAAACGTGTCTTATGAAATTAATACTTTAATATACTAATTAATCCATTGCATTAATCTGTAAATTAGTTATCAAACCAGAAATACAAAAAAAAAATACAAATAGATCTTTGTATGGGAAAATAAAATATCTAAAAGTGCGTACAGACATGCAACAAACTATCGTACCATAACACTGTTCTATAGTATGGATGGCACAACACAACAGTGTAACTACATAACACTGCAACATCATCATGTTCCATCTGTTGTCAGTTTTCTAACGGCACATCAAAGAATGTGTATCCTGTTTACTGCTTATCTGGACGTGTCACCGCAGCAATTTATAATTTCACAGCCTTCAATACATTGTAATGCAGTTTAATTATATTGCAATTTGACAGTTAGCAGTTTCTTCTGTTAGCAATAAGTATGGAGAGGGCCTGTTGAAGGTGAAATTAAAACACTGCGAATTTAACTTATTGCAATTTATTATTTTATGTAATTTTAACCCATGCGTCCTGCATGGAAACCTTTTGTGGACTGTGTCGGTTTCGGGGAGAATTGTCAATTCACCCTTACAAATACAAGTACCGTTACACATATTTCTAAAGACTTCTAAAATTTACTGTTAGGTTTACAATTTACTGTTATTTTTATCCTTAAATTTACCGTTAAGTATGAATGAATACTTTACAGTTCTGGTAAATTCCCTTTAAAACAAATTCTTTACAGAGCCATTACGCTAAAACTGTTTTAAAAAACTCAGTAACTTAACAAGCAAAGAAGAAACAAAGGAGAAAAACTTCTTCAATTACTAAGTAGTGCCAAAATTGTTGCTGTAATAAAAAAACAACTGTGCTCAAAAACTTTACTAATCGTATATGATGGTAGTTTTTTAAGTATAATAATAATAGTGTTTTATTATTTGAAAATACAGATGACAAGACCACTTTATGTCAATGTGGATAGTACTCCACTAACATTTACAAACACAGTGTAGCACTAAGGTTTATCAACACCTAGTGTCCCAAAGCATACTCGTTTGTTCACCTTAAACTCAGTAACGGGTTAAGATTTGTTTTTAGCCTTTTAAATGTGGTTCATCTAATATGATACCAACAGAGGTATAATGGAATCCTTAAAGAAGAAGTTCTAACCAATTGAAGGTGTAACTTAAATCTTTTCTTAATAAAAGCATTCTCATTAAAAACTCGAGCCTTAAAAATAAATACTTTTACTAAAAAGCACATTTAACAAAAATACTATACATCTGAATTAAAAAAAAACACATATCACATATTCAATTAACTAGACCAAATAGCGCTGATAAAGGTCTTTGAAGAAATCCCAAAACATCAAGCAAAGAACTGTATGTGGTCCTAACCTCAGATAATTTGGTCCCAGCCCTTTATAGAAACCAAGGAATCCTTCTGATTTATAGATTTTTCCCACGCAATCGCCATAGTTTTTATATAAAATACCACGTCCCTGTGCATCGACACCTACAATTAATTCAATAACTATTACTACAGTGAAATGCTATTATTTCAAAACATAATTTTGAATTTAATTTCGTAAAAGCTTGTATAAACATCTTTAGTTTTAATTTTTTAATGATCTTACAAGTTCTGTCAACGAAAATTAGATCGAAATTAAGTGAATAAAAGAAAAGATTAGTAGGAACCTGAGAATTGATAGATATTCACGAGTACATACATACATACATTTAAGAAATTGTTGTTGAAAAAGATGCACTCAAATTGCCATCTTAGAAAAGATGTCGGCTAAGATGGAAATTCCTAAATAGCTAGATTTTGTCAGGTTTTACATAAAAAAATGCTTGTAAAGTTCCTCGCAAGTTGATTTTTATTTTATTTAACTATGACTTCTAGTTTTGGAGGTACAGTAGTATCAAAAATGCAGACTGTATTTCCCTGTAGAAATCTTGAAAGGATCTTGTAAATGGTGGTGGACACAAAGGTCATTTAATTACACAATATGTACACACGGTAAGAGAATCTCAAAACAACTTTTCAGCTTACTAGATACATGTTTAAACTGAAATACTATTCATGTTAAAATTCTTAAAAGTTAAAAGTTGCACATAAAAAATGAAAAGCTGACTATGTAAATCTAGTAGGCCTAGGAAATACTGCAATAATTACCAGAAAATAGTAGATTACATACCGAGGCGGGAAGTGTTTCATTCCTGTCGAGAGCTAAGATAGCTCACCGAGGGCCCAGGCCCGAGGTGAGCTAATGCTCGAGACAGGAGGAAACGTCCCGCCGAGGTTTGTATACTATTTTATTCGGAATCATCATATTTTTTAACAAATAATAATTATTTACAACTGACAACTGAAGTGACAAACTTGACCTAATAATGCACCCGCCCTCTACCGAGCAAACTACGAACTTACAACAGGTCGGGAATGATCACATTCCTGACCAAGAGAGGGATAACAGGTAGGGAATGATTACATTCCTGACCAAGAGAGGGAATTAAAAGTAAGTTAGGAATGGTTAATTTCCCACCCTCTGAGGCGGTTAGGAATGCACATATTACCATATGATTCCGAATAAAAAATCATGTATTAGTTCTTTGCTTAAATCTAGTGAAAGAAACTCTTTTCTTTACAATTGAAAGTTGTGATTCGTTTGACATGCCAAAGTATTGTATCATAATTAAGTTATGTTCATATCCATCGCTATTTACTTATGAGAAATATGGCCTACAACTATGTTATACAGTGAAACCCCCTCATTGGAATACTCAATTTGTTCATAGAAATTATTCCTAAATGCGGATTATTTCATATGTCTAATGTAAGCTGTCAAATATTTATTTTAGTGAACTATTTGGGGTAAGTTCGGCATTGTAACTCTTTATGCTCCAAAAGCTCTATTGTCATAGTAACCATTATTTGCAATAATGGATACTATGGAAACCGAGCTCTTCGAGTTAAATAGATCTGAATGCCGAACTTACCCTTGATATACAAGAAAGATATAAGATCAGGGTGGCCAGCAAGAGTGGTACTTTGAAATTCAAGGTTTTTTCCCGGTTGAATTCCTCGTGTTTGAGAAGACATTGACCTGTTGGGTTTGCTCACTGGACTCGCAGACAATAAATGTAATGTTTTCTTCAGGAAACCGGCGAAAGGTAAATCGGCCACCACAATTTTTATTTTTTCCCCTCACAACTTTTTCATTTTTTATATTACGCGAAAAAGTTTGAAATAAAAGTTGTAGACAATCGTATTGCCAACAAAAATACTTTATACAAATTTTTTACAGAGATAATTTCAAAACAACACTTCATCCCTTCTTTTCGAAATGGCGGAAAAAGCTCATATGAATTTGAGGTCGAAAACTTCAAGTTAAGCTTTTCTAGACTACCCTCTGCATGCTGGAAGTAAAAAATCCCATGTACTTCCATTTTCCATTTCAAATGTTTAGTTTGACTGAACTAAATGTTTTGTGTATTCTTGAAATCATAGGAACAAGTTCCGCATACGGGATGACGTAATTCTTACGTCATCTTAGCCAATCGAATGTTAGAAGATAATACAGAATTACGTCATCCCGTATGCGAAACTTGTTCGTATGAGTTCAAGAATACGGACCCTGGCATTAAGTTACTTCGCGGCTGTTACCCTTAGTAACAGGCGCGAAATTGCATTTTGCATCTTGTCCGCATGTGTCCACTTCGCGTACCGTTGCACAAAAAAGTAATAATGCGCTACGTGTTTTTGTTTGTAGCCTATTCCTAGTTTTAGTTTTTTTATTTTTCCCTGAAAAGAATTCTCGACTTTGATCACTAATTCAAGTTTTTTTCCGATTGTGCAAATTCCCGGTTTTCAAGGTTTTCAGGTCGCTGGCCACCCTGAAGATGTAATAAGTAATTGGGATTTCTTATAATTGCATCGTAATTGATAATAACTATAATAGGTAATTAATTGCATTTTTTAATTACTTAAACTCATAATAATACCGGGTGACGAGATTAGACACCCCCTTTTTGGCAGGGTTAATATAGTACTCAAAAAAAAAAATACATTTTAAATCTTCACGAAGTTATGCTTCCGGTTTAACTGGAAATATTAACAACTTTGTTTTTTCAAATGCCACCATAGTAATTTTTTCAGCGATTTAAGTGGCTATCATTTTCTCTTTGCAAATTCCTGAGATTAACTGGTGAGTAGACTTGCAAATTTTGCTTTGAACATGATTTATTATCAACCATGGTTGCTTACAAGAGAACAAAACGTTAATATGCTCTTAATTTATGGAGCGTCGTAAGAATGCAGTCACTGCATATAACTCATATGGTCAGCGTTATCCTGAGAGACGACGTCCCGCAATAAATTACTTTAACCGATATTGGACCATTGAAAATTAAGATTAGTTAGGCCAGGTGGTTTTCAAGGGAAAATTGAATTTAATGTTTGAATGGGAATTATGGGGAATTATTAGTCCAATAATATTTGATGGGTCTCTAAATGAACAGCACTATTTAGAAGTTCTTCAAAACGACTTTGAAGATTTTGTTGATAATTTCCCCTTAGTTCATTGGCAGTGGGTTTTCTCCAACAAGACGGTGCTTCAGCTCACAATTCAAGTTTGGCGACAAATTATCTACATCAAAGATTGAAACAAATCGCTCTGTCAGGTAGCCTGCGAGGTCGCCTGATTTAACATCCTTAGATTTTTTTTATAGGAGTATCTAAAGGACAGACCCTGATTAACACTGAAGCTTACAAAGCTTGGACTTGAGGCGCCACGTTTTTGGGGGCGCCAGCGCCAGACATGGTTTGCAGAATCGCAAATTCTTAGAATGGTCTGGGATTGGACTGCCAGAAGTATTCCGGAAATTACTTTTTTTTCTATTGAAAAATAGAATTCACTTGAAATGTTTCTATTCATTTTAGCCTGTTAGTCACTTACTTACTTACTTGCATGACGTGAATCTACTTTTTATTTACTGCAATTCTAATATGTGTAAAAAGTGGCAATTTAAATATTAAGAATTAATATCATTAAGAAATACTCACAAATGTATAATCTCACTTCCATTTCGTCAAAGAAATTTCGGCAGGCGTTGTCTAAGATATATGTTTACCGTTAAATAATTAGAGGTTAGGATTGGTTTTTGTTTTTGCGACGTCGTTCCGAGCAGCAACTATTTTTTATGTTTTAAATTAATTTAATATTTTAATATTGTCATAGAAAAGATAAATGATTATTATTTAAATGAAAATTTCTACTTATTACTTCGCATTATTGCTATATAAGAAAATCTTTTAGAGCACAGTGGAAAATGGTTCATACATAACCCCAGACTACCACTTTTTGTACAATTGCTATGGTAACGAGTAACAGTTCCTAAATAGTCCACTTTTTATACAAAATAATTCGATATTATAGTATCATATTCGTGCGGTTGGAGAAAAAAATCAGTTTTCTTAATACGACCGCTTGCTTCAATTTAAGAATCATTGCTTACTTCAAGAAATAAAATTTGCATGGCCTACTTGCCGGATAATTCTTAGGGCATTTTCCTCAAAAAATTTCTTATGTAAGGCTGTATGTAAATTACACAGTTGAAAAGATAATTAAATCATCTACTCAAATCAAAAATTACTATGATGCCATTTGGAAAACCAAAGTTTCTGTAACTTCCAGTAAAACCTGATGTGTTTTATTCGAGTATATTAATTGTGCAAAATTTCCAAATTATTTTTTTAAAGATAAAGAAAAAACTGGGGGTGTAACCTAATTATGATAATGAATTTTTTTGGTAATTTTTATTACTAAATTTCTAACTAATAAAATTTTAAAGAGAGAGGAAAAAGAACCATAGTGTACAACACATAAAAACCTAAAAGTTGTCATGCTGGGAGTTGAGGCTTATTTAAAATTACGTACTTACTAAAACTGAAAAGAAACAAAACACACGGCTATACTTTGTGTACTTTAAAGACATGGCACTATTTAAGTGTAATTTTTCCGAATTATTCTACGTAAGCCGATGTTACACTCAGACAAAAATACTTAACTTAACTTCAAACCAATATCTACGGAATGTCCCAGATATGTATTTTCGAATAATCATATTTAGCGAGTCTATATACGTGTTGTGTAGTCCATTTTTATCTACTGCACAGTACCTACTTATTTTTAAGAAATGTTCATATTATGTTTCTAATACCAGCTTAAAACTCGGCATAAAACCTTCTTAAGACGGTTTTGTGCAGAGAAAAAGGAAACATCGTTACCGAAATATGTATTGGCAGCTAGTCAAATACAGGAGACACCGTTAAATATAATGTTGTGATAAGCCACAGTCCTTACAATCCATTATTACAGAATACTTAACCCAAAAACTGTTTTTTAAATTGCATAAAATGATAAAATACATACGTCATCTGAAATTACACAAGGTGTCCTATGACATCGTAAAAAATGAAATAGCGAATTCTAGGTGTAAAATATGGCTTTTTTCTCTTATTAATATATGTCCATAAATGCTTCATTTTCGAGATACAGGGTGTTAATGTTTTTATAATTTCTTCGTTATATTCTCAAACACCCTGTATCTCGAAAACGAAGCGTTTATGCACATATATTAATAGGAGAAAAAGCCCTATTTCTAACCCTAGAATTCGCCATTTCATTTTTTACGATGTCATAGGACACTGTGTAGTTTCAGATGACGTATGTATTTCATCATTTCACGCAATTTAAAAAACAGTTTTTGGGTTAAGTATTCTGTATCTAATCTGTTATTAGAAACATAATATGAGCGTTTCTTAAAAATAAGTAGGTACTGTGCATTGGATAAAAATGGACTATATAACACATATATACGTACCTATAACTCGCTAAATATGATTATTCGAAAATACATATCTGGGGCATCCCGTAGATAATGGTTTGAAGTTAAGAATTTTTGTCTGAATCATGAAAAATCATTATTCAATAATGTCCGTTTTTGAAACGTTGACCTCACTTTTCGAGCAGACCCGGTAGACATACAACTTTGGCGCAATGATAAAAAAGTTTTCTTTTGGCGTCAGCTATAACATATCAAAATTGCAGAAAAATCTACAGTGGGCCAAATTACACTTAAATAGTGCCATGTCCTTTAAAATGCTAAATTGAAAGAGGAAGGCTTTACAAAACATCATATTTTTGTCACAAAATGATAAAAATTTGGGAATACTGGAAGATCTTCTGGAAATTCCTTTATGTGGGTAAAATCCCTTTTTAAGACCTAATAAATTTTATTCCTTTAGGCAATATATTCTATTAAGCGGTATTCTTATAACCAGATAATTTTCTTAAAAGGGTTGGGGATGGTTTGGTACCTGAAGCTTTTATTCTTTTAGCTGATATATTCCTTTAACAGAGATTCTAATAAGCGAAGGTTTATGACTATAAGTCGTAGCTAAATAAAGCAAAAAATATCTTTTTGGAAATCTAGCAAGCAATAAAAAACGCTAGTTTAGCATCTTTCACATAAAACCTTCTCAGACTTGAGATATTTAGAAATTTTCATTTTAGCAGACATCTTTCCAAGATGATGGGTCGCTTAAGCACACCTTCCTCAATACGGGTTTCTTAAACAGTAGTTTTCATGAACATTTGCTCCAATTTCTTCATATTAATTTTTTTCTTTATTAATCCTTATTTTATCGTACTATATCAGATGCTGTGGTTGTAATGGTGCAACATTGGAAATTGCATGCTTGGCATGAAATGAAAGATACACTCAAATATTGGCTTCCCTAATAAATATCCTAGCGAAAAACGTTTGCCTATTTTTACTTCTTTCTATTGCCATGTTTAAAAACTATTTTTAAAAGTGTATTCACTGATTTTCAAAGAATATATTTTTAAAAATAGTTTATAAATGGGGCAATAGAAATAAATGAAGTAAAATTTAGTAACTTTTTTGTTAAAATATTTTGAAAAGTTAATATTTTAATCTGCTGTAAATGACATGCGATTTCCAAGGTTTCGTGCGACAATGCAGCACCCAGTAAAACTTTATTTGCACAATTACAAAAATGTAAGTTCATGACCTACTGTGGTCGCTAAATAAAATTATATTTGATCAAAATTGAATCATTGTATTAATTACAGATACAATACCTTGATTATAAAGCCTTGTACAAATTAAATCAAACGGCGTCATCATGACACTAATAGCAACTCCACCGACCATACTAGCTAAAAATGACCTGTTATAAGGAGACTCTGGAAAGATACCGTATTGATTTAATAATTGTTTGGTATAAGCAAAAGATGTTAGTTGCGATGTTGATCCAACAAAAGCACGAGGTACCGAAGCTCCAGCTCCTCTAAATAATCCTTTTATCTATAAGTATTTATTTATTTAATTGCATAAACTTAAAATGAAACATTTTGAAAACTTACACCGTGCTGCTTAAATATTTCTTTTAAAGCCTTCCAAGTTCCTTCATGATGATGCTGATGTCCTACTGCTATACTCTCAACGGCTTGAGCCTGCAGATGGGTTTTGATCATAAATAAAGGACTAGCGCAATATTGTCCGATGACACCACCAATACCGCCAATTAAAATACTTTTATAAAAAATAATATTTCCTTGAGCATCCGTTACAAGACCCCTTGAATGCCCAAATTGATACGTCCCTAATTAATTAAATTTTTAACGTTTTCTTTTTTTCGTATAATCTTTTTCCCAATTAAAAAAATAATCTTACCTAATCGCATGCCATTCATAATCAGTTGAACACCAAGTGCAGGAACAAGTCCTTTTTGTAAAGCGAATACTCCATCATTCTTTGCAACAACATAACCGGCATGTAAAATATTTCTATAATATATCACATGCTGCCCTCTCTTTTGTAATTCTCCTTGAAGTTGTATGCGTGTTTTAAGCACTTCTAATGGATTTGTGAAAAAGCCAGCAGAGACAGCAGCTGCACCTGCTATGGCAAAATCCATTCGAGCTAGCTTGAATTTTTTAATTATCTAATATACTCATTTTAAATTTGATTATATTTGAGAATCAAATATGTGAACTAAAAATAGACGTACATAATTAAACGTTAGGATCTTTTATGGTTTAAATTAATTTGAAATGACGAAATTTATTTGCTTATTTTAAGTACTAGTAGCGTTACGATTATTTATGTAATACTTATCTAATTAATATCGTTTATTATTGTTCGCTTTAAATTTGAAAATTGACTATAAATACATTTTTTAAAAAGCCTCTTTTGTTAAAAGTTATTCACACATTTCTTTTAAAGATTGTCCACACTTTATGTTATTAGTTCACACAACAAATGGTTATTATCTATGAAAACATCTTACCTTGTGAATTTAATCCAATTAGTCAAGGTCGCTTAGAGCTGATAGCATACTACTCAATGACATGATAGGATTTCATGAATTATATCATACTGTATTACTACTAAACATTTTCTAAAAGTCATTCTAATGATAACACATCTGATAATGCATACCTCATCAGTGATCAGATTCTTTCATTGGACTTTCCTACAAAAATTACTCAATTTAAAAGCTGCCACCGATAATATTGATGTTTGTGAAAAAATAGGTTTTTATTTATTATTAAACTAGCAAAGATCTATTATTAAGCTAATCATTTTTTTATCAATAATAAGTATCATTCTGTAATAATAATAATAATAATAAATTAATTACTTTCCCAAGTAGGAAATTCCGAAAAATCCCATTCACATAACATAAACTGTGGTTGGGATTTTCTATAAGATCTTCTTTGTATTAACAAAATTCGCACAACGAATTCTTCTCTCTCTGTTAGTAGTTTGTTAATAATTTATTACTTAAAGTGATGAAAGCTTCGCAAATAATTATGTAATTGCGAAAAAATAGCGCCTAATAATAATACGTGACATTTTAAACTTTGAGGTTAGGTTAGTTGTCAAAAACAAATATTTTGTACAAATCTTTCTAATAAAAGTGAAATATTAAAATTATAATAAGAATAAACGCAATGGATATCTCTACGGAAATTCGCAAATTACCCTACAGTCAGGTTATAGAGCTTGCTCATATCCTTGACTACAATGAATCGTGGAAAAAACTGATGGCAATCATTCCGAAAATCCTAGAAAGAGACAGCTACGAATGCAATTTATCCAGAACTAATCCACATAAATATCATTCAGAACACTTTAAGTAAGTATTCATATCTGCTTAATTAAATGTTTAAACGAATTTCGAAAAAATTTAAAATTACAGATTATTAGAGAATGCTTCGCTTAACATGCAAAAGATGTGCCCAGAAATCCTATTTACTGAATGGGGAACTTCTGGCCGAATCAGACCTGCTTTAGGACACCTACTACATTTATTAACGAAAGCTGAGTTGTACAGAGCTGCTGATTATGTTGCTATCAATTTATTAAAACAATCGCCACCAGAGAGACCTCCTGAAGGCCCTGCAGCTCTTGTCACAACTACTCTTCCTGATCCTCAGGTACAAGAGATTGAAAGGATTTTAGATTCAATGAATTATCCTGAGTCAGTCATTTCAAATTTGGTGAATAATTCTAGAGACATTAATATAGACAGTAGTGGTCCAGTGAAAGAAAATAGTAATAATAATAATAATAATAGTAATCGTATATTAACTGTACCGCAGATTATCATTAGTGAGCCTGAGAGCGAAAGAAACAATGGTTTAATACCAACTGTTTTAGAAAGTCGTAAAAAACGAATGCAAAAACAAGATGCTAATTGTGTATCTGATACAGCAAACAATAACATGGTTTCTGATATGATGAAATTTTCCAACAGTGTAGTAAATAACGATATGGTTTCAAATATGATGAAATTTTCTACAACATCCATTACCAATTCACAAAATGACGTTCCAGATTATTTACCAAATATAAGTGCCTTAAACATGACTTCCTCTTCTTTAGAAGAAAACTCTTTTCCAAATCAGGACCTACCAGTTCTTAGTGCTCTGCTAGAAACTCAACCGGGGTTAGAACTTGATAATGCATCAAATCAATCCACTACTAATGTTGATAATAATAATTCTAATGAAATTGTTCCAAATATAAGCATGCTTGGTTTGAGTCAAAATAGTACATCACAAATAACTGGTCCAAAACCATTAGTAAAGATAAGCATTACACGTACAGATGAAAGTTGTTCACAGGTGCCTCAATTTAGTGCTTTACTATCAAATAACATTCAAGACGTATCAGATTCAAAATACTTTTTACCAATTAGAGATATTCCTTCGGAAACATCAAGCTTAACATCTTCAAAAAGTTCAAATGCAAGCTCGGACCTTTCTCAGAATTCAAACATATCACGTGCTTCTTCACGACCAACCTGCATATCACCATTACCAAATCTAAGCCTCAACACATCACTACCACAGTTTACGTATTTCGAAGTGGAAGCAGCAACGAATTATTTCGATGAGACGCCACATAAGAACTGCAGGCAAGTGGAAAATCCATTTGCTATAACGAATGGAAGATTTCTGGGTTCGGGAGCATTTGGATCGGTATATTTAGGTTTAAATCTAATTGATAAGCCTGTTGCTGTTAAGAAGTTGTTCTTGCATAATATGGATGTTGTTAATGTTGATGATCCTATAACGAAACAGTTTATAAATGAAGTTGAAGTTTTGAGCAAATATAAACACGAGAATTTACTGTCGCTTGTTGGATATTCTTGCGATGGTCCAACGTACTGTTTGCTTTATGAGTTCATACCTGGAGGAGCACTTAAGGATAGATTACAGGTAGGTAACATTAATGGTAAAGAGGGAATAACTTTCAGAAATTTGATTAGATTGAGTTGATTTTTGGCACTGTAAAGTATTCACTGTGTGTGTGTGTGTGTGTGTATTCACGGAAAGCGGGTATTATATAAGTTGGAAAGTGAGGGAAATATATATCATTTAAGAATGACAGAGATGGGAGATGCAATTTTTGTTGTTAACCATTTCAAACTTGTAATTATCTTGATGTTGCATCAACTTGTTTGAGATTTTATTTTGCTTAGGAACATCGCTTAGACAAACAACAAAAGCTTATGAACAATTTACACACAATTATTAGAAATGGATATGTTAATAAGTACAAACTGATATCTAAAGGGTAAGAAAAATGTATTATGCAAAGCTTTCCGCAAATCTTTGGAATTATTACCTGTGCTCTTTTCAGAGTCACTTATTCAGTATTTCAGAATAAATCACCATTCAAACATCATAAACGTACTATTTGTGCAGATATATAAACCAACTTAATCTGGATATCATTTCTGATAACCTAATTGCAAAGCAGGTGTTGGTGCGATTCACACTATAACAATTTTGCAAGTTTCGACAACTATTATCAGTAGTATTACGCTAGAAAAGTCACTAAATCTTGTTGCTTTATTTACTCTTCCCATAAATGAATGTAACTATACTATTCTCACTTTCTTTAAAAAGCTAGTCGAGCTGTATAAAAAGTGACACCAGGAAAAATGTTATTGCATTGATTACTCAAAAACCAAATAGGCCAAGAGCTGGCGACCAAAAAGTGTAAGAGTTTTGTAAAGGCTAATATTTTAATATTAGCTTATATTTAGGGTGTAAATAAATATCCTACACAAAATAAACTCGGATATGGGGACAATCAGCATCAGCACAGCTTGAAAGTTGTAACAAGAAGTAGCGTCATCTAAGTGTTTTCTAAAAGCTGGAAATTGATCACTAAGCAGTTTATGTAATACGAAACTGGACATACAGTCGTCAGACAGCATAATGATCGAACGCATTGCATCAGCACCAATGTGGTGGTCGCATGTCTTCAAAATGAGGTCAATATAAAGAAGTGATTTAAAAAAGCTGAAATTTCGTACAGTGTTAATTTATTGAATATAGTTTCTCAAAAAAACAGTCAGACTTCATTTTGATAGAACCGAGCTAGTCAGCAGTCGCTAGAAGTAACGACTGCTTCTAGCGACTGCTGACCAGCTCGGTTCTATCAAAATGAAGTCTGACTGTTTTTTTGAGAAACTATATTTAATAAATTAACACTGTACCAAATCTCAGCTTTTTCAAATCACTTCTTATTACATAAACTGCTTAGTGCTCAATTTTCAGCTTTTAGAAAACACTTAGGTGACGCTACTTCTTGTTACAACTTTCAAGGTGCGCTGACGCAGACTGTTCCCATATCCGAGTTTATTTTGTGTAGGATATTTATTTACACCCTAAATATAAGCTAATATTAAAATATTAGCCTTTACAAAACTCTTACACTTTTTGGTCGCCAGCTCTTGGGCTAAAATAACTATCTGTGAGATGTGATTATTTTACCCAAGCTGTCTGTTCATTGCTGTTATTACGATGGTCACTCCTATAACAGTTTTTTTAAAGTCTGTTTAAAGTTAGTTAAAGTATTTTTAATGCTTGTGTTCTTTTTACATAATACAGACCAATCTTTGTTTTTATCCTTTTTCTTAACTGTGGTTATGAAAATTATTTCAGTTGTAGACAGCTATGCCTGTAAAATAGTTTATTTACAAAATTGGCAGTAGATTTTAAAGCAATATTTTGTAAAAGTTTAAGCTTCACAGTTTTTAATTCAAGGTTATGTTGATACAAATGAAATGTAACTAAGATAAAGATAACAAAAATTATCCTTGTTTTACCTGTGAATGACACAAATTACAAAACATTACCTATATTCGCACATTTTATATTGCTTTACAATCAAGCCGTACAATTTTTATTATTTTTATGGTACATTTCAACCAGTGTTGGGCATCAATCAATTAAATGTTTAATCAATTAATCAATTGATTGAATATTTAATTGCGATATTTCAATTGCAATTATATTTAATTGCAACTAACCTTTTAATTGCGGACTGCAACTAAATTTAGTTACAATTAAACTTGGTTTCAATTAATGTATCAATTCCAGTTGTGCAGTTAAACCTTATTTCAATTAACATGTCAATTGCAATTAAAAATCGCAACTAACATTGTTACAACTAATAATACTATTTATGAAATTCTTAAATTAAATAATGATGTCATTCTGATTTTTGTAGCAACAGATTACATTTCAACCTCATACCAGACGTAAACAAGCAAGTGCAATTGAAATATCTTTTTATAAATGTATAGGGTCAATTGGTTGTAGAAATATACTAATGCTCAACAAATCAACTGGACGATTTGCACAGATTTCTGTATTTTTTTAAATATTTAAATAATTCCCATAAAACCATCCGTGTTTATTTTATAGTACTTATATTAAGTATATGTAATTGTATTGCGTTTCAATATCAACTTACGCATTAACAAAATCATATTTTTATTAATAAAATATACGCAGATGTCAAGATAAGCAAGTCCAGTTCATTTTTTGAGTAGTATATTTGTATGTAATAAAGATTAGTAAAAAGTTTCACTGTATTTATTAAATTATAACCTGACAATATTGTTTCGACGGCTAAGTTGTCTTGTACCATCTTGTACACGTATTAAAATATATAGTCTGCGTAATCTCTATAAAAAGCGGAATTTATAAAACTTTTAATTTAAGAAATAAGTAAAAACACACTATGATCAAAAATTGATATTATCACACCATTGAATAGAAGAGGAAACAGACTGTATAAGATGTTTTGTATGAATTATCTATTTTTTTAATTGTCAAAGCTCCACAAATCCAAATGGCAAAATACTCGTATATTTGTCAGCAAACAATGTCCTAGCTGTAACAAATGAAAAACATCTGTATTCTTAAGGGATGAATTACATAGCAGGTTATTTTTATCTATATTGTAAAGTAAACACTACAGAAAACTATTTTGTTAATGCACAGATGCAGATACGCATTTTTATTACATTATTACCGTTATTAGACAAAATTGCTTATCCCTTAAACATTGTTCAGTAAAACTCGTGAAATAGTACAGTTTAGATCGCTTTAGATTTTTGGTGTTAAAGTAAAAAATATATATCTGTTTCAAAAAATTCGAACGCCTGAGTTTGTAATAATAATAATTTATTTGTAGTTCCTAAAATGCACTACTTGTTTTAAAATATTTGTGACTTTTAGAATAACCCTTTCACAATACACCCGTCGATTGTTCACGTATTAAACGAATTATTAACTTCTTTTTAAGTTTTATAGCTGATTCCAGCTCGCTTTCAGAACGCGTGCTTGCCATTTTCATTCACAAAAACTAAATTTCAACACTTTATTAAATACAACAATACTATGAAATGAGTGTACTCCTTTCTTACCTATAATACTATGATTAGTACCTATATTTCAAAACATACTAAATTGGTCAACTTCAGTGAACTCGTAAAATTACTTTAACTTGCCTGCACTTACAATCACTTTTTGAAAAATACTGTCTGCTGTATGCCAATGTTGCCAATACTATTGTAAACTATCCTTCATGCTTAAAATTCCATATTTCAACAAAACGTAAAATACCCACAATGTGAAATTACGGTGCAAGAGATTACTCACCACCTTGAACTAACTGTACTTACAGGGATGCAGGTATTTGAAATATTTGTTTACTCAAAATAAGTCTTTGTTCACCATTCATTCGTAAAAGTTTTGTTAACTAAAAATAATTATTTTTTAACCATTCCTTCAAGTATCTGAAGTAATATTATTTATATGTATACAAAAGAAGCATGTGATATATAATTGAATATGCATAGTATGTTATAATAAAGCATATAATAAATATAATATATAACATTTTTTCGTACTGTCAAATTACAGGATTGCCATAAGTGATATAACGTAAGTTATTTTTATTTATAATAGTTTTATTCGTTTTCTGATTTAATTATCTTCGGAAACAGTTTTTAAATTAATAATTATATAGGATCGAACTATGGTGTACTAGCGAGCGAGGGTGTTAGCGGGGAGGAAGAGGGCTATCGAGAGATTCGACCGAGAGCACGAGTCATTGTGCAGCACCTCATGTTTTTATCATTTTTATCCTTAATATTAACTAAAAAATTATTCCGAGGGGATCATCGTCATTCCAAGAGAGTAGGAAACAATTTTGTAAGAGATAGATTTTTTGATTAAAGGCTTAGATTGCGAGATATGGAGTGATAGATGTTAAAAAGCAGCAAAATTTTCGACTTTTTTACGGTACATCAAACTGAGAAAACGGCTTGTGAAGTTTCATAACTCCATAAGCTGCAATAGTAATTTCAAAATTGAATTTTGATTTTCACAAAAACCACTACAAACATTGAAATGTCCTTTTACGGAAATATAGCTTCAAAACTAAATAATCGCTTACCGTATAAATCTCGAATATTTTGAATAGTGCCCTTTTGCACTGGACAATCATGGGACAAATCTGGATTTAGCATGTAATAAGCATAACCTTCAATTTAAAATGTGTTTACTTTTACACTTAAACCCCCAGAAAGTCGTTTTCTAGAAGCTTTGTTGGCATTTGTGCACTCTACTACGAAGTTAATTGTCGCCACAAAAATTTAATTGTTAATTGTGATGACAATTACAATTAATAATTTTAATTGTAGCAACGATTAACGATTAACAATTAATTAATTGTTAATTGTCAGTGCAATTAACAATTAATTAATTGTAATCATACAAAACAAAACATATGCACAATTAATTAATTTAATTGTCCTTTGCAATTAACAATTACAATTTTAATTGTTAATTGCCGCTAAGATTTAATTGTGCTCAACACTGATTTCAACATTAACATTAAACTCAAAGCTACCAAGCATAAACTTCAAAAACATTAAATAATTGCTTCAAAAACTATTAGTAATATTTTTTTTATAATCACAGGCAGCTACATCTCATAGCTATTAAAGAAATTACAGAAACCTATAGCGCAGTGATGGCGAACTTTTTTGAGAAGTGGGTAAAATTTTGTTCATTATTTTTTTAATCCTAGCCCGGGGGTCACTAAGTCAGTGACGTCATTTGGAGGGTGGGGGATAAAAAGGGCACCAATAATTTGGAAACACCGAAAATTTGTTAACAGAGACAACTTGGCAGTTAACGCTTTTTTTTGTTCTCACTTTTAAAATCCTCTAAAAAGATTTACGTTTCCTTTTTGTTTTACAAGTTTTATTTTGCAAGTGAAGAGCAAAATTCGACATTAGATACCTATTTATGCTTTAATTTTTTAATATTTTCAATTATCTGTTGTCTCTTTTATGATATAAAAAATAAGTTTACAAAAATCAAGGCGTGGGTCATTTAAAAAGCCTTCGTGGGTCAGTGTCTGACCCGCGGGTCATAGGTTCGCCACCACTGCTATAGCGGTTCGTATAAGTTTGACAGTTGACACCTGTTTTGTGGTGTCACAGAACAAAACAAAACCTCCAGTTTGAAAATAGTAAAAATCTGTAGAATATGTTGCTAAGGCCATGCTGTCACTGTTCGAAATTGATTTGTAGGTCTGCTTGAGTGGCGTGGCAGTAATTAGTTGAGGTCAGTTCACCAAGGTTTGCAGGTTGCCGACCATTATTTAAAACAGTTCTTTATCCATCTAGTATCATAATATCTAAAAACAGAATAAGGATATTTTTGTTTGTTGGAACTATATCTTCCCAACATTTTATAGAACAGAATTCACATTCATTAATCAATTTATGCCGATTAAAATTTTATTTAGTTAGCAGTAAAGAGATACAGATGGCGTTATTTACAATAGGTTTTATCTTAGGTTTTTATATTATTTCAATAAAAACCTTTGTGCACATTATTAATATTTGGTTTTATTAATTTAAGACTGTAGAAGAAAGATTGATATGGACAGATCGATTGTACATAGCTCTTGGAACAGCAAGAGCTATAGCTTACTTGCATACAGGCTACAACGTGCCGTTAATACATCGAGATATTAAAACTGCTAATATTCTATTGGATTGCACTAATAAACCCAAGGTAAATTATAAATGTATAATTGATTTATGAAATAAAGTCTGAAGTAATATTTATTGTTTTAGTTGTGTGATTTTGGTTTAATTAAATTGATGCCAAACCAAAATACTAGCACCAGCACGTGTGCCTTTGGAACATCTGCTTATATGGCAAGGGAAGCATTTCGGTAAGTAATTAATTAAAACTAATCATAAGAATAAAAAAACTTTAATTATTATTATTATTTTTGTTAATATTCCAAGAGAAATATTTACTTATAAGATCTGTTATTTTCAGTGGCGATGTTTCCGTCAAATTAGATACATACAGTTTTGGAGTTGTGCTACTTGAACTTATTACAGGTTTGCCACCTTTGGATGAAAATAGAGAAGGTTGTGATATCGTAAGTATGCTTTAATAAAAATAATACCCAAGATAACATTGTTTCTTGTTCAAAGATCAAACTACCCTAAATCACTTGTATCAAGTTAAAGATATGTAAAAATTACCCATTCCTCCTAAAATTGAATGTAGTGAAATGTAATGGTACCTATTTAGATCTAGAATCAGCTAATTATGTAGTTTTATAGTTGTCAATTAAAAACTAAAAAATACTTTTTCTAAAAAAGATTTAAAAAAAGTTAAGGTTATGTATACAATCTATCAATTTTGACATCTAATTTAACATAACATCACCTCAAAATCATTTTTGGAAATTCACCTACGGCGACTGCCTTGTTAAAAAAGCATTTGTATATCACATCAGGTTGTATGTTTTACCTTATATGTTCAAAAATTAGTTCAGGTAAGGTAATTGAGTAGGGTTACACAGGTTAGGTTATACAACATGTCTGTCGTGCTTGGAAAGTGGTATTTCTATCATTGTCAGTTAAAAACTAGTGCTGGGAAGTACTTTTATAACTACTGTTGCTTTTATTTGACTATTTCACTCAATGTTATACGAACCAATAAAAATTTATCCTGTGAGCGAAATTCTCTCTATTCCGGCGACTATTTTTTGTTTATAAAATTTTGCGAACTTGTTCTACCAATGAAAACGTTCAAATAAGCAACCTACCTTTTATTTCACCGACAATTTTTTTGCTATAGTAACGATCCTACAAAAATAGTATACACAAACTGTACGTTTCATTGAAATAAATGTTAAATATTTTTATTCTTTGTGTTGTTTATTCGCGAAATAGTCATAACGAATAACATATGTGGTAAAATTTTGTCTTGGCAAAATTTTCTTTTTGATTTATTCGTGTTTGTTGCCAATTCATCTCGTGACATTGATCAAAAACCACTCGACTGACGTCTCGTGGTTTTTAGTGACAATGTCACTCGAGAAATTGCTATGCAACAAACGCTCGTAACAATAAGAAAATTTTGCCGACAAAATTTTACCACTTATGGTATTATATATGACAAAATATTTTTATTCAAAAAAACCTCTAAATAAAAAGGACGCTGTCTTGATGTTTTTAAGCAACTAAAGTTGAAGTTTAACTCACTTGTGAGTAGAAAGACTTTTTACTCACCGTAAAATAATGACTGGCTGCTATTGAAGATCAGAAAAGTTAATCCACTTGTGAGTCAATCTTTCATTCGTACATAATCTTATTTAACTCACAACACAATGATGCAATAATAATGATGCCACATAACCACATTTCTGTACGAAAAATTCACTAACCCGATAAACCCGATTGGTTTAATTTCCCCCACCAAAACTCACTTTCATAAAAGCCTTTAATAGTATATTTTTTTAATTCTTTTCTTAGGTTACACATGTAGAAGAAATATGTGAAGATGACAGTATTGCCCCATTATTAGATTTAAAAGCTGGTGCATGGACGGCTCAAAATACAAATTTTGGAGAAAAATTATACAATATCGCCGTTAAATGTTTGGAACAAAATAAGAGAAAAAGACCTACGATGGTCGAAGTCATGGAAGAACTAGCTGAGCTATTAAAAAAGTGTGCCTAAGAAATGTGATATTATTAATTTTATTATATTAATTATATTTTTTTAAATATTTTAATGCTATACATATCGATATATATTTTAATCATAATAATTATTCACAGAATAAAAATAAATCATTATAATCCTCAAAGCTTATTATATAAATCTTTAAGTTGATCCCAAAAGACTAAACATAAAACGGTGTGCGGTCCTAGTCTTACATAACTCGGGCCTAATCCTTTATAAAATCCCATAAATCCTTCAGTCTTCCATATTTTGTGTACACAGTCTAAATAACTGCTGTAGAGTACACCTCTACCATGTGCATCTACACCTGTTGTTAATTGTTAACAATTAGTTTTTATAATTATTTACAATAAATCTTGAGTATTACCTTGATTATAAAGCCTTGTTGCTATTAAATCAAAAGGCGTCATACATAAACTAATGACAATTCCACCAGTAAAACTAGACACGAATGTCGTTAATAACGGTGAATCAACAAATAATGGATATCTATTCAACCATTTTTTGCAATATTCAAATGATGTAAGCTGAGAAGTTGATCCAACAAAAAGTCTAGGGACTGCAGAAAAACTTCCTCGAAACAGACCTTTAAACTTGAATATATTCAAAATTAAATGAAATTGAAAGATTGTAGTAAGATGTGACTTACTCCATGCTCTTTATAAATTTGCTTAAATGCCTTCCATGTCCCTTCATGATTGTGCTGATGTCCAAAAGCAATTTCCTTAGCAGCTTGCGCTTGTAAATGTGTCTTAATTAAAAAGAATGGGCTCCCGATAACACCTCCTAATACGCCACACAATCCTCCAGTGATCACAGTTTTATGAAATACTATTTCTCCATTTTTATTTTTTGTAAAACCATTATCGCATAATAATTGGTAAGAACCTAATAAAATCACATTTTTCAAATATGAAAATGGTTTGTGAAAATAAATATCATACCTAATCTTACTCCATTAAGTACCAATTGAAACCACTGAGCTGGTACTAATCCAGCTTGCAGAGCTAAAATACCATCGTGCTTTGCAATCACATAACTTGCATGAAGCATATTTCTATAGTGAACTGTATAGTGCCCCTTGGAGTTTAATTCCCCTTGTAGTTGCATTCTAATCTTTACTACTTCTAATGGATTGGTAAAAAAGCCTGCACCTACTGCAGCTAAACCACCGATTAGAAAATCCATTTTTGCATTCAATTAAATTATTTAGGGCTTTAAAAGATTAAACTATTATACAGCTATAATTATTAAATATTTTTCATTATTGTAGCATGTTACTTACTTGTTTGTATTTTAACACTTTTCCCTTACATCACCATCAATTTATATATATATATATATATATATATATATATATATATATATATATATTTTTTTTTTTTTTTTGGATGCTGTCAACTATTAATTGATGAAGAAATTTTAACGTCTAGCTACATCATGCTCGTTTCTTTTATTTGATAAGCAGAATGAATATGACGAATTTTCTGTTATTTACATAACAGGGTTGCATCATATCTAGTTTATCAAATAAGCATTTAATACAACTATTAAAATTTCTTTTAGCATTTATAATTATGCAGCCTCTTGAGAAATAAAAAAATTTAAATAACACGTATTTCAATATAGAAGATAAGTTGAGATAAATGTAAATAAGTGATAGCGATGATACTTATCTTGCAAATTAGACTAATTTTTAAAATTATTCTGATAATAAAAATGTTTACATGATATTTATTATGCAGAACATATGGATAGATCAGACAAAATAAAATAGATATCAATAAAAATATTGATATAACTTTGAAAGGATTGTTATATAAAAGTCTTTTTACATTCAGGTTTAGTTTATTGTAGCAAGAAGTGTACTACTATATAGTGTATATTTGAGAGTAGAAAGTGCCTGTAACTACTTGCCTATTTACAGAAGGTTTAACAGTATTAAATTTCTTGTGTAAAGAGCAATGCTAAATTGATGGTGATAAAAGGAATGTGATGATAAGAATATTGCACAACAACTGCACAAGTTATTAGATAACTGTAAAGTAATGTAACGGTGGTATTTATAAATGGAACGGTACACGTACAGTTAATTCACAAAGATAAAGGACTAATTGGTATTGATACAGATAAAAATTTATGTGAAATTTCTTTTAAATTATTATTATCAAGCCCTCAATGTTTGAATATTGAGACAAAATCAAAAATGGTATTGAAGATATATATTCATGCAAGTTATAGTGGATTGAATACATTAATTACAAAATGGTTGATGGGATGGAAAATGTAAAATTTGGTAAGATTAGCTTTTGCAAAGCTTGTGTAAAAATGTCAAGATTACCATTTCAAAGTAGAAGAACGCGATTTTTGAAAATCATACAGTCAGATGTATGTGGTAACTTTTATTGATGTTTATAGCAATTTTTCAACTGTCTATACAGAATGTATAATAATTAAAGGGTCCTAGATGACTGGCAGATAGGTGCAATATTGTATTAGAGCAAATTCTCCTTATAAAACGTGTTCCTCAGATGTACAGTTTTCGAGAAAATTAATTTTGAAGTTTCATTGATTTGAAGGTCCAATCCTGTAACACTAACCGACCTTAATGCATACAAATTTAACTAAAGATATAACACCTTCAAATCATGATGTTCTATTTTACTGGGCGGTTACGAAGGATTCAAATATCAAATCACTAGGTATTTAGTTAGTATTTACAATTTGTAGTAAGGAGTGTACAAAATAAAACATTCTCTGAATGACTGACAATTACTGTAGTAAGAAAAGAAAAAATATCTTGAACACTTTCTTTTATCTCCTAACCTTTTTCCATTAATTTTCCATAATAATTGTTATTGTATGTATCATAAAAAAGAGAATGTATGATGTGGTTTCAATGCCTGCATAAATAAAGTAGTTAGAAATTATTGTATATCTTCTTATTATTATTAGAAACAAAATCTTGCAGTTTGAAAGTAATACCGAATTACGTCTATCTCACTAAATGAGACATGCAGTATCTCTGATATGAATTGTCATTTATTTCAAAGAGGGTCAAAATCAACCGAAAATCTGTTACTTTGGAACATTACCCTTTGTTTGAAACATTTCACAAATATGACATAGAAACATTTAGATGAGCTGGACACACCTGTCTAAAATGATAATTGATGATTCTACTTATTCAGTATACAGCACCTTAACATTTAACATTAAAAGACCAGACACAGTCGAAGGAGTTCAAGGTAATCTTCTCTTGGCTGCTGGCAAGTAATGGCATTAGTGTAGAATGTCACTATTTCCTTCCTCAGGACCTCAGCAACGCCGTGAAAAAGTTCATCTTCAGCTGGCATGTAATCTGTTTGTTGATCAGGCGCTCCTTTTTCACCAAACAAAGTCGTAAAGACGCTGCTAGGAACGACTTTCAGGAAGTGGTGACGAAAGTCGATGTTGACTAGCTCACCACCAAGGGCCTTCTCGATGAGGATGCAAGCTCCCATGTCAATGCCAGTGTTGGACGCTGTAGTATCAAAAACCAAACCATGCACTGCATCACGTAATTCCCACTCATCTAGAACTGCTAGGCAAGCAGCAACTTGTTCACTACCAGTTCCTTTTCCGAATTTAGGAACAGCTAGCAGCTTCTCATGTTTCCATTATCGGTCACGATCACAGCCATTCGGTCCACAGTTTCTTGAGCACCAGCAATGTCAAGAAGCAGTTTGTCGTCCCAATGTAGAGGGATAGGAAACTTAACAGAAAAACTGGCTTTGTCTGCCTCAGCCACCTCTTTGCGGACAGCCATTCTAGATCTCCTTATTGTGCTCCCAGACAGCACCAGATCGTCAAGAGGATGTTCCAAAACCTTGGCTACTGATGCCACCACAAACATAGCTCCACAATAAGGCAAGCTGATCCTGTCCAAAGCACCGGCAACTTCTGGGCTTGATGTTATGTTCTAGATTATGATTCATCGACAGATCTCCTCATCTAAGTCAACTTACGCCTGCCATTGACTTCCTCACGAGCTCTTTTCCTGGCCTCCTTCTGTAACAGTTTGTGATCTATTCCTGCCATGCTGCAGCTGGTAACGTCCATCCTCTGCATGATACGGAATTGTTTATCATCAGCATTAGTGATTATCTCCATCATGTTCTTATGTGTAATATCAAATAGTTTCTGAAGATCGTCTTTGAATGATTATTCTTTAACTCTGCAGCCTTCCAGTGACGTTGTTCCGTTCTTCTTCAGTAGCTGATATTCATCATACAGTTGTATGAGTTTTCTTTCTGTGGAGTCAATTTACTGTGTTGGGATTGGTTGACAATCTTAGTTGACAATAGAATTCATTAATCATAGAATTCATTAATTATTAGTATTCAGTACCAGCTGTGGCCTAGGGCAGTAAAATAATGACAAATAGTTATTTAAGTATTAAGGGCGGTAGGTACGCTTTACCAGTCGAAGCTAATAGTGTGGAGACCGACGCGTAGCGGAGGTCTCCATATTAGCCGAGTACCTAAACGGTTTTACTATATACAAGAAGATATTATGGAGGAATTATTATGGTGATTTTTTTTTCGTTAAAATAAAATTAATGATTCTATTATATATTTAAAAACATCTACTATGTATCAATGATCTGCATTCATAATTAAAATAATAAAATGAGTTGATATGTATTATATACTTTTAAATATATATATTAATCCGATTGTTTTAATAGAAAGAGAAAACTATTGGGAATTAGATAACTTATCAAATAGGCCGTGGTCAGTAGCTATATGTTTTATTAATTGTTATCATTATTCTGTTATCAAATATTTCAGTCAGCCCTCTGGAGTTTTTTTTGGGGCTACCCTTTGCTGCTTGTAATATACTTTTATGAAATCTGTTGTAAATTAATTAGAATGAAAAGTTAAATATGCCCCCTATTTATATGGTGCTTTAATAATTTTTATCTGGACAGGTAATAATGCTTTCAATTATCCTTAGAAGATGCTGAATTATTTTCTATTATATGCTTTAATGAAGCAAAAGACATTTTTATTTTCAGTAGTATTATTGTTTTAACAGAATATGCGAATGTTCTAAATATGAAACAGCTGGTGTAATTTGATCATTGTATGCGAATATTCTAAATATGAAACAGCTGGTGTAATTTGATCATTGTATGCGCATGTTCTAAATATGAAACAGCTGGTGTAATTTGATCATTGTAGGAGCCTGTCTATGAAATTCTTAACAGAATATGCGAATGTTCTAAATATGAAACAGCTGGTGTAATTTGATCATTGTAGGAGCCTGTCTATGAAATTCTTATACTTGATCTGCGACGGATGTATTTTATATCCGATTCATCATAATAATATATGTATCTAGGCTTGTAGATACTAAACTAATATTTTTATGTTTGAAGGGAGTTTATAGCTAGTATGTTGTTGTTAAAATGCATTACGGATAATTTATTATTTCTTATTCAATTTTGACGTCTTAACATGGATAAATTTGTTTCGTCTTCACCTAGACTCATCAGTACGGGACACCATATTTGACTACATATATCCCGTGTTGTGTTATTTATTAAAAAGGTTGTTATAATATTATGGCATGCTAGATACACAACTGCGTTAATGACCTACCTAATGATATCTTGTTCTGATAGGCAAATTCTACTGGAGGCCATATTTGACTACATATATCCCGTGTTGTGTTATTTATTAAAAAGGTTGTTATAATATTATGGCATGCTAGATACACAAATGCGTTAATGACCTACCTAATGATATCTTGTTCTGACATGCAAATTCTACAGGTAAATGCTAATCTATCTGAGAAACAATATACACACACTTTTCACTTTGTTAATAATATAAACAATTTCAATACAATTTAGACACTAACTTGCTGTATTTATAATAGCTCTACAAGCTTGTCTTAACATGAAATCGCGTAGATGTCAAGATCTTACACAGGTGTACGCGGTGTTGTTATACGCCGGACCGAGTCGCGGATGACCTCGAGTCGCGAGCCGACGCCATCTTTGATTTGTGATCTTTTCGCTAACTTTGAGGCCCCTTTAAAATAACATGGGATTTTGCGCTCGGACGCAGGTAGCCTATCTACTTGCGGCGTGCCTTGTGCCTCGGCGAGGTACAATTATACATCCCGTTAAGTGAATTTAGTAATTTTCCGTTTGAGTATGTTGTTAGTACCGTTCAATTTGTTTATTATAAAATAACAAGTCAACTATTTAAAGTGCCGTCTAGTTTTTCGAGTTGTTCGAATAAAAATACAGTTTTACAGTACCGCTTAAATATAGTTATTTGGTGATTCTTCATTTATTGAAGAATGGTTTAGTTGCCGGACATTTGTCATTAGAACTCAGCGTTAATTCCCATGTATAAGAAAAGGGGATTTTCATATCGTTACATTGGTTTTTTTGAATTATTGGAAACATAACAAATAAAGAATATGTATTTGTTATATAAAAATTTCAACAATTATTTTGAGCAACATTCAAGTAATTTCGAGTACCGTTCCAGTGAGAAGAATAATAAAGAATTTAATATCGAAGGCAGTTATTGCAAACAATTATGTTAAAGTTTGATGAATCTCGTTAATAACATTTAGTTCAAAATCCAGAAGACTTCTTCCCGCATCGTTATAGTCCAGCAGTTTGTTATTGTAGCTTTATTTAGAGCTATTATGGTGTTTAGAGTGTCAGGTGTTTGAATCCTTCAACTTGTGAAAGGAATTTTGGTATGAACACTAATTTGGACGATGAAAAATTGTTAAGGTATTTAATTTTATTAATATTGTATTGTTAGATAACATTTAATCATTTGGGATCCCGAAATTTTATTCATTTTTTGGAACAATAACTATTTTAATTTGATGGTTTTATATTTTGAATTTGCAAATTTTCATTAATGTATAACTTCTTTGATGTGTTTTGTATTTTGAACGTGCTATTTTTTTATTAATGTGTAACTATTTTGATTTGTATTGTATGTACCATTTTCTTTTGTTTTTAATATACAGATTTCAAATTTAATAGACTACTTGACATAGTTTGGCTATAGGGACTGCTGATGTTTTTTGTTTTCTTTGGCTAATCAAGATCTTTTATTGTTTGATTAATGTTTTAATTAAATTAACGTCAAAATTAATAAGGAGGTTAGTTCCTTAGCTGATAACCTTCACTTTTTCCAAATTTTATTAATATTTTATGAAAAACATCCTCAGCTTTGGTGGCGCCCAACATATTACTATTTATTCGTGAATCCATTATTTAATTAGAAGCTTTTAGGGTTAACACCAGCGACCTGAAAATTTAAATTTGTAAGACAGAGCAAAATCTCAAGCCGGCAATTTTGAGCATTTTGATATACAGTAAGTATCGTATTTTGTGTCCTAAATTTAGTTTATGTAATGTGAATTCTTCGCTTGGAGTTTAAGCTTTGTTTATTATTGTTATATTATCGTACAGAAAAACGAGCGTTTCAATTGTCGTTCAATCGCGGGGCATTCTATTGTTTATTTTAGTTAGGCTAAAAACCTTCGTTTCAGAGATTAAAAGAAAAAGTAGAGCTATTTGCAAAATAGCTTAGAAACATATTCACACTACATGATGGCAAACCTGATCAAGAACTAGAACAAGACATCACGTCCATACCAGAACATATTCAGCAAATCCGAAGATTTACTTCAAAGAAAGTTAAGAGTTAGCTAGAGAGAGAATAGGGAAGACGCATATGTCGTCAATTGAGGAGATTCTTGCATTTTCATAAACGTCATTACTAAATTAGTTAGAATATCAGTTATAAATGCATTAAACAATTAGGTACCAATTTTAAGTAATTAATTTTTGAAAACCTTGAAAATTTAAATAAATTTAAACTGCAATACTGGTGTCCTCTAATGGATGAAACTTTGTTACCTCTTACAGTTCCAAAGACGATCCACTGTTGGTGCTAATGAAACAGTTAAGAGTCCTGTATTACACGTCAGTTTGAACAATTTTTTATTTTCAAGTTTAAATATCGTCTACTTATTAACGAGTAATTAATATAATAATGTACGTTATGCTGTTGTGTAATTAACTGCCATAATTAAAGTAGTGTTAAATATTTCTGGTAATATTAATTCAAAATTCAGTTTATTGGTTTTCATCAGCGCCATCTAACGTTGAGTAGATCGTCAATATTGCTTCTTCACATTCACAGCGGTACCTACTTTTTTACATCAAATAGCTTTAAGGGAAGTTGCTCAAGGCCAAATTCGGTTTTAAATGAGGAGAATTTTTAAATTTAATTTTTTCAAATAAATTGATGGTTTTTAGAAATTCCGCTTATCTGGAAATATTTTTCTAACCAAAATGAACGAATACAAAAATTTAAAAAAAATACGTGCGTCTTCCCTATTAGCTTCTGAAATACTAAAGATGATAAAAGAACAAAATCTTATTAATAAAAAATGTTTCTAATGACATTTTACGTTCACATACCGAGTTTAAAAACAAGAAAGCAAGGAGAATACCAGAATTCAGTGACAAGATATAAATGTAATGAATGGGAAAACACTGGAAGTTTCGAGAGTCTTGCGGCGAAGATTCGAGAACGTATTACACGAGATATATTAGGAAGTAAGTACAGGCAGGTAATGTAAGTAGAGCTACTTTCAGTAATAAATAAATAACTGTGTATTCAAAATAAATTATCTAGCTAATTAAATAAATAAATTAGATAGTTTGTTTATTGTTAGTACACAATTCCTGTTTTTAATTAGTTAAGTTTTAAACATTAGTTGTTGTTAATATCTCTCTTGTTATTAAACAGTTAAAACAGCATCTTTAATTGTAACGGTTCATTTTTCTTAAGTTCCGAAAAATGCAATTTTTTTTGCATAATTGATAAAAACCCTCAGTGCAGTGCTGCATATTATTGTATATATTTTTTTTATTTAAAAATACTTACGTTGGTATTCTGCAAAAAATAAGTCCTTTAAAATATCAAGGGTCACTTTTAAAAGAAACATTCCCAGATCGATAAAATTTGTTTCTAGAAAAATCTGCAGATTCCCGTTTTAAAAGCACCGCTTTTGCAGTGTTAAAAGTTTATTTTCCGAGCTTATAAGGGTTAAAATCTAATATTAGCCTTAACAAAAATCTCCCTAGTTAAAAAGTTAAAATGTATGAAAGTTACAATTTTAGTAAATAATTTACCACCAAAAGGAATTTTCTGGAATAGGTCGTCTAGACACCATCTGTGTGTGTTATTAGCTTCAGTTTTGTGTGTATAGATTCAAAAGGGAATCCCCTCAAGATCCTTCGAGTTTTTGCTAGAAGAAAATGACGTAAACATATTTTATTGGCTAATGAATATCCCGCCACTTTTCTATTGGATTGTTTAAAGTTTCGCCCTCCTCAAAAATCGATACCACCGCGAAATAGTTTTTAGTTTACAGTCAGTCGAAGTAAGTTTAAGATAGGGGCTGGTTGAAGATACAACCAAGCAAGGTCCCGTTTGCCACGCGGGGAAGGCCTGCGCCTTCTTCGTGAAAGGAGAGACCCCCGGCCAAATTATTATGATATTCGGTGTGTTTAATGTTACAGTTTGACAAGTAATAATTATTTGTGTTAATGCAGTTTTGTGTATTATCGTACCGTATAGGAAGCCTACTTGCTTCAAGCTACCGTTTAAAGTTTTTAAATGCTAATGGATTTAACGCAAATAATTCAGTTTACCGGATTTTAATGAAAGAGTTGTGAAGAGATTTATTCAGTAATTTCAGTTAAATTTACAAATTAAAATAACCATCCTCAAGCAGCAATTCAAGTTAATATAATTATCGTTCCAGTTATGAAAGTGCTAATAAAGAATTATTAGTTATTGGAAATTTTCGTATGTTGAAGTTTGTCGTTATGCAAGGTATTATTTTTTTAACTAAGTTTTTTTGTAATGTCTATTTGGGATCTCGAAATTTAAATTACTTTTTACATGATAATCTTTTTTATAATGATAACTTGTATTTTTAATTTTGTTATTATTTCAACTTTTTCTTTTTATGTTTTAATATGCAGATTTCAAATTAATTTATCGTATGATATGGTTTGGCCCAACAAATTGCTGATGTTTTATTTTTTTATTAAAATTCAGTAGTATCGATTGATACGTTTTTGATTAATCTAACGTCAATTTTAAATGAGGGATCTTTCCAAATTGAGATTCCTAGATTTTGTTATCAATTTGGTGGCGCTCAACATGTTTTTATTTTGTTCCTGATTTCCATTATCTAATTAGAAGCTTTTGGGGTTAACACCTACACTTGTATTTAAATTTGCATAATAGAGATCTCAACAGCCGGTGCAAAATAAGTCCTTTAAAATATCAAGGGTCACTTTTAAAAGAAACATTCCCAGATCGATAAAATTTGTTTCTAGAAAAATCTGCAGATTCCCGTTTTAAAAGCACCGCTTTTGCAGTGTTAAAAGTTTATTTTCCGAGCTTATAAGGGTTAAAATCTAATATTAGCCTTAACAAAAATCTCCCTAGTTAAAAAGTTAAAATGTATGAAAGTTACAATTTTAGTAAATAATTTACCACCAAAAGGAATTTTCTGGAATAGGTCGTCTAGACACCATCTGTGTGTGTTATTAGCTTCAGTTTTGTGTGTATAGATTCAAAAGGGAATCCCCTCAAGATCCTTCGAGTTTTTGCTAGAAGAAAATGACGTAAACATATTTTATTGGCTAATGAATATCCCGCCACTTTTCTATTGGATTGTTTAAAGTTTCGCCCTCCTCAAAAATCGATACCACCGCGAAATAGTTTTTAGTTTACAGTCAGTCGAAGTAAGTTTAAGATAGGGGCTGGTTGAAGATACAACCAAGCAAGGTCCCGTTTGCCACGCGGGGAAGGCCTGCGCCTTCTTCGTGAAAGGAGAGACCCCCGGCCAAATTATTATGATATTCGGTGTGTTTAATGTTACAGTTTGACAAGTAATAATTATTTGTGTTAATGCAGTTTTGTGTATTATCGTACCGTATAGGAAGCCTACTTGCTTCAAGCTACCGTTTAAAGTTTTTAAATGCTAATGGATTTAACGCAAATAATTCAGTTTACCAGATTTTAATGAAAGAGTTGTGAAGAGATTTATTCAGTAATTTCAGTTAAATTTACAAATTAAAATAACCATCCTCAAGCAGCAATTCAAGTTAATATAATTATCGTTCCAGTTATGAAAGTGCTAATAAAGAATTATTAGTTATTGGAAATTTTCGTATGTTGAAGTTTGTCGTTATGCAAGGTATTATTTTTTTAACTAAGTTTTTTTGTAATGTCTATTTGGGATCTCGAAATTTAAATTACTTTTTACATGATAATCTTTTTTATAATGATAACTTGTATTTTTAATTTTGTTATTATTTCAACTTTTTCTTTTTATGTTTTAATATGCAGATTTCAAATTAATTTATCGTATGATATGGTTTGGCCCAACAAATCGCTGATGTTTTATTTTTTTATTAAAATTCAGTAGTATCGATTGATACGTTTTTGATTAATCTAACGTCAATTTTAAATGAGGGATCTTTCCAAATTGAGATTCCTAGATTTTGTTATCAATTTGGTGGCGCTCAACATGTTTTTATTTTGTTCCTGATTTCCATTATCTAATTAGAAGCTTTTGGGGTTAACACCTACACTTGTATTTAAATTTGCATAATAGAGATCTCAACAGCCGGTGCAATTTTTGAGTTGATATGCAGTAAGTATTAAATAATTTAAAGTTTTTTATGAGTTTTAGACGTCCATTGTTCGACGTATTTTTTTATGTTTGAATTGTACAGTTTGAGTAAGAATATAAAGTAACTTTAGTTGATGAAAATAATGAGTGTTTTAATGTCGCCCATCGCAAGGCTTTGTTTCATTTTCTAGTATTTCAATGAGCTTTGCCAACGTGGGCATTCTTTTGTGTTAAAATAATTACGTTTAATAGTTTTATTTAAAAGAATGTTACCATACATTAATGACTTAGGGATGCAAGGCCAAATATTGAGGCTTCCATTTAGACAACAAACTGACCTGGAAATATCACAAAGCAAAGACATACTTGAGAGTAATATATATGTATTGGTTGCTTGGTAGAAAGTAAAATATATCAGACTAATACTGTACAAAACTGTCATCAAATTCATATGGACTTACGTTGCAGAGATTTAGAAGATATGCAAGCAAATCCAACCTTAATAAGAAAGCGACGTCTGAACACCCACCAACATGTGGATAGACACTTGTGATATTGGCATGATTGCCCTTTGTTTCATGTACGAAAAATCGCCTCCAAAGCCAATCCGTTCAAGGAGCGGCAAGTCGAGGCGAGGGACCATCCATATGTTGTCGCTCGGCAAACCTTGCCCAATGTGTGAATGAAGGGTTAGACCAAAACGCAAGCTTGACCGTGACGTTAGAAGCTATATACTGTGCGATCATTTAAATTTCAGCTCTAGTAACCCATGGAAATTTTAGTGATGTCTTTTATTAATCAGAAAATACCAAATGATTGTTTACAATTATACTCTATACGCCTACTCTAATCTGAAATTTAAATGATCACACAGTATGTAGGTGCGGACATAGACACATCACCACGACTTTCTAGATTTCACGAGACGAAGTCTCTTATCCGGCCTGCGCACTCAATTAGTTCAAGTGTTTCTCCGCTGGCGCCACCAAACACGCAAAAGACGGAAACGGATATATAACACGTAAACGCCAATTTCAAACTACGCTAACTTCGCGCGCTCTTATATTTTTGTCGGATTTGCGCGTATCGTCAATAAATTATATTTTCCTAATCTTCCAAGGCAGTTTTCTTTACTTTTTAATATAATTACGTTATTTCCTTGTTATTTGTTTAAATTTTCGTAGTTTTGTTGCTGTTTTTTCGTTCACTTTAGTAATGGCAAGCACTAGCAGAAAAAAGTATAAATGCAGCATTGCAATGTGTAATAGTAGGAAGTGATCCTACAATATCATTTCATGAATTTTCTTTAAATTCTACCTTACGATAAAAATGGTTTAAAATCTTACGTTGGGGTTATGCACACCAACACTCAACAGCAAAATAATATATACTCCCTTATTTCGACAGATCAACAATTACAGATACCTGAAAGAATAAATTTCAACATCGAACTTCCTAAAAATATAACAAAATTAATAAAAGAACTTCAAACCTTATCTATGCATCTCGATTACGGAATTCTTTCAGTATCTGTAGCCTTTCTGGCAGGATTCATTGCGAAAAAACTGAAGAAAGGATTGAATGTCAATAGCCTGTTAGATTCTCTGTTAGCTGCCTCCTGTTCAAATTCACTGATAGGATTTGTAAATCTTCAAGACAGAGGTGCATTAAAATACTCCACTAGAAGATTTACACTTTTATTCAACCAAATAATCGAACTTGTAATACAGATTGTAGAACATTTACCTGGAGAATGTAATCCGTCTAATGTTCTAACATCACTAGGTACTTCTAACTCCAATTGCTTCTTCTCCAGTTTGCCACGACCACAAGGAGGAACTTAGTAATATAATTCTGTAAAAATTGCTAAAACCTTGTTTGGCAAACAGAAACATCGCAAAAACGTGAACAGATAATGTACTTACTGCTCACTTTCTCTATATCCTAAACGCAGCTCACGGAAAGTTATAAAATTGTAATTTCAATAATGTTATTAAATTTGTAAATTAATTTTAATAACATAATTAATTTAATTATATAAATTTATTTAATTAATTCCCAAAATATTTACGTAAACATGCAACGCTTGACATTTGTAAGGGTTACCTAACCTATACATCATCAAGTGACAAATAAACATCAGCGTGTCAGCTAGCGCCAAAACGGCGAAATTTTGCGTTTTCTCAGAAACAAAGTTTATATGGGAAATCGTAAAAGTGCCCAGGCCGGATAAAAGACGTCGTCTCGTGAAATCTAGAAGGTCGTGCACATCACATACTAGACTTTCTTATTTTTATTTGCTGAGCAGCTGTCAATTTTATTTTATTTTCTTAGCATTTTCTAAATGTTATAAATCTATGTTTGAAAAATAAACGCTTAATGGAACGAGAGATTTGGCCACTCATTCTTAAAACAAAAGGAAAATTAAGGTTGCTTCATATTACATTTAATTGTATAGGCTTTACTTCTTATAAAGTCTCTCTTATTGTCTCGCCTTAAAATGCGTCTTATAAAATTACAGTGTCAAAGGGATTCTTTAAATATCATTGATTGCTGGAGAAATAATCACACGTTCTCAGGAAATTTTTTTCCGTTTATCAATAATGTCTTATTAAAAACTACTTCATAAATTGTTTGTTTGATGATAAAATCCTAGCGCCGTTATCGACTAAACCTTACCCTACATCGACGCCCCTGTACTGTCAAGACTACCTAACCTCTAATTTAATTAAATGTATCGTTTTTTTATCTGACGTATCCAACTGAAGTCAAAACCAACGTAAATAAATAATAATAAAAAGCAAAAGATAACTCATTCAATTAAACACAAAAACATTCAAAATTATGGAATTAGAGGATATAGATGATTTACCACACGAATTCAAAGGCGGAACACTAGAAATAAATTCGTCTGACGATTTGAAATCCTCAAATTCTAAAACGAAATTATGTGATGGTAATGAAAAGATTAATAACTGTACTAATAGTAGTAATGATAATAATAAAAATCGATGGAATCATACTTTAATATCGCCGTTTGTATCAATTCCGCAACGCAGTAAGTAAATATAATAAAATTGATTATAATTTTGATATATACGCCTACTGTATTTTTGATATGATAGATATTTTTCCCCTGATAACGATGTCATGTCTTTTCATACAGGTTTAATTTTATGCCCCTCTGTATTTAAATGTGGTATGAAATTGTAATTTTTATTTAATTTATACTCTATAATTGTGTGTGACAGTTACAGAATCTATATGGAATAATAAGAAACCTGATCCTGAACAGAACAATGTGACCTCATTAGAACCTTTACCAGCTGTGATATCTACAGAAGTCGCTAGTGATTATTTCACATTTCGTGAAGGAATTGTCGAACAGGCTGTTAAAGAATGTGTAGAACAGTTTTTAGATGCTGAAGCAGATGGTACAGTTTGGGCTGCATATTTATTAACTGAGTAAGCTAAACTAATTTTCTATTTACTGTATAAACATTTTAATCAAATGCATCAACAGGATAAGTTTATGGGATGCAGATAAGGAACGGCTGATTCTGATAACACCAAGAACTCTAGTTGTTATTAAATATGATTTTATTGCAATGCGAAGACTAGAATATAAAAAGTTACCATTAGAATGCATCGATACAGTTGTAATCGGTAATTTGGTTTATCCAAATGCTTCGATTGTGCCGTAAGTTATTATTTTTTAATTTAAGATGTGTTAATGTTACATACATGATTATTTAGGCATCTCAATGGTTTTGCTGATGGATTATCTGGCATTGTACAAAACTGCCTCTTTGATACTTGGTTCAAAAGTAGAACCAATAAAGATTTACCAAATCATTTTAATGCTAGGTACACTTAATCATGTTCTTGTAAGTTTGGTTGTTTGCCTGTTTTTGATTTTGTTGTAACTGACAGCATCAAATTATTCATCTTTATTTAATAGAATTAGTATTTAAATGTTTAGAATGCTCGAATTACATGTAGTTATTTTAATTATGCCTTGCAATTAGTTTGAGCTTGATCGATTAATTTATTTTGAATTTAGGTTATGTTAACTAGTTTGACGTTTGATGTAACCTGCAATGTTTGACAGCTAGAATATTGACGATTATCTAACCTAAGCACATAAAAGTAACTGTAATTTGTTTTTATCTAGAAACAGAAATATGCGTGGGATTCGTCTGATGTGGAACAATGGAAAACCCCTTAATTTTGGAAGTAAATGGAACCCATTATGCAGCGATGTGCCATTTACAACTTTTACCTCGCATCCATTATTCTTTCATAAAGGTAAGCATAGTAAATAATGTAACATCAACTTCCTTAACAACCATTACATACATTTTTTTCTCTTTTCAGACTGCGGTAATGATGAACGAAGAAAACTATACAACATTGAACAATTTATCGAAAACGTTTGCTCAAACATAACGGATCTCAAACGCAAGTGCAATGAAAATGATGAGAATCCCTTTATTATTCATCATAAGGATATAACCTTGGATAGTTATATTGGCATAGGGTCATTAATACATAACAGAAATGCTTTGGGATTCTTTAAAGTTCGTGGACGATTCAGTTTCTAAACTATTTACGAAAGAAAAGGCTTTAATTTCTTCTTGTGATATTTACAATCTTGACATGCTATGTATTGGAGCATTCTTTCCCTTTTCAAATATCCTATTAGATATAAAATAGTATTATTTACAAAATGTTTATATGTCAATTTATATTAAATATTATATATGCAATGTACTGTCGTCAAAATGAGATATTTGATGAAATTATCTAAATCGAGGTTTTATGAAAAATATTTATAAAAATAAAAGTTTATGTATGTGCTTGTATATGAAATGTTTATATTTATCAAATTATAAAAAATTGCATTGCCAAAGATTGTAATCTCAATAAATTCTTCTGAACTTTCGTTTTTATTTTTAACCATACAGTAAAGACATTTAATAAGAGTTAAAGATGGAGAATTATATTACAAGTCGCATGATATAGGAAAAAAATACCACTCTGTTAGGAGCATGTTCTCGGATTCATCAAGTGGTGAGTGATAATTGCAGGCATAGTAATTCATTTTCCTGACATTCTCTGCAGCAATAAATAAAGATTGCTTTGTGAAAAATTTTCAAGTGGATTTTCCCAAATTTTTATTTAGCGTGTGTAGTTAATATTAATTTAATTAAATTTGACATTTCATTTTGACAAGTGGTTTTTTCTTAGTGAAAAAACCACTAGTGGTTTTTTCACTATAAAACTAATTTCATTGGTCCCAATTTGAAAAATTCTGTAATTTGATTGGTTAAAAATTTTCGAGTTGGATTGTCATGTAAAATCATTGCTACTTGGGTAAATAAAAGACAACCTAAAAAAACTATTAAATCTTTTATTAACTTTGACAAAAATGCTGGAAAATTAACTGGAAAAATCTAGATGTCAGCATGCAAATCAAAAAGAGAAACTAATTATTTTTGAATAAATCTTCGTTTTGCAGATATGCGATTCTAACTTGAAGCTATAAATGAGTATTTCATGAGTGGTATATGGGGAGCTTCTCATATATAAGATCATTTTTATTAAATAACTTTAAGAATGGTGATAGGCACACTTGATTACGTGATAATTATTATAGTGCGGTGGGGAGCATAATGTACTTGCTACAATAGCTCCATTACCTCTGTTGCACTCCCGTAAGAGTTTGTGTGGAAGCTGTTATTCTTTGATTATTATTGGTGGCTTGCATTTTGTTCATTATTTCTGTGTTATTACAGTACACTAATAAAAGTTACTAAGGGCCGGTATTATAAAACTTTTTACTTCCTAGATAAAATTTACTTTGAGAGTAAATTCATTTGTTCTGTCAATCTCATATGCAAATTGACAGAATAAATTAATTTACTCTCAAAGTAAATTTTATCTAGGAAGTAAAAAGTTTTATAATACCGGCCCCAAGACTAGAATTAGTACGCGTTCTTTAAATTATAAAAGCGTCATTAGTGGCAGGAATTGAAAACTAACAAGCATTGTTTGTTTACAACATTTTGAGGTTTAACCGTTGAAAATTTTGTAGTGGTTACATTTTGAAGTTTTCTGAAACGGAAATTAAAAGCAAAACTAATTATGCTCAAATTAGGAAATTGCTTCTTGGCCCTGATCAATGATCGAGTTAAGTCATTGAACTGCTCAAAAACCACTGTTTCAAATTACGACATATTTTGTCTTCGACAAAATCGTAATCAGGGTAAGAATTGTATCATTGTGCCTCCCTCTCCCCTAATTGTGGACTTAAAACAAAAGTTTTCATTACATCATCAACATATTTACATGAAAGAGTGCCTAAAGAAAGGTGCCCTACTGTTCATTCACAACCATCGTTTTCCGGTGAAGTTTCGGCCAGATGTAGTTAGCTGCCACTACTCCAAAACTGTTCCAATTGTCCACAGTTTCGACCAATCGACCAAGAATCTTGGACAATTGCAAAAAGAAAAGTGGTGGAATCGTCAAGGATGCAAATTCGTTGGATTCCAGATGGAATCAATATGCTGCAAAAGGTCAGTAAAGGCGTTGTCCAAAAGTTAATGGGATCATAAACAAACATGTTCGCAATTTCATACATAACAATGGAAATTGAATACATTACGTTTTTGTGCCATTACATGTTTTGATGCCTACCTGAAAAATACGAATCATTGCTTCAGATACCAATTCTATATGAAGTATGCCTTGTGGCAGTAGGTATTCCGGCACTTGAGCTGACCCCTACTCTTTATGCAAATGACCCGCGATCTAATTAATATTCAAATAAGGCGTGGTCTAATTCAATGCGCGAATTAAATTAATTGATCAAATTAAATTAATTCACGGTATCATTTGCATATCTCATCTCTCATTTACATATATCATTTCTCATATTCATGCCCGAATTAAATTAATTGATCAAATTAAATTAAATTAATTCACGGTATCCTTTGCATATCTCATCTCTCATTTACATAACTCATCTCTCATTTGTACGTCTCTCCTCTCTCATTTTTTTCATATGCATGCTCGAATTAAATTGATAGAATACAATGCGTTTGCTGAAACTGTGACTAGACATATACACATACCATAATGAAAATTATTAAGCAAAAGAAGTCGCTAAATATATTTAACTTAGACGATCATGTATCTCGATAATATTCCGATGGTGATAGAAAGCATGGTAAGCTTTTAATTTCAATTTTATTTATCAGGCAATATACATTATATTATTTTCATATATTAGTATGCAAAGTTATCGTTTCAATAAAAAGTAAAATATTTATCTGATTTATTTCTCCAGGTTAAGTCTTCAGGGTTCTCATAACTGTAGATATTGCAAGAGGTAACTACCCTGTATTTCAAAGTTATAAAGACGTATTACAAACATATGTTATAGACTTATATTTCGAAGGTATCGAAAATGGTTACAAATTATTATTATTCTTACGAGTTTACTATAGATACGATGAATATCCTACAAGAGTATATAGTATATTATTACATATCTGCGTATTTCGAAGCTATTGAAAATGTATGATATATTGTAAAATAACGTTTAAATATGGCGACGAACTTATTTCTTTTAAACTGACGACAACTCATCATACAAAACATACTGTATTTATGTATTCCCTTTCTCCGCTGATATGTTTTCTACAGTGTTTTTAAATATTATACCCCGTTCTCTCAAGAATGCATAAAATTTTCGAAATATCTGTTTATTTTACTTAGCACATATAATAGTATTTAACATAATGCCCTTACATACTGGATTACGATAGAGAGGGATAATCATACGAGTTTACTATAGATACGCCGAATATCCTACAAAAGTATATAGTATATTATTACATATCTTCATATTTCGGAGTTGCTGAAATGTATGATATATTGTAAAATAACGTTTAAATAAGAGTTTACTTTAGATGCCACGAATATCTATATGGTGTATAAACAATAAGAACGTATATGTAGAAATCGCTTACAAGGGTAGTAGATATAACGAAAAGGGTTAAAATCTGTTCAAAATTACATTACGTCTAGAAAACTAGAAAATTAGATAATTGTAGCATACGTATGTTAAATGTACCTATCCTTTCACCTCGTCTGTAGTAGATATAATGAAAAAGGATAAAAATCTGTAGTATAGGGTTTATGCTTATACTCAGGTTCGTAATCATATGTAGCGTATCGATGCTTACATAGTATAATTATTTTCTCAACGTAGGATATATCGATATTTTTCTAGTTTGATTAAATCCTATAAGTTATATTCATTTCACCCTTTTTATTCTGTTAAGACATTTATAATAATCATAGGGAGCCTGGTATGGGCATAAACCGATTGCACCTATTCTTTCACCTCGTCAGTAGTTAGACTCGAACTTTATGATTTCATATACAGCATGTCTCAAAAATAACGGACAATACGTGAATACGAGATAGTTGATGATGTGTAGAGAAAGTTTTTCCCATAACTTTTTTTTCTAAAATATTTACTTTCAGAGTTATTTAAGGTTCAAGTTTTGAGTCCGGTCCTGCACGTTCTGCTCCACAATCTCCTGATGTCGCATAATGCTGAGGACTGTAGTTTGTTGAACTTTACAGCATTTGTCAATACAGCACAATTTTGTCAATGCCGCAAAATACCCAAATGAGTTGATCTTGAAAACACTCGTAAATAAGACACGTTCCGTTTTGCCATGTTATGGTTTGTTTATTTTAAAATAAATTCAAGGTCTAATAACAGCTTAAAACATCTTACTTTAAAGAGAGCATCTGATATCATATTTCAATAAGTTAAATAAGTTAAAGTTATGTGTGGCGGCGTTGAACGTAATTTAAAAAATGCGATGCTAATACATTTTACTAGAATCTGAAGCATTAATATTTAAAACTAATAGTAAACCTTTTCATTAAAACTGAAATAAAATTTTACAAAAATGATCTTGGGCTCGAAATTTCTCAATGAACGTAAGTCAATAATCAAAAACTCTCTTTGTTATAAACATCCCCTTTCGCAGACTTTCCTTATTTATAGCAATTCTTTCTTTCGTATTCTGTGCTTGTAAATAAAATTTTGGACTAAACATTCCGCAAAAATACACATAGTGAAATTTGATCTATGTAAAATAAACAAAACGCAATTTAAAAAAAGGATACAAAACATAAATATTTTTACGTTCTGTAATAACATTCGAAAATAAACAGAAGATAAATTAAGCTTTTAAAAAGAACACTTTCATAATTAGGGAGCCGCCAGGTTGAATTTGCGGCCCGATTGTGGTTTACTCAAAAAACTACAAGGGTCGCAATTTATTAAATAAGAGCAATTTTTACCATTAATCTATTTTATTTAAAACGGAAAACACCTTCAAATAAACTCTTGATAATAAAAATTATTAGTTTGATGAACTATCATCAAACGTTTGGGACTTTTTTGCAACTATGCTGTTTATAACAAAAACGCTTATTACGGTGATATGTCATGGTGTTTATAAAGACGTAACCTTGACCAATATACGTGTTTTTAAATCGACTTCTCCGAATTTTTGCTTAACTCTACACATATCGCTTTACAATGTTTTGACTATCCCAATGCTGAATGACTTATTATTTATTATCAAATTGATGCAAAATATAACAGGACCGTATTAGCAAAAAGTATTGCAAACAATTTTTAACAAATTTACAAAAAAAAATTTTTGAAGGTAGAGTTTTTTTTTCTTTAGTTTTAGATTCTACCTCGGACGCTTTTTAACCCTCTGCGTTATTGTTCGTTATTTTTGAGACACCCTGTATGAAGAATACGTTTAGTGATGAATACTCTGTTCTAGAATACTTGTATAGGGGCTAGGAAGCTTGATTTGAATACTACAATCTTGATCACGTGGTTGGAGTGTACTGATACCTCGATTGTGTGCATAGAAGTATAATGATTATCCGTTATCGTATATTCAAATTAGTTGAATATATGTAGTACAACTTTATAGATTCTAGAAAGTTCCTATCAATATTAGAACAATGAATGTAGACTGATGTGTGTGTTATATAATACCGATTCTCGCATATACGAACTTAGGAGCTAGCTGCTGACTCTGCATGACATTAGATGATAATGATAGATGATCGTGATAAAGAATGTTGTTATTTATAGCAGTGACTTTATTACAATTCTTACTGGAATATAATTGTATGATATCATGATATGTACCTACAATTTGAAAACCTAAATTAGACCTTAGTCTAAGAATAGTCATGTGTTTTATCGTTATCTTATATCAGGAATGCATTACTTCTATTAATCTTTAGTTTAGCGTAGATATAAATCTCTTTTGTATAGCTCAATAAATGATAGTTATAGGACTGTATTGACTTATATAACATTTCTTGATAGTTATAGGACTGTATTGACTTATATAACATTTCTCTCTAAGTTTTATACTCATTTAAGTAACCACGTGATGACTGACTCGTCGCTCGACGAACAACATTTTAAAATAACGCAAAGAAATCTGTTAGTCATTATAAAAACTCGTCCAAATAGTACTCGGTGTTTTTCTCTGCAAAATAATAAACGGACTATTACACTAGAATGTTAAATGTTATTGTTCATCGATATTTTTCTAGTTTGATTAAATCCTATAAGTTATATTCATCATATTGCCCTTTTTATTCTGTTAAGATGTTTATAATAATCATAGTGAGCTTGGTATGAACATAATCCGATTGTACCTATTCTTTTCTCTCCGTTTGTATAATATAAAATATATATTCCGCGTTAGACTGATTAGTATCGTTATATGTACCGATTGTTATATTTCCGTGAATATTTGAGTTTTCACCAATACACAGGATAAATTTTTATCTCTAATTTTATATATGGCGTTTTATATAGAGCAGGAGTCTCACGATAATTTATACATATATTGTCTTTGAATATTCTAAAACAGATAAAGAACCCTGTATCCTTGTTAGGAATTTTAAAAATAACGAAATTTTTATTGAATCAGCTAAATATATAGTGTACTTAACCCGTATTCAAATTTTCTACACATCTAACTTATACAGATTAATACAAGGGTGAGTAGTTGTCATTTAAAACAATAATTTATACCGCTTTTAAGATGACGATCTCTTAACAAATTATTTAGAAAATCTAAATTCCTTTGAAATGTTCAGTCATTTGTAAGAACGTTTGTTTATTTATGGATGAAAGCAGTTTTAAGGAATGTCGAAAACAACATGACTAATTGCCTTGTACGCATTTTCATGCAAAACATCAGTTTGAAGTAACTTCTTAAACAGTTATAAATACAGAAAATGTTTTTGAATTTTAAAAATAATGCTCTACAGTATTCTATATTCTTAAAAAGTTTCATTTAAATAAATTTTAAGAAATCATAACGAACGATGCTAATTGTTTTCTTTCAAATAGAATTTGCTTTACCTGTAGACTGTATTTTAAATGTTTATGACATATATTTAAACATGTCAAAATGCAATAGAGATAATCCGACAGGTGATTACCTTGTATACTTGAAAGTAAGTTTTTTCTCGTATTATTACCCTAGATGTTTCTACATGTTAAATTGTTTTCGCATAATTACATGATGACCTATAGATCTATATTTAAATATCAAATAGGAATGACAACATAAGATTTATTTTAAAATAAATTTATGAGAGAGAGAGATGACAGATGCAAATGATATATAAAAATGAGATATGAGTTATGTAAATGAGAGATGAGATATGTAAACGATACCGTGAATTAATTTAATTCGTGAATGCATATGAGAGAGGTGAGATACGCTAATGATACCGTGAATTAATTTAATTCGTGAATGCATATGAGAGATGAGAGAGGTGAGATATGCTAATGATACCGTGAATTAATTTAATTCGAGCATGCGTATGAGAAATAATAAATGTAAATGAGAGATGAGATATGCTAATGATACCGTGAATTAATTTAATTCGAGCACCATATGAGAAATGATATATGTAAATGAGAGATGAGATATGCTAATGATACCGTGAATTAATTTAATTCGAGCATCCGTATGAGAAATGATAAATGTAAATGAGAGATGAGATATGCAAACGATACCGTGAATTAATTTAATTCGAGCATGCATATGAGAAATGGTATATGTAAATGAGAGATGAGATATGCTAGTGATATCGTGAATGAATTTAATTCGAGCATCCATATGAGAAATGATATATGTAAATGAGAGATGAGATATGCAAATGATACCGTGAATTAATTTAATTTGATCAATTAATTTAATTCGCGCATTGAATTAGACCACGCCTTATTTGAATATTAATTAGATCGCGGGTCATTTGCATAAAGAGTAGGGGTCAGCTCAAGTGCCGGAATACCTACTGCCAAAAGGCATACTTCATATAGAATTGGTATCTGAAGCAATGATTCGTATTTTTCAGGTAGGCATCAAAACATGTAATGGCACAAAAACGTAATGTATTCAATTTCCATTGTTATGTATGAAATTGCGAACATGTTTGTTTATGATCCCATTAACTTTTGGACAATGCCTTTACTGACCTTTTGCAGCATATTGATTCCATCTGGAATCCAACGAATTTGCATCCTTGACGATTCCACCACTTTTCTTTTTTCAACTTCTTTTTTGCAATTGTCGAAGATTCTTGGTCGTTTGGTCGAAACTGTGGACAATTGGAACAGTTTTGGAGTAGTGGCAGCTAACTACATCTGGCCGAAACTTCACCGGAAAACGATGGTTGTGAATGAACAGTAGGGCACCTTTCTTTAGGCACTCTTTCATGTAAATATGTTGATGATGTAATGAAAACTTTTGTTTTAAGTCCACAATTAGGGGAGAGGGAGGCACAATGATACAATTCTTACCCTGATTACGATTTTGTCGAAGACAAAATATGTCGTAATTTGAAACAGTGGTTTTTGAGCAGTTCAATGACTTAACTCGATCATTGATCAGGGCCAAGAAGCAATTTCCTAATTTGAGCATAATTAGTTTTGCTTTTAATTTCCGTTTCAGAAAACTTCAAAATGTAACCACTACAAAATTTTCAACGGTTAAACCTCAAAATGTTGTAAACAAACAATGCTTGTTAGTTTTCAATTCCTGCCACTAATAGCGCTTTTATAATTTAAAGAACGCGTACTAATTCTAGTCTTGGGGCCGGTATTATAAAACTTTTTACTTCCTAGATAAAATTTACTTTGAGAGTAAATTAATTTATTCTGTCAATTTGAATATGAGATTGACAGAACAAATGAATTTACTCTCAAAGTAAATTTTATCTAGGAAGTAAAAAGTTTTATAATACCGGCCCTTAGTAACTTTTATTAGTGTACTGTAATAACACAGAAATAATGAACAAAATGCAAGCCACCAATAATAATCAAAGAATAACAGCTTCCACACAAACTCTTACGGGAGTGCAACAGAGGTAATGGAGCTATTGTAGCAAGTACATTATGCTCCCCACTACACTATAATAATTATCATGTAATCAAGTGTGCCTATCACCATTCTTAAAGTTATTTAATAAAAATGATCTTATATATGAGAAGCTCCCCATATACCACTCATGAAATCGAGTAATGGGCATTTATAGCTTCAAGTTAGAATCGCATATCTGCAAAACGAAGATTTATTCAAAAATAATTAGTTTCTCTTTTTGATTTACATGCTGACATCTAGATTTTTCCAGTTAATGTAGATGTAAGTGAGATATGCTAATGATACCGTGAATTAATTTAATTCGTGAATGCATATGAGAGATGAGAGAGGTGAGATATGCTAATGATACCGTGAATTAATTTAATTCGAGCATGCGTATGAGAAATAATAAATGTAAATGAGAGATGAGATATGCTAATGATACCGTGAATTAATTTAATTCGAGCATCCATATGAGAAATGATATATGTAAATGAGAGATGAGATACGCTAATGATACCGTGAATTAATTTAATTCGAGCATCCATATGAGAAATGATAAATGTAAATGACAGATGAGATATGCTAATGAGACCGTGAATTAATTTAATTCGATCATCCATATGAGAAATGATAAATGTAAATGAGAGATGAGATATGCAAACGATACCGTGAATTAATTTAATTCAAGCATGCATATGAGAAATGATATATGTAAATGAGAGATGAGATATGCTGATGATATCGTGAATTAATTTAATTCGAGCATCCATATGAGAAATGTAAATGAGAGATGAGATATGCAAACGATACCGTGAATTAATTTAATTCGAGCATGGATATGAAAAAAATGAGAGAGGAGAGACGTACAAATGAGAGATGAGTTATGTAAATGAGAGATGAGATATGCAAATGATACCGTGAATTAATTTAATTTAATTAGATCAATTAATTTAATTCGGGCATGCATATGAGAAATGATATATGTAAATGAGAGATGAGATATGTAAATGATACCGTGAATTAATTTAATTTGATCAATTAATTTAATTCGCGCATTTAATTAGACCACGCCTCATTTGAATATTAATTAGATCGCGCGTCATTTGCATAAAAAGAGTGGGGGTCACTACTGGTGGCGAACCTATGACCCATGGGGAGACACTGACCCACGGAGGCTTTTTAAATGACTCACGTGTTAATTTTTATAAACCTATTTTTTATATCATAAAAGAGAGAACATACAATCGAAAATATTATAAAATTAAAGTATAAATATTATGGTGGCCTTAACAAAATCTTTTTTCTACAAACAGGTGGAAACGATCCCAAATGATGAAAAAAGAAGGGGTAAATTAATTCTAGATTTTTTTAAAACAAAAAACCGTGCCACAATCGACTTTTTAAAAAAAAATGCGGTTTTACCGTATAATTTTTTGTTTAAGTCAGACGTAAATTCTCTCCTATTTAAAATAATGTTTCAATTCTTGTTTAGATGATTCTAAAGCAAAAAGTTTCAAATTACTTAAAATCAAATTGAATTAATCTTTGTTTTTCTATGAAAATACTTTAAATTGAAACAATATCAAAATGGTCATTATGATCGTTTTTGTTGATTATGAGAACGATTGAGAATTTATTATAAAAAAATTATTTTCTATACATTTTTTTCTATATTCTGTTACCGGATTACAAAATATAATAAAATATATTGTGACATGGCGGGATTTTTTAGTCCTCGACCAACCCCTTCGCCTCGTTAGTTTATTACCCGAAACAAATAAGAGACTGAGACAATCAGCGCCACCATGGTGCTGCGCAGAATTAACTGAACGCGCCAAGATATGAATTTGTTAAGGCGATATTTTCAACATGATTAAATGCCGTTTCCGCATGCGCAAAAATGGCGACGAGAACGTATAGTCTATCCAAGTAAAGTGTTATTGCCAGTAAAATCAAGTCTTATGAACGGAATAAGGAATTAAACTTTCTGTATCGAAATCATAACAAAAAGATTGTATTTAAAAGAATTACTTGCTACAATCGCATTTTCTCAGTAAATTTCACAACTTCGAGTCGGTTGTGGCACCATGCTAAAATGAATTTGCACATTCTTTTTTCATCTTTTGGGATCGTTTCCACCTGTTTGTAGAAAAAAAATTTTTAAGGCCACCCTAATACATACTATCCGTCCACCGAAAGATGAGTTTTGCGTCATCTTTGCAAGAAATTATCACAGAAAGCGTTTTGTTGTGCTTTACTCTCATTATCTACGAGTATGACGAAGATAGCATTACATTAGCACTTCTCTGGGTCATTGGAAGTTGATTTGACTAGCTCTGTAGAGTATAGAGTACGGAGTGGCCAACCTTACAAATAAATTTCTAGATTAAATTAACATATTGCCACAAAAAAATAACTACATTTATTGGCAAAATTATCGTGGAAAAATTGAATGTCGTGACTACAGATAAACTTGATCAATTTTAGGGATTCTTTAAGGTATTTCACAGATTTCTGAAAGAAAATGCCAAAATTATAGGCAATGCTGTATGCGGTTATGAACATGTGACTTTACTGTAAAACATGTCACAGGTATCTCTGATACCTGTAGACTGTAGATTTGATTGGCACAGGTGACATTTGCTGAAGTTATTTCTTATTTACATGTTTTTCGTGAGTGTTAGTGGTTCAATAATAATAAGCAACAGTTAATAATAATAATGATCTATAATAACTGGCAGAAAATCGCAATTTTACCTAATATAATACATATTAATATTATGTCAGTATAAGGGAAGACACTGCATTCGCAGTCTCATCAGTTATTCCTGAATTTACTAAACTAGTTCGAGAGGGAAAAAGGAAATCGTGGAAATTTACTTCCTTTATTTTGCGTACAAGAGGTAAGAAACGTTAATTATTATTTATGATCATATTGTACTATAATTGTTTGTTTATTGCAGCGAGCAGCTGAGGCTTTAAAAATTTGTGTTTCAACTGTTAAAAGGGCCCGTAGTAGAAACCAGCGAGTTTTATCGAGTCCTGGTCAAAAAGACAACGCAAGAAGTTGAAAACTGCAGGCCTAGCAAGTTCTTCTAAAATGGTCGCCAGAGAAACTGTATATAAGTGAAAGTAAGACGTTTAATATTTTTTGATTTTATAAAGTCTATGTTTTGTATACTTAGTTTCAGAAAAAGCGAACATACAGAACGACAGACAAATACACGCTGCGTTTTATGTATTAATGTATAATAAATATACAAGAGAAGAGATGGATAAGCAAAAATAGTGTTAATTCTATTATAATTAAGTACTTTAATAGCATTTAAATTGATTAAAATATTGAATAGCAGAGTTTTGTTAAATGTAAAACTGTATTTGAAAAGAATATATTTCTCCATATTGAAGGTGTTATACTGTTACAAAGGTTATAAATGAGTTAATTTCTTAAATATAAGTAAATGTGATTTCTTGTTTTTTAGTACTTGGTAGTTCTGTAAAGCTAGAGAATGTACAGTACTAATAGGTATTCGCGAAAATCTAATTCTTAGTTACCTACTGAAAATGTTTTAACACTTCCCAAAACAACAAGTATCTATGTTAAAAATCTAAAAAAAGGTTACAAACGTCCAACATTCCTTATCCCTAACCTCAAAAAATTACCTGCTATGACATTTTCGTAAACACGGTAAAAATCAATAATTGTCAAACTATGGATGCTGATTTGACTAGGAATTTTTTAATCTTATACCACACAGAGAGCATTGATGACCAGCGTTCATCTTTAGTTGGACGGATAATATCTAATGTCGAATTTTGCTCTTCACTTGCAAAAGTAAAAGTTGTAAAACAAAACAGAAACCTAAATCTTTTTAGAAGCTTAAAAGTGAGAACCCAAAAAAAAGGGGTCAACTGTCAAGTTTTTCTGTTAACAAATTTTCGGTGTTTCCAAATTATTGTTACCCTTTTTACACCCCCTTCCAAGTGACGCCACTAACCCCACTGCACCCATGGGCAAGTATTAAAAAAATTATGAACAAAATTTGACCCACTTCTCTAAAAGGTTTGCCATCACTGCCTTAGGTGCTTAAGCAATCATCATATTTAATCAGTACCGTCCTATGGATTTTTAGGCTCCGGGTACGGGGCCCCCAGTAAATAAAAAAAGGGAATAAATAAATAAAATCTTTGATTCTTAATACAACAAAATGTTCACGGACGACTGGCGGTGCAACACGCTCTCGTTTCCCACTGCCCCCCATCACTAGTTTTAATCCGGCCAGCAGCGCGGGACTATTCAGTTACAAACGTCTCAAAATTGCTCGATTATAAAAACGTTCAAACGGTAAGTCGTTTGGAAATTTGGTGCGCTTCATTTTAAAAGTATACTAGTAAGTAAATACAGTGAAGCCTCGTTGATCCGAATCTACGTTAATCCGAATATTACGACAATCCGGACCAGCAATTTATTTACATTGGTTTCATTGTAATCCGGATTTAAGGTTTTGATAATCCGAACTTTAGAATTAATTGTTTTTATTCATCAAGTTCTGTTTATAGTAACTAATGCAATGGGTATTCAGATGTGTAATTTGATACAAAACTACCATTGTAGATAAGATAAATAAGATTTTATTTTATTTATGTTTACGTTATATTTATGTCTGATGATAAATTCTTATTATAAAAAGGCAAGTATTTTTTAAAAGTGGTTACATTGCAACTTCACAATTCATGTTAGTTACAAAGGTTTAAGTTTAAAAAAAATTGATACTTCTTTTACGAATTACGACTTTATGTATCTCCGGCATACATAAAAAGATTTTGTGCTAAATTCAAAAATTGTTAAAGACCGCATTGTAACTTTAAGTATTATACATTTCCAGATTTGTTACAGAATCTGAAGGATCATATAACAAAGTTAAAAAATATCCGGAGATGGAAGAAAAGTTGTTTGCATGGTTTTAGATATGTCACTGATATCCTCCGAAATTTTGGCCGAAAACGCAAAGCATCTTTATCCAGCACCGTGCGGTGCATACGAAACAGTGGAAGCAGTCGCGATACGACGTATGCGCTATCAAGCTCGTACACATATGTCGGCGTCTTATCACGACTGGTTCCACTGTTTCGTATACTATACACTCTGCTGTGACTTTATAAAATATGTTTTCAAAACGATGACGTCAGGGCAAGTAAAGATTGGATATTTAATTTTAAAAAAGACAATTTGCGAGTACTAAAAATCGCGGGAGAAAAGCTGTTCAGTGATTCGCACGCAGTGAAAAGCCATTTACTATTGCAAAGCGGTGGCTTTGCACTGAGCGGTAAAAATTTGAAACAATTGTGGTGCCGGAAGATTAAAAAAAAAATCATATCTAACGTATTAAGTTCAAAAAACACGAAACAAGCAAAAATCACCGCCATTTTTTAATGACATATTAATATGGAATATTATTTTTTGTGTTTTTAAAATAGTTTTTGCGTAAATATTTTTGTAGTTTTATTTATTTTTAAATAAATGTTTTTGCAGAATGTTTTAATTGCATTTATTTACAAATAAAACATAGTAACTCTACAGACGCCGGAAACCGCGATGATTCGGATTGCCCCTGTTTTAAATTAGTCCGAATTAGCGAGACCTCACTGTAGTAATTTGCATCAAATGTCAGTCAGTCAGTCTATTTTATTAATGCGTAAGATATATATTGTGTTGTTGATTAAAATAAGGTAGCTCGGTGCAGGCCACTTTAGTCCCCAGGCAGACGCCCGACTGACCAACCTTAGGGACGCTTCTGTAGTTAATAAAAACAGATGTAGAAAGTATGATTTTTAACGTAATTCTATTTCATTACAGTTATGAAATATGTCCGTTTTCTTTTCTCTAATAAAAATGTACTGAATTTGTCTTCAGAAAATCTGGAAAATACAAAAATGAATTACCAAAGTTGAGCTGCCATCCACTTCTGACTCTGCCAGTCAAACTATAGCTCAATCAGCACAGGTGCCATTCGAAAGGATACTTAAACCATTTTTGAACAAATGATTGTTTAGCTTAGACAGTTCGCCTTAATTAATAAATTTCATTTGGTTAAAAGGTGTGTTTTCTGGTAATCAATTAAAAAATGAACACATGTCAGCTTTTTCCTTTATTCAAATTGTTTACAAGTAACATAAAACGAAGCAAAAATCCTGCTGGGATGTTTCATTCAAACCTATGCTTACACCTATTAGACAGATACCTTAAAAAAAGTTATCGGACCAGCATCAGTTTGTTACAAGAACACTGGTTTTAACAGAGATCGAAAATAAACTGATTGTGAAAGCCATGGAAAACAATAAAATTAGTTTAATCTGCAACAATACAGTCACATAAACTAATAATACAGTTTACCATAATTCAAATGCACTTTTATAAAGCGCAGTATATAAACATTCAACATATTTTTCAGGGTCACCCGCAATCAATTTAATTCTCCATTTCTCTGTATTGATATTCACTGCAAATTAGTTTTTCTTCTATTTGTAACTGTTTTATTTAATTTTACTTATTTGTACTTTTATGTTCATCTGTTTTCAATCTTAAGACAATTTATAGGTGCTAGAAACATTATCAAATGTTTTTAAATAGTTTCAGCATAACATCCCTAACAAAACAGCATTTTTGCATAACTCATCAAATCCTCAGAAGTTTAATGTTATAAACATATCACTAAATACCCACATATTAATTGTAAATATTGAAGGTGCCATTAAAAAGGAAAAAAAGGAATTAAACTCATTTATATTATATATACATTAACAAACCGCTAAATTATTAGCATAATGAAACATTTGTAAATGGAATGTTTTTTGGGTTACCTTGTTAGACATTGAGATACTTATTCAATATAGTAGTTAATAGTAAATCGGTGCACATTATTTTTAAAACATTACAATGTAAGTTGTTTTTTTATAAAATTTTATTAACATACTCTACTCATTTACAGTATAATAAACATAAAACCCAGTTAAAAAAATTAACACTCTAAAAATAATCTGCACCCTATTATCGACGCGCTACTTCTCTTTAAATCTATACATTAATATTATTTAAAAATTATAGTTAACAGACAATATAATAACATAATAATCAGTATTAAATATATAATTATACTGACGATAAATCTGCATTATACACAAGCCATAACAGGTTTTATAGTACATACATTTGTTTAAATTATTACTTCTTAACTCTCTCTCATATATATGTATAAGAAAAAAAAGTCTACTAAATTCTTATTGATATGCAAACTGCTAAAAATGTAAAATTCGACATCGTAATAAATAAACTACACACTTACTTGCATGTCATAAATTTCTTTTCACAATATTTGTTCATATTCATTATTTTGTATAATGATTAATAGATCACATTTAATTTCGTGTGCTAATTTAAAGCTTTCTTTGGATTCACCAACAATAAAATATTTCACAAAATATCAAACGATTATAATCACGTAATTTAATCTTTATATTATAATTCTCTTTTTTCAAATCTGAACAACAATCAAGGCCCTTATTGGCAATATTTTATAGAATAATAAATATATTTAAGATCTTATTAATAGAATAATCTTAAACAATATAATTCGAACAATCGATCCCCTTATACTATTAACTATGATGTATCCAAAGATTCTTTCTTTTCTATTTTACAATATTAAAAAAAAAGTAAAGGTCAAAAATAGGAAAACATGTATACTATAGCGTAACTATATGACTGGTTTATACTACTATATACTCAATATTACACATCGTTGCAAGGTGTTGTTTCCGTAGCATTCATTAAAACTGAACCCAATTACTATTATTTGCTGGTGATGGTGGTGGTGGAGCACTATTTTAATTAAATTTATTTAATATCATTAAAATACCTGGTTTAGCTGAATTACTTAGTGGAAAAAGGAAATAATTACATTTATACCAGGTGATCTATGCCAAATTAGATTTTAGTAGTGAACACTAGGCCTTTATAAAGATGCCATGGTTTTGAGATTTATTTTTATTTAAAATATAACTACCATCAAATGCTATCCCATACTGATAAACACTAATGTTTACCCACTAGGGTCTACACACAGTATGAGCAAAAAGTAAATTCATCAAGAATGCTTATGGACTTACGGAAAACAGGGTGGCCAGCAAGAGTATAGGTAGGCTCTTATAAGAAAAAAGCTGCGCAGTAGTCTGCATCGTCAGTTTCCATAACAACCCACGTGGTAGGTCCTGCACTTAAGTGTGTTACTAGCCATTCAGTCAACGTTAGTTACCGACTTGACGCGCTAATGTGGTTTGTGTTCTGCCCGGATATTTTCAACGAGGTCTGTACTTGGAGCTTCAAACGCCTCGCGGGTTGCCGTGAACACGCGAATATACAATCGACTTGCGCCATAACTTTTTTCTTATAAGAACCGAACTGTAGTACTTTTAAATTCAAGGTTTTTTCCCGGTCGTAAAATATAGTTTTTCCCTTCAATAATTTATGCATAGGTACCACATACATGGTACCCATATTGATGACAAAATTTCTTGTTTAGAATTAATAATAATAACGGAACATAAAACTATACTTGAAGCCTCCTTTTATTGCTGGAAGAGCCTAAATAACCAAATAACGATCAAAAATTTAACTGAACTGTGTAAAATAGTATATTAAAGAATTAGTTTCATAAGACACGTTTTTAGCATACGCGTCCAAGTTTAGAAAACAGCCCGCGTAGTGGCGAAGAGTTTTCTAAAGGATAAGTGCGCCTAAACGTCTTATGAAACGAATACTTTATACTATTTTTTCTATTTGGCCTTTAGTATCCTTGTCCTTTGTAGATTTGGACGCGTGCGCTAAACACGTGTCTTAGTAAGTATTAGTAAAAACTAATACTTTAGTATACGAGGGTGGTTTGATAAGTCAGTGACTTTTTGAATTTCCCGCGCAGTAACTTTAAATGCAACACTGCCACGGCCTACTAGATTCATATAAGCTTTGCTTATATACGGCCTTCTCATTTCCAGCTTTTTCATTGTTGAAATTAGGATCCAAAAATTACAGATTCGTACGTTAATTGGCGCCCACTGACGGTCATTTTGCAACAAAAATGGTTTGTACGCAGACTGCAATCATTAATTTCTAGGTTATATGTCATGCCAGTAATTGTCATTTCCTATTCTGTAATAAATACTTTATTAATTTATTGGCATTTGTAGTACATGTTTGAATATAACTTACATAAATATGCCAAAAATATGTTACAGTAGGAACTAGGAAACCAAAATATCCTACATAGTATAATAAAATTTAGAAAATTATACAGAGTTAACGCAACGTTTACTAATGCCCCAATTCTTAGACTAGAAACATTAACTACATGATAGCCACAGTATAAATAAGTACAATTTCATATTTCGCAAATTGCAAATGCTCTTTTGGGTTTTGTAGCACTTGAATTACTACAGCATATGATGCAAACAGATAATTTTAATGTACGATCTACGAAATGAAGCTATGATTAGAAGTATTAGAAGTAGCTATTAATGGATTGATGCAATCTCACTGTGGCAGTCGTTACTAAAAATAAATATCTTTTAGACATAAGAGCTCATGAAATCTACTTGAGTTTTAAGACCAATCGTTTCGGTAAAATAAATAGAGAACTGACAAAATCTGTCTCATAAGGCATTACCTTTATATAGAATTAGGTTTATATGATATAAATCAAAAGCGATGTCGGAGAGTGTATTTAGAAATTTTGAAGGGCGGTTAAGAACCTAGGATAACGCTAATTAAATAACGGTTTTCGTATCATGACTTAACAGATTTTGTAGTAAGTAGGTAGAGGAAGTTTTCCAGGAAGAAGATGGAGTCTGAAACTTTTCTGAACTAACTGAATACATGATCTAAATGGTATAGAATATCAATACTATTAAACTTTTACACACATTCGTATGGAGCGCCGCGCTATACGGGTCTGAAACTTGGACAATAGCGAAGAGTGAAAACAGACGTACACAGGCTTTTAAATTGTTGCGATATAGAAAGATGCTAAAGGCGAAATGGATTGACAGAATATCGAACAATGAAATACTAGAAAAAGTACAAGAAGAAAGAAAGTTAATGAAGAAGACCACAAGAAGCAGAGATAGAATAATAGGACATACTTTATGGCATTCGGGTATTATCTAAAAACGATATTAGAAAGCAATAGACTGCAATTTATACTATAAATAAAAGAAGACTTTTAGGCTGCTCCAGCTATAGAGAATTGAATATAGAGAAAAGACTGGCAACATACCGAAGAGAATGGAGAGATACAGTGCCGAGATAAGCCAATCCACAAGATTAATTACTTAGAGAGGAGACAGAGTATAAAACTAGGTGTATTTGTAAAGTGGTTGATAAAATATGTGTTTTAGTTTTAATGTAGATAATATTTTAATGTAACTTCTTTTAATTGTGTACCAATTTTATTTGAGGACTAGCAGCTTTTTTTTTATTAAAATAAAGACGTCGAAAGAATAATAAAATAAAATAATAAATAAAATTTTAATGTAACGTTTTGTAATATAATATAATGTACCTATTGTTTTTTAATGCATAATCTAATAATATTTGATCGTTAAGAAATTTCTTATTAATAGCTGTTAATATTCAAGTAAACGCTCTTTAATCGCAGGCAGTTTAACACAATTGACATAAAGTATAACCTAAAAATTAACGACTTAGCTCTGACTTCAAATATCTTTGTTGTGAAATTACCGCCAGATGTTGCTACTTAACGTACGAATCTGTAATAATTTTCAACAATGAAAAAACTGGAAATGAGACGGCCGTATATAAGCAAAGCTTATATGAATCTAGTAGGCCGTGACACTGCTCCCGTCAACTGCCATCTATGAATAGACTACTGTAAAATTACGAGAAGGCTGTGCCATTTAGTTTGGGCTTCATAGCCATTGAAAGCAAACAACCTCGTAAATCTTAACGAAAATGGAAAAAAGTAAATTTCGTGTACTGATTAAGCATTATTTTTTACGTAAAAAAAACCATCACCGAAACCAAGGAAAGGCTTGATAAATACTATGGGGACTCTGCATCATCAATTTCAATGGTTAAGAAGTGGTTTACTGAGTTCCGTTGTGGTCGTACCAGCACAAGTGACGCCGAACGTTCATCTCATCGCCGAACCTCAACTGAGCGGGTACATCACATTTTACATGAATATTTGGACATGAAAAATCTATCCGCGCGATGAGTGCCGCGATTGCTCACACTCGACCATAAGCGCAACCGTTTGACCGCTTCAAAGGAGTGTTTGGCGATGTTCAGCCGCAATCCGAACGAGTTTTTGCGGCGTTTCGTTACCGTAGACAAAACATGGATCCATCACACTACACCAGAGACCAAGGAACAATCAAGACAGTGGGTTTCTCCGGGTGAACGTGCACCAAAGAAGGCCAAGGTGGGTCTGTCGGCCAACAGTTTTTTGGGATGCTCGCGGTGTCATTCACATCGATTACCTTGAAAAGGGTAAAACGATCACCGGCGAATATTATTCAGAGCTTTTGGACAGATTCGATATTGATTTGAAGCAGAAACGACCGCATTTAGCGAAGAAAAAAGTGCTGTTCCATCAAGACAATGCACCGGTGAACACGTGTGTAGTCACCATGGCAAGAATCCATAAATTGGGCTACGAACTGCTACCCCATCCAGCATATTCTCCAAATTTAGCCTCCTGTGACTATTTCCTGTTTCCAAACCTGAAGAAATGGTTGGGTGGTAAGAGATTTGGGTCGAATGAAGAGGTCATCACTGAAACAAACGCCTATTTCGAGGGCCTTGAGAAAACTTATTATTTGGAAGGAATAAGAAAATTGGAAAAACGCTGGACTAAAAGTATCGAGCTAAAAGGAGACTATGTTGAGAAATAAAACGCTTATTTGCCAAAATAAATATCTTTTATTCAAAAAGTCACTGATTTATCAAACCACCCTCGTACTATTTTGTATAGTTCAATTAAACTAATCCATTTTTGATGGTTATTTAGTAATTTAGCCTCGTCAATATGCCTAAATTGTTGAAAGAAAACACCGGGAAAAAAGATATTTTACAACCTGGATAACCGGGAAAAAACCTTGAATTTAAAACTACCACTCTTGCTGGCCACCCTGAGTTAGCATTTGTTGAATTTCCTAATAGCAAAATTGCAGTTTCGTGTTGCACTAAAAGCTTGCTTGACAATTTCATTGTTAGTGCTGAAAGCAACACTAAGTGAGTAAAACTAATACTGAGTTTTGTTACCAGCATAAGCTACCAATTGCTACACAATAGCTCTTCCACTGACATATATTTTTGGTTTGCTGAATATCAATGTACCTGTTGAATGTAGCTAATAGAGGACATGTGCACGTTGAGGTTAAAATGTAAATAAATAAAAAATTGCATTTACATTTAAGATAGTCGGTAGTAGCATGATTACTTAATTTAGGGTGATTAGCAACTGACTAACCTATATTATCAATCGTTAGTTGTTTGCTAATCATCCTTAATCACATGATCGTGTTACCACTCAGTATGTCCAGTTTAAAAGAAAGCTATTTCTTCATTTAAAATATAGTTAAGGGAGTTGTGGTGGGATAGTCTGAGCCAAAAGTTATGGAGCTTTGCTATTTTGACAAATAGAAATAAGTACATAGTTTTGCTTCAAATAATGGCTCAAACGATACTAATTTTATTAGAATGCATGTGAAAGCAGTTTAGTTATTATTTATATGTTTTTAATTAATTATTGGTCTTTTTAAAGTCAGAGATTACCTTTTGACTGTCTAGTCCAAAGTTAAGAACGTGAAAAAATGACGAAAAAAACAATTCTTCTAACCAGAAATTTCATTCAAGTTTTCTTTTTTATTAGTAAAAATAAAGTAATATTACTATGTAAGCAGTAACAAATAAAGAAATCTCTAGAATATAAATAAATTATACGCTTCTAGAGTAGTGAAAAGGTGACGTTGCTTTAAGTTGGCACCAGTATTTTGTTTGTTCTGATTAAAACAAATTAATGCACTAAATGACGTTGACTCAAGTTTTGAGGTTATCTTTGCCAATATGTATATAAAACGATGAATGAAACACTATTTATTTAGATTCATTTAAAACGTAGTAGTAAAAAAGAACAATGGTAAAAATCTGCTGATTTTGGTATCGGAGAGGTCAACAGACAAATTACATCATTTTGTTCGTCTTGATGTGTGGATTCTGATGGTACCAAACTCAAGAACAGGCTCCCGAGGGAACAAAAGTTATTAAAACATTTGTGGGTTTACATGAAAAGGGACCTTACGGAAGTAAGCCATAGGATTCATTTTCCCGTCACATCTTTTAAATGGCCGATATCAAGTATTAAATTAATCAAAATAATATGTCGTGTGTATAAAATATAGTACGTAAATGCTTTTACTATGCATCTCTCTTATTCTTATTAATTAAAAATCATATCTGTTATCTTTTATTAACAGTAGTAAAAGCACAAAAGTATTTGCTACATTTGCTTCATATGGCTCATTATGCTGATTCTGGTAAAATAAACAATTTGTCACATCTATTAAATGAGACCGTTTAATAAATTGAACCGAATTTGATATAAATTGATTCATTGAATGAAAAACTGATGAACATTTGATGGCTAAATAATACTGTAGTTTCAATATTTATAAAATATTTTACATAAATAAAATTATTTTTTCAGACAGTATAAAATTCTCAATATTTATTTTCCTATTAAACAAGAAAATAGTGGCATCAAGTGTTCAGGTAACAATACAGATTGTAATTATTATCTTCCAAGGTTACGAAGTTATGACCCTTATTGTAAACATGATTTGTAATTTAATTAAGAATCAGTTTACACCAAATTCGGTTCAATGTTCAATTTATTGAACGGTCTGTAAAAATGTGGCAAAATATTTATTTTACTAGAATCAGCATATTATTTTGATTAATTTAATACATTTGATACTTGATATTGCACCATTTAAAAGATGTGATGGGAAAAGAAGTCCTATGGATTACTTCCGCAAGGTTCCTTTTTATGTAAACCCACAAACGTGTTAATAACTTTTGTTCCGTCGGGAGTCTGTCCTTAATATTCGATACCATTAGAATCGTCACATCAAAACGAACACAATGATATATAATTTGTCCTTTGACCTTTCCGATACCAAAATCAGCAGATTTTTACCATTGTTCTTTCAGAATTATGTATCTCTTATATATTTTTTTCTTTATATTTTTTTCCATTATTTAAAACGGTTTTTAAACAGAGGCCACTCAAAGAATTATTGTTGAAAATGTTACTAAACATTCCTTACAATATGATTGAGGAAAAAAAAACTTATCTAGGTGGCTTTGAAATTTATTGTTAAACATTTATATTGGCAGTACCACTGCTAATTATCATTTTCTATTCATTTAATATTTCATGTCCGACAGTTTATGGTAACCCAATGTTTCAGTACGAATTTTACCTTTGCAGTTACATTTGACTATTTTTACAAATTCTGTTAGTGTACAAATTCTTCAGTACAGTATATCTAGAAATAAGCTGTAGACGACAATGCAGAACTGACAGAGTCTTACTTACTTAAGAAATTACACAGCTTTTAATTATATATCATAACACTGCAGCATGAGCAGAGACAAAATTTGTGAAGTAGACCACCTATTTATCAGTGGAAGATATTTAATGTTAATATGAATTTCCTGTGTGATTTAATGGTAGTAACCTGATCCTTAATTGATTTTATAAAATTCTTGGTTTTTTCAAACGTTATTAACAATAACATTTTTAGGCATTGCTTAAAAAACTTCCATTTTTCTAAGCTGCTAAAATAGTAAAATCAAAATTCTTCAGCGAATCTCTTAATAAGGCAATATAGATTAAGAAGTAAATTTTTTTTGTTTATTGTTTCCAGCCTTACTTTGTGGAACTCCATAATCATGAAATAAATAAAGATTAGTAAAAGTTTCACAGTTTTATTAAAATATAACCTGACAATATTGTTTCGACAGCTATGCTGTCATTATCAAAGGTAATATAATTATAAACAAACACGTCGCTAAGGTAGATACAAAAATAGGTAACTAGATAAAATAATAATAATAATCAGAATTAAATATCTAATACTTCCAGTAACGGAGAATTACTGAGCTCAAGTTGTTCATTCATTAAAGGTACCCTGAGTTTGTGTTTGTATATCTCAAAGGCTTCTAAAATGTCTAATTTACGTTAGTTATTACAAAAATGTAGGAATTTAATATTATTTTGAGGAGTCATTGTGTGATTTTGTTCTAAAAGGTGTTTGGCGTAAAGATTTAGCGTTAGATTTTTCAGGATGTTTATTTTTGTAATGACGTACGTGTTCTTTATATCTTATGTCAAAATTTCGAAGTGTTTGTCCAACGGTAAATGCCCGATTTCATGATATCATGTGTTCTGTCTTTAGCATTAAATAAAAATGAAAAAGTGTTAGTGTTGGTTTTAAATGTTATTTTATAATTGTTGGTTTTTCTTAGTATATGTGCAATTTTTTCTGATATTTTGCCAAAATATGGTATAGATATGTAATTTGTGTCTTCTGTTTGATTGTCAATGGGATATATTCTTTTGATAGCTAACCTATAATCTTTTTGTTTAATTAAAGTGTCAATCATGTTCGGATTGTAATGATTTGCATGTGCTAGTTGTTTAATGGTTTATATCTCTTTGCTAAAATCTGATTTTGTTAGTGGAATAGTTAAAGCTCTGTGTACTAATGATCTGTAGGCTGCTATTTTATGTGTATTATGGTGACAAGATTCATTTGGTATTGTTATGTCTGTTTGTGTTGGTTTTCTGTATATGGAAACTTCAAATAGATTGTGTGCGTTAATCTTGATATTTAAGTCTAGAAAGCTTATAGCCCTGTTTTGTTCTGTTTCTAGTGTAAAATTTATGTTAGGGTGTATACTATTAATAAGAATTAAAAATTCATTGATAACCTCAAAAGAACTGCCAAAACAAGCGAAAATGTCATCAACATAACGAAACCAGAAGATAATGTGTTTAGAGAGGTTTAATTCAAATATTCGATCTTCGAACTTGCCCATAAATATGTTAGCTAATAGAGGACTTAGAGAATTACCCATAGGTAAACCATCCTTTTGTAAATAAATTATGTTATTAAAAGTGAAATAAGTTTGACTTATACAAAGGTCAAATAATTGAATTAACTCTAACCTTTTAACTAATTCTATATTACTATTGATCAAGAAACTATCTAATAAAGGAATACATTCTTGTGGGGGGTATTCTGGAGTATACACTTTAATTAAACAAAAAGATTATAGGTTAGCTATCAAAAGAATATATCCCATTGACAATCAAACAGAAGACACAAATTACATATCTATACCATATTTTGGCAAAATATCAGAAAAAATTGCACATATACTAAGAAAAACCAACAATTATAAAATAACATTTGTTTATTAATTTTTATTTATTTATTCAATGCTTCCAACAGATAAACCAATAATAAGAAGCAAACAGAAATAAACATAAAACAGTAATAAAAGCAACCAAATACGTACATATCAAATATTACATGGAAGTGCTCAAATTGCTAGAATCATAATTATATAACACAAACCTAATGCAACTGCAATGTACAAGAAACAATAAACCTAAAAGTCAGCATTCTGAATAAAATGTTTAAATATGTTATAAGAAACAGCGAATATATCAATAGTATGCGAAATTGAGTTGTATAACCTACATAATCTGTTAATAGGGGTTGTTTGGGAATAGTTTGTTCTGCCAATAGGCATGTAAAAGGTATTAAGTAAGCGTGAGTTATTTGGTGGGATTCTAAATAGCAGTTTTTCCAAAAAGAAGGAGTTATCACAAGAGTTATTTAAGAGTTTGAAAAGATATAGAAGGGAGGACACATTACGACGCTTTTCTAAAGACACAAAATCAAATAACACTAATAGTTGATGATAGGGCATAAAACGAGGATATTCATCGTATACTCTATTAAATAGGTATCTTAAAAACCTTGATTGTACAATTTCCAACATACGCTTTCTATAGTAATATTTAAAACCAACACAAACACTTTTTCATTTTTATTTAATGCTAAAGACAGAACACATGATATGAAATCGGGCATTTACCGTTTAAATTGTTCTTTTTGTAGTTCGGTATATATTGGACAAACACTTCGAAATTTTGACATAAGATATAAAGAACACGTACGTCATTACAAAAATAAACATCCTGAAAAATCGAATTACGCCAAACACCTTTTAGAACAAAATCACACAATGACTCCTCAAAATAATATTAAATTCCTACATTTTTGTAATAACAAATGCAAATTAGACATTTAAGAAGCCTTTACAATAAGATATACAAACACAAACTCAGGGTACCTTTAATGAACAAACAACTTGAGCTCAGTAATTCTCCATTACTGGAAGTATTAGATATTTAATTCTGATTATTATTATTATTTTATCTAGTTACCTATTTTTGTATCTACCTTAGCGACGTGTTTGTATATAATTATATTACCTTTGATGACAGCATAGCTGTCAAAACAATATTGTCAGGTTATATTTTAATAAAACTGTGAAACTTTTACTAATCTTTATTTATTTCATAAATATTTTTTTATCAAACATGATATTCCTATCAACAATAAGCGTTTTATAATAAACAAATTAAATTATATACGGCTTCTCTATCAAGTTTTTCTTGTCAATTTATATTCTGCGTACATTTACCAAAACATTTGCTAAAAACAAATTTTCTAAGAAATTACAGCAATTCTTGTTGCGTCATGCAAGTACGCTAGCATCGTAGACTGAGTATTCAGAGTATTCCTCAATAAGATCTGACTACATTAGTGTCCAAACAGCTGTTGTTAAAATTCACTGACACGGTGCAACAAACATCGACATAATGTATATAGGAAAATCCATATTAACATTGAATATCATACCACTGATAAATATGTGGTCCACTTCACGAATCTTGTCTCAGCAGAGATGTTCAACCCATCAATCACAACCATAATTGTGGCCAATCTGTTATTAAGAATCTCAAAAGTATAATAAAATATATTTTAATCTAAATAGTCTGCCTTACACCAAAAGGTAGAAAGAAAGAAGATCTAAATAGTATAGCTTGGTTTACCGATGTCTTCTTTGAGTTCTACTTAAAATAAATTTTTACAGAGAATAGGTTGTGGACTCAGTTGATATCTCACATATTAAGAAAGGTTGAACACCAATGCCTTATTAGAGAAAGGTACACCTCATCATCATGTGCACAAAGAAATCTCTGTATGTGAATACTTGTGCATACTGTTGCTAGGCAATGAAAGTTCATTGCCTACCAACGACATACTTCTAAACAGCTGCAATAAAAACAGTGGTGTTGTGTTGTTCGCTTGAGTCAACTGTGTACCGCGTGGCTTGCATTATTCTAATTCTTTAAAGTCTTTTTAGATAATGAATAAATTTAGTGTACTTAAGTAGTCTATTACTAAATTAGTCATTTAAAGCATGTTCGAGAAAGAAAGTGCACGTTTAAAGATCTAAATAAAACAAAAAGCAAGCAGTACAAAATAAAAATTTTATTATTAACATATTAAATGTTTCCATAGTAAACAGAAATAACTTTTTTTATATTGACATTTATGCTTTTCTAAAAAAATTTCTGATTTTTTCGCGTATCCTACCCATTAGGCGTCATCTTTCAATTGGGAGCAACTCTGGGCAATTAAGAGGGTTCATTTGTTTGTCAACAAAAAAAAAAAATTATTTGTCCTCAAGAGGTTTAAGGTGTCTGTGGCGTAATGTGCCGTGGCCAAATCACGCAAAAATATTGATGGAACTTCGTGTTGCCGGTATAATCAAAATAATCGGTTTTTTAGGCATTCATTGCGGTACGTAGTGACATTTATCATTACTTTTGTGAAAAATGCAGATTACTTTTTCCACAAGAGCATATTGCCTGCCACACAAGAACTTTTTTGTCAAATTTACCAACACTGTATGTTTTGTCTTCATCTTTCACAACATATCCATCCAAAACTGTATAAAATAGACGTCCTGGTAATGTACGAGTATCCATTTTCACATAAGTGCACATAAAATGCATCTGTCAGTATGGTCAACCAAAAGTTCGTACAATTTTCTTGCCCTTGTTTTAGCCCTTTGTTGTTGTTCTTTACTTCCTTTTGGCTTTTTTGTTTTTTGTAAGTCTTCATATTGTGGCGTTCCTTCGTCTTTTGTACTGGTGAAACACTTACTTCTACTCTTTTGGCGATTTCTCTGGTAGACATAGAATGATTTTTTTTAAATCTGCAAGCGTGTGCAGCTGTTCAAATTTTGTAATAACTTTTTTCGCACCATTTACTGACACACCCATTTGCTTTGCTAACTTTGTTAGCGACAACCCTCGTTCACTATACCATTTGTGCACAATTAATTGCCTCTTCTCTTTGTTAATACGTGGCATTTTGCGGATCAGTGTCAAACATAAACGACAGTAAACTATTTTAGAAACATCAAATGTTGTCAATTATTTTCATGGCAATCCTGATGAAAATTGAAATATTGTTCATATAAATATTTTAAAATTAAAACGTGCATTTCTTTCTAGAACATGCTTAATTATTAAGAAAAGAACATTTTAAGCAGTCTGTCACTGTTTCTAGCTTACTAACTTTACTAAATGCCTTTTAATAACATGAAGCGACAAGTGGTACTTCACATCAAAACTGAAGGAAATCATTTTGGGCTTTTACTCTGGCTGCCTGCCATCATATTTTTCAACACAGATGTATGTATTTCATTTATATGTAACCTCAAATTGTCTGACATGAAATATCAATCGAAAATAATCAATAGCAATTGTTTTTTAAAATAATTCCTAGGCCTTCGAAACTTCTCGATCAGATGGTAGTTTTTAAATACAGTAATAGTACTTTGTTTAATGAGTATAATGAATAGCTACGAAGTTCTATATAATGAAACTAACTTCTAAGTCATTTAACTTGTATGGCATCAATAGATGATACACAATGTATACATAACAAGTATACATAACAATTATATGAAAGGTGTCTGAAATGCCAAATGCAGCTGTAAGAAACTTAATAAATTGCAGAAAACTGTAACATCTTGTAGTTGATTAAAAACTTAAAAATTTAAATAATTCATGAAATGCCGTACACTCTATAAATCTAGCAGCTGTGTTTGTGCATTAAACGGGTAAGTTCGGCATTGTAACTCTTTTTGCTACAAAAGCTCTATTGTCATAGTTACAATTATTTGCAATAATGGATACTATGGAAAACGAGCTCTTCTAGTTAAATAGATCTGAATGCCGAACTTACCCACATAGCTTATTTAGAAGTTGACAAATGTCCTGTGTTTTAAGGTTAGAATTAAATCTGAAATGTCATTTTAAATAAATCAAATGTTTAATATAATACTGACAAAAGAAAATAACTTCAAACAAAAATAATTCAATCAACTAAAGGGAAGCTGTACAATATTTCACTGACACTAACTGTGTATGTATTTGTGTTATCTTCTTAAGAAAAGAATATATCCGAGAATTGATTTGGTATAAGTGGAAGACAGCTGTTTTCAAGAGATCTTTTTCAACATTTAAGCAAAAACTGTAAATGATTACACATTTTAACCTCAAAACAAGCCAATGACAGTTTTAATGACATTTTTCATTTTACCTAATTTTCAATTTCTACTATAAATTTACTTTCAAACCAAATTCTGCATTGGCACAAAAGTATTGATGTTTTAAGCTTACTCTAATAATAACGTACAGAAGCTACATACATCAGAAAATTTGAAAGCAACGACGAGAAACTGTTGTCATAGTGCTTTTTCATATGTAAGTACTTTCAACCCCCAAAAATACTTTTTTATTCTTTTTGGATTGTATGTTCAAATCAGAACGGCATTCTTGTGTTGTTACAAGTGACAAGGTTGCATAAATACAGAAAAAGATCCAATGTCTTGTAGCATTATCATTTCTGGAAAAACTCAGCGATTTAATTATTATGAAATCAAATTTATCATTATTTCCTTTATCCACTAAGCGCTTGAATTTGATTACAGAATTTAGAGTAGGCTGTGACTTAAACATTAATCTAGAAATTTGGACTTTTTAGTTTACTCGTCTGCATTAATATTTGAATGTTTATATTAAAATATTCTTTTAAACTGTACTAAAGCAGCCTCTCAAACCCCATAATAAAAGATAACACGAAATACACTTTACCTTGCTTGAGCCGATGCAAATTCACCCCAAGAATCACCCACTACATCTGGTTTAGGTGCATGAGCCGGTGAACCTGCTGGTGAACTACCTGGTGGTGCCGGTAATTTTGTGTTACCTGGCGGTGGAGGCAATAAACCTGTAGCAGAACCCGTACGTGGTTTTGATTTTGATGTAGCTTCAGATCCATCTTTTTTCTTAAATTAAAAATCAATTCACACAAATAATTAATTTTCAAATAATAGTATCTTACTGTAATCTTCATATTAATCTTAATAGTTTCCCCTTCTTTAAACTGAAGATCTAGTTTGGGTCCAGCTGGTTCTTCACTAATTTGTTTTTCTTTTTTTATCCATTTAAAATGGTCTTGTAATGCTACGTTGAGATCAAATGAGTCAGATCTATCTCCGAAACCTAAACCAATAAATGCAGTTCGCCCTGAAAATAATTATTCGTGTTAAGATATTGATCAATTTGATATTTTTTTGTGCTGTTACCATTGTCATCCATGATTTTAACAACAAAGTATCTTGAAGAGTCTGAAACGGGTTCTAAAGCAATCCCAGGGTATGTGTCGATGGGGCATTTCGCAAATAATTCCCCATTGTTTTTATCTTCGAGTTTCAATGCAAGTTCATCTCCTTTAGAGACTAATCTCATACGTCCGGTCCATGACGGCTCTGCTAGATTCCAATCTGCAGCTCTATAAAATATAAATCTGCAGTTTTTCTGGGAAGTCACGTCTTCTGATAGAGAAAATTTGTGGGAGGATGTTTGATAAAAATTACCACATATACAAACATTTCTGGTAAGAAAAAAAGAATTACCTGTAGCCCCTGTTTGATGATCTCGGAGGAATATTAAATACGAAAACTTCTGGTTTTACCAATAAGACACTTTCGTACGAATCCATTTGATAAATTGATTTTAAGAGCTACTAAAATAATTTGATAATAAAATTTTGATTCAGACACATCTGAATACTTTTGACGTATGTCAGTTTTTGTAACAACGGTAAGATTGCTTACGAATAGCCAGAATAATAACACAAAAGTTACTAGGATTATCTTCAAATGTCCCCAAATGTAAAAATCATCTAAACTGACGGGAATTTTGGATTGACGTGGATATTTTAATAAAATGTATAGGATATAGTGCAAAAATCAGTTTGTGTGATAATTATAATTATCTGCCTAGAAGTAAGTTCCACAGATAATAATCAGTTAAGAAATTGGTACTATATGTGTGTATTACTTGGCATATTTAAATCATCAATTAAAATTTGTGGTTAGATTAGACATATCAAAAGAATCTTTACTTTTATTATGGCTTAATTTTATGATCTATATATGTTTATTTTAGATAATTTTACAATACCAAAATGATGGAAGAAGATCTATCAACTAATAATAAAAAAGGCGTCATATCGCAGGCATGGACTAGACTTTCACAGGTATTGAATCACTGAAGCTTTTTAACTTAAATGTATCTTTTATTTAATATTATTATAAATCTTTATTATCATCTTCATTCAAGTTAGGTTGCTTATTTAAATAATTTTAAAGTTCTGAACAAATTCACGTGTTTATAAATCATTTTCTTGCATCATACAAAAGTGACATATTTTTGTACTCGTTTATCATTAAATACAAATGGGATTGGATTACTGATTTTATCATGAATAAGAGAACCTTAAATGGCCATTGTTATATTGTATAGATATACCAAAGCACATTGGATAGTTGGACGCCGTATTCGAGGTGGCGTTGGCTGGGGACCATAACCCTCATTATAATTTTTGGCATACGAGTATTTACTAAGCAGGTACTGATGTTGTTTTAGTGGTACCAAGGAGTGGTGGACAAAACGGTACCATGGCGTATAACACGATGGCTGTCTTCAATAATCCTCGTTTGTCTGTTCTTGGCAAGGGTTCTTGTTACCCAGGTATTATTTATTTTGATTTTTATATTTTTATAATAATTTATATTCATCATCCGTCTTTCCACCACTTCTTGCATTATTTGAAATTTATCAAAACTCCTTTTTTTTGTCAAAATAATTAAAATGAAGAAGGAAAGATTGTTTACGTTAAGATTGGTCTTTTAACAGTTTGAATTTTTTTTAGGGATGGTATATTGTCACATACGCATTGGGAATCTACCATTTAAATTTATTTATAGCCTTTTTAACACCAAAAATTGATCCAGCTATGGATTTCGATGGTGAGTGTACGTGTCTTATTATACAAATTTTAATTTGTACTTATAAAAAAACACACGAGAAGATCTTTGAAAGTAAATATAGTAGAATTAGCCTAGTAGAAGCTAGTTCTGCAAAAACAGATCTGAAATATTTACGTTTTGCAATATTTGGAGGTTATGTTAATCTTTTTAATTAAAGGGACTGAACAAATTTAAATTAGTTAAGATCCATCGGTTATGAACAGGTGTTAATTAATTATATGGGAAAAGTTATGTTTAGCCCTTTGGATTATCCGTAACTTTTGAAATGTTTTGAAGTTGCATTTTTTGGAGGTTATGTTAACAATTTTAATTAGGCAATCTAAACCACGCGGTAGAAATGTCAACAAAACTGACGTTGGTTGGCACACATGGCGACAGGCTCCATAACCAAAGCATTTATTTTGTTGGCGTTGCAGTGTTTGATTGTGTTTTTAAGTATTTTGGTGTGTTTTTTATTAAATAAACTGAATTTTTGTATAATGGACAGAGAATATCTTTGAAAATTATCAGCTGAGATGTTGGTGAAAGGTAGGTTTAACAATTTATATTCTTGTTTACCTGTGTAACCATCGTTTTGTTTTTAGGTATTTTCCAATAAGGCAGGCTCCCCTATTAATAGTAAATGTATTAGAAACTAAAACCTAAAATTTCCTTTCTCAAAACGCTGAAGAAGGTTACTTTTCCATAAAGTTTTAGAAACTTAGGTACCATCAGTTATAAAATGTTTGTTGCAGACTCTCTGATATTTTAGCTTTGATTCGGTTAAATCATCAGGCTTTATAGCAGCTATCCATAAGGCCCTGCGTGTTTTCGACAACTCATTTTTATGTGGCTTATTTGGTAAACTCAGTACGCCAGGAATTCTATAAAACGACATATTGTCACGATCGCGTCGACTTCCGCAGTTAACAACAATACAAGTTACAGGCATAATAATAATAAAGCTTTCTAAAAACACTAGAGAAAAACAAACAACAAAATTAACTAGAAAACACGAATATAAATGCTCTTTCCTCGCAAGCTCTAATGGTTGTTTACATAGTACATGTGTGCCAACCACTGTCATTTGGAATTAGATTTGACAGGTCGTTGGATTGCCTAATTAAAGGGATAAAAGTGTTCATTAATTATACTAGGTAGGCTGTGCTCTATGTGGAGATCTAAACAGAACTTGTACTGGCACTGTAAAACATAACCTCCAAAAAGATGCAACTTTAAACGCAAATTATTGTAAGAAAGTGTAATGAAAGGGACCACTGTAGTACCTATATGTAAAGTTATAGCGAATGCTAAATAAAGATTATTATTATTAAATATTTCAAAAGCTTTTGGATAATTGTAAATTTTTTCAAATATTAAATAACCATTTCAGTCATCAAAAATCTTCTCCATGTGTGGCATTAGAATGGACCCAGACCCTCATTCTTTTTTATTATGCAATTTTATCTTTGGAATAAAATGAAATAGTTTCATTTTCCTACGCTGGACCATAAATATGAAAGTAATGATGATAAAACATTTTTTTAAAGTATGAATAATATTGAAATAGAGAGAGATCGAAAATAAATCTGACTGCCGGAGCCATTGGAAACAGTAAAACTTCTAATCCAACCTGTAACATGCCAGGTTCAAACGCTTCAAAGTGCTGTATAGACATTCCTCACATTTTGTAGAGCTTCAATGATCAATTGTGTTTTCGATCTCTCCATAATGTGTTATTTATTTGAAGAAGTTCTATCATACAATTTATAAAAATCTCAAAATATTTATTTTGCAAAAGTTAAAATTTTTAGGTCCCCCCCCCTCCTAAATCTCTTTAAAATGTCAAAAACATAGGCTCTGCAAAATTTCAGTCCTTTTGGTCAATATGAACACGTGCCACCGAGAGGTTAAAGTTTAAATGGGATTTAATATGGGTTGGTGCACTTCTAGATACTTTGTCGCATAACTTTTTTATCTTTCTATGTTTTAACATGAAATATTGTATACGTATGTTGTTGAAGTTGCTTAACACGAATCTGATGTCAAAAAACCGTTGGCAGTTCCATGAAAATAACAAATATATAAATTTTCAAGTTAAAATATAAAAAGGTATGCCACAAAGTCTTTAGAAATGCACTTAACGCATGTTAAATCCCATTTAAACTTTAACCTCTCAGTGGCACGGGTTAATATTTACCAAATGGGCTGAAATTTTACAAAACTCATTTTTTCGACATTTTAAAGGGATCTTGAGGGGGGGGGGGACCTAAAAAACTTTAATTTGTGCAAGATAACGGCCACCCTACTATAGTATTATATGTATAACATTCAATAATCTTTTGAATTAATTCTGCTTCTTCATCATGCGCAACTTTTGCTCCGTTTAATATAAATCTTTGAAATGAAAAACAGCATCGTGATTTTGTTTCTAGTGCCAAACTTTTATTTATTACAAATGTCAAATCCAGAGGTTTAATAACTTCCTCTGTCTACTTGATCAAAATACATCAAGCAAGTTGAGATACATGAAAACGCTTTTCTCGCCGAAGGATTTTCTCGATTAACACCGTCTGTATGTAATGAAAGATTTCGAAGAAAAAAAGATGTCAGAGATGCTTATAATTCTCCGTATTCCACTGCACAGGATCGCGCATTCATCTACATATCAGCAATTTAATGAATCCTACTATTTTACCACTGGCAAATTTTGAAGTTGGACTTTCAGTGCAACCGTTAAATTTTGAGGTTAGATTCTTAAGCCTGAATCCCATTATTTGTGTATTTGGCAAATGTTCGTCATTTGTGGATATTTGTCAAGTACACAAGTGAATAGTTGTGTAACTGCTCCCACTACTTGCATATTTGGCAAGCATTTGTACTTGAAGGTATACATTTTTAAAGAATCTATTTGTTAAGAAATAAAAATCTTCCGTTTATATTATATTTACTGACAACCAATGGGAAAGGACGAATGACGAACATTTGTATGAGTAACACAGTCCTAAATACCTGGCAAATATTCACAAATGACAAATATTTGTCAAGTACACTAGTAATGGGATCCAGGCTTAAGATTCAGGTTAAATTCTATCTTCAAAAAAACTGATGAAAGACGAGGTATGCCTCTTTTTCAGGTCGATTAAGCTGGCAGTGCAAAGTGACCAGAATCCCATGGGACCCATTGGAGAATTAAGTGCTTTTTGAGTGCTATTTAACTACCTAACCAAAAATTTAAGTGCTCGTCAATTTAAAAAAAAAACGGATGTTTTGCTAGCTTAAGATTAAGCTAGCAAAGCATTATCATGAACACGTGAGCTAAATCATTTTTGTGTACATAATAATTAAGTGCTTTTTGAGTGCTATTCAACTACCTAACCAAAACTTTAGGTGCTCGTCCATTAAAAAAAAAAACGGATGTTTTGCTAGCTTAAGTTTAAGCCAGCAAAGCATTATTTATAAACGCATGTACATGTGAACTAAATCATTTCTGCATACATAATAATTAAGTGCTTTTTGAGTGCTATTCAACTACCTAACCAAAAATGTAAGTACTTGTCCATTAAAAAAAAACGGATGTTTTGCTAGCTTAAATTTAAGCTAGCAAAGCATGTATGCAGAAATGATTTAGCTCACGTGTACATGCGTTTATAAATAATGCTTTGCTGGCTTAAACTTAAGCTAGCAAAGCATCTGGTTTTTTTTAAATGGACAAGTACTTACATTTTTGGTTAGGTAGTTGAATAGCACTCAAAAAGCACTTAATTATTATGTACGCAGAAATGATTTAGCTCACGTGTACATGATAATGCTTTGCTAGCTTAATCTTAAGCTGGCAAAACATGTTTTTTTTTTAAATTGACGAACACTTAAATTTTTGGTTGGGTAGTTAAATAGCTCTCAAAAAGCACTTAATTCTCCAATGGGTCCCATGGGATTCTGCTCGCTTTGCACTGCCAGCTTAATCGACCTTTCTTTTTCATCAGATCACACTAATTACTTGCTTCCTTTCAAGTATTCTGACAAGATATATGAACACTACTCATTCTGCCAGATATTCGAACAGTTTTATACCAGTTGGTAAAATCGGATTGAATAAACATTCCAATATATACTGGGTATTCCGTTTAATATCTGAAATCAAGGTTAAGGGGATGAATGTGAATTCGAAATTTTAATATCAATTTAATTCTCCCTTAATATTGGAACATGCATGAGATTGGTGTACACTGTACACTCTAGCAGATTCTTATTAAAAAAACTAGTTGTGCAGGACAATAATTGTCGAATGTTTCAATTAGAGATGCACCGAAGCTTCAGTATTTGCCCAATTTTTAACAGATTCGGTTTTGGCCAAAGCGGATTTTTTAAATTTTTTCTGTCGCAATCTGACTTATTTGAGTGCATTTCAACTGAAAAACTCCAATTTTGTATGTATCAGCATTTATTTAATTTTTAGCATTTCAAGCTCTGTCTAGGCGATGACTCAAAGGGAACGTACATATATTGTTCCGACTAGAAGTTCAACAATAATTTGAAGAATCTGGGCCAAAGAAATCATGGAGGCGAAAACGTAAAATGCATCGCGAATCACGCGGCGATCACGTGCTCGATTTACATTGCTTCCGGAAAATGCCAACAACCTACTTTTAATCCACCACAATCTTCTTAAATTAAATTTGAAATACTGAAATGTTTTTTTAATGCTGTTATATTACGTAGCTTTTTAAATTAAGTTTTTGACATCGTGCTTTTTATAATCCGATTGTTTATTTTTTATTAATTTTGTATTATTTTATTATAGCAAAATGTGTAGTAGGAAACGTATTTCTCGGACACCAATGTTTTCATTTTGTGACATAATTTTGTATTCAATAAAATCAATCAAAACTCAAATTTCTATTTTGCTTTGTCCGAATATTCAGTGCTTCAGCAAATTTTAATGGCCAAATATTCGGTATTCAGCCAAAAGCTGCTTCGGTGCATCACTAGTTTCAGTTTAAAAACTGCAGTAAATTCGGCATAAGCATCTGCCATTTTGATAATGTACGATCCTGCATTTGTCAAACTTGTCCTAATAGCCCAAAGAAGTTTTTGCTTTGTTTTTGGAAATATTTGCAATGCAAACTTTGTAGGTATGTAAATATAAATGAAATAGATTAGAACTTCTCAGAAATTTGCCTGATGTGTGGTCAAAGTTTCAATTGAATAATATCAATCAAATTGCATAACTTAAGAATGTTTTAAAGCACTGAGTGATTTCTTCTCTATCACATCTTCGATACATCTATTTTAGTAATAAATCTATTATAGGGGTAATATAGTTTGATCTAAAAACATTATTAATGTCAAGGTTAAATTAATTCTTTCAACCAGCATAAATAATAAATGCACAATAACAATTAAAAACAATGAATACATTATTTATGGTCCTATACACACAGTTTACGTTTTATTATTGCTTTATCCTTATTAACTTAAGAAAATTTATTGCTGTAATTAATGTTGAAAATTACTTTCATTAGCAGATGAAAATGGACCCGAATTACCAACAAGAGCAAACGAAGAGTTTCGGCCATTCATCAGGAGGCTGCCCGAATTCAAATTCTGGTATTCCGTTAGTAAAAGCACGCTAATTGCGTTAGCATGTACTTTCTTCGAATGTTTTAACATCCCAGTATTTTGGCCTATCCTGGTCATGTATTTTATTACACTGTTTTGTATTACAATGAAGCGACAAATCAAGGTAAATTTGAAATTAACATACAGACCGAAGATATGTTTATAAATATTCTTATTCTTACAGCATATGATTAAATATCGGTATTTACCGTTTACACACGGCAAACCAAAATATCAGGGACACGAAGATACTGGGAAAGTTATCGGCTCACCAAAATGACCTTCACTTTCTAGGCAATAGATTTATTATAAATTTTTTTTCAAAACCTTTTAATTAAAGCATGGACACTCTAGAGCGTCACAAGCAGTACCTACTTTATAAAATATTGTATGATTGTTATATATATTATATATTTTTTTTAAGTATTGTAAAGTAATGTGAAATTACTAATTTGAGAAAAGTGAAGTTGTTTTAATTTAAATTTAATCTAGTTACGTTCTTAGAAACATAAGTCACCATTAAATATAATACTTTATATAAATGATAATATGTTAATAAATGTTTTGAATAGATGAAAAGAATGCATCTGAACGTTTGTTTCCTTTTTATTTTGCAATATTGTCTTTAATAAAAAGCTGTTTTATATCAAAAAATGGTTTTAATTTTAAACTTATACATTATTTCATCATTTATACATTATTTCCACTTAACAATTGTTGTTTTAATAATTTGAGTTCTTTAATCCTAGTTTCTGTTGCCTTGAAGCGTGCTTCTAAAAAATCTTCAGTCATATGCTTTGTAATCTTGGATACAATATGCGAAAGTTGCAATGTTGTAAGGGCATTGTTGTGTAATTCTGCAAAATCATCCTCTTCACTTTTGGTTGTTTCTTTTACAAGGCTCAAAACTTCTTGTGTTAAAATGCGTGGTAAATCAGTCACAGCTACAAAATCATAGTAATCATCTTTGCGTAGCATACAGTTATGTATCTCTTACCTTCTAAATTGTATGGTTCTAAGGCACTTGGTACAATAGTAAGAGGTACCTCCTGTCTAAGATAAGGTGTTCCTTTCATTACTAACGTTTGAAAGCATGTTACTTCAACTTTGTTAGTGGCAGATCCACCATCACTGGTAAATACTGAAAATATTATACCTACAAATAATGGATCCATATTCTGATACATTGCTTGTGTTCCCACATCTACAAAAATAATAAATATAATTAGTAAAATGTTAAAGATAATTGCAGCAATATTTACCAACATGACTGGGCCAAACAGTAATATGTGGATGTGAATGGTACCAACCAAGCACCCTCATAGGCCTGTTAAGTTTCTTTTCTAAATCTTCTGCATACTGTGAGGCTTCATATAGTTGTTCTGGTGAAATTTCAACACGATCTGGTTGTTTGTCACTGCGATGCAGTATAACACATGCACTGATGTTTGATGTACAATTTACTTCATCAACCTATAGTAAAGAAGCAAGTATTATATGAAATACATGATAATATATTTCAATTTAAATACCTCGCCTATTAGTAATCCCATGATTTCCTCTTTTTCTGTTGAAAAAGCATGTTGTAAACAGGCAGCGTAGACGTCCGCTGCTAAATTTACGTTTCGTAAATATTGCATATTCTTTTCTGTCATTTCGCTTTAACCACTGAATATAATAAAAAGTAAGATTTGTAGTTAATTAATTTGGAATTTAGGATATTATTAAATATTCTAACGTTCACAAACGTTTATACGCCGAGATTATAAATATGTTGCACATAGGTATTATAATGTTGATAGTTTATCTATGGCTGATAGTTGTCAAACATTGATTCTCAGTGGCTCCAATTGTCGTATAAAACCATTCTCTACTTATCTAATGCTATTAAGGCCAAAGCAGAAGAAATTATTAAAGTTAAGAGCGCGCTTGATAACGCAAAAGTGCATAAATTACTGCGCCTTAAAAGAAAATTAATTAGATAACCCATCTTGCACTGGTTTCTTTTCTTTCAGACAGCAGATATGACTAATTCAACATTGGAATTCCCAAATATTCCGTCCAGGGTCGCTCGTAAATTACTGTGTTATAAACAACACTTATATTAGGTTTCATTTTCATTTTTATAAGCGTCAGTTTTATAATTGTTAATTTTTCTGTTTATCAAAATGAAAGACATTATTGAATGTCTATTGAAATCTCTTTAAATTAAAAGTATTTATTATTATATTATTAAGAGTTACGAATTAAATTAATAATATTAATTTAGTTTCGTATTAGTAAAGGGTTTATGTTTAATTTCACCTATGGATATCAAGGTTATTGTTATTATGCTTAGCAACTATTAAGCTATAATAGCATAAACTATTTAAAATACTTCTAGTTATTATTAAAATTGGAGATTTCTAGTAGAAATCAATTTTTCAGTATGTGGAAGTTTCAATTAAAAAAAGCATAGAATGCAAGAGTTTATACATTTTGTTAAAAGACACAGTTAGAGGTTACTATACAGGGTGGCCTAAGGAATACATACGTATTTATTTTTCTAAGCAAGAAAATCAAACAATTAAGTGAAAATATTTATTCAATATACATGTAAGTCGTAGACTTTTGGTGTAATGCGTTATTCCGCGGAAAACGTGGTAATATTATCTATGTGACACCATAACAAGACTTATTTTAAATATTGTATTCGGCGCATATTTCACTGGGCCATGGTGCTAGAGATAAAATGATGTTTGCTTTACAATCAGACCACATCATTCCACGACCTGTTTTCGGATATTTCTACAATCGTGTGAAATTCGTCTTAAGAAGAAAAAAGGTAAAATCGAAACATACAAATTTGGTTACTAAACCTATAGTTTTAAAAGAATTTTGTTCTCGGGGCCAAGTTGATTTGATCGATTAGCAGTCATGTCAGGGTAAAGAATACAAATTGTTACAAAATTATTAGGACCATCCCACAAAATTTATTTGCCTACGTCCTTTGAAATCAAAGAAAGCTGTTGAAGTAGCTTAGAAGTTTTTGAAAATCTTCCTTGAACTTGGATGTCCAGCCATATTACAAAATCGACAATGACCTCGAATCTGCAAACTATATAATTCTCGAATTAGTAAAACTATGGCCTGAGCTGGAAATTATTCATGGCCAACCGCGACATCCTCAATCACACCCAGTATTATAGCAAGAAGCAATCAGGATGTCAAAAATATGTTGCCAGTCTGACTGCAGGACAATAATTACACAAATTGGTCCGTTGGCTGTTATTTCTTGCAGTTTCAGTAAAGCTGTTCCTTCCATAGGATTATTACATTGGATTGGTACAAGGCAAAATTTGGCACAGACCTAAAAATTAGACTATCCTCTACAAATCATTTCAATAAAATGATTAAATCCCTAGGGCATAGTATAAATAACATACAATAACGTGACTGTCGCAAATAGTTACCATCCACCACACAACAAGTTGGCAGGTGCCGGCAGTAGATAGAAAGCCTACTTCATAGACGCGACCGAGCACATCAAATTATCCAGTCCCGTATAACTCCAATTATGCAGTGCGAATGCCCCCTATTACGAAATGAATAAACACAGAATCAGGAAACGATGAAGAGATTGTTTTAATTGACAAAGATTACCAAACTTCTGATAAATTAGAAAAAACTTTATTCGATATATATGCAGTTATTTGATAAAAAATGTTTATCGGTACATACCTGCAAACCTGAGTTTTATTTAATTTATTTTATCTATGGAAATACTTTTTCAACAACACTTCCAAGATATTTGTGTAAATGAAAATGTTGTCAAACGCGTTTTATCCATCTTCAAAACATTAACATTTCTACATTCGTACAATAATTTTAAATATAATAATAATATAGTATATCATTTACACGCTCGACTGCGAGTGTATTACACTTTAAAAGACGTTAACAGAAATTTTAAATCATCTAAAAGTAGTAAAAAGATAATTGTATTGAAACATAATTAACAATAAAGTTTTCGTTTTGTAAATGAATATTTAATTATGTACGTTAATTTAAGTTCAGTTAATAACAAACTAATTGTTCAAAGGCGTCAATTAATTTTGTTGATTCAAACAATTCTATTTCGTATTTTATTGAATACGTTACTGGATATTATCTGCAGGCGATGTCGACCGATCAACTCCGGTGCACTACTTCGTTTATGGGCGTGATATTCGAAGGTGGATTAATGAAATCAATAGTGCCGCACGCAAGTAAACCTACTGACTGTTATATATACTGTGCCTAGACACTAAAGATGATCTTGATGAGTTACTCTAAAAATTACAAAGTCATTCAGTAGAAGTAAATGCCAGTATTAGCCAATCATATAAATATGTACAAGAAGGTGAACAATGGGAAAGAACAATTGGCGAAGAAGAAACAACAGAAATGTGTATAACATGGTGGAAGAAACAAATGTAATAATATATGCAGAAAATGTAAGAACTTAGAATTGAATAACGTTACTACAATGCCTTGTAACGAACAGGAAAATGACAAAAACCTACAAGAAACAGATCAACAAATTATGTGCCTTAATTGCGAAAATCGGAGTACCACATGTGTTTTCAATGGAATAGGTATGTCGAGATGTTTTTGCAAATGTCTCCCTCCTAATGACTAATCACTAAAACAATGGATTTGTACTTTTCATGATTTCCAAAGCATCGTTTGTAGTGTTCGATTTGCCAGTTTTCGGAAATATCTATTTGAAAAGGGGCAGCTTTGGCAAATTCGAGAATTGATACAAAGTTGATACACTTTGAAATTTTGAAAACATATTTTTGCTGTGGGGAGTTTATGTAGACGCATTTGCCGTTAAACGCAATTGGGGACCTCAAGTGACTCAAGTTCGTGAGTGAAGTCTACCAGAGAACTTCACTCACAAACTTTAGTCACATAAAAGTCTTTAGTTGCAAGATAAGTAACTTAATAAAATAAGCAGATATTATAAAAAGTATGTACAGCCTCTTCCACATGATAAAATCAGGAGACTAATCTCAAGAAAGAAATTGTACACGCTACACCAGATTACAAAACACCGCATGATCTCACAGCCGAATACACATTTTATTCAGAATTATTTATTTGCCTCAAAATTTGTATATCGACTAACCAAGTTTCAAAGAATCGAAATTTCATTATCTCTAAAATTCTCAAGTTCAGTATTTTAGTTTCAATCATTTAAAGATTAAATATCAAGAACTTAGACATTCAAAGTTTAATTTCCAAGTTTCTAATGTAATCTAAATCGATAATCTAAATTTTCAAAGTTTCAGTTTCCAAGTTTTCATTTTAAACAATAATGGAATGTTTGGAAGTTTCCAATATAATGATGCCCAGAACATATCAATGTAAACTACGGATATGAGTTGAAATCTAAAACGTGACATCTCTGACTTGAATTTTAAATTTCTAAAATTTCGAATTTTAGAACCTTAAGAGTGAGACTTTACATTATAAACTTCTTAAACTGCATTTTAAAACTATGTCGGTTTTAGACTTAAGCTTCATTTTTAATCCTAAACGTTTACAGTAAATACCAATTCCGTTGGAGATTCTTGGAATGAACGGAAAGGAGATTTCGAATCCCTAGAACCAACCGACAGGTAGAGACCCCATCGTTTACAATCATGTAGCATTCTAGGGATAGCTTTCACTATGTGACAGATGACGTTTCGTTCCAAGAGTCTTCCGCCAACGGAATTGGTATTTACTGTAACATTATGCTATTTTTAAAGTTTTCGAATATTATATCTCTGAAATTTATAATTTTTGAGATTTTAAAACATAGAAGAAATTCTATAATCGATGCTTTAAAAACTGTTGTAATGCTGAACTTGTAATTGTGAACCTCTAAAAGACTTCTGTTTGAGACTTGAGAAATGACACAGTATTGGATTATAAATTTCGAATTTTTGATACCTTAAAACGTTTGAACTGGGGTTTCAAATCATTTTCATGTTCAGGAGCAAGAACAGATTATTTTAAACCTTTGGGACATGCAAAAAAGTAACATTATATCAATTACATTGATTCGGCCTGTAATTTATGAAGATCCATAATAACACAATAAATAAAACTATTTATTTAAAAATCATAACTGTCCTTTCGCTACACGGTAGCTTCTTCAGATAAAGACTGGTTTAAGTTTTAGTTATAACCAGTCTTTATCTGAAGAAGCTATTGTGTAGCGAAACGACAGTTATAATTTATAATTAAATATTTTAGTGAAGATTTTAATAGTATTTTATTGTGTTATTGTATTTAACATTATATTCAATAAATAATTAGCCAATCGCACACAGTGTATAGCAATAAACAATGGAATTTCTAGCTTTTCACCGGTAGTAACAGGAGTACATGTTTTGTGTTAAAGGCTGTTCCCAAAGGCTTTCCAAAATTAAACTAACACCAAAAATAGTCTACACCTAGCTGTATAACATACTGTATTTCTAAAGAAATTGAAGGTACACTTTCTTAGATATTCAAAGTCAAAGGTCACATCATGTGACCTTGGAATGAAGAATTCAATATTTTTTATAAAACTCTGCTCTTTTAGCTTTAAAACAAGCCTAAGATAAAAGATCTACTACGATTAGAAGCAAAGTTATGAATTGTTTTTGTTCACCTTGTAAGCGTAAATTTTACATTTTGTACCATATATCCAACCCTGCTGTATGAATACCGTGTGTCACTGAGGGTTATTATTTTACATACGTAAGTTACTTTATGTCGTCTACCATCCCACTAAATTTCACGAAAATCTGAGATGGTCGGGTTGAAAAGTTCATTTTGCTTGTGATGATTTGGCATGGAATGACCCGAATGACATTGAAACAACAGTATTTGACCTGACCCAAAAAAAACCAATAGCAGATTCGTGATCTTCATACCAAAAAGTTGTAGAAAAACCATATGAAAACCTGGAAGTTTTTTTCGTGTTGTACAGTGCTATCAATCTTCAAAAATCAGTTGTTATCTTCTTTGCGAATAAAGCCTAATACATTTTTAACTGACAATATTAACGTAGCGATTGGTGGGATCCCTATTCCTATCAAAAAAGAAGCTAAAAGTTTAGATTTTAGTTTACAGTGTGTGTCGTAAAGTTGGATCCATATTCCACATCAGAAAATTCTTTCTATTCTGATTGGAAACAACTATGCAGGGCAACTCTCTTTCCAGAAATACTTGAAATACGCCATGTCAAAGTTGACAGGTGAAATTATAGGTAGGTATCTGTTAAATTCGTAATTTTCTAAATAACGAAAAATGATCTTATGTGTTAAAATATGGAAAATATTTTATTAATAATAATGATAATAATAATTGCTACAACCCATAGCCTGGAAACCAAACCCCAGAAGCTAGAAGCTTGTGCGGGAGGGAGGGGGCGATTATTATTATTACGTAGGCCGTAAGAAAAAATGTTTCTAACGACATTTTACGTTCACATATCTAGTTTGAACAAGATATCCCAACATAAGGAAAATGTTTTTTAACATTTTTACACCCCATAACTGACTATTTTGAAATCATTAAATAATAGTTTATGATAGAAAAGTGTCAAAAGTGAATGTTTATTTTGCGAAAAGAGAAGTTTGGCCCAAGACGTGCCAGCAGAGTTAGTAATCTCCTCGAACAAACTAAATTCACTTTTAACACGTATATCATACATTTATTTTTTACTTTTTACACTCGTGTCTAAAGTGTTACTCTAGATATCGCTTTAGATACTAGTGGTATAAAATGACATTTTCGACTCACGACAATACAAAAAAGTCAAAAGTTCTGCTTTTAATAGGGTTTGTAACACTTTAAAGGAGTGGTAAAGCAACAATTGCATAGCAGATTTTGCTAATAATATCAAAATATGAAATGAAACTTTCTGGACGATTTTCCAATTTAGAAGAAAATAACGGATAATTTTAATCCTTTTTTTATTAAGTCAGTTTGAATAATACTAGATAAAACCTTCCTATATGAAAAATCCATATAAACTCTCGCATAAATAAAAGTATTCAAGCACTGAAATTAATCTACCCCCATAGACAAATATTAACTACTGAAACAACAAAGACCTTGTTCACTTATTTTATCTAATTTTTTATGCTGTAGCGAAATTTACGATGGATAAATAAATCCATTTATTTAATATTATACTGTATATTTATTTTTGTTGTATTTTTAACTATTTACTAATTGTGAAATGAATAAGGATTAATAAAAAGTTTCAATAAATTGTTTTAAATAAGTTTTACTATTTGCTAATTAAAACTTACTTCTTACAAAATACGTTACGCATGTGCTCAAAAGGATATTTATTAATTAAAATTCCCATTCTCTATTCCATAGAAATATTTTAATTTTAAATTTATTTCTAAGAAGGCAAACAATGAACGAAATATTATACACTTATAGAGTTCTAATAAAACATGTATATTTATCTCCAATATTTTTTTCTATGTCAGAATTTCTTTATATAAACATCACAACTGCTCGAATTACAAATACGAATGAAGCGCCTCTAGTGGGAAAATACCTTAACTTCTTATCTCCGCTTGGATATCTTTTTTACAGCCATTGTCAGTTGGGTAGCCTAAAATTAGGAGTAACTGTATAAATCGCTGTCAGGAACATTGCGCACTTTGTTAGAGTTCATCACAAAATTCAGAGGTGATAGCGACATGCAGTTTTCATAAACACATTCTCCATTGAATTTCCAAGGGGATGACATATTTCTAATTTTCGAAGAATTTCTAAACTTGTAGAAAATAACAATCTAAAGTTGCCGAAGTTTGAAAGACTCTCTATCAATTATTACAAAATATCCACCCTTGAAAAATATGTCAAACCCTAGGTATATCCTTTATCTACAATTTAAGACCTCGACCAAATTTTCATCTCATTCCTGAAGGTGTGTGAACTCTAACGAAAATTGGTCGGAAACGACACTTTCAGCACGTAATGAAGCGCGCCCTTAAAGATTTATTATTTCACTATCTATATACTTCTTAATTGTATATCAGTTTAACCCTCTAGATTTCCGAAAATCATATTTGGCGCTGATATACAGTGTGTCCACGGATTGAGTTCACAAGAGGGGAAAAATTTTTATTTTTAGTTTTATCGAAAAATATCATTCTTGATACAAAGTTTTGCTTGTTGTAAGACCCCAGAAAATTAAAACAAATTCACGTTTTATTTTACCTGCTTCATTTTATAGTCAATTTTCTGTGAAACCATATGAAATTTTGCAGTTCAAAAGAAAATTTTCACAGAAAATTGACTATAAAATGAAGCAGGTAAAATAAAACATGAATTTGTTTTAATTTTCTGGGGTCTTACAACAAGCAAACTTTTTATCAAGAACGACATTTTTCGATAAAACTAAAAATAAAAATTTTTCCCCTCTTGTGAACTCAATCCGTGGACACACTGTATAATATCTGGACTTATAAAGGGCCCCATATCTCAAATAGCTTAGAACCTTATCAAGTCTAAATCCGGCCCTGGTTTTAATTAATTTTTCTTAAATGTAATAACAGCTGGAAATAAAAAAAGATGCGCGATCCATAGTTTGTCGCCAAGACTTTGGACGAAGGATAATAATGAAAGCTTTAAAACATTAAATTTGATGAATAAATATTCTGGATGAAGGAATATCACCATCATCCTCTTATGCTGTCCCATTACAAGACATCAAAAGTTGAGTTTAGTTGAGACTCGTAGTTAAAATAAATCAAAACATATTATTTACTGTTTTATTATTCTCGCAGGAAATTGTATTCATTATAATAGGTTTTAATTAATAAACTAAAATACTTTAATAAACAGTTTTATATATATATATAAAATGCAATAACAGCTGAAAGTAAAATCACGACCTACTAGATTATGAATATGAATGTTATGACTGCGTATACTGTATTCGAGGAAGGAGCGAGTGATCACATGCAAACTACCTGATAGGGGTGGAGTTAACACAAGCCCTTATCAAGCTGCACAAAACTTGTACTATTCCGGCCGGAACATTTCGCACGATTTTATCAATAGGCTGATTTTTCTCAAATTTTATGTGAATAACAAACACTTTTCATGACATGACACTATCTCATAGGCGCGTCCAAAATAACCATTGCAATGAAGATAATAGAGTATTAGTTGTTTTTATTATCAATATAAAAAAAGGTTTATTTTGAAAAAAGAATTTATATCAAGATACATAATTTTGATTTAAAAATTACGTATTTTATGACGTACATATGTGATTTAAAGAAAAATAATACAACATGCCACTGGATGTGACAGCGCTTACAAAGGGAAAAAGATTTTACTGCCGGAATAGTACATCTGTCGTACGCTGTTTGCTGCCCGTGCAAGTCTTTGAATTCCCATTTGGGTCATTCCATCTCAAGCCATCTTTTTTGGGTAACCCTTGGCAATGTTAATAATTTTCGAGTTCACTGTCTCCAGCCTTACTTTGTGGAACACCATAATCATGAAATATAATATAAATACAAAGATTAAATTAAACTCGTGTGTAGCATAAAACCAGAATATTATATCTAGCTAATAACAACTGTCACTGTCAAAGGACTCAGATTATTTTGTATAATTTGCTGGTGTTATAATACACACGAGTTAAAAATTCCAAAGGCACATTTGATGGAGTTACGTTTTGCTCGTACTATATTATCTGATTCTTTGAATTACTTAGCAGTTACTAACATTTAAAGTGAAACATGCACCCAGACATCATAAAACTTCGAAGCTCCATTACTAAATAATCAAAAAAAAGCAAACATAGAATACATATAATTGATAACTTTATTGAAATTATATTATTTATTAACAATATAACAGCATTAATTGTATTAAATAACTTTTTTTTAATTGAAAAAGTCTCCAGCTTCGATGGATTAGTGGTTTGTATGTTGTGTAATAATAATAATAATAAAATATTTATTTGCATACAAGGAATAGTACCTCATTACATGCAAAATACAAACAGATTAACCAATAATAACAATACGTCTAGTACTCTGATATATAAATAGTTTTAAAATATAAATTTATATGCGAGCGTTTGTAACAAAAGATAAAATTTTAAATAGATAAATCTAGTTCATAAAGTAATATATACATAAATTAATAATAATAATATAAATATAAAAAGGCCACACATGCGAATAGATAAAAGAAATATTTCATGAAATGTAAATATCTATGTAAAAATACAAAACTAACACAGAACATAAATAAAGAATAATAAACAAACAATAATCAATAAATGGGAAGTCACTACACATTCATTGGTAGCTGTTAACAAAATATAGTTTGAGCTTACGTTTAATCAGTCTCTGGTAATTATCTTTTGACAAAGAAAGGTCTAGCTCTTTACAGTTTAGGTTAAATATGCTGCAGATTCTAAAGATAGGTGCGTTGGCATTTACATTTACACGAGGTACATTCAAATAAAAAAGAGATTCATTTCTTGTTGCACAAGTATTTATATTAAAATTTAATTTCCCAAGAAGATGGGGACTCTCAATATGATGATTCACTAATTTATAAAGCTCTAATAATGCCGCCTGAGATCTCCTTTCCTTTAGAGACTTGAAATTATATCTATTCAACAACATTTCATAATCAATATGATCAACAAACAACCTAGTTTCTTTAAAATATAAATATTTTAAGAACTTTTTTTGAATACGTTCCAAACACAGAAGGTGTTTTTTATAAAAAGGATCCCAAACTACTGAATTATTTTCCAACACGCTTCTGACTAGCCCATAAAATAGTTTCGTGCTTAGATGTATGTTAATTCCTCGGCAATTTCTTATGACAAATCCTAACATTTTCAAAGATTTTTTTGAGATCAGTTCTATATGGTCATCAAAGGATAGTTTGGAATCTAATAAAACTCCCAGGTCCTTCACTGTTGAAACTCTGTCCAAACTCTGACCTTCAATTCTATAGTCATAACTAATTTTGTTTTGCTTCAATGTGAAGGTAATATAGTTACACTTCGAAGCATTTAATGACAGTTTATTTTCATAACTCCAATTTACCAAGGTGTCCAAATCGGTTTGGAGATCTGAACAGTCGTTTATACTAGATATAGATTTATACAACTTGACATCATCAGCAAACATAAGTAAATTTGAATTATGAATTTTGGATGGTAAATCATTTATGACTAATAAAAAACAGCAAAGGACCCAGTGTACTCCCCTGACATACTGATGATAAGATAGTAAATACTTCCGAAGCAACATTTTCATATAGAACATACTGTTTCCGTTGGTGTAAGTAGGATGCAAAAAATTCCAACAAATGTTTTGAAAAACCATAAAAATGAAGCTTCTGAAGTAAAACATCATGATGCACCTTGTCGAAAGCTTTGGCAAAATCTGTGTATATGACGTCCACTTGTTGACGTTGTTCAAAATTTTCAGATATGTCTTCCACAATTTGTAGTAAATTCGTTGTTGTCGATTTCCTAGCTACGAAACCATGCTGATGTGGACTGATGACATTTTTTACATGGTTGAAAATTTTCATGTACAGAATAGATTCAAAAATTTTGCAAGGAACAGACATAACACTTATGGGACGGAAGCTTTTTACATCTGATTTATTCATTCCCGATTTCAACACAGGGAAAACTTTAGCAACTTTCCAAGCAGAAGGAAACACAGATTTTACCAAAGACAAATTAAAAATAAAAGTAAGTGGTTTAAGAAGGTATTCTGCGCACCCTTTAAACATAAAACCAGGTAGGCCATCGAAACCGCAGGATTTTTTCGGTTTAAGTTTCTTAATAGCTCGAGCGACGTCGATCTCCGCAATAAAAGGACTGTTTAACACATCTACCATAGGATGAGTCGTACCATTTACCACAGAGTCAACATTTAGACTAGGAGGATCTTGTAGATAAACAGACTGAAAATGAGTTTTGAAAGCTTGACAGATATCTTTCTTTGAATTAAGCTGAATATTATTGTAAGACATGATAACATCGTTCCCTCTGTTCTTTTTATATCTAACAAATTTCCAAAAATCCTGCGTGTTACTGAAACAATCTTCACGGTACAAATTGAAACTAATACTTATATCACGCCTGATTTTCCTTCTTTGATCACTGAAAGCAATGTAATCTATCTCTGACCGCGTTTGCTTATATCGTTTATGCAGTCTTTCCTTTCGTTTAATATCCTTTATTATTTGTATATTATACCAAGGAGGATAGTGTTTCTTATGTTGTTTAATTTTCAGAAAGCAAACATCTAATACACCCCAACAAACATAATAAAAATAACTTACAGCTTGATCTACATCAGTAAGGTTATACAGGGGAGACCAGTCATGATCACGAAGCAAATGACAAAGCTGCAAGAAATCACCCCTTTTAAAATTGTATTTATGGTGTAAATCTTCATCTGATTCAAGAACATCACGATTCCTTAATAAACGAAAGGTTAAACAAATATCAAGAGCTGGGTGATGGTGATCGATGGGAACAAGAGGATCAAGTGACTGAGAAACAACTACATTGTTCAGGCCTGTTACTACAAGATCCAACATTCTGTTGTTTACGTTAAAAACTGTATTAACTTGCATTAAATTGTTAAAATTCAAACAATTTTGGAATTCCCTATGTATATTTGAATCCGAAGTAATATTAAAATCACCAATAATTAGGACTTGCTGATCTAACAGAGGCAACAGGCGATTCAAATTAGTGAAAAACAAAAGATAGTCTTCCTTCTTGCTGTCAGGAGGGAAGTAAACTACACACACAAACAGAGAACAAACACCATTTCGGTCAAAGCTTATTTTCAACCAAAGATCTTCTAAATCAGTTTCATATTCGGATTTTCTTACACTTTGGAAGCAGGACTTAATTGCGAAAGCAACACCACCACCATCAAGTTTGTGAGATCTTCTTAGATCTCTATCTCGTCGGAACAGATTATAATCAGGTGTGAACAACTCAGAATCGTAAACATTGTCATTAAGCCAGGTCTCAATTAACACGAGGCAATCGTAATCACCAGCTGAAGAACTGGTCAAAAACTGATCAGTTTTACTTCTTAGGCCTCTCACATTCTGATAGTAAATAGACAACTGTTTTTCATAATTCATTTTGAGGGTTGGCCGCTCAGGATATTTCCACGTTCCTCATGACTGACTGGTGTTAGGTTGGCAATGTCATCTATGCAGGTAATATGGATAGCAGGATTACGGGCTTGTTTACGAACTAAGACTTTGCCATTGTTAGTCCAACAAAATGCATAACCAAGACGTCTAGCGGTCTCTCTGGCCTTTGAAAACAGTAGCTTATTTTCAACAGTTAAATTCTGATTAACATAGATTGGTTTTGCTTCAGTTATTTTGTTGAACGGCTCACACAAATGCCTGGTAGATAAATTACGCTTTATTTTACGTTTCTGGAGAAACTCTTTTATATCAAGGCGGCTGACAAATTTTACGATAATAGTAGGAGGTTCATCTGGTTTGTACTTGTTTTTCTGGAGGCGATGACAATCATCTATCATAGAGCGTTGAATAGGAAAATCAAGAGCTCTACCAACATGTTGAACAACAGTCAAACAATTTTCATTTTCGAGCATTGGAACTCCGTGAATCTCGACACAGTTAGAACGGCTGTATTGTTCAGACTCGTTTAGTTTCGCCTTCAGTTCTTTATTTTCTTTGTTCAACTTGGCACTAGTTGATTCTAATGTTTGGATTTTTGTATCATATTCTTTTAATTTTTTATCTTGGGCTTCTAACATGGTGATGCAGTTATTAACTTGATGAGAACAAAATTCAATAGAGTCATTTAAATCATTTTTAACGCTATCAATATGGTCACGTAATTTACTAAATTCTTTTAAAATGTCTTTTAAAGTTAAGTTATCACAGTTTAGATTATATTCACCTGTGTTATCATCGATTTCCCCATCAGCCTGAACTAAACTATCATCACCTCGGTTTGATTTTAGGTTTTTTAAACAATCTTCACATTTCCATTTTTCATTTTTAGAGTTCAAAAAATTCACATCTTCAATGGCCAAATTTACACATTTCAAGTGAAACGAATTTCGACATATAGCACACATAATAGAATTAATTAGGTTATTTTTGTTACGTAGATTGACACTAGATTTGCATTTATTACAAGCCGACATCTCGACACGTCTACACGTTATGAAAGATAGTACTAGAATGAATGTGTACCTGTGGTAAGTCTTCGAATAAAAAGCTTGTCTTTTACATTTTATATTTTCATCTGTCCACACTTTAGAAAAGGTATGGCCAACGTTCACCCATGTCTCATCAAGAAAGTATATTGTCCGAACTTTAGTTCTGTACTCTTCAAATGTACGCAAATGCTGTCTACGCCAGGTCACAGTATCTTCTTCTCCAATAAAATACTTTTATTTTGTAACGTCATACAAGTGTTGTGCTGTCAACAAGTGTATTAATGTGCACGTTATATTAAAATGAAATGTCTTGCCGAAAATTAAAATTTTTAATTGTATAAAAGAATGTTTTTCTGGAGCAATTTTTCTTCCAGTAGAGGTTTTAGAACATATTCTTTAGAACAGCGTTTCCCAAACGCCGGTCCGCGGACCGGTGCCGGTCCGTCAGAAATTTTTGCCGGTCCGCAGAGAAATAACATTATTCAAAATTTTACTAAACGAATTTTTTTAATTCGTGTTATCCTGGAGCTAACGTAGGGTCAAATGGTTTATCGGAGTTGCCCAAGAGTAAACTCTGAATAAATTTATACGGAGCCGGCGCTATGTATTACATACATACGTGCAGATATATAACGCGCCGGCTCCGTACCTATGTGGTGGGGTAGTATTCAGCAATAGGTAATAAAGAGGATCTCCCATTTTAGAATTCTTAAGCGGGTTTGGCGCGCACTATTCTAGGCATACTGGTACCGAAAGAATTTTCGTCTTGCATCCCCGAACGATGAAAATCCGGGTTTCGCGTTTTTGAGGGGCTGCAAAACTTCGACCCGGACCGTTTTTTGTGTGTCGATGCATTGGGTAGTTCCCGTCTCAGATTTGAAGTCTCCGGTAAACCTTTTAGGCGGAGGCGGGAAAGAATTGACCACGCCTTACGGTAGGTCGTAGCAAAAAATCTGATCGCGGTATGTTTGCCATCGCACTACCGCAATTTTCTGAACTCTTCCGGGGGGCGGGGGCTAGGGGTGACATGGGGTTTTTATTTATTTTAGATTGTTTTTGCACGTGTAAAGGTAAATTTATTATTATAAGATTTATTTTGCGAAATGTTTTCGTTAATTTTTTACCCTGCCGGTCCGCAAGCAAATGCTACGTCGTTTGGCGGTCCGCGAACGAAAAAGGTTGGGAACCGCTGGTTTAGAATACTCTGCCGCATATTCTTTTTATGTATTATGAATCGGGAAATAATCTCTTTAAGAACTTTCGAAACAACTTACTGGGTGTGTCCAAAAAAAGACCATTTTCAGCATTATAATTTAAATATTTATAAAGTTTTTTTTGTTCAAACTTTTAATAAAGTTTTTGTTATTGATCTAGTTCTAAAACTCGTTTAATTATTTGTGACCGAAAATAACGACACTTTACCTGAAACACCCTTTATATGAAAATGAAAGGAATACAATTAATATAAGAATAGACATTTTTGAAGATCATCTATCTTCAGTGTTACAGAAGAATTACATTAACATTATTACCAACAACAAAACTGCACTTTTACATTCGCCTGAAGTGAACGTTGCCAAGTTTCTATATTGGCGGTAACGAAAAGTAGCTTAAATTTTGCCATTGTTAAGAATCTTTGATTTAATAAAGCTATAAAGAAAGTAATTGGAATTTAGTTAAATTATTTTTGAAGTATTCAAAATATCCACAAAATATCCAATAAATAAGAGGGTTAGAAAAATTATCCTGAAGAACTTCAAATTATCCACAAATCGAAGAATTATCCGCAAATCGGCAACACTGGTAGATAGTAGATCTAAAAGCAAGTGAAATATGGATAAATCACGATAAATCAAACGTTTACATTAAGGGTTGCCAGATTTATTAAAAACCAATGCGCCAAACTGATATAAAAATCGCCAATAAATATAGATGGCGTTACAAAGCAACAAAAGTCAAAATCTACTAAGGGTCCATCTTTCCATCTCCGTAAACTTTATCTGACACTTGGCCGGTTTCACAAAGCTTGATTAAGTTCTGATTAACTTAATTGTCATTAAATTCAAAATTCAGACATTTTATTGGCTGAAATTTAACAGACCTTGAATTTTATCTAATTATATTTCTAGATTTCAAATTTAATCACAATTAAGTTAATCACAGTTTAATCAAGCTTTGTGAAACCGGGCAACTGACAGTTAATTGTTGAGTAAGTTTCGGAAAGGGAAAATAATGGGCTTTCCAACTGTGAAACATATACAAGGTGATCTATTTGAAATCACAAAGCTGCCCTATTCCCGAGAATACGTACGTCATTTCTGGATAAATCGGAAGTGGAAAAGAAAGACGAATACTAAAAAAAAAAACTAAGGAGACTGGCAAACATCGCATTCTATTATCTCAATTACTTCAAAAGTTATTTACGATTATAAAGGGTAAAATATAATGAGACACCCTGTATAATTTCACATGAATAAAAAAAATTACCTGCGTTAATCAAAACAAAAACAAAAAATATACCTAAAAAATGACATTACCGAGGTTGTACGTGTTAAAAATCCATATAGGTATCGAAGTATGAATTTTTCCTGCTTTCTGTGCTCTGTAACTCCAAAACTGTTAATTTTAGAGCTTCGTATCCCTGGAGACTTTCGATCAGGATAATGTAAACTACAACATCACAGTTTCAGCCAATTTGAATGGTATCCAATTTCCGTAAGAAATGTGCGGAGTCCTTTGCACGAGGGCACTCATTAGATTTGATGGGGCCCTGTACATAATTTCCCGAAATCCCATCCATTCACATTACACTAACATTCATAATGCTAGTTGTCAGATTAATTCTTATGTATTTTTTGTTACATATTTATTAAAAATAATTATTAAGATTGTTTGGCTAAAAAAGTAAAAATTCTAATAAAACGAACAAATAGATAAAAATAATAAAATCTTACTATTATAACAACTTTATTCCTCATCAGAAATTTGAAATCGTGTAGTAGGATAGCAGAAAAGGATGAGGATGGTTTGCTTGAATCCTGGTAGCTACATTGACATATTGAAGAGCCCCCGTATTTAGCCATTGTAGACACCAGTTGCAAAATCATCATTAGTAGTGCTACTGGCTACCAGATGGCGCCCAGTTTTACAAATTTTCAAGAATGTTTGAAATTTAACTTTGTTAAAACTTAAAAATTATTTTGAGTTATTTTATAACAATTTTTAATAAGTACATAACAGAAAATGCGTAAAACATAACGTAACAATTAGCATTAAGAACATTAATAAAAAATAATGGAAGCAGGAGTGTTTCCAGGAAATTAAACAACAATTGCCTTATTAGATGGCGCGCAGTACAATTTCTTGGAGACACCTGCTTCTCTTATTTTCCATAGACAAAGAATAAATATAGAATGCTAACGAGGTATGCGCAAAATGTGAATTGCTGGGCGGAGCCATTTTGATACACTTAAAAGCGGGAAATTTAAAAATGTAAACAAGCCCTATAATTTTGTCAACATGCCGTGATTATAACCTATTTGTTAAAAACACAAACACATCTGTTTATTTAACTTATTTGCGTTTAAGAAAGAATAATACAATGCAGATTTATAAAAATTTATACATTACATGTTCGTATTGTATTTACGTAATACACAAATACTTAACATTACTGATGGAGAAATAAAATTAATTTATTTAATTGTTTTCTTATGTTAGGTCCCTGTATTTTGTTTGTAAGTGTTTTACTCAAATTATATATTCTAATTTTGCAATAACATAATATTATAGTTTTGCACAAAATGCTTACATGATTATCTATAATATCAGTGTCATGTAAATTGTTACTTAATTCGGGGGAAAAAATTAACATATTAGAATAAAAACAATTATAAATATTAGCAACAATGCTATCTAATAATATCTTATTACTGGGTAATTTGTTGTCAAAATAAGTTACAATTCTTCAGATATCTTCAGAGTGCTTTTTTTGATATCATACATATTTTTGTAACGCCAAGTGATGGTACTATTAATCCTCCTAAAAATTATTAAACAATGTAATAATCATTAAAAAACAAGTTAATATATTTAATTACCTTTGTCTTTCCGTAAAAGAAATTTGTACTGGTCAGAATGTGCTTCATTGTGGTCATAGAGTGCTTCAATGCACTCCGAACAATCTATAGACCGCAACACCATTTTAACAACATATCCAGAAATGTAAGTAACTACATTTTCCTCCAAGCTATTGAGAGATAAATTTATCGGTAACATATCATAATCATGATCCTGCAGTTCTTCAACATTCAGATTAAATGCTCTATTTGTAGATACATCTTTATTTAAAACTTCACCATTTCCCATAGTTGAGTTTAAAATACAAGTTGTATCTAATACTCTACAATTCCCAGTCCGACCCTCTACATTAGCGTGAAGAAGTAACCTTCTAAATGAATTTCTAAACTGCCAGCAGGTTGGATTGTTATTCCAACCATTCCTACTACTGCAAACAAATAATTATATGTCTGTATATCATGCCGATGTCCACATAAATAAAATGGTATTACCTTACGCAGCAGAAGAACATCTCCAGGTGGTCTTGGCTTAATTTATATGTTAAGAGATATTTTAATTTATTAGTTGCTACATAATCTTCAAATATTCCTAACAAAGAAGAAATGTTTATACATAAACCAAGAAATGGTGTTTTCTTTCTAGAAGTATGTAATAGAACTCCATTGGGAAGCTTCAAGGATGAAAACATGCTTTTTGTTTTTATTAAATAATTTTTCCATATAAATTGGTTATCCATATGTAAGGCAGATTTAAATCCACGGCCAAATGGATTCATTGAATTAAAAATATCAAAGACATTGTTTATTGTAAAAATAAAGCCTTCAGTTGGCTCTGCATTTATAAATTCAGTATGCTTAATGTCCTCTCGCAGAAACTTCAATGCTTCTCCCACACTTGCACTTATTGTTTGCACTGCGAAGCTAACCTACAAAAGCCATATCTAATAAAATAAAATTTAACTGTAAAACGCATGTCTACCTTCATTTTTTGTCGATTCCATTCAATATGAGCTTTACTTAGCTTATTGCCAAATCTTAATGAAATGCTTTCTTGCAGATTATAAAGTGCCTCTATATATTTCCATGAAATTTCTTTATTTTGATCAGTAAAAAATGATTTACTTGTTGCTAAATTATTTCTTATTAATTTAATCATGTGACAGGCATCAAAAATAGCATAAACTTTTTCCCCAGTTGCAGGATGTTTAAAATGGGTTTTTAAATTTGCAATGTCGCTAAAATCGCAACCTAATTCTGCAAACATGGTAAAATGGGTCGATGGTCCGTCACATGTTAAAGAAGTTATCTGAACTCCTACATTTGCAAGGCGAATTAATGCTTCACATATTATGTTTGCTTTTTCCTTTCCTGTTAAACTTTTGATAAAGAAATAAGCAATTGGTAGCTTCCATGATTGGTTACAAGAAACAACCATTAATACTAGAACTTCACCTGCTTCTTCTAAATCATCATCATCCATCTCGACACCCATATCTTCATAGCCCCACATTCGTTGTCCATCAAATTCAATTGCTTTCTTAATAGCCATTTCATCCATCAACATGCTGCATATTAATGACTCCCCCTTCTCTGTTTTCTGCTGTAGCACAGTGAAGCATTCGCTTTGAAAACCAGGTTCACAATTTACTGCACTGTACCAGTTCCTTATAGTGCTTGCATGAGGTAATGCAAAAGCAAAAGTTTTGCGCACATATTCGTACGCTTTACTGCTATAAAATTGAAGCGTTATCGCAAAATTTCTTAAAGATGACAGATATTCTTCACGGGTTACTGTATCTAGTTCTACATTTTTAAAATATCTTTCAAACAACTCTCTAGGAATTTTTGAAATCAATGTTTTTATGCTATGATACATTTACAATATTATAAATTTTTTACCTTCTACAGTCCGTGTTAAGTAGTCTAAAGTGCGCAAAACACACATAAAGGTTTCTTCTATTTAGTGGACTGTATTATTTCTTTATATTAAAAATAACTTGCTGCAAGCTTTTAGTTAAAGTAAGAAATTCTATATTTATTATTTGTTACAAGTATAGTTTTCTGTGACAGAATTATATTGACAAATTGTATTTATTATTAAACAAAAAAAACATGGTTGCTTAGATATTAAATATAAATATTAATCTGTTGGATATTGTTTCCACCATGCTGGGGGCCTTATGGTTTCACAAGAAACCTTACATTTTCTCAATACAAAACTAAGAAAAAGTAAGCAAAGGCTTAAAATTTTTACCTTAAAGATCTTTAAGGTATTGATTGAAACAATCTTTATAACTTAGACTACGAAAGTCTTTAAAAAAATATTAAAGGTTTGACTGCGAAAGTCTTATAAACAATATTAATGCTTTGACTACGAAAGTCTTAAAAAAATATATTTAAGCTTTGACTACGAAAGTCTTAAAAAATATATATTTAAGCTTTGACTACGAAAGTCTTAAAAAACAATATTTAAGCTTTGACTACGAAAGTCTTAAAAAACAATATTAAAGCTTTGACTACGAAAGTCTTAAAAAACAATATTAAATATTTGACTACGAAAGTCTTCAAAAACAATATTAAATATTTGACTACGAAAGTCTTCAAAAACAATATTACATGTTTGACTACGAAAGTCTTGTAGACTAAGAAAGTCTATTTTAAGAACAGTTTTTGACTGAAAAAGTCGTTAGAAAATAAAAACTTGAAAATATTTTGTGCCTATATAAAAACACATTTTAATTTTAAGAAATTCAAAATTGAAAATAATTAGTTGATAGGTAAAAGAGCTAGTTTCGTTACAGATCTTAAATATACTCCATTTTTGGTTTTAACTTCAACTACTCTTACCTTTTTATCCTTACCGGGAATTACTTTTATAATACGAGCCATTGGCCATTTATAAGATGGGACATTGTCCTCTTTCAAAAGAACTAACATACCTTCTTCGAGGTTAGGTAAATCTTAGTGCCATTTAGGACGGTTTTGAAGTTGTGTTAAATAGTCCTTGTACCACTTCTGCCAAAAGTGCTGTTTCATTTGGGTACATAATTTCCAAAACGCGCTAAGCGCTAGATATTCATTAATAACAGTTTGATATTGCAAAAAAGATCTGGATTAGCTTTAAATCGTTTCTCTAAATTTTCAAAGCGCTTTAAGGCAACTGAAAAGGAGTCCCCTAAATTTAAGCTATGAAATTCTTGTTTTAAGGGCAAACGTACTTGAAACTTATTACCAATTACTTCAACATAATTTTGGAAATTTGTTTCACAAGCTTCCTGTTCACTAGAATATTCAGGAAAAACTTCAGGTACTTTCTCAGTTTCCCAAAACTGCGAAATAGTGGACTCTAGGTTGCTGCACGTAGCATGTAACATAACTAAATTGCAAGATTGATTTGTTGGTACAACTCCACTCACGATAAAACCAAAAAGGGTATTTTGCAAAATTATGTTACCAATATTAACTTTTTCAGAAAGCAAAATTTGAAAACTTATATTTGCGCCAAGCAAAATGTCAATTTGACTTGATTCATTAAAACTGTCATCTGATAATTGAATATTCTTTGGAATATTTAATTCAGAAACGTTGAAATTTAACTGAGGAAGATTGCTCGTGATCGTGTCAACTACAGAGCACTTAACATTTATGACATAATCATAAAAACAAGACTCAATTTTTAAGTCAATTGATTTTTGAATCTTTGTTGTATTTTCTGAAATACCAACAATGTTTAAATTATTATTATAGGGTTTTAAGTTTAACTTTTTTATAAAACGATTTGTTACTAAAGAAATTTGTGACCCTGTGTCTATTAACCCTCTGGCTAAAATATAATTACCCCCTTTTATTTGAATTTTAACTTTTACAGTGGGCAAAAGTACACTTTCCTGCTTACTTTGAACTGAACTTAAAGTTACTACCTTGTTTTCATTTGCAGAAATACTAGCTGAGCTTTCAACACCTGACTCTTTTTGTTTGTCCAAATGAAGCAGCGAATTGTGGTCCTTTTGGCATGTGGCACATTTAAATGTCAGCTTACATTTTCCTGAATGGCTATTTAGACACAACCTGCACATTTTTTGTTTATCTATAAAAGAAATTCTCTCTAACGAGAAGAGACTTAAATTTTTTGCATTTATAAAGTCTATGGCCAATTACAGAACAATAGGGGCACCTAATTTCACCTTTTGATTTAATAACAAGATGGGAAAGATGGGTTTTTTCTTTACTTTTATTTTCTTGAAGATTACTAACCTCTAAAGCAGTAGCCCTGTTTTCAAGAAAAGACAAAAATTCTTTTAACGTAGGCAATTTTGAGTTATCCCTATCAATTTGATAAGCTCTGTGTGTGAACTGATCAACTTTTTTAGATAAAATGCAAATTAAAATCATATCCCAACTGTCAATAGGCTGTTGAAGATTTCTTAATGCTCCAACTTGTTGTTTTACATTACTAATAAAATCTCTTAATGAAAAGGCACTTCCTTTTTGCATAGGAGGAATATCACGAATTGAGTAAATGTGGGAATTTATTAACATAGTCTCATTATTGTATCTATTATTCAAAATTGTCAAGGCTTCAGCATATGAAGAGTTGACTAATGGCAAATTATTTATTAAACTAAGAGCTTCGCCCTTTAAATAATTCCTTAAATAAAAAAGCTTTTCCACATTTTTCAATTGTTGATTTTTATCTACTACGGCAGTAAAAATGTCAATAAAAGACTTAAAATTCGTTAGATCTTTGCCGTCAAAAGTAGGTATGTCAATTGGAGGTAATTTAGAAGTAGCAACACTGTCACTTCTTTGTAATGTCAATGACTCGTTTTGATTTAACCTAGTATTGTTAATGTTACCTGCATTGCCTGTATTTGGCTTTGGCAAGATATCATTTATATCTACATAAATGTCAAAATATTCCGTTTCAATAACATCTATGGTTTCTTGGTAATTTTTATCTAGGCACAAAATTTCAACTTGAAGGTTTTGAATTTTTTGAAAAGCTTCCTGCAGCAGCTTTTTTCTAACCAACATTTGTTCCATCTTCTTAGTTGAGTCAGGATCATCTTTATGTTCTAAAACAAACCGTTTGATACGTGCAATAGATTCAATTGCTTGCTTTTTCTTGGCCTTTAAACGATCAATATCCTTTACTTTTGCCATGTTAAATAAAGTAAAATATCAAATCAGTTATTAAATAGCATAGACAGTTCAGTAAACAATTAAAAGTACCTGATTACTTACTGTTTTACACAAAAAATCTTGCAGTATTACTATACTGTCCTAAATTAACAAATAAAAACAATAATTAACTCGAAAACAACGTAGAAGTTTATAAAAATGGTACACAAGCATAAGAAAAACAGCACTTTCCTTTTTAGGTTATTTCAAAGTAAAACGTCAAATTCGAACTGATGGCTCCATTTATGCGAATTCGATGAAATCACAAATCATATTTTTGTCGTTCACCTGAAAATTTGATACTCAGCTTGCTACTTTCACCTGGTTGGTACAGCACGCCAACGAACATTGCAAACGGGTATACACTTTATTGCTATTTTAGGTTCTGGAATTGGAACCTTTCAAACCAAACTTGAAACTTTCCAAACCAAACTTAGAATTTTCCAAACCAAACTTGGAATTACCAAATGTCTTCAAAAATCCGATTCGATTCGACCAAATTTATGTGCAAAACACACATAAAGGTTTCTTCTATTTAGTGGACTGTATTATTTCTTTATATTAAAAATAACTTGCTGCAAGCTTTTAGTTAAAGTAAGAAATTCTATATTTATTATTTGTTACAAGTATAGTTTTCTGTGACAGAATTATATTGACAAATTGTATTTATTATTAAACAAAAAAAACATGGTTGCTTAGATATTAAATATAAATATTAATCTGTTGGATATTGTTTCCAACATAAAGCACTTGGTGATAACATCTGCTTGTTTTTAAGTGCTGCGATAATTTCATGTAACGAACTGATTTGTTGTTTTAAAGTGCTTATTTTTCGCCTAGCTAAGTACAGTTTTTTAGAAGAACGTATACCTCTCTTTCGTGATTCTACTAATTTACGTTTTTGCTTCCTTGGACTTGTACTATAAAACAATTTATTAAAATATATATCATGAATATTATATCTTGTGCATACTTGTAAGAATGTATTGATCGTATAAAAGTTGTTTGTCGCCTATGTTTTGTTGAAGTAGATGTTGAGCTCGAAAATGATGATATTACAGCTGCTTCTAAACTTGATCTGCCAGTAAAATGATTCATTACATATCATATCAGTAATAAATAAATAGATATTTCAGAGTTATGTAGTTAAATAACTAAAAGTTACTAACTGGAGGTAAATGCCACCAAATTAAAACTACACTAATCACATACCTTTCTGTATTTTCCTTCTGATTTGGTGGAACTTTTCTTTTTCTTGATGCTTTCTGAAATTCTGAGCTTTTTACAGCTTTTTCTCTGTAAGTACAAAAATTAAATTAATATTTACTAATATACTTATATGGTGGACCATTACCTTACACTGCCAACACTAGAACTCGAACGTGATATTGTAAGAGTACTAATACCATCCTTTATTTTTGTAGTGGTTTTTACTGTTCCAGACGGTCCTGGCTGTGGCTGTATTATATCATCGTCACTTGATGATGTTGAATATTTTACTACCGGGTGATTTTTTAAATTTCTGATCTAGTAAGTCGTGATTTTTACGCCGTATCGAAGGTCACCGAAACGTAGGGCGTAGCGTTGATCACACTGCTATTCCAAATGTCATTTATGTGACAAATTGACTACTTACTTTTACATTTATTAAACAAATTGATAAATATTTAAACAGTGATCATTTGCGAAACATGCTTTTACCAAAGTGTGCATTTTATTGCGAGTTTAAGTGCAATTTCGATGTGATTATTGACTTGAGAAGTTTAGGTTATGGTTACAACTCGCTTCAATAGATTCACCACATAAGACAGAGTCATGAGAAAATTTGCCTCTATCACCGCAAGATCTGGAAATTTTTCTTGAAACTCCCGAAGACATGCTCCGGCTTCATACACCCATTGACCATTAACTTGATGACCATTACGAAAGTAAGCTTCGATCATAAATGTTTTTTGTTCCTGTGTGAACACCATTTTGTTGTGATGAAAAACACTCCAAAATAACGTTGAAAACTAAGCGTTCAATCACAAACGAAAGGTTAGTCTTGAAAAAGACTGATTTTTGATAATAACCGAGATAATAACTGGCGAAACGGAATTCAAAACACGAGGAAACAGTGAAGCACAAAAGACGGCAAAAGCGAGAACAACACTGGAGTAGGTTATGTTTATGTCAACATTTTTGAAATCTGACAGTTGTGACAAATCGAACGATTCAAACTACGCCCTACGTTTTCCGCATCTTTTGTATTAAAATTATGTCATGGCTTTCTAGATCAGAAATTTAAAAAATCACCCGGTACAATCATAGGTTTAATACAACTACTATTATTAATCACAATTAATTACAACTTACTTTCTACACTTTGTAAATTCTTACAAGGTAGTACCCCCTCTTTTAAAAATTTCTTTTTTGAGTTTTCGGAAATAAAAGTATCTTCATCTTTAAAATGTTCAGAACAAATGTACATTGTTTCATATAAAGAATACTCAGCACTCATTCCCAATATCTCCATATATTGCTTAAAGTTTGCTTTGGGTATCCTTAAAAGTATAAACAAAATCAGTTTATTGCTAAAATGCAACAAGTACCTACCTAAATCTAATTTTACAAACCTGTGAAATGTAATAGATGACTCCAGTGATTGTAATCGCCGTACATTTTTACAAGATTTTATGCAACAAGACATTCTTTTTATTATACACAACCAACACAAGACAAAAATGTACAATAAAACTTTTAAGGTTATGTGAATAATCCGCATGAAAACCACGTGGTAATCAACAAAACGCAGCTATCTCTGTTAGTTGTTCCATGTTTCTTTATCACAAGTGCGTAAAAATCGCTGCCCCCATGAATTCCTTTCGAATTTGCATGCGCAGACGTTCATACTCATTCTATATTCCCTCTTTGTCTATGTTATTTTCTTATTAATGTTCTTAATGATAAATAATTGTTACGTTATCGTTTATGGATTTTCCGTTATATACTTATTAAAAATTGTTATAAAATAACTTAAAATAATGTTTAACTTTTAACAAACTTGAATTTGAAACATTTTTCAAAATTTGTAACAACTGGACGCCATCTGTTAACCAGTAGCACTATTAATGATGATATTACAGATTATGTCATCAATGTTTACATACGGGTGTAACCAATAAGTAAATGTAGCTATCAGATGGCTATCAGGATACCAGAAAACCACCCTCAGGCTTTTCTGCTATCCTAATACACGATTTTAAATTTCTGATGAGGAATAGTAAAAATATTTTATAAGATTTTATTATTTTTATCTATTTGTTCGTTTTATTAGAATTTTTACTTTTTTAATCAAACAATCTTAATAATTATTTTTAATAAGCATGTAACAGAAAATGCATAGGAATTAACCTAACAACTAGCATTAACAATATTAATAAATAATTAACTAATTAAGCCTAATGAGTGCCGTTGTGCAAAGAACCCCACGCGTTTCTTACGGATATTGGATACCGGTCAGATTAGCTGAAATTGTGATACGTTTTAGTTTACATTATTCTGATCAAAAGTCTCTTTGACTACAATGCTCTATAATTAACAGTTTTGGAGTTACATAGTAAGGAAAGCAGAAAAAATTCATACTTCGGTATATAGATTTTTAACACGTACAGCCTACACCCTTGGTAACGTCATTTTTTGTGTATATTTTTTGTTTTTGTTTTGGTTAACATAAGTAATAATGTTGTGTTGTATTCATGTGGAATTATACCGAGTGTCCCGTTATATTTCGACTCTTTATACCTATACCTATATAGCTTTTGAACTAACTGAGATAATGTAATGCGATGTTCGTCAGTCTGCTTCTTAGTTTTTTAAGTTTTTTCTGAGTAGCCGTTTGTTGCCCACTTCCGGTTTATCCGGAAATGATATAGCGTATTTTCGGAGATTTAAATAACATGCACTATTCACATTAAGAGCTGATAAAACCATACCCTGTATAATAACCATGATAAGTATGGTCCTTTTGGAAAGGAGAACCAATGGACTTTCCAACGTGCGTGGTTAACCTTCATTATCTCTTCGAGCTCACCACCTACAGGCGGTGGCTTTTAGGAGGTTATTTAACAGCCCTCAAGGAAGACTTATGTAAAAATCCAATGACTTCAACTGAACTTTCCTACGCTATTTTTTTAATTTGACTGCACTGGGTGTAATATTTTTCAATATTTATGTTGCAATTAAAACCAATATTTCTATAATATTTATGCAATATTAAAAAAATTGTGCAATATTACTGCGATATTACAAAATATCTCATTAACATACCTCAACAATGGGTGTGTAAAAATCTTTTTTTTTTCGTTACAGATCTCCTCTTTCACATGCCCTACATGATGGCTGTTAGACGCCCCCTTAAGTCATTGAGGTGTATTTGGGTTATTTATGTAGTATTTTACTTTATTTAGCAGGTTATAAATAGTCAAAAATAAAATAAATTGATTTGTCAAAATGGTTTGTTTATAGTATATTAAGTATCAAGAACAGTAAGGACAGTTTACCGATCGACGACAATGTTTGGCGACTGAGCGAAGCGAAGTCGCCAATATTGGAGGAGATCGGTAAACTCCTTACTGTTTGAGATGCTTATACTATTTTTTGTACGACCATTATGAATACAAAGGTATTAACTAAGGAAATATCCCCGAAAAAGATAGATTTAAGATAATTTATTTTTGCCGTGTATATCCACCAAACATTAAGTAGGTTTTGTCGTTACCATGGATACGTTTGTAATTACTATTATTTTTGAATGTCACGATATTTGTCAAACTCGTGAGAATGAGTGAATCTGAAAACGAATATAATTGGGATATTGAAGAGGCCTGAGCAAATTTAAATAAACAACATACATTTTTTAAATAGTCCAATTATTTAGAAAATAAATGATTTCTCGCGAAAGAGACATCTAAAGATCATGCATTTATTTTATAAATTACATATAATTTACTTACCGTTCTGTTTTTGACAGAACTGAACGGTAAGTAATTACTTACCGACGCGTTTTTGCTTAGCAACCAGTAAATATAACCTACTGTTCTAAAACCAAGTATGGTAAACAATCCGAAATAGCATTGTCGTACAAAAAAATACATATCGTTACAAGAGAAACGCTTGTAAACGCGGTGATGACGTAGTTACTACCAGTCAGTAATGCATTAGACAGAACATCGCCACTCCGACGCCGACGCCCCGGTTGTATTGGTAGAAACGTCGTTATTAAGAATTTTCTAAATGCTCATATCTCCCTTATTTTGCATGATAAAAAGTGCGGTTTTTAATCCGAAAGTATAGGTGCGTCCCAATTGTTTAGCCCTTAGGTTTAGCCAGTCTCGATAGATTAATAGTTTGCATGATTACTCCATAATTCAAGGCTCGTAGGTTCATGGTAGTACTTCATAGCTATGAAAATTGTTTTTTCTCGTCTTTTATATTAATGAACATTGTCGAAGGGTATCTTATAAGAACATAACAGTAACATCTCAAATGCCAAATTGGCACAAAAGCGTCATATCTGATAATCTTTTTTTCGTTAAATAGTTGCATACTCAACTGAACAGCGTTGCGAGATGAGTCCAAGAGCAAAATCCAAGAGGCTAGAGATGTCAAACAAAACGCTGTCAATAGAGTTTACCAAACACGACAACAGACATACACATTGCTGTTTAATAAATTGCAGAATTTCTGCGTACATTGCGTCTAACTTTTTAGTAAATATAAATTGAAATAAGTTACCTTATCATTTACTTTTGGATCCAAAATGGCGGTTGGATTGGAAACAAATCATGTTAGTTGTAGTACATGTTAAACCATTTTGATAAACGATTTAGATTCGTTTCCTTAGAAAGCACAACTTTATCAGGAATTGCTACCACAAGATTACAACTGTACCTAGATCCGAGACAATCTGGAAGATAATGTTTTGAATTTGATGTTCTTCTCAGACGAATCATGGTATTATCTTTGTAGATATATTAATTCGCAAGTGATAAGAATGTGGAGTACCGATAATCCCAATTTCATTAAAGGAAAAACCGATTGCATTGTTCGAAAAACCAGTATTTGACTAGCTCTTTCGCGAAGGATATTGGTCGGTCTCATTTTTTTGAAGAGGCTATCACTACCAAAAGATACTAGAACACCATTCTGAATTGGTTCATCGATCAACTCGATGACAAGGAACTGCAATACGGTTACTTTCAGCACTTCGGTTACTTCTATGTGGCTCATGGTTAAACACCATTCTTAAGACACCGCTGCATATACTCTAGAAGATTTACAACAAAAGTTGTGAAAGAATGTGATAACGTTACACCTCACCTTTTACAGAAAGTGTTTGATAACATGAACAGACGTGTTGAACTGTGCATTGAAGAAGGCAAACATTTAACCATCTTTTGAAGTTTAAAATAAGATTAGTTAGTAAATAAACGTAATGCTATGTCAGCATGATTTTAAGTGATTGATTTATTTTGATTTTTGTAATAATTATTACAAAAATCATGGGGCTTTGTGCAAAAAGTCCCTAAGTTACATTTTTACGTTTTCGAGATTTTGGTGACAGCTTACGTAGAAAAGTGTGAACTTTCGATTGGTACTTTCAGATTTGTGCTAAGAAGTCCCTAAGGTACATTTACGGTTTTGTACTTTTTTCAAACTGTTTGTGATTTTTGTGCAAGAAGTCCCTATGTATTTAAAAAGTGGTAGGTGTAAAAGGTTGGTTGAGGTTTTATTCTCTGCTTATAACCTAAAAATAATTAATTAATGTTGTTTCACGTGTTTATTACCTATTGTTGTGAGATTTAAGTGATATATTTTGCTTGCCTACTCTTAAAAAGGACAATGAGTGAGTCTGACAAAAGTGTAGAGGGTAGGTACCCCTATATTACTGGTGTTCTTCAAAACATTAACATTTCATTTCATTTAGAGCCGTTCACGCCCTCTGAAGATGAATGGGTTCCGGACAGCAATAATTTAACTGGTCATGATAGTGAGGAGGTTGAATCTGAGAAAGAAGAAAAACAAGCAAAAAAAAGAAAATCTGACCCTGCAATGTGGAAAAAAACGCAAAAGAAGGAACATCTTAGAAAATCTAGAAAAATTATGAATATGCCTGCATGTCGCTGCAAATGTTACCAGAAAATTTGTCAAAGGTGAGTCAGTTAAATTATGCCAGAATATGTTTTTAGCAATTCATGACATAAAAAGAGATCGACTAAGAAAAAAGATTTTAAATTTTGATAAGGTCGATGATGTAATAGATTATCGCGGAAAGCATTCCAATAGACCTAACCGTATTAAACATGAAAATATTGCACAAGTTCACACCTTTTTGGATAACTTACCAGCAAATGAATCCCATTATAGTCGGTCTCAAAATAGGTATAGAAAATATCTTTCTCCGCATTTGACTATTGCAATGTTACATAGGGACTATCAACAGAAATATCCCGATCATACAGTTTCATACGGGATTTTTCATAAAATATTTAACAAAGACTATAACTTTTCTTTTTCATATCCCCGTAAAGATATATGCACGACCTGTGCCAAACTAGCGGCTGATATAAATTCGGCCACACTTAAAAAGGATGATTCTGAAGTCATCTTAAGAAAGCTCAAAAGTTCTTAGATGCATTAAAATAAAAAAAACAGAATTCTGACGAAACAGAACTGGTTATCTGTTTTGATTTTGAAAAAACTTACCTTTACCAGTGACGAATATCACAGATGAATATTATCTTAGACAGTTATGGTTACATAACTTTGGAATAAATAATATAGTTACCAATCAAACCGAAATGTTGCTATTTACTGAAAATTTCGCTACAAAAGGTCCAAACAAGGTAATTACAGCACTGGATTATTATCTAAAAAAATATAAGACGCCAGACAAACGATAATGACCATATTCTGCGATAACTGTTTTTCACAAAACAAGAACAGATTTCTATTCACATATTTAGATTCGTTATGTGCTGCTTCGATTTTTAAAGAAATAGAGATAATGTACCCTATTCCAGGACATTCTATGATGCCCATCGATCGGTGTTTTGCTCTTATTGAGAAAACCAGGCTGAAGCACGAAAAAGTAAACACCAGAATATTATGTGAAATTAATCGCTTCCGCAAGAATAAAACAACCCTTTGATATAGTATTTTTGGAGCATACTCTATTCACACCTGGAAAGGCCATTGTTGAAGAAATCCCAGTTCTTAGAGTACGCGACTTTAAAAAAATGTATGGAACAAAAATTAAATCCAGCATTCCTGGCATATCAAAATGTCGATCAGTAATATTTTCTGCAACATCAAAACCCAAGATGAGAGAAAGCATGGGGGGTTTGCACAGTGAGTTTTCTTTATACAAGATTGGTAACCAGCGGCTTACTGCAGGACTTATACTAGACCTGGCATACAAGGAATTTATAAAAATTAAGGATAAAAAGCGAGAAAATATAGAATTTCTTGTTACTCATATAGAGGAAGAATCTGACCGAGAATTTTACAAAATCTTGCGTGATCAGTCCACTGAGAAACCCAAAGGTGATGACGCCCTAGAAACGGATGCTGAAGAATATGAGTAGAAATTTTATTTTTTATGTGTTAACGTTAATGTTCAACATGTTTATTTAATTGTAATGCTTTTTTCGTTATTTGTAATAAAATATAAGTTTATAACAGCAAAACTTTTGTTATTTTTTACTAAAAGTCCCTAAATACAAAAACAAAAATTTTCTCCAAAAATCGAAAACACAATATTTTTTCAAATTTTTTTTGCTATACGTTATCCTTCATTGGGCTCTATCTGTAGAATAGCAAATTACTTAAATAACATATCAAACCTGATTTCAATAACAATTCGAAATATTCAAATGTGAATAACTCAAAACTGTGAAAAGGCACTTAGGGACTTTTTGCACAAAGCCCTTCAATTGTTAGTTGAAATCGCAAGAGCGCATATCTGACAGTAAAAAACATGTTTGCCACTACATAATTATGAAGTTACTCTCCAAAAATTCAAGTTTTATGGCGTTACTGTAAACATAGGACTGGATGCGCAATGCGCATGATCAATTATTAATCTATAATTGTATAAACCGACAAGATTTTCTTAGTTGTCACTTATTAATTGTTAGTTGTTAATCCTTAGTTGTTAATTGCTGTAGAAACTAGGCATTTACATTACTTACTAATAGAATAGATAAATAGAATATTTAATAATAAAATTTGACAGTAAATATAAGTAAATATACAGTCTGTTTGATTTAATGCGCCCCGCTTTGTAGCAACTTTATTTTCGATCAGAAATGGTATAAACTGTATATATTATTAAATGGCATAGAATTCTATATGTTTAGAAAATTTTGTATTTACTAAATCAGCGTGAGCGTGATGACGTCATAGAACTTTTTTAATTACATTTTTACATTTACATTTTTAAATTACATGCTAGGTATTTTTTTACTGAAATCGATAGAGTATTGTGTTCTCTTTTCAACCATAATAAATATTCATCCTCTTACATAAGGATATGTAAAAATTAAATGTTTAATTTGAATCATTGAGTTAGAAAAGGATGGGGATCCTACATTGTGGCGGGTTGCATAAAATTTGTCTCAGCTATTTACACAAGGCATCCATTCCAGTTATTTATATATAGTTCAATGGTTAATACAAAACAACATGGAACATTTAATGCCCCAAGAACGTTGCCAAATTATTAAAATTTATTATTAGAAAGAATGCTCTGCCAAGGAAACTTGGCATAGATTACGTGCACTCTATGGTGCACATCATCGACCAAGTGAACAAACAATTCGTAACGTTGTGAAGAAATTTGAACGTGAGTTTATGTTGCTGGAAAATCCAAGAACAAATCGTGTAAGAAATGTGAAAAATGCAGACAATGTTGAACTTGTAAAGCAAAGTTTCGTGATAATCGAAATCAGTCTGTTAGACGTCATACTCAGCAAATGGACCTTTTGTAATGAGCCGGGGTCCCTACCCACTAGACGATCACGGCCCATCTTACTCTACCCGCGTAAATTCAAATATTTAACAAACCGGAAATTGACACAGTATTACCAATCTTACAAATGACAAACTTTATAATGATAAATATAACAAAAGAACAAAATGGATATTTAGCAAACTGGATCCTGCGTTGTGATTATTTTTTATACCATGTGACCAAGGTTGATAACGATTGATCTACTTCATACGGACGGAGAAAGAGAAATCACAAGTAAAAGAACACAAATAAAAGAACAATTAAATATGATTGTATTATTTTATTAATTTATTCTTAATCTTGAGCGAGGAGGGACGTATTTAAACTGATACAAATAAATGGCTAGTTCTCTAAAAACCTCCTTGAAATTATATGCTAGCCCAGCTTAAATACGTACACGCTGCAAGTTTAATATGTGACCAAATGATTATTTAGTTTGGTTACATTAAACAATACAGGTTAATAAATCAATTTATCAAGTTGATACAGTTGTGTGATTATACTAGGCATTTATAAATAGACAAACGCAAATCTCTCAATGACATAAAACATCAAAAATGAGTGAAATAGAGTCAATCAAAAAGATTTACAGATAAACTAGGCAAGATAAACGTGCCAGATTAAAATGAATACACAAGGACTGCTGAACAAAAATTATATCATATTTGACATAGCAACATATACGTTGTGACCAAACCATATATGGTTATATCAGAACACGTCTTTTGCAAGACATAGTTTTACTGTCAAGTACAGGGAAAGCTCGTATCTAGATACCTAGACAAGCGAGAGTGTGTTATAAGCACTGAAAAAGAATAACAGCACATATAAATAATATAAATATGCAAAACAAAACAGTTTGACGGTTCTACGACACGGCCTATCAAATGGACTTAAGTCACCGGGGAGCCTTCGTACCCAACAGTCTTTGGACGGTTCTACAACCCGGCCGATCAACGGACTTAAGCCACCGTGGAGCCTTCGTCTCTTAAATACTAAATCAGATTTTCTCTTACACCGCCTATCATGGGTTTTATTACCACCGTGCAGATTAATACACTTTTAAATAATAATAATTCTAACCTTAGGGTAACATAATCTCTTGTTCCGGACCAAAAGATTATCCCTTCATTTTTTTAGTCACAAAGTAAAATGTTTTGTTAGGTTATAAATATTAACCTAAAAACTCAATAACAACTGACAGTAAAACACATAACAGCAGTAGTCGTATTTACCCACTAATAAAATATCAAATTGGCAATAATTAGCTGTAATGCTACGACTCACGTTATAAGACATTATTTTCTAGTAATATTTACACATCAAAAGGATAAATTTATGAATAATTAAAAAGTATCAAACGAATCTAGTTACTGCCTAGAGCTGGATTTATATATATATATATATATATATATATATATATATATATATATATATATATATATATATATATATATATATATATATATATATATATATATATATATATATATATATATATATATATATATATATATATATATATATATATATATATATATATATATATATATATATATATATATATATATATATATATATATATATATATATATATATATATATATATATATA